>HG996508.1:2572311-3812217 GCA_905340225.1 Abrostola tripartita | reverse complement strand
CGTTCCGTTAGTTTCTTCATAATGGTCGAAATTGTAATCCCTTATTTTTCCAACAGATAAAAAATTATGAAAATGATGAAATAATTACGCAAGATAGGTACCAAAACGTAAACGTACGAATAAGCTTTTTGTCTCTCTATATTTCATAAAAGACTTTCATAAATATGAACGTTAAAATAAGATAATATCATCAAGTTTTAAAATAACTAAATATACTTCCTTAGTCAAGTACCGTTGCCAACTTATTTTCTATTAAAATTCTACAGTCCGCGTACCCTTTGGGCCGTACAAAGGTAAGTTCCCTCGTATCTGACTTAGAATTTTCTAGGAATCTTTTGCATAGACTAAGAGCTAAGTCATAGTTCCATCGTACCGTAAAAAAATACATTCCTTTATCTCTACTTTGATCCTGCACTATTCGAAAAGAAAGCAACTGGATATATCGTAAAAACAAAAGACCACTGGATGCAAACGTTTTGAAAATTGTTTTTTAGTACGTTCATTTATATTTGTAGTGGCGTAAATTACTAAAGGTACACTCGATATTTTTCTGGTGTTTGGCTTGAGGAAAGTAGAAGAATGAATTATGTTATAATAATTGACGACTACATTTTTGTATCGCCTTCACATTGTAATTAACACTGTGGCCAAGTAATAAGGGGCGACGATAGACACAAAATGGCTGGCACCGGTTGGAAGCGGACATGACGCAGGTCCTCACCGGACATGGTAAGTTCGGGAGGTTCCTGCACCGGATCCGTGCGGAAGAAACGCCCGGGTGTCACCATTGCGTGGACAGCCCGGAGGACACGGTGGAGCACACGTTGGAGGTGTGCCCCGCTTGGGAAGAGCATCGCCGTGTCCTCGTGGGGGCGATCGGTGGCGGTGATCTCTCGCGCCGGGCCTTGGTACAGGCCATGGTCCGGAGCGAGGAGGAGTGGCAAGCGGTCGCCTCCTTCTGCGAAGCAGTAATGCTAGCAAAGGAGGCGGCCGATCGCGTGAGGCAACGATCCTCACGCCCCAACCGCCGCCGGGATTCTGATCCCGATTTCCGGCCACCGTAGGCGCGGGCTTGCGGTCGGTGAGCAATGGGTGGCTCGCCGTCCGACCGTCCGGTAACCATCCGGACCGAGCCCAAGTCGTCGACGGCGCGTACTGTTTCACGCGCGCCTCAAGGAGATGTCAGCAACTGTAGGGGCCCATCAGGGTCGAAGCCTACTGGGGCCAAGGGTCTGATTCCGAAAGGAAGACTCGGCCCTGGTACGAAAGGCAACGAAGGAACAGGAGTGGGTTTTTAGTCAGTAAAAGTCTGACACTATCTCCCGCTCCGCCCAAGAGCGGGGGATGTCATAAGATGATTTTCCCACCGAAAAAAAAAAAAAAAAAAAACCGGTTGGAAGCGGACCGCCGAAGATCAGGCTCAGTGGCGTGCCATAGGACAGGCCTATGTCCAGCTGACTAAGATAAGCTGACGATGATGAAGTAATAAGACTGTGATAGGAGTTTTAGGTTTAATCGAAGTTCATTGTGAGTTTTTGCCATTTGGGCAATTTGAGAGGTTGTAAAATGCATTGCAATATTTAAAAAAATCTTAATTCTTATGTTTGAATACCCGACGTAAAAGCTGAAAACAAAAACAAATTTCGAACCTAATTTTAAAAAATGAGCTCGTAAACCTGCTTGTCACAATATTTTTTTTATTACATACACAACCTTTTTTCGTAAACCTACGTGATTGTTGAAGCAAAGGTACTAATTTATTTAAATAACGAATGCGGTTTTACGATGTACGGTACAAACAAACATTCAGCCTCTTTATTGCATTATGGGCACGGTTGAGTTGGGTCTCAATAGGCTTTGTACGTGATACTTCTATCTTTTATCTTTTCGGAATACAGTAGCAAAAGTACCTTAACTTTAAAAGGTATTCGCTTTGGAGTCGTTATAAGTTTGATCTTTTGTTAGCGAAAGTTAAGGCTTAGCTTTATTTTGGGGTTAAAAGATGCGAGTTTCACTTTTTTAGTGCAGTGCTATTCTGTTGCCTATCTCCAAAAGTCTTCATCAGGCTTTCACCAGGTTCACAAGGGATCATTTAGAATAAATATTTTTTAAATAAAAACATAACACATATCACTAAAAATACACATAAAAACATACATCCTCCTGCTCTTTGAAGTCGGTTAAAAGGCACCAATCTCCCACTCCATAGTGACGTCAGAAACAATGTTGAATGATGACGTCACGGTAAGGGATCTCAGGCTCTATTCTTGTCTTGTGACCGCACGACAGACAGGATAAATTAATGTTTAATGTAAGCATTTGTTACGGGCCTCATATATCACGAATGTGCCTCCATCAAGTCATAGTCGGGTCAAGTCGTAACATGAATGATATATTTGTTTGTTTGGACAGGTTTCTGTGGAACTATCGAAGTGGTTATTTTGTTATCAGTGAAAAGATCGATTCATTAAAAAATGTAGAAATATTGAAGAATGTCTCTTTATATTGTCTTAACTTTTATTAAAATGTAGTTCAGAATTTGTTATTGACTGCCTCGTTGGTCTATTGTTTGCTTAGCGCGACTGCCGAGCATGGTCGTTGTTGATTAGGTAATTCTCAGTAGCAGCATAGAGTCTGGATTTGTGTGCAGTTGATGGCTTTAGGCAAACCCTCTATTATATTGGGACCGAGGTAATGCAAATGCAGTGCATGACCTGTCTATAAGAGACAATTATCTCATAACGATACAAAAAAAAAACTGTATTAACCTCAAGTAAGTAAACCTTTACTTAACACTTCTAGAACCTTCTTTAATATAGAAATCTTCTTCTTTATCGTATGGTTAATGAACATCTGACATGGCTTTACACACCGTTGAAAAATCTCTCAGGTGTGCCGGTTTTCTCACGATGTTTTCCTTTACCGTTTTTAGCAACTGATAACTAATTTATAGTGCCGTGTGGTATCCGGCCAAGAATTGACCACCCCCTTTCCTCCCGTGGGTGTCGTAAGAGGCGATTAAGGGAAAATCCAGAAGATGGGCAGCAGCGTCATCTGTAACTTAACCACCAACACTGCGATCCCCAAGCCGCTTGCCAAGCGTGGGGATTTTGGCAACCGCTTTTCTAAAAAGAGGAGGCCTTCGTTCAACAGTGGACGCCTTCCGGCTGATGATGAACTAATTTATAGTACGCACATGAATTATAAAAGACATTAGTCTGTGCCGGGTTTTGAACTTGCGACCTTTGACTTGGCAGTCCAACGGTCATACCACTTGGCTATCAGTGATCCAATTTTTATAGAATATAGAAATAACCCTTCTACTTTACTTTTATTGCCTTTTTTACTCTTGAAAAACTTTGACGCTAAAGTTATGACGTCAACGTGATTCGTCTAGTCTAGACTACTAGTTTAAAAACATTGGCATTTAATGCTTACCTATGTGTGCAACGTATTTTACTGATTGTGGCACTGATAGCACGTTAAGCCATTGGTCCTTAACCTTTCAATCGTGTTAGTGTACCGCCCTATTGGTATATGAGTGTCAGGGATTAGTAAGTACACTTATGTGGACAGGCGGGTCGGGACATATCAAGGGATGCGGTGTAGCGTACCCAGATCCCGCGTCCCTCGATCTAGGGTAGCTAGGACACCCTGGGGTTTGCCAATGGGAGTCCGGCATACCACTTCATCCGCCCCAGGACGGAGGACGTCTATAAAGATTTTCCCAGTAAAAAAAGGCTAGTCTTAATAGAGATTTGCTGCCGTTACCGACATTTGGTCAGCATTCGATATTTATCATTTAAACCATTCGCCTATCTTCTCTGAAGGGGCAGGCCGAGGAGGTCTGTGCAGTACACCAACATTTCGCCAGTTATGTTTTAGGTCCCATGTAATGGGAGCGAGCCTATTGCCATCAACCAATCATAAGTAGCGCATTTAAATTAGCACACACAGAAACAAAACACGATCGAAACAAAAGTAAAGGTAACAAGGTTATCGACCCAACTTTAAATTAAAGTAGACGTATCATAACGAAGTTGGACAATAACGACACGAAACACGAGATAACGAGAACGGTATCGTTACTTACAACTTCATAACGAGAGCTTTCACGAAAAGGGCTGTGATAAGATATGGGGTACTTCATCACGGCATACTAGATGTACCCGTGGCTTCTATTGAGGCAAGTTATTAAAGTTAATGTGGTGATTGTCTTTGATTTGAACTTTGTACAAAATTTTATTCCGTTTGAGTTCTCCGAAATGGGTTTTGTTAAACTGTTTTTTTTTTATTCTGTAATAAATACGTAGTTGCAAACAAACATAAAACCGTCTTCTTTTTCGATGTCCGTTAAAAGTGCGTTAAATTGTTCTATTTTTAAACTTGCTTTTAGCCTTTTGTTTATTTAGAAATAAACAAATTTGAAAATAGAACAATTCGATTTATTGTTTTTTTCTTTAATGTAATTTGTGTTCCGTAGGAGTCAAAAATAAACTTTTCTACTTTCTTGATATTTATGTGCTAGCATTTGTATTGTACTTTCTCAAGAAAGATGCAACACAACACGAAAACAACATCTCAACTAGCCGTAGTAAACTATCTCGGTAACAGTCCATTTAGCTGCAAAAACAAACTGACGCCATAAGGGTAACGCAGCGGAACTTGGTTGGAGCGTGTTTGGAGGTCGTTAGGCCGAAACGTTTCCGGGCAATGGGCAAATGCAAGCTTTGAGCATGGTTCAGAGATGATTTATTCCTAATGTAGTAGATGTTTTATACAAAAAATTGTCTGCATCCCGAAAACGATAGATCTAGATGAATAGTTGAACTGTTTTAAAATGGTACTTTTAAGTGTAATTTTATAAAACGTCTTTCTTACTGTATTGTCAGGAAATCTTCGACAGCCTGCAACGATACTGCTACCACAATAAGCCAAACTAATTCATGGTTGCCTAGTGAATTCTGAATTGAATTCGAATGCACTCTGATGTTCTAAACTGGTTAAACATATGTGACTTTTTCATCCTCCAGTCCTCTGCGGAATGCAGGCAGAGTGAAGAATTATACAGTTATTTTCAGTGTTATACTAAAATTCCTGTTGCATCAAATAAATAGCAATAGCCTAAACTATTCATGGGATACCTGACAAAAATTTAGAGTTCAATGACACATCTCTGCCAATTAATTCCAAATAAAAATAACGCTTAGCCATTGCTTCTTTTCCCAACTTACCCAGAAAGAAGGTCACGTTTTCTCTAGGAGAAAATGCCTTTATCCATTAGTGATTCAGTTATTTGCTAGTATTATTGTTGTACTATAGTACGTAAATAAAACAGAGAAAACTTTTTCACTTCCTCTGATGCCAGGAAATTATGATTGATGAAGATTTTCATGAATGTTACGGATAAAAAATGGTTCAGCGTTGAAGCTAAATAATGTAAGTTGAGCAAAAATGTGCTACGGTGGCCACTAAAAAGCCTGTTTTACTTTTATGCCTCAACTTAAAGATCCTAGGATTGCCCCCGTAAATAGTTTTCAGGTTTTGAGGTCATACACCTATGGGACCTTGCTAACCTTAGGTGCTAGAGGTATTAAAAAAATGCATTGTTAAGATATCTTGTTTTGATTTTTTAATTATAGATGTCACCATTCTTTTCGCACCTATAATAGAGGTAGTTTGATTTAGAAACAAAGATATCAAACATTTTTTGACGACCTGATTGGCGCAGAGGCTAATCGATTGGACTGCTGCGCTAAGGGTTGTGGGTTCGATTCCCGCACGAGACAAAAATTTATTCCGCAGACGTTTGTCCCGAGTTTGGGTGGTTGTGATATTTATCGCGATATTCTATGTTTGTGAAACGCACCCACAATACAGGAGAAAATAATACTGTGGGGGCGACGTTTTCAAAAAATATTTATCCGGCATCAAAAATTTCTCAGAATCGTGGCTTTTGATAGGGGTATAAAACTACGAAGGTCAACAGATCTGTAAGGTTACGCAGCGCTTGCTGAGGTTATTTCTTGGGCAAGTGACCGTCAATCATACTTCAAAACCTCTCTGTGATTCAAAGAACATGTTTTTCCACTGTCATCCTTTGATCTCTCTCTGATCTTGAATGAATGAATGATGACCAGTTGAATGGTTTAGTCCTAACTAGGTACAAACAGGTAGTTTAACTTTAGCATTGATAGTGGTCAAAATACTCTGGATTATTTAATGAAGCCAATATCTTAAATGCAATTAATTGACGTAATTGTTAAAAATTCATCCCAATATTAAATGAGAGATTGAATTCAATCGTCCAGTTGGTCAGTGATGGAATACACCGAGCTTACTAGGGTTGTCAATATCATGTGGCGATATAATAATAATAATAAAAATTCTTTATTCGGATTACTGAGATCCATCACAATAAGCATACAAAGAAAACATACGCAGTAGGTACTATGTCAACTTCGAACCAGCCTGAGCCAGCGTTGTAGACAAAATAGCACTAGTTAATGCCCTTGACTGGTTATTGATGGTGTCTACTGCAACAAATTCTTCAAGAACTGTGCTATTCTTCGTGCTGTCAGAAACTTTGCTCCTATGTGTCGTCTAAGTCTTAGTCATATTTTTGACACGCTTGTAGACAACGGTTTGGACCGACCATCACTTACAAACTCACTATTGCGTCCATTTTAGTACCTAAACTGAACTAAGCAATTTCGTATCATGACATCATAATAGCGAACCTATTCATGTGAAATTGTTTTGTTGCGATCCAGTATTAGCCAAAACCATAAACTAAATCAAAAAAGTATTAAAAGCAAAATAAAATAGCATTCTTGGCACCTGTCAAAACCATCCCATTTAAAAACGTAACACTAAGGAAGAAAAATGGTGGCATTTAAAAAATTTAAACATGAACTCATCTTCCAAATTACAGACAGCCCAAATTTAGAGTGCCAACCCTATACGCAGCCATTACTTTAATTACTGGTCGCCGCGGCGCGTCGGCGCACTGCGAACCTGCATCTCCTTTTACTGTATTAAACGAGCCGTGAAACTTACTTCACATTTTGCTACATAATTATTTTTATTTGAGACTAAAGAGTGACGCTTTTATATGCTTTTTTATTTTATGTGTATGTGGCATCCTTATGTCTGAAACTTTTCACTGCAAATAAATGTTCTGTTTGTGATATTTAATAGGGTTATCAACTTTGTGTTTTTGTTGTTATGGTAATTGTTATTCGATTCGATGTATTGATCTTGACGTGTGGTCAATGGAGACTTAAAATAAAAGAATAGAACGTTAAGTAACCAAACCCAGTTTTAGTATTAATTGAAGGCCAAATACATAGATCATGTTATTATTAAATCACAATATTCACAAAAAATATTAATATGATACACAAAACAAATCGGAAGGTATAAATAAGTGCGACGTATATGCGATAATACGATGAAGCTAAGAAATCTCTAAGCAACTGTTTGATTAACCAAATGCTTTCATAACTTTTATTTGACACGTAAAATGTCTTTACAAGATTAGGCTTTGACGTGTGTTAAGAGTAAAAGCTTAAGCTTATTAAAACTTCATTAGGTAATGGAACAGAAAATTTATAAGTCAGCTAATTAAAGATTGATTGGTAGGAAAATTAATGTTTCTGTTTTTTGGAAAGACACTTACATCATTTAGGAAATACATATTTACAAAAGTCCTTTTATAAAATGTATGCCTTTTCTTCAGAGGGGTTGGCAGTGACAACAGATCCATTTGCTACGACCTTCTTCGCATCATTCACTCTCATCACATTCTTCATACATGCTCGTCCAAATACGAATCTACGTCATGTAAATTATACCACTTAAGTGTGGTCAACTGACGTCGAACTAGCCCACAAGCGTATTGCTGACGATAGACCACTTAACTCATCACTCAAGTACTCTAGATCAAATTAAGATGGAACCACTTTTAGAAGCAGTCATATGAAAATTTCTGACATGATGAATCTACTTCTAGTAAGAAGAGGGTATCGGTAATTCTTGTTTGTGTTCTTACTAAGCTTTGAACGAAAAGTCTGATCTTTATATCCGACGCGGTCAAGGGTCACAGCCTTAAATACTAAGGGGTATTATTTTTCTTTTAATAAGATTCCGGGTATAGGAATTTCAGGCTTCAGTCTGCTTGTAATGCCTATTAAAGATCTGCGAATGTCAGTTTACGGTGTTAAGTGCCTTTTAAGATGATGTGGTCTCAATAATTTAGTATTAAAGTTGATGGTTACCTATCCACGTATTGAGAACAATAAGCGTAGCGCATCCGTGATCGGTTGACCCGTTCTGTTACCTACGATGCTTCAAAGCGTCCAGGATCCAGTAGGTACACTTTTGTGACTGTTCAGTAGTCAGTTAGAGTTTTAGATTCAACTCTTTGAACTGATCGGCTAACTGAGCGTGCAATGCTTTTGTTAGCCAACTTTACCAGCTAATTGGTATGTTTGAATGAAGTTAAGCGCTATTAGGCTAGATGCATTAAAAGTTTGGTGGAGGTTAGAAGGTCATTTCAGAGGCCAACTTTTTTAATTTGAGTTACGACAAAGTTGGCGTTGCAACTTTTTTGGTGTTTGTTTGGTAAAACGATATATGCATACAATGTATGGTTGTAGAATTAATTATAAAATAGTTTTTTTTAAAGCCACGCCCCCACACTAGGTCTTTTTCCTATGTCGTGGGTGCGATTCATAAACACGAAGTATCACGTACACAAACACAAAATCTTCGGATCGCACAAATGTTTCACTCGAATGGTATTTCGAATGCTGTATTTGTTATTTTCTT
Organism: Abrostola tripartita; assembly: GCA_905340225.1. Lineage (NCBI taxonomy): Eukaryota > Metazoa > Arthropoda > Insecta > Lepidoptera > Noctuidae > Abrostola > Abrostola tripartita. Next base: position 3,803,385 of record HG996508.1, on the reverse strand, counting down.
GACAGTGATCCAGAAATTGCCAAATTAATTTTGATTATCGATTACTAGTGTATTAACGAAGATTTTACCATCAACATTGAATCTACCAGTCTGTTTGAGACAACTCAGACAACTTAGTTCATTAATTGGTTTAAATCAAAGTTGCCATTTCGATCCTGTTTCACTGTCTTATGCTTAGCTTGCTTGTGGAGTGGGCTTGTGAAAATCACAAGCTTTTTAGTAAATCATAATATTATCCTTACGAGAAAGACTCAGACGAAGATGACGGGACGAACTTGACATGTAGGTATAGATATAGGTACAAGGCTGGTCGTTGGCAGTTGGTGATAGGGAGATGTGGAATGAGAGTTGGGAGGCCTTTGCCCAGCCGTGGGATACTTTAGGCTATTAATAACAATATCCCTACCCAGATAAGTAGTCAATGCATATAAGTGAAATCTCTATTTTTTATGTCTCTAAAAAAATTTATTATATTTCTATTGAGGAAAGCGCGAACCAAAATTAGAATTTAATTTGCATCAACCATAGTTTACTTTATCCGTTGCTAGGTATTTTAGGGTTCTTCTAATCCCTGTAGAGTTACAGCCTTAGTAAACTGATAAAATTTCGGGCATATTTCCTAAATTCCATAAATATTTAATCAAAACGTTGTAGTCCATACGAAATTTATTATTCATTGTGTTCATATATCGTAATAATTGACGTTTTAATCCTTGTATCCCTTAATAATTTTAGGGATGGGATCAAGCGGTGAGCAAGGATGTTAGCGTTCCGAGTCATAGTTAATCCCTGAGGCTACGCTTGGCTAAACACGTTCGTGAATCGGCTATAAACATGTACATTGTACATGTCGGCTAATGTTTGCTTAGCTTATTGTTTACGAAATATTTTTTGGATAAAAATACAATTTTTACTGCCTTTTTGGGCTTGTAGTCGAGCGCGAATGCTGAGTGTAAAGTTCTGGTTCAATTCCAGGGTTGGGCAAATAATTTTTTGTGGGTTTTTCATACGGTATTTGTCAGTACCATTGCGGTGTTTGGATTATCGTAATTAGGGTCGAATTAACATGACTTGCCCGCTTAGGAGCTGTTTTTTGTCATATGATGAATGTAAAGAACACATAGAAAGATTCATCTTGCAGATGCCTAAAATTATACGCTTTAATGTAAGTAGTCTTAATAAAAAAGTTATGGGCTATGAACAAAACACAATTACGATCCAAGTTTCACATTTCCTCATTTCAAGGCACCACAATTAGGGTCTGGTCTCCGGAGCATAATATACCGTTTTATGCATTCCGAAAATTTCAAGGCAAGAGGTGAATTGGTGCAACAGTTTATGTTTAGGGAAATGGAAAGAGTCCTTTTATATACTTTTTATGGAGTTCTTGTCTTTTACTTAATTAGTTAGGGAACTACTTTGTTTGTTTTGTAGCCACGAATGTGACGGCTTGAGGCCTTAGTGTTACGGGTTCAAATTAAGGCGTTATTTTTGTTAAATCCCAAGTTTTTTGTATGGCTTAAGTTCTTTCGTTAGGTATCGCCAAAAACCCATTAAACAGACACCACTCTCTTAGAGTTATTTGCAAGAGACCTTTAAAATTAGTTTACAATCGTACTCCGTTTAGAACTAAAAAGACATGAAGTCCCGTATTTCTTTTCCAAAATTGTTATTTTAAATAACCTGATTTCTGCACTAGTTAAACGTGAAAATATGTGTGCCAAGCCCGGGTTTTTGTTTTCATGATATTTACGTTGTCTGTAAATCGCACTCACAGTAAATCGTTGCCAGAAATCCTAGAATTACGAACTTTATAAAAGAAAATCGCAGCAAACCACTGAAGTGCCTTAAAACTTCCCCAAAAGAGAAAACCGACAACATTTTACCATCCAAATCGCGTTTTTACATTCCCTAAGTTTTTCAGAACTATAAAAGACCCACAGACACTGGACTGAAGTTTATTAGCGTAAAACATTGGCGAAACACTCCCAGGGAGGTTTATAAGCATTAAATAAATGAGAGGCCGAGACGGGCCGAGTTCTGTGCGGAAATTAGATGTTTCAGCGAAACGATGCTGACGTACTGCGAGTTGCTGTGGTATACGGACTGTACGTGTGAATAGCTTTGGGAGCGTAGAGAAAATAACGCGATTAACGGGTAAAGTATTCTTTATATTCAGAGAAAGAACACACGCTTTTAAAGAGGCACTACTCTTTTGTAAGCTAGTCATGATAAATGATTTTTATTTAAACGTCATTCTTTTTTTACACTAAATGGCGTCAGCAATTTCTAATTGCTTACCTCCGAGAAGATATGCCGAAACAAACTCAGGGGTTAAGGTCTGTGGCGATAGGTGCTGAACATTTAGTTATTCACCTTGATGTGGATGTAAATGATCTCAAAGACCGGTAAAGCCTCTTGTCAATACGTTGCACTGATAAACCTTTACACGTAAATATAATTATATGAGATCGATGTTTAGACTAACCGACCTATGCGTACAAATCCTGTTTCCGAAATAGTCTAGCAATCTTGTTCATTATACATAGTACATTTTGGTTTGGAAAGCGTCCAATACAAGTAATATTACTGCAGCCTTGTTTAATGTGTCGTAAAAGGCCGACTACTTTATTCGAATTAAACAAAAACTCTGTATTTTGAGCTTCAGGTAGCATACATACTTGGAAAGGCAACCTTTTATTGGATGTTGGGAGGAAATTCTATGTCATAAATTGGTATAATTATAATAATAATAACAGCCTATAACTGTCCCACTGCAGGGCAAAGGCCTCTTCTCGTATAGAGAAGGGATTGAGCATTGATCACCACGCTAGCTCACTGCGGGTTGGCGATTTCAGATAATTAAATGCAGGTTTCCTTACGATGTTTTCCGTCACCGTTAGTCAGTGGTGTCTTAGAATATCTAAGAAAGTATTTATGACATTGAAAAGGTCACATTGATACTTACTCGTGCATAGAAATCCTGTATGTCATCCACTAGGCCACCACGACGGTATAATAATGAAAGAAAGAATAAACAGATTGATTGTGTGTTTCTTTTACATGTAAAATTATTTGTTTATACTACTTTTTCCTAGACGTACGTACGGAAGGACGTGACTCAGCTGTGTGGATGATCCTAATAAAAACGCATTGCTTTTCATTCTTCGCAGCTGTGTGTATAAAATGTCAAGAAATCAAACGTGTGTGTAAAGAAGGTAATGATTAGTTGTACAACATAGATGCTTTGATATCAGCTGACAGATTTTTTCTACGTTTTTATCATTTTCATAATATGCTATCTGCTAAACAGCGTAATTATACTATTAATTACTACATAATACAAAGTATTTTTTTATTTTTTATTTTATTTTTTAAAAAAACGTCGCCCCACACTAGGAATTTCTCCTGTATCGTGGGTGCGTTTCACAAACATGAAATATCACATACACAAACACCCAGACTCGGGACAAATATCTGCGGATCGCACAAATTTTTGTCCCGTGCGGGAATCGAACCCGCAACCCTTTGCGCAGCAGTCCAATCGCTTAGCCACTGCGCCATCGGGTCGTCTTTCGTCGTCATTTACTATGAATGAAACGATGCATCATTATTTCTATTCGGGAAAGTAACCCTCTAGCCAGATGGCGGGACGACTTGCATATGAGGGCAGGCAGTGACTGGATGCATAAAGCAGCAGACCGGGCTTTGTGGCGTACATTGGGAGAGGCCTATGTCCAGCAGTGGACTGCAACGAGCTGATGATGATAGGAAGATAATAGTACTTTTTGTACAAATACGAACAAAAATGCTATCCAAGATGAAATGAAAATCTACCTAGTACAATTCGAATGGGGACAAAATTCACTCTATGAAACACAGCTGACCTTTTTCGATTTTATGAGTAGTTCGGTTACAAATTATGTTGTTATAAGATAAATTTATTTTAAATTACTACTTATAAATCGGATATATTTATATCAATTCCTAAAAATAATAAATAACTCTAAATTGATAAAAATATTAAAAAAAAATGTCACCTCTGTCAACGAAATTGATAACAGCTATTTTGAATTTTATACCTTTACGGCTTCTAATAAAAATATATTTTCAATAGCACACTCATGTTACACTGCCCTTTATTTGCATGTTAGCAAACTTGGAAGGTAGGAAATTGAGTGTCACGGTGGTAAGACTTGACAGGCAGGAACCAACCCTTATTATCGTGTTACCTAGGCAACGAATAACGAAAAGGTGTGAATATTTTGTATAGGGAATTACATATTTTTTTGATCTAGAGAACAGCACGTGGAGTTTATAATTAGTGCTAGTCTGGAAAGGAAACGGTTCTTTCAAGTCCAAATTGTTCTGAATTATGGGGTTGACATACAGATTAAATAAAAAAACATAACATCACGCCTGTATTCCCCGAAGTGGTAGGCAGAGGTGTACATATAGTACACCCACATTTCGCCAGTTATGTAGCAAGTCCCAATGTAATAGGGGGCGAGCCTATTGCCATCGACCGGGCACAAATCCAGACTCCGTGCTGCTACTGGGAATTACCTAATGGAAAACTCAGTAACACTTTGCCTGACCCGGGATTTGAACCCAGGACCTCTTGCTCAGCAGTCGCGCTTAGCGACCACTAGACCAACGAGGCAGTGAGCACAAAAAAAATGCTCTTATTTATTAAATTAATTCCTTGATTTGTTAGCTAGTAGTACCTACTTAGGTACCTATTATGGTAGAGACACATCGGTCCCACGTACGCAACGTGATATCTGGACGCTTGTTTTTGAATGAAAATCTATACAATAGAGACATACTTGTCCTATGCAACGTTGCATACGTCAAGTGCAAATTTATATTTAATAAATGCTGTGTTTTGGAGCGGTTTAAAATGTTCGTTTTTTACGTCATATTTTAGAGTAATTAAGAAAATCGACTGATTATAACATATCACAAATCACATACCGTAAAACATATTATAAGACTGTAAAAAACTTTTTTTTTTTTAAGGATAAATGATATAACTTTTCATCCCCTTGAGATTGTGATAGATTTTCAATTCATCCCACTTTAAGCTATCCAGGGTTCAAGTTAAACTATTTCATCAAGCGGCATTCGTAAGTCGATTGATCTCTTATTGGAAGAAAAGAAGGGCGTTGCTCTGATTTTAAGTTTTATTTTTGCATTGAATATTGGTAAGCGTTTTTTGTAAGTAGGTAATTAATTATTATCTTTGATACTTAATTTGAATATGGATGTGATTCGCATACACAAACATCCAGACTCGGGATTAGCATCTGCTTACCACAAAAAAAAATGTCCCGTGCGGGAATCGAACCCGCAACCCTAGCAGCAGTCCATTGCTTAGCCACTGCGCCAATAAGGTCGTCAAATCTGATTCCATTACATTAGATTACGCTATAATCAAAGCCTGTCAGAAGACGAGAAGATGCCAATATACCTGTAAAATGAACGTTTAATAAAAGTGTTAAACATTTCATATTCACATTTACTAACATTGTACAGCTGTTGACATATCACAGAGTTTTTATTTCAGCGCTTGTAAGCACGAGCATTTAAAACGAAACAATGTCAAAAGTTTTATACAAATGTGTAAATTAAAAGTTTCATAAAACCGCTTTACATTGCGCGTTTTATTGGAGCGTATCGCGCGTTTTTTATAAAATGCAGGCGTTGGAATTACTCTACAAAAAGTTTACGATATTTTCGGTATACTAAAGGTAAAGGTAGGTATTATATAATATTTGGTGATATAAGACTGCCTCGTTGGTCTAGTGGTCGCTAAGCGCGACTGCTGAGCAAGAGGTCCTGGGTTCAAATTTCGGGTCGGGTAAAGTGTTACTGAGTTTTCCATTAGGTAATTCTCAGTAGCTGCACGGAGTCTGGATTTGTGCCCGGTTGATGGCAATAGGCTCGCCCCCTATTACATTGGGACAACGTAACTGGCGAAATGTGGGTGTTCTATATGTTCACCTCTGCCTACCCCTTCGGGGAATATAGGCGTGATGTTATGTTATGTGGAGCTATAAGTATCAATTGCCTTTGTAGTCTCCACTAGTGATAATACCTAAGTAGGTGCGACTAACTAGAACACCACGGCATGAACTGTTTTTGGTATATTACCCAGTGATATTTTTATAATATTTGAAGCTAAAAGTATCAATTGCCTTTGTAGTCTCCACTAGTGACAATACCTAAGTACGACTAGCCAAAACACCATGGCATGGACTGTATCTATGTAGCAATTAGCTCATGCCGATACGAAGAAGAATATTGCCTTTCTAATCAATTTTATGTAAGCTTATGTAACCTAAGTTTGTGCCTTAGGTTACATTATAGGTGTCCCGCGCGCCCCTCTCTAGAAGGGACTACCAGCACGTAGGCCGTACGTAGTGAGCGGGACGTACGTAAAGAGCGCGGGTTGGGATTCAGGACCTGTCGACAGATGCGGTGCAGTCAATGCAGATCCCGCGTCCCTCGACTAAGGTAGCTAGGAAGACACTGTAACTGGACACTTAAGTCGGTAAGATTCCGGCATACCCCTGTCCGCCCCAGGACAAAGGAAGCCGATGACGATTTCCGCAGTAAAAAAAGTTACATGACATCAAAGCTTTGAAAGGTTATTCCATTTTAACCGACTTCAAAAAAAAGGAGGAGATTCTCAATTCGGCGGGATCTTTTTTTTTTTCATTATCACTACATAGTATAAAACAAAGTCGCTTTCTCTGTCCCTATATCCCTATGTATGCTTAAATCTTTAAAACTACGCAACGGATTTTGATGCGGTTTTTTTTAATAGATAGAGTGATTAAAGAGGAAGGTTTATATGTATAATAACATCCATTAAATAGTGGAGAAATACTTATAATATATATTTTATACCCGTGCGAAGCCGGAGCGGGCCGCTAGTCTTCATATAAATAGAAGGAGGTTAAATTTAAATTGATTCCGAAATTCTCAAATTATTAATACTGGCCGGAATAAGTTGAATAATGTTTGTTTGTGATTTCCATTAATTTCAAAAGATCAAAGGTATTTAAAATACGATGAATCTCAAAAGGATTTGTTTCTTACAAAGAAGTCGGTTTCATAACGTCTTTTAATAATATAGGATAATCTAATTATTTTAGAAAATCATAATATCAGCTCTCGAGAAATATTTAATTTAATCTTCTTAAATCTAATATTTAAAACTAGATTTTAAAATATTTTACTATTTAGGTAAGTAGATACTTAAAATAATTTTATTGTTGTCTGATAAATATAATTTTACCTAAATTATAAAAGGTTTGGATTGAAATAATACTGTTTAAGTAGGTTCTTATTACTCGTAGTAGTAGGTACTTTATGGGACAAAATATTTTAGAAATATCGTTTGCTTTTCGTTGTAAATATATTTTTTGACCTTAAATAAATTACAAAAATAATTTCCAACCCTGAACCATGTTTGATGAGTTTGGTTAAACTGCAAAAAGATTATCTAAAGTCGCGGGTATAACTTATAGGGCCTTTTGCCTATGTTCATAGTTTTTCAAGGTAGGTGTAGGCCTCATTGGTCTTGTGGTCGCTAAGCGCTACTGGTCCCGGTTCGTGTCCCGGGACAAAATAAAAAGTATCCTTTATGTTAATCTAGGGTGTCAGCTACCTCCATAGCTAATTTTTAAAAATCGGTACAGCCGTTTAATCGTGAAGAAGTAACAAACATACAAACACACTCACAAACTTTCGCTTTCGCACTGAATCTGGATTTGTTCCCGATGGATGGCAATAGCTCGCCCCCTACATAGACATTAGGACCCAAAACAACTGGTGAAATGTGGGCGTACTCTACAGTCACCTCTGCCTACCCCTTCGGGGAATAAAGGCGTGTTGTTATGTTATGTAGTAATAAATGCAATCTTTTAAAGTTATTCAAAGGTCAAAAACTTACAACGCAGACAGAGTTGCGGGCAAAACTTATACTAACATAAGCATGGAGGTTGATTGATAAAACCTTGTACAACTCGAAAAATAAAGCTCGAATAAATTAGGTTACCTCTTGGTTTGCCCAACGTTTTCCCCGAAGAGCACTCTAAGTGACTGAGAGATAATTTGATTTTCCACTTTACATATCATGCACTGATCAAGGGTTACCTTTTCTTACATCGATGGCATGTTGATAAATATTTGTGACAAATATTGGAGCCAATGTTCCTTCAAAAGGTTGGGGCTAAATGCGCAGATCAAAAGTGTTACATTAATAAATTAATTCTTAATTTCTCTGCGGCAGAGCTTGGAACGTAACGTTAAAAAATATATACAGTCCGTTTCGCCTCTCACATTAATGTAACGTACATGTGGACTAAATGTATTTTTAAATCTTCCTACTCTTTGAATTTTTACTGTGTCGTAAGTACGTGTCACAAACATGATTTTTTTTTGTCCCGTGCAGGAATCATACCCGCAACCCTTAGCGCAGCAGTTAAATCGCTTAGCCACTGTACCAATCAGGTCATTATAGAAACTAGGCACCTAAATATTAATGCTTAACTCTTTTTTCAACTACAGTTGCTCATATAGGTAATTTAAGATTACCAGAACAAACGTTCAAAAGCATGTTTTGACAATATGTTAAGACACTCGTTCCAGCCCAATGTTTACTTACTATCGTAAATTGAAATTCAATTACCGTAACCCGCAAAGGGCTACAACCACTTTACAAAGACCTACCCCACCCCCTGCGGTACTAACGTCAGAGGGCAATGCAGACATGCATAGAACAGCATCGGAGCTCCAGTCAAATTGGTCATTCGGAGGTTCGGCCGCTTCAGTTTTGCGTTTGTCGTGGTAACGCGCGCACGTTTCACGGGCTGTATAATATAATATATAATTAATAAAATAATACGATTGTATTATAGCGTTGTTTGTAGTTCGTGCTTTACGAGTTCTGTGATTGGTACTACCGTGGTCGGTGTGCGAAAAAACTTTGGAAAGTTTAAGGTAAGTTTTGAAGTTACGTAAACTTTTTGGTGTTGGATTTTTTATTATTTTAGGCGTTCGATTAACCGGATTATAATATAAAAATACTGGCCCGTAAATAAGGATTAAATTTCAGCGATTTTTAAATAATTTTATAAGTAAAAAATTGCATAGTTAACGGATTGTTAATTAAGAAGACAGTCAATATTACTACTAATTGGGTACTATGATTCAATTTGTATCCCACGAAATTAAATTAAATTTTATTAAATATAAAATTAGTAAGCCTACCACAACTCAATATTCAAATTAATATAATAACTCAAATTAATAAAGAAATTAGAAATCCTCGTATATTTTATTAACAAAATAAAATATTCTATTCTAGAGCCAAAATATAAACGTGATTATCAATCACACTTTCAAATTCAGTTTATAGAAACAAAAACAATTACTTAGTTATACTATAATACATAAAAAAAAGATCCCGACGAATTGAGAACCTTCTTTTTTTTGAACTTGGTTAAAAAGTATACTTTATAAAACGTAAATACTTCAATTACAATAAAAAGAAAATTATGTAAAAACTCGCTCTAACAAAGTCATCTAGAAAATAATTTTGTATTGTCGCGTCTATAAAAACCTTTTTACAAAACATTATTATTAACCAATTAATATGTATTACTTACTATGAATAATCTTGCCTCGCCCATCAAAATCAACCAATTTGCAATATCGAATTTCGGTCACGGCGGCCATTCAGCGGAGATTAGCCAACTAGAATATTATAATGCACAAGGGTGTGCGCGAACAGATGCACTCTCTCCCGAAAATCAGAGTTACTGGAAAGCAGTAATCCGACCCGACGAGACCAACATTAGGCATAACGAGTTTCCGAAACAAACACTTCAGGAATTACTAATACTTTTATTATATTAGGAAGAAGTAAAGTTTGTATGTTTAGATAAACTACAAAATGACCATCCAATTTCCAAATTCTCTCACTAATGTTTGACATAACAAGGGCCATTATACCTGTCACTGTCGTTTGCATGTCAAAAAATAGAGATGTTGATAGACTTAATATGGGTTTAAGTTTATGAAAGTAACGTCCTCGTTTATGTATAAGATGATAAGAGTCACGTAGACTACTAAAAACCAGGAAAAGACACGAAAAAAAGTCCACATAGACGAAATCATGGACTGATCTAGACTGACAAACAGAATGACCTCAGGACTAATGGTTTTCTAAGGCAAACGCAACACGTGCCTCCATAATGTTTCAAACTCTACCTAATAGAAATATTCTCCAACACTCACCTAATAAAATCCATCGGAAAGGGTAGACCGTCCCTATAATAAATCGTTGAATTTATAGTCCGGATACACCATAAAGTTGCAGAGTTTCTTAACTAAATCTTGTCCAAGTTAAAAACTGATTACAAATGCATGAGAAAGTGAAAGGGAACGTAGGCCTCTTTTCAGATCTAACTGAAATATTCAGGCCGTTCGGCAAGCCTCCAGCGCCAGTTTTTTAGGGTACTAGGTGGGGAAATTACTTCAGAATGCATTACTTGCGTGGTTTAGTAAAAGTAACTAGATTCTCTATATAAGTTTCCTGTAGTACTGATTGCCTCGTTGGTTTGGTGGTCGCTAAGTGCGACGGCTGAACATGAGGTCCTGGGTTCGAATTCCGGGTCAAGCAAAGTGTTACTGGGTTTTCCATTAGATAATTGTCAGTAGCAGCACGAAGTCTGGATTCGTGCCCAGTTGATGGCAATAGGCTCGCCCCTATTACGTTGGGGCGTAACTGGCGTAATGTGGGTGTACGACGTACGTGTATGTGCATTGCACCTCTGCCTATCCTTTCGGGGATTACAGGCTTTATGTTATGTATATACATATAAGTTTTAATTAGGTATATGTTTCATATTTTACTTTTGTCTGGAAAAAAATTCTGGCCTGAAAGTACTAGACATCGTCAAGAAATATACATGCTATCTTCTGTATAACACGTATCTAGGTATTATATTAGGTGTGAGATCTCGGATTATGCCAAGGGTCTTAAGATTAGGGTCATTTTATGGCAAGGGCGCTATTAATTAGGCGCACGTTGTTCTTCGAAAGACGACACGTCGCTTTAGCACCTTTTATACCTGTATATTTAGACGTGTTCCCAACAATTAACTTTGATTAGGTCTTTTTCAGCTTTTAACGATTGATGAGAATATAATAATAAATATAAACATATGTTTGTATTAGGACATAACATCCGAAATTTTCAATTTTCGTATGCAAATCGCTTTATACTTATTTACTTTACGGTTCATATTATGGAACGACACGATACTCGTCACCCATTTTTGTAAACCAGTATGAGTTTGCGTTACGCCATTTTCGAAATTACGTTTTATTAAAACGCATATTGTATACATTAGGTACACTTCTTGAAAGCAGAAGTATTCTGCCATCAAAGTATTTGCAAGACAGTTTAAGTTTCATGTTATACGGAGCAAGCCCATTGATATTTCGGACATAGTTTGGGAGAAATTCGTAAACGAAAACCCAAACCTAAAAATCCCTAGTTATCAAGTCTAAGACCAGAGAGCTACTTAAGTAGCAAAGATTACCTGAAGAAAACAAATCTTACATGTTAAGCAATTTTTTTTTATACCGCTTGCCCAAAATTCGCTGTTCTAAATCTATAGGTATACCCTAAAAAAACATAAAATCTATGCTATCATTGCAGCATACTTCGGAAATAATGCCAAAACTTTTGTGTATCAGTGGCAAAGGTACCACTCTACCTTCGTTTAGGTAACGCACACTTAACCTATACCCAAGGAGAAAAATAGCTCCACTATGATAAATATAAGACAGTACTCGTCTGTATCTTTCAAGGTGTGATAAAGGTAAAAGAAACGGGTAATGTAACTGACTGGCGCCATTAATCTTGGAATACTTGTGGCCGATATTGATAAATAACTTTGTTAGGAGATACTGCTAAGTGGAGTCGGGTTTAGTTGAAGAGTTGCGGGGAAGAAAGTATTGGACATTTTCGGGTATTTTTTTTGTGATATGGTGAGTAATTGTTCTAGTTGCTTTTGTTTTGGACAGTTTGCTCTGATAATATAAAATTAAAAGAACATAGTGGAAGACATAATATAGGCGAGCATAATGCATAGACTGCTAAAAGAAAAGTCGATAGCGGAGAACGTTATAATGATGACACTAAATAAATATCTGCAAGAGTGCGGAACTGCGGAATGCCCTTAAGAAGACAATACTGGATTGAAGACAGTCTGTCACAGTCTAAAAAATACACTTAAAACTACAAGAGAAAAAACCAACTATGAAATTAAAAGTAAACAAAAAAGTTGAAATAAAAAAGAATGCTGCAGACATTAAAAATTCAAATAAGCGACGTTCGCTAAGAACGTTAAAAATCACTTATGACCGCAACCGTCGACTTTTGACACCGTTAATTGCATGGAAACTAGCGAGACAGGTGATTACTCGGCTTTAGATCTTTAAAAAATGTATTTTAATTCTAGATGCTACAAATTCAGGTAGGCATGGATACAGGGTAACTGTGTCTCTTTTGTTTTGTAGGCATTAGAGAACAAAACAAAGTGGAATAAATAAATATACTTTTATATTATAATGAATAATCTAACACAAAAACAAAAATACGTACCATATTACTATTACCGTTTTTATTAGACGGTGATTAAACAATGCTGTGTATATTGCCGGCAGGATATTAAAAACATTAAGACAATGTGAAAACTAATTTTCTTATAAGCAAGCAGGCACTACGCCAATATTATTTTTTAATCACAGCCTGTCCAAGATATTTATCGTTTCAGTTTTAAATGTCTATCTTACGTCCTTGTATTATAATATTTAATTCATAAAGAACGGTTATATTTTACCCAAATTAATCCAAGTTTATTATTCTCTATGGCATAGTAAAAGAGGAAATAAAGTTATGAAATTTTGCCTACGTCTTGATGAAGTTTGAAAATGTAAGTCGCTTTATAAATGTGTTTAAGGGAACCTGTTTAAAGCCTCTCTTGCAAGGTATAAGTGGAGGTCTCAATGGCAGAATAAGGTGGCCGTTACTGCTGCTATAAGCCTAGAGGACCATTCAAGTTTAAAATTTAATCGTGGAAAATTACCAGTCTCGTTCTTTGTCGGATTATGCTGTAAAGGCTTACTTTATAAAAGCTGTTTCGTTAAAGCAATCTTTGAAGTCAGCATTGCTTAATGTAAAAAAAACTGGACTGCTTATGTATATAAAAATGAATCTCTATTCCTTTTGGTTACGCCATAATTTGAGAACGACTGGACTGATCTGCCTAGTTTTGGTTTTGAAATTTTGTAGAAGTCCAGGGAAGGTTTAGATGGTAAAAAGGCGGTACGAAGTTCGCCGAGTTAGTTTGAAATAAAAATTAACGAAGAAATTATATAAGTGCTTTTCACACTTGCTTTGTACTACGTAATATCATTAATTTAATACTTATTAAGTGTCTTGTATAGAGATTTGGTCGCAGTGTCCCGAACCAATTTGATGCTTACAATCTGATCCTTATTCGACCTTCCAACATTCTTTCTGTCTTATTTTCACTTCCTTTACTTTTTGTAGTTACCAAATTGCATCACGCGCTCCAGCATTTATTAAATCCCGTCCCATACATTCACTAAAGGTCCCTAAAAGAGTCGTAAGAAAATGTGAGAAATTTTGCCGTTTTCTGGACGAGGGTTTTAATAAAAACTGCCGCAGTCAACCAAAAATTCCTCCCCGAATTTTTTGAACCAACTTTTTTAACATCTCAAGTTTCTTAATCCGAAATGTGTTATTAACCATTGTCTTGTAAGTTTTTAGGGGTCTTCAGAGATTTCAACGGGCCTATCTCATTGAATTTTAATTGTTGAGCTCCCATTTTAGAATTTAAGTCTTATAATGAAGCCTGAATTATGAATTAAGGTCAGATAGTGTTATGAAAATTTCTGGCTTAAACTTGGTAAACTGGAATTTATTTACTTACGTAAAACTTTTTTAGAATTTAGTTTATATTTAGTTGACTTATAATGACTCATTGCAATTATAAAGAAGTATAACTTGGTGTCTTATTTTTTCATACTTAAATGATAAAATATGTTCTATTTAGTATATCTTCTTGATATAAAAATACATTTCATTAAAAGAGTGCTTAAATTTAAGTCTAGATTTTGTTTACGGAACCTTAAAAGCGAATTAATTACTATACCATTGGGGCCAATCAACGCAGATCGTCCAATCAGCGGCAAAATAGCCCGAAATACTTAACATGTAAAGGTAGGGATTTTGTAGTTGGCAATCGTATCGCTACATTTAAAATATTTTTGTTTTGTGTCGTAACCAAATAGATTAATCCTTTTGCAATTGTATTTCACATACATGACATCATGCTTGTACGCTTCGAAGGGGTAAGCAGAGGTGTATTCTAGTACACGCAAATTTCGCCAGTTATGTCGCAACGTAGTGGGCGAGCCTATTGCCACTAACCGGGCACGAAAAACTCGTGTATTAGTACCACGTATTTTAGTAGGTAGAAATTCTTCTTTAGTGCGCTGTTATTGTATATGAAATTTGATATTCTAGGTATGTTCTCTCGTTGTAGCTAGTTTCAAAACGACATGCAATTTATATAAAAAAATCTCATACACCAACAGCATACATAATGACAGTATTATTTTAAAAACACTAATTGTTTTTTTTGTAGAGCTACTTTCCACCCACAACAAACGCATGAACTTTTCAAGATAAGTAATTGGAGCTTTGACACACTTAGATCCATTTAAATTTCGAATCATAAAAACAAAATATTGTTTCTCCACTTTCGATATTATCCAGCCAGCATTAATCATCAGCCTTGAACTTCTGAATTAAACTTTTTCTACTTCTGAAATAACTTTTAGCGTGACTCAAAAAACGAACTCCCGAGGCAAGTCGAAGTTAGTTGTAATTTAAATTCAATTTGCAAGGTACCATTGAAAAGTACTTCGTTAGAAGTTGAGATCAAATCTAACGGTAATTGCCCTCTTGGTTATAATCTAAAACAGGATCGACGCTACGGTTTAATAACAAAGGTCACAACAAACTGTGATTTTGAAGTTTGCTATAGGTATATTAAAAGGGTGGAAAATTGGTTGTATACCTACTTAAAATCAATACCATGTTTGTCCTGATTTGATCTTAAGTTGCAATGAAATTCATTTTACAATAAATTTCAATGCCACTTAAGATCTTGCAGATGGATAGTATACTGAAAGCGAGTCACTGGATTTGCGCCGGGCAGTACTGTTTTGGAAAAACTAATTCTTCAGTAGCAATTCCAGTCCCCTATTATATTGGGACCTATAACATAACTGGCTAAATGTTGTCTACTATATATGTACATACATCTGCGCCTGCTCCTTCGGGGATTACAGAAGTGATGTTACAGTACGTTGGTATAGAAATCATTGACGTCTACTTACGTGAATAAGATGCACTGCAGAAACAAAAGCATCTATTGTTTGAGAAAGAACAGTAAACTTAACTCAATTACTATTTATACTAAAGCTAAGAATTCTTGTTATTTTAAGTCATACAACGAAACTCTTTACTTGTATAATAAAACTTTATGCAGACTAGAAACTTATGCCCAAAAAGATTTCCTTAACTGCATGCATTTGTACCATGCAATCAACTTTTTTTACTTGTTGTCGAAAGTCATTTGTTCTAAGCAACTTCAAACGTTCGCAAGTAGGTATTTTATTGAGAGTAATTTAAAATATTCTTCTTAGTCTCAGCATGAGCCAAATAGTGTATGGAAACAGTTCATGTCGTGGTGTAGAGATTGGTCAGTTAACAAGGATGGAAGCGAGGTTGACGGTCCAGGGCGCGCCAGACGTACTTGTGTATCGTCACCCCTAGAGGCTCTCTACTTGAAACTGATGACTGATCTAATTATTTTTCCTCATTATCATTTCAGCCCAGTATCACCCACTGCTGTATAGGCCTCCCTTTTTCTCTGCCAATCCTCTATATGTTGAGCGTCTCTTGTCCAGGTATTTGTATTTATATATTATTAAAAAAAATTACTTATTAGTACCATTTTTCCAGACTGTAGCCTGTTTTAGTATAATTGAATCTATCGTAAATAGAGCTGAATTCGGTGTCTGCCTGATATATAGCAAAATCCTCGCCATCTATCACTAAGACTTATAATGGGCGGTGAAATATGGGTGTAGAGATTGGCTAGGCTAGAGGATAATATGGGTCTTGCTAGATTATCCGGTAACGCAGATAAAGTCCTCTCTAGTATTACCCAAAGAAGACCAGTCCTAAAAAAATTCAGACTATAGGTGTAAAGATTCATTACAAGGAGTACATCTCTAGCCTGACGACCTGATTGGCGCAGGGGGTAGCCTTAGTGCAGCATTCCAATCGCTTAGCCAGTAGGTTCGATACCCGCACGGGACAAAAAATTGTGTGATTGGCAGATGTTCGTCCCGAGTCTTGGTGTATGTGATATATCATATTTGTGAATCGCACCCACGATACAGGAGAAATTCTCCTTTTCTCTATCTCTCATTATATTGTAGGGCGACGTTTTAAAAACAAGAAATGTCTGCCCCCTAAGCGTGATTGTATGGAATAATGGTTATTCCATTAGCATAAAACAAATGACGGTCAAACCTCAAGTTACACGAAAACTCCGACGACGAAACTCAAAAGCTATCTCTTCGATAAATTCCAATTTGGAATTCGAGACGGCGCCCCCTAGCGGGGAATCAACACTCTACAGATCGAGAGAACAATCTCGCCAACATCCCCAAAAGGCGAATAGTTATAACTGTTATAAGTTGGATTTAACGACTTCCGTATCGAGTTTTCATTACGATTAACCGTTTTTGTTGTTTCAAGTTATTTATGCTGCTATTTTTTTGTGGTGGATGTTACTTTGTTTTACTGTCAGTGTTTGTTATAATTCATCTCGACTGAAACTTTAGAAGGCGTAACTAGATAACATACATATTTTGCCAAAGACCAGAACTAATTGAATGACTATTGTAATTTCTTAGGATACATGTCCTATATTCTATTGTAATCTTCTGTACGTCAATTGCCTGACTTAAGCATCAAATCTTACTCCTTATAGCATTAACTTTCTTATAACATCAAGTATCTATCGTTCCCTATAATATTAAGGAAAAAATTAATATACGGAAAATAAGTATTTTATTAAGGTATAGAAGAATTTTTCGATAAGAAGGCTCACCATGCATATGTCTTTCTCCCCTTCTTCAATAGTATCCGCCCTATAAATCAAAACTTTCAATTGTTTTTCCATGCAGAAGATTTTGAGCATACTTTCCAATATTTTTGTCACTAGTCAGCGGTAAACTGTTTACTTCAATTCATTACTTGTTCAATCGCATGTGTCTGCCATTTTTACTCTAAAGATGGTTAAATTCAAGTATCACTATGAAAATATAGAAAAAAAACTAAACGTTCGATCGATTGTATAAATCAGGGGCCATAGAACGTAGAGGTGGAAAAACGCTTAACGAATAGAAATCGAATAGAATGATAAATGTATGGGGATGACATAAGGTTTCGACTATGACATAAATGTCATTCCCATATAATTATTTTTCATTTGTCTTTCGTCACTTGTCTAAGTCCCCGGGTAAGTTTGAATATATTCGATGAACGTTAATCCAAAATGTCAAGCAGGTGTAGTACCTGGCTGAACTTGACTTTCTTATTATTACCTTAAGCCAGTGTACCTAGACATAGACCTTGCGATATTTGTACTAAACAGTACCAAGACCTAACTTTTGGCGTTGTCCTGAACCAATAAATCACTTAAATTCAACCTATTATTCAAACAGGGACTAATCACGACAATCCCTTTGATGTATAGCCAAAGACCGGTTTAATTCGGCCTCACAAATGCTTTACGGAATTTGAAACACGGATTTCACAGAACTTTGTCCGAGGATTTTGTCAGAATTCGTTTCCCACCCGCATCGAAAGGCCGTTTGGGAAATGTCTTATTTTAGGTTTTTAAAGACTGTACATAGGTTACAGAATTTCATTTGCGTAAAGGTCAAAAAACTGCCGTTTTTATTACTGTTTTAAACTCAGTAAGCATTACATCCAAAAGAAAAAACCTTTTGTCCAAAGACTATTTTAATCAAGTTCAACAAACGCTTTGAATACATAAATTAGCACTCATGAATAGTGACATGTTAATTTTACTTTTAACGTTACTAAAATTAACATCCATAGATTTACAAGAAATACGAGAAAATGTCTTGATGTTATACAATATATAAAGCACCAAAGGGCACATGTTCATGTGACAACTAAGTTTTCTGATAAGAAAGTAAAAGCTTCTAAAGGTACTTGCAATGTTACTGTTGCTCGTTTCTTTTGTTTTTTCAACATTCATTTATTTATTGCAATTATACAATTTATGCACTTTGCATAAAATTGGAAGAAACATAGAGGGAGGAATACTTGTGCAATAAAGAGCACTCTATCTATACTTTATAGATAATAACATAGAATTACTTATTACACAGTGGACAAAACTTACATTTATTTTAAAATTCACCCATTTTTCGCACTAAGTAATAAACAAACTCTATTAAAATATTAATTAAAAAGAGCAGTTTGAACCATCGATTTTTTAAAAGCAAAGATTCTCGCTCGCCTACGAAAAAAAGTTCTTGAAAACTTTCTTGTGGAAGCCGCTAAAACCACCGCCTCCCCATTTTATATCGGTGTAGTTTTAACAATTTTTCCAACAAAATCTGCTCACTTACTTCTATAGTTCGCCGGTTAAGCAAAAAATTAAACCAGGTATTTTAATATGAATTAAACTAAGCCGTAATATTGAAAAATTTTTGTTAAGCAAACTTTACATTTTTTTTCATCGCGTTTGCTCTAGGCTTTGTGATTGTTGCTATAGAAATAACAAGCGTTTTCCACAGTAAGTAAAAATTATGGTAGACACATTAGGTACCAAAAAAGTACCCTGAATGTTATATTATATTAATTGTGTACATTGGCCGTCTGTCAGCGTGGAGGTATAACTGGATCAGATAGGCACGGGAGGAGAATAGCGCTTAAAAATGGATGCCGATGGCCTGCAGTGGAATGAAAGAGACTATGAAGGTGCACTTTTTTAACTCTTTAACAAGCTGCATTGCAGTCATGGGAACCTGCAATGGGAGCAGTTGTCCAAAACAACTGATTTGCTAATCAAAGTGTGATTGGCCTATCATCATTAATTTTATTGTCCTCATAAAGTGTTATATTGCTAATGATATTTTCTAGGAGCAAAACATTGGATTAAAAAAATGCAATTTCCTAAGAGTAAGTAGTCACTACAGCTTTTAAGTTAACCCAAGAACAATTTCTAAGCCTTCAAACTTCATACTGCACCAGTAAAATGGTCACAATACATCGCGTGTGAAAATGTTGCACGAATTTAGTTTTGTATTTTTTGCACACCGTACGAAATTTTCAGTAAATTTCCGCTGGCATGCGCGGAATATAGGATGAAGTATTTCTAAGGTATCGCCAGGAATTTCTTGTTGGTCATACTCAACCAAAATTCCTTATAGTTGTCCTTAACCTTTTGTAAAGTAAAGTTTTGGAAATGCTTGTCGAACTACAGTAAAGTTGTGTGATATTTAAGGGTATATTCACCACTGTTTCAATTGGAAGATTTAACTGCACTGATAGCTGAGTGGTATGACCGTTGGACTGCTAAGTCAAAAGATCCCCGGCACGCACCAATGTCTTTTCGAATTCATGTGCGTACTATAAATAAGTTATCAGTTGCCAAAAACGGTAAAGGAAAACATCTTGAGGTAACCGGCACACCTGAGAGATTTTTCAACGGTGTGTGAAGCCATGTTAGAGGCCTACAGTCGGTTTAAACTCTGACAGCAGGTTGTTTATCAACTATATGATATGAAGACGAATTGGAGAAATACTGTTGGTGTAATTTAGATGCAATAGAAAACTAATTACATTTTCAGACGCTCACGTATTTAAGGATTTAATGTTACACTGCATTGCATTAAAATGAGCTAGCAAAACAAGTGCGCGACTAAAAGATTTATGATCAAAAACCCTAGCTTTAGCTCTCTGACAATATACTTACTAAATTATATTCAGTGTTACAGAATGTTTATAATTGTTCATGTTAACGTTGTATCTGATCTAGTAGAAGATAAAACCCATGCAATCATAAGAGGCTCTAGAAAAGTGACGAAACGCTTGTCGAAATCTCGAATATAATGATTCATGTTATGTAATGTTATTTAATGAGGATAACATAATGTTTCGACTATGTAATCGATGACATATGTGTATATCAATCCTATAATTTTTCTTTAGATTTTTATTTCTGGTTAAACTGAAGTCGAATATAATTTATCTTTTATAAGCTAGTTATTGTTGCTATTAAATATACACTATCTTTCAACGTAGGTTAACATTTGCATCAACAAAAAAAAATCTTAAAAAATTGTCGTATCCAAACAGAATCTATTTGGGAGTGTCCAAAGCGTGAATCAGCCGGGAACGCCCGCAAGGCACCGTTGACGCAATCACACTGAACTAAATCACTGTCACTAGAGCGCTCTAGGGCTGCCACCATCAAGAAACAATAACCAGAAGGTTTAGGGTTAATTTTATTCACGCTAATATTATAAAGGCGAAAGTTTGTGAGTGTGATTGTGCGTTTGTGTATTTGTATGTTTGTTACCTCTTCACGCTCAAATGTTTGGACCGAATTTGCTAAAATTTGGTATGGAGGTAGCTGACACCCTGGATTAACACATAGGCTACATTTTATTCCAAAAAAATTTAACGGGTATCACCGCGGGGCGCAGCTAGTGAAGAATAAGTGGGAAATAAGGCACAATGTTTTTCTACTTCTACAGATAGTCGACTATAATATCTAAATCAAAGCAATTGCTCATATCGTGAAGGTTTACTTAATGCCTCAAGCTTTACGTGTAACGTAATTTACCATAAATTAGCAATCTGATTAACTCACAATAATTATATTGCTATATGTGATTGGACTTTGACTACGATTTCAGCACAGGATAATTAGTCACACAGCCAACTTATCATATTCACACGTAAAATTGGTTGCAAAAAGCAACTTTAGGCTCTCGCCAAACCGCGCGTTGTACTGAATAGAACTTTCTTTTCTACCTGCGTTATGTTAAAGCGCTTTGGGGCTGTGAATTTTTAAAATGTGTCGCTATGTATGGCCTCTGTCTAATACTGTGTTAAAGAGCGGACTGTATTTGTTGATGAAAGTTCTTTCGTAAGTGGTCACTTTGGTTCTTTGTGGTAGATATCACGGCTGTAAGGATACGGATGTCGTATAAAACCTAAAAACAAATGTGATTTTTATAGGCATATGTACAAAAAAAATGGCAGTGGTGATGGACCTAAGAGCTAAGCTCGCTACCTATCACATGGGATATGATGGCCAAACGTGGATGTATAGAAATCTAAAAAGAAAGAACACCGCTTACTTTTTTGGAGTTTATACGCGATATAATAATATATGTTTGTACCCGACATTTATCGTTATTTCAAGATACATCCTACTGATATGAAATTGCAAGCCACCTTTGCTTACCCCTGCGGGGAAAAGAGACATGAATCGGCATGATTATATAATATATCCAACTAGTATTTTATAGATACTTGAGATTGCTGGAGTAAAGGCATCTTTAGTGTTGCTACAGGTAACAAAAGAAAAGGTAGCTTATTAAGATGAGACCCAAACTAGACTGGTGGTGTATCCATCATGTGTGGCAAAAGGGTTTCAGATAATGGACTATTTTCGTCCCGTGTAAGTTCTGTTGCCTATTTTTCCGAAGGGAAAGATAGATGTGTATTGCCCACCTACTTGTCGCAAGACTGTATAATGTATGTCTAAATGTATAATAGGGCAAACAAACAACAAATTAAAAAGGGTTACATTGGTACCCGCAGTCTTCAACGAAAGATCCCGACGAATTGAGAACCTCCTCCTTTTTTTGAAGTCGGTTAAAAACTTATCATACAAAAAAAGTAGGTATGTTACTAGCGCGTTCATTTTGAAGACTCGAAAAGGGGTCAATTGTAGTCTTGGACAGTAGAATCGTTGTCCGATTTACATAAAACTAGTGCAGTTCAGACTCAGACTTCGGAACGCTTTTCACGTTCATTTTGTTAGCGTATCTAAGCTTTTTAACCGATTTCAAAAAAAAGGAGGAGGTTCCCAATTCGTCGCAATCTTTTTTTTTTGATATAATAACATTGATGTAGATTAAGTTATTGTATAGAAAAAAGGTATTTTTTGTCTATGTTGTTTTATCGTAAATAGAACTACGTTTGTAAGATTCGCGGGAAAGATCAATAAGGAAGAGAGTGGCAGGAAAAAACATGTGCAAAAACATTAATGTTTATTAATGTGTTTTTGCAAACTTTATATGGAAATATATGGCAAACAAGTAATATTTTGTTACTGGTAACAACAGAAATAAACTTTTATCGTCACATGCGATGCCAAACAATATTCTGACTCTTTTGTTTATTGGTGTCGTGATAAAACCTCCTAGCATAACTTGAAACAAAAGGTAGATAGGTACATAATTATATTGTGAAGAAGGATATTTTATACCGTGATAACAAAGTTGCCATGGAGAATTTCGTTTTGAGTTAGTTACATATCGAGAATACCTAATGGAAAAACTTATTAACACTTTGCAAGACCCAAGAAATGGACCCATGCTCAGTAGTCACGCTTTGCAACCATTCGACCAACGCAACGCGCTACTAGTAGGTATAATTTGCAAAATCCCTTTAACCCTACCATATAAAAGTAATCCACTCTCCATATTTAACACTCACGATTTGCGTGTGATTACAGCTGTTACGATGCGTCACTCGTAAAATTCAATTGAGTGAAAAAGGGTTATTAGGAGGCTCCCGTAATGTTTTCGACTCGCGTCTTAGAACTAATTGCTGCGAACGTAATCCGTGGATTACGTTTACCATATAATATCCTTTATGTTCGGAGGAAATTAGAACGTGGAGTAAGTTAATTTTGCTATAATGCCTTTTTTAAGCGATGCTCATAGGAATTTAGGCTTTATCGTAAGCGTTGTACACACGTGTCGCATCCTAATTGGTTAGAGAAAATAGCGAAACAGATGTAGATTTCCAAAATATTTGTCAAGAGCAAGAATTGAACCTGTAAGTCCTTGTGAAGCTGACCACTTATCCGCTGCACTAGAACTACTGCAATTTTCTCATTACTCTACTAAATTGTTTTTCTTAATTTTTCACACCAAAACGTAAAATGGTTGGGTTGCGGGCAAACGGTCTTTCAAGTATCTTCATGTAACGATGTCCTGAATCGATATGTGTTCTTATCAATGTTTTCTAAACCATTACAGATGGTATGAGCCTTCTTATTTATGAATGTTGGTTGAGTTTATTTCTCTGTAACCAATGAACCGCATTTTATAAACCTTTTTATTATAATAACCTTGTTAAATAATGTATTTATCTGTTAGGTACATGTAAGAGTTTTTATTGTGAGATAAGCCGATTTACGTAAAGCTTAAGCGTTTTATTTATAAGGTAAAGGGAAAGCATAAAGTTTAATATTGTAAAATAATCCATATTTTTCTTAACTGGAGCTGAAGGTTGCTTCTATACATTTTACATAGACGATCTGATTAGCGCAGTGGCTTAGCGATTGACGGTGCTAGGGGTTGCGCTTTCGATTCGTGCACAAGATTAAATTGTGTGATCCACAGATGTTTTTCCCGAGTCTTGTGTAGGTATGTGATATTTCATGTTTGTGAAATGCACCCTCGTCACAGGAGAAATTCCTAGTGTGGGACAACCCTTAGCGCAGCAGTCCAATCGCTTAGCCACTGCGCCAATCAGGTTGTCGTTACTTTCACATTTATAATATTAGTATGGATTTGGATTTCATATTTGTAATACGCACCCACGATACTAGAGAAATTATTAATGTTTTTAAAGCGATATCCAATTAATGGTGATGAGCCAGCTAAGTAGCTATAATTATATATGACTTAATATTAAAGGCAGCGTGACGGTAAAAAGGCTTGAAATAAATGATATTTCCACTGCGTATACATTCAGGCGTACAATGTATTTCACTTTGAAGATTTTTAAAACAGGCTATAAGCGGTCGGTCTCAGTCTTTACCTTTAATGACAAACGTTTATACTGACCTTTGAAAGAAGCAGCAATAAGTCAAGAATCAATCTTACCCTATTTTACTAACCCAACCCTACTTTACGAGCTCAACCACAATAAACCTCTGCCTATTCCTTCTGAGAGCCCGCATTATCAGCATCATAATAACCTTCCACAGCTGCGTCGAAGTGTCTCCTCTGTCCATTGTTTTCCAAAAAACTCAGTAGGTTATATTCTTAATAGAACACATAAATAAAGATAATTGGTGAATAAATTCGGACACCATCCAACATATTACAAGGACCCGATTAGAGGTCCTTTGGGCCCATTTTTATTTGATGTTGCGTTTAGGCTTTTGCGAGTATCTCTTACAATAAATGCTGGTTGGAGTGAAGTAATCAGTGTTCTTTCATTCCCCAGAATAATGGGACTGCTTGGATTAAAAAAAAATGGAGTTAGACTCCGCAAATCGCAGTTAACTTTATGTTTTTTGAATCGAATTCGCTGTAAGCTCAACTGTGTTTAAGAAATTAAAAGTAGTGAAACTTTTTCTTTAAACTTCTTCCTTGTCGTTGTGTATGCGAGTACGAATGTTTGTGAGTACTGGATGTTTGTTACACATTCACTCAAAAACTACTGAATAGATTTTGATAAAAGTTTACAAAATTATTTAAATCAGACACATTGGCTATAATTTATAAAAATATGATGCGGGCAACAGTGTTAAGGAATCATTTATGTTTCGCAATATTTATGAATATGTATAATAAAAGTAAGCCAGATCGTTTAAAACAATGTGCGTTTTACAGTTTTTTAACTATTACGCTATTCTATTGCGACTATAACGTAACTGAGTACGTTAACTTTAATTTTATTAACTTATTATGAGAGAGATTGAGAGATTTTTATTCCCGGCACACCTGAGAGATTTTTCAACGGTGTGTGAAGCCACGTCAGAGGCCTACAGGCGGTTTAAACTCTGACACCAGGTTGTTCATCAACCATACGATAAGAAGAAGATTAACTTATTTATTTGAATCATCTCGTGCTAAAAGTAGTTCGCATTTTACTTTCATTTCTAGGTCGACACAAAACTTCGAGTTCGAGGTTTATGATAATCACTACGAAACAAAGTGGGACAATTACTGTCTTGATAGACCCAATTAGGGGTCTATCTTGGTGTCTTGCTCCCATTGTGACTTTAAATGGCATTCATGTATAAAAATGAGGGAGCTATTCTCAAGATATTTTGGCACATTATTTTTATACGTAGATGCGGACTTTGTCATAGAATTATTTATTCTTAGTAGAATAAAGCGAATAGTAATAGTTTTACCTAGTTGGTATATAGAAAAAAGTACGGGATATTTAATTTTAAAACATTTTATTTTTTATTTTATTTTATTTTATTCGGAAAACTTACAGCTAACTTAAGAATAGAATATACATTAGTAAAGGAAGGCCAATTACAAGTTTTCACAAATAGCGTAGTAACATGACAGAAAGAAATAGACAGTGGACAGACAGTTGTAGGTATAGAAAAGTTCGGTGAAAAGTATTTACAGGGTGTTGAAGAAGTGTTTGAGAAGCAAATTTCTTAAGACAGGAACACTGGTATGGAAAAAGTCAATATCCACTTTAATAGATATAGAGTTATATGATCTACAGGCCCTTATCATATAAGCATTTTGTCTATAAGTGCAGTGCACGGATGTATATGTTATTTAAATTCATGTAATTTTAAACAGCACTATATCTTGATAAAATATTAAAGGTCTAAAGTATTGTAATCATCATCAGCTTATCACAGTCCACTGCTAGACATAGGCCTTTCCTATGGTACGCCACTAAGCTCGATCTTCGGCCCTCCGCTTTATTATTATACCTACTGTAAAGTGTATAACATTGCCTGGACGTCCTAGGTATTTTATACATTGCCTAGGTGCCTATAGTACACCTACGATTCGGCAGTTATGTTATAGATCCCAATGTAAAAGGTGGCGAGCTAATTGCCATCAACCGGGTGTAAATCAAGACTTCGTGCGGCAATTGAGAATTACCAAATGGAAAACCCCAATAACACTACCCGACCTGGGATTCAAACCCAGGACTTTATGCTCAGCAGTCGCGCTTAGTGACCACAAGACCAACGAGGCAGTCACCTAGACATTTGGTTAATAATAAAACAGTATAAAACGCGTACGCGACGACGGTAGTTAAGTAATCTACTTACAAATACACGAGAGGTTATGACTAAATTCTAATGTAGCAACTAAGCTATAACTACAAGTACCATAATCAAGTGGCGGCCCGCTAAAGCTTTAGGTCTACCTAAAAGTTCGGCAAAGTACCCATAACTCCTCCAATGGCAAAGTAAGTAGATAGAGCTTGCCAAAAGCAACAAAAAATGTTTGACCTTAAAATATAAACGACCAGATTAGCTAGGATTGGACCAATGCTTGAGTAAACTTTGGATTTTTTTGGCAAAAGTAATATTTGATCATGTGGTCCCTTTGAAGTGAATGAAGGTCACAGCACACATGTCAACTCAGAATGGAATCGTCACCGCCATCGCCTTTCGTCTCGCCGTCGAACATGCGTCAACCTGAGGCGAAGCGATTTAGTTGCGATTACGATTAGTGTGCGTTGCTGTAGGAGTTATAAACAAAGAATAATGCACGGATCGATTTGTTACGGTGCCGATCCCTTTCGGGATTGATATGTGTGCCTGTGTACCTTAAATATGACTAGCTCTAGAAATTTTCATCCCGGCAAAAATACCTTAAGATGTTGAAAAGATGTAATTGTCAAGGATATCTATAAAAGAGTGTCAGGTCTCGGAGGACGATCCTGGAAATGTACAGTGGAGAAGAATAAGGAGATACCATGATTGGGGAAGAGAGAAAATAAAGTATAATTATGACTCATTCTCTGTCTGTTTGGTCCTCAGATATTTATTATTTATCCCTAGGCTAGACATTAAGGCATATAAAACGCACAGCCAGGGGAGAAGTTCTCAATGTAGGATTAATGATACAAAAAATATTCCTAACAAAAAACCCTAAACAAGTTTTATGTGACATGGTAATTGTTTTAGAAAACAACGTTTTCAGCATCAAAAGTAATGGTTTATAATTTATTTGTGTTGTGAACAACAAGTTTTTCTGTGGAGCAAAAAAGTTTTGTTTGCTTGCCAGTGTTTCGTAACAAAATGGTTCAAAACAGAACCTTATTTGGTTACCTTTCTCCCCTATATTTTCGTCCCATATGAGTCTTCTTCTTATCGTATGGTTGATGAACAACCTGGTGTTAGAGTTAAAACCACCTGTAGGCCTCTGACATGGCTTTACACACCGTTTTAAAGTCTCTCAGGTGTGCTGGTTTCTTCACGATGTTTTCCTTCAGCGTTTTTAGCAACTGATAACTAATTTACCGTAAGCACATGAATCCGAAAATACATTTGTGCGTGCCGTTTGAACCTTGCGACCTTTCACTTGGCAGTTTAACGGTCATACCACTCGGCTATACCACACCCATATGAGTATACTCGTGAGAAAAAGTCATAGGCTTGTACGTCTATTACAGATGATCTATGGTAACGTTTTTGAGGCATATCTTCGGGTGGCTATGTAAGCCGATGCGAGAACGGCACAAGTTGCCGAAGGCCTGGCTAGAGAATCTAGCGGTGATTGTTGATGATACACTACTTAAAAAAACCTCTTTAATATGTTTACCGTCAGGGATTCAAAGTTATATAATAATATTTATTTCTGATCAGTGGGAAAGCTAAAGGCTAAGTTTCGGTTATTGATTCACTATTACCAATGGTGTGTGTGTGTGTGTGTAGGTATATATAGATTGAATATATACGTTGTAGTTAAAACGTTGTTTTTAATCAACTAAATAGCTCTAGAAATTAATTAAGCAGACTATTCATTAAACCCGCTCACGTTTTACACCCTCTAGGGTAGATTTTTGTTTTTTAAAACAATAAATAACAAAATATCGTTCATCACGCGGATCTAAGAAAATAATTACTAGCTCTCAATTGTTTCTTTTTAGGCACGTGTTTACCAAAAACTGTTTACTTAGAGGACTTGCTGAAAAGACGTTGATTGTAAAGAGAAAACGTGAGCACCTAATTTTTTAGTTTGAAGTGCGTCGTCGATTACTTATGTATCGCCATTCGTAATATATTTCCCGTTACGTAAATAGAAACCTGAGCGACTGTCAGCGACTGTGTTTGCACTCGGATATAGTCGCTTCCTATGGTCCTAGGCTATTGTGATCTCTAATTAAGTCTAATTATTATTGTAGTATCATTATAAGTACTTTACTAGTAACGTAACACTTTGGAATAGTAACTTTTAAACGATCGCATTGCATGATTATAATAAAATTAAATTACGACACGTGAATTAACGAGAACACATGTTTTTAATTTAGGCTTAAGCCATTTGGCTTAATTCAATCAAGAAATTAAGTTAACGATTTGCGTTCTTTTTACGTGGCGGGAACTATAGTTTTTCGAAACACAAAACATGAAGCGACGTAAGACTCAAACCAATACCATCCAAGAGAAAAATCCAATAATACGTCACAATTTCTTCTCAGTTCTTATACATACGTATTCTCAGAGTATAAGTGTATGGGCGGGCTTTCTAGCCTCGGTAAGCGGTCAGTGTCGGCATCTGTCACTCGATCGGTCGCAAAGGCGTGTCATAGGTCTAAGTGGTCCTTAGAGAACTCGAGAGATTGGATATGACACACGCAAACTGCGGAGATTTGTGATGCTGTGAGGGAGTGTATTAGAGATTTAGGACTGATCTGTGAGTATATTTGTTATATAATATCTTAAGTTTTCCCAGTAAAGTTTAGATCCCATATTAAATTTCACTGTAGTGCTGTTTAGTGTTTATGTCTACTATGTTAAGTACTGCTACTCGTGAGAACCTGTAATTGGCTTTATGATGCATATTGTAATTACTTATTTCATTTTTGGAGCTGCTGGTTTTTCTTCGAATTAAAATAAAAACAATTTTTTTTTTTATAAAAAACGTCGCGTCGCCCCCCACTAGGAATTTCTCCTGTATCGTGGATGCGTTTCACAAACATGAAATATCACATACACAAACACCCAGACTCGGGACAAACATCTGTGGATCGCAAAAATTATTGTCCTGTGCGAGAATCGAACCCGCAACCCCTGGCGCAGCAGTCCAATCGCTTAGCCACTGCGCCAATCCAATGGAGTTCATATTCTCCAATTATGACACGGTTTAAAACCTCAACTTACTATTGCCACAAGAGAAAAACCCAATAAAACTTTTCCTGTCTTACAAATCGAATCTAAGAAGTTCAGTTAAGCTGCAGCACTAGTTAATACAAGATCAATAAAGTATTTAACTATTTATTAAATGGTCGACTTCATCTAAAACGAATTAAGTTTTGCGTAGGTACCTAGTGAACTAAATATTTTTAATAGTAGGTACCATTAAAAATATCTAGTTCAGTTTCGATTTTAAATATAAAATATACGATAACATAAGATAACATTATGCCTGTATTCCCCAAAGGGGTAGGCAGAGGTGCACATTCGCCATTATAGGTCCCAACGTAATAGGGGGCGAGCCTATTGCCATCAACCGGACACAAATCCAGACTCCGTGCTGCTTCTGAAAATTGCCTCATAGAAAAACCTAATATAACTTTGCTCGACCAGGGATTTGAACCCAGGACCTCATGTTCAGCAGTCGCTCTTAGCGACCATTAGACTAAGGAGACAGTCTACGATAAACAATAAGCTTTTCAAATTATTTAGACCTAACCTAGATACCTAAATCCTAATCTAAAAAATATATACCTACCTACTTACCACTAAAAATCTGAAGAAAGTATAGTGCTAAAATGAACCAAAATATTCATCCTCATCGGTCATGTAGTAACGAGCGTATAATACTGATACACTAATACTATTACCACGTAATTTAAATATTACTACAAAATATAACCAACAAAATGAATTTAGCGTAACATATACGAGTAGTTTATAAAATTGAAAGAGTTACATGCAAATTTGCATCCCTTTTAAAATGACCACCGGACGAAGCATGAAAAAGTTTAGTAATTTCAGTTGATGAAAATGCGTGTTTCGGCACCAAATATTTACACAATTCATTCCGTTCATTCCACCCACAGCGTCAATTCTAAATTAAATTTGTGTTCACTTCGTATTTATTTAAACACCACATTTGTCGTTGGTTGGTATTTTAATAATGGGCTTACAGAAATATCGGAGCCAAACAGACTCTTTTCATTTAATTGTTTTCATGCAAATGCAATACATACAATTTATAAAGCCTTTACTCCCAAAAGGGACAGTTCCTTAATCATTTGCCTTTAACAGTCCATATTAATAGGAGCCAAGCCTATTGTCATTCATCGGGTTACCTTGCGAGTTGCGACCCTTCCTTCGGGTCTTTTCAGCGTCGAAAACGACTATAATATTTATAGCATCAGCCCCCTTACCATAAACACTTAAAGCAGGACAGTTTGCGTTATAGAAGCGTGACGCCGCATTACACTGCACGTAGCGGTGTTTCGCTTCCACATCTTAAACTGTCCTGCTTTAAGAGATCATGGTAAGGGGGCAGATTTCAGGTACAACGTCATCATCAGCTTTTAGGTGACCCACTGCTGGGGATAAGCGTCCTCCCTTGAACGCCATTCTGTTCGGTTTTGGGCCAGAGTATAACAGCACAAGATTATGAAAAATATACCTACTCTTATATTACAATCGCGTAATTCTTTTGTGAGGGTAAACACATTTATCTTATGAATTATTATAACCAGCTGTAATAAAATATGTTTCTAAAACGATTACTTATGTTAACTAAAAGATAAGGAGGATAAGAGATAATTCTGAACAACTTCTTAAATGTACCAAATAAAAAATAAACTCAATTCAACATCAGATCTATTTCATAAGATATTCATGAATAAATTGTATCTGATATTTAGTTTCTTTAAGAAAAAATAATATAGAAATGTACTTTATTAGGCCTAAAACATTAATAAAAGAAAAACTATGCTTAACTAAACCTGTATGTATCAAGCCATTAAAATACTTACTGGAAATGGCGGTACGAAGCTTTAAAGTTTAAGAAAATTAAATATTGTTGTTCATATTAGCTTCTAAATTTACGCCACAATATTAATTAAAATACTTTATAAAAAAATACAAAGCCAATTTATACAATATGCACCACTAGCGGTTACTATGTTTGCAATATCGATAAACATAATCGAATTAAATACCAACTATATAACTCTCTGTTCCCGATAACTCGCCGTCAGCGATTCTCGCCAGCATTTGTGGGGGGACGGCCAGAACTTTGTCTGGCGAAACGGGAAATACTAATGAACTTGCGCGGGGCATTTTTTTTCGACGTTTTAGCGTCCGGAGCCTCGTAATTGCCCGGTCAGACTCGAAGTATTTTGTTTGGAATTGTTTCTGAAGATTTTTTGTTGAATCGGGCTTGATCGTTTCCCTCTGTTTTGGGGATGTAATTTATATATATCACGCCTGTTAGGGTGTAAACAGCTTAGTACGTCCGGCGTAGCCTGGGCAACCGCTTTGCCATCCTAGTTGTCTGGCTGATCTAGTTAACCAGGGCATGAAATTTTTCCAAAAGACAGTTTTAAGAAAGTCACCCCGCACTAGTAGTTTCTCCTGAATCGCGGGTTCGTTTATCAAAGACGAAATATCACATTCACCCCAGTCTCGGGACGAACATCTGCGGATCACACAAATTTTTGTCCCATGCGCAAATCAAAAAGCTTAGCACAGCAGTCGAATAGCTTAGCTACTGCACCAAACAAGTCGTCACAATCCCAAATGACACAAGAACACAAGTTTTACCATGATATGTCTCTATCTACTTGGTAGTCCAATCCTTCAGATTTCACCTTTCATCTCATGTCTTATGTAATAGGTGGCGAGCCTATCACCATTCATCGCGCCAACGTTATTTATAGTGTTTGTTACATAATGTTGCTCAGTTGTGAATTTGGATAAGGGATAGTCCTAGAAGTGTCCACTTGATTAATTATTTTGGCCTGAGGGCCAGTTTCACCATCTACAATAAAGTGTTGAATAGTTACTTCTTGATTAACGCTAATCGGTAAGTATAAGTTACGAGTATCTTCTATTGTATCTTAGTTAGGAACAAGCCAGTTTATCCCCTGATTAATGCTACTCAGATATTGTGAAATTCGTATTAGTAGTTACTGGTGACTTTAAGTGGCGGTTAGTCTACTTGACACTTTACTTGTCGATGGTGAAACAGGCCCTTAGTGTTTTGGTTTTGACAGTAATCTGGCAGCTGTTAGGGCTTTGTTTGTTGTCTACGCCAGAAGCTTTGTAGATGTTATTTCATTTTATTTATTACAGCCTACATAATTTCAAGATTAATGGGAATATTATAGAGAAGGTCATCTAGATGAGTTTGGGAGAAAGTTTGCAACTCAACCGCGGCTAATCTGAGGATTTTATTGAAATGGGATTTAGTACTCCATTGAAATGTTAACTTGATAAACACTGAGTATACCAGAACAGAAAATAATGTAATTTTAACACGTAAGCATTATATTAAACACGTTATTGTTTCTAAAGACTATATCTTACTAAGACTACATACAAATATGCAAGTATATACGTCTATAGAACATCCTACTAATAAAATTGTAAAAGCAAATGGGTTATTTTATCTTCTACTAGCTGACAACGCGAACTTCTTCCCGCCTTCTCACCATCCAAACTTTTCCTAGATTTCCACAAATAATACGTCCATCCGTTCTCAAGTTATGGCGTGACCAAGAGAAACACGGATCATATTTTTAAATATTATGTAAATGTATACCTAATAGATTCTCGCAGTAAGCAAGCAACAGATAGACGTCATTTTTTACTTCCTCAAAACGGGCTAGAGGAGCGCAAAGACATTTTATCTCACATGCACAGTTACGGTCAGGCAAATTACGGGGGCAAAGCCGCAGGCAATAACTAGTAAAAATATTCTTGGCTTTCATTTTATTGTATTCATCTTAGCTCCGTTACGCTTCAGTAAAAGTCAAATGTTTTATTTTTACTGATTCTGATGAAACAATTTTTAATATAAATTCTTGTAAGTGTCCTATTTTTTGAATAAAAGTACTCTTCTTGTTGCTAACTAGGCTTTAGTGCTGTTAGCTTAAGTAAGTTCAGCTATTAACATCTACGGAATGGGTAATTCATACATATACCTAAACCATCCTTGGCAGACATTGTCATTTTTGTAGTCTATGGAAAATTATTAATTTGAAAAAATACAGGTTCTTCAATATTAGTCAAGGATTCCGATACAATACGTTCTTATAAAAATGGTCGTTTGACCATATATTAATTAAATACTACTACTAATTTACGAACTTTGTTTTTAAGAAGAACTAACACTTTGCTATAATATTTTTGTTGCTTGATACGCAATTTATCTTCCTTAAACTTTTTTGTAATTCTTTTCGTATACAAAAATATAGGTTCAAATATAAATTGCTATGAAGATTATTAAGCTAAACAGAAATGACCTCTTGCGCGTTCAGGCATTAGAATGATAAACACTGTTTACATTTCATCCCAAGATTAGCATATAAATGTTCTCGCAAAATTACGTTTAATCGCTTCGTCCCGCACAAGAAAAACTTTGGACGCGAACAGTGAAAATAAAAGCGGTTTCATTCGGACCTCGCACGTATTATAACACAAGTCAACAGTCATTCGAAATTAACAAAGGTAGGCCGAAAATAAAACACCTCTCCTAAAATATTTAGCCAAAAATCTCGAACAGTCCCCTGAATTTAGTAAACAAACCCTCTGGCATGTCATTTGAATCGTGAAACGAAAAATAATATTTGAATAATTCCGGCAATCTGATGGAACGTCAACATCCAACTATTTCTGTGCTGAGATTTGGAATGATAAAAAATGCAAGGACGGAACATTTATATGGACCCTTGAGGAAACATTTGCGTCTATTTGGTAAAAATAATAACGTATATTTTTTCTACTTGATAGTATTTTATGCAGTGTGTGAGTAACTGTGCCAGGGTGTCGTTTTTCATAGAACTTAACATGATTAACAGAAACCAATAAGGAAAGAACAAAAGTGTGTTTTCTTTTTTGTCTCGGATCTGGGAGATTTCTGTCGCCTACACACTGCCGTCAATTAACGCATCACTATAAGCCTGCGTCTTTGTGTGACATATATAAATGTGGTTAGAGACATATTTACTTACGCCACATTGTTGTTAATGACAATGTTAATACGTAGTGGCGTAATGATAAAGTATTGAATGTATGGATACTTCTGAAGGATAAGGAAGAAGTTAATGAACATTATTCTGCCTAAATTAGAGATGTTCTGGAAATGGTTAGAGTAAAGATTAATTGCAAGCGTTTGACTATCTCTCCCAATAGTAACGGGAACTGAAATCGACAGTTCAACTAGCCTAACTTCTCGTACCTATATAAGCGACGTGACGCGTAAAGAACGGTCATCCGGTTGGGCTGCCGTTAAGCCCCCTTAAATAGGGTTGAGATACATGATGACTGATTCATACGTGCCATCGGTCGGGATGGGTCAAATCTGTTTTAGCAATTGCAGATATTTCAAAAAGCTATTTCGGAAGACAAGGACTTCTGTGCCAAGAGATATGACATATCACATGACCAATGCAAGAGTAGGTATGTGTAAAATTTTACTGCTTGGCGTAAGGCGTAAAGTTGTTGATATTATCAGACTTAAATAGATAATACTATACCTTGCCGTCGCCACGGAAGCGAGTCAGAGCAGTTTGAGCCTTTACCATACCTTCAGGAATACATAGAATTTGCTTTGTTTTACACCATAGTAACACCTATTTAAATAATCGTAAATTTAGAGGCTATAATTATTTATGTGAGTATAAAAATATCTGTGTACCTATATGCTTTCTAGCAGCTACCAAATGTGAATAAGATACTGTAGTAGTTCGAACTAAACCTCATGGAAATGTGCAATTTAGAGCAGATTTTATCTCAACACCTATGCTTGAATAAAGTACAGTGGTACAGAGTAATATGGTAAAAGAAAAGAATATGAAGACAGAGAAAATAACACATCATTTCCAGAAAGGAAAATATTATGTCTTTGAGATAGTTTTCATTTTCTTTTCGACTTACTTTGAACATGACAATAACATCTTTGGTTTGAGCACCTTAAGTTACTCGTGTATACTAGACTGTTACAGAAACTAAATCGTTTGATATAGGTTTTCCTATATTTTAATATGTTCCCTCGAATACAATCATGTGTTTTGAGATACATTTCATTTTTATGACAATTCTTTCTTACTTCAATAAAAAAAATTCAGATTTTGTTTTACCTTATTTTTATTATTCTTTGGCTATTATTGTTATTCTCATAGTTTCCTAACATTAGTACTGAGCACAAGCTGTCGCTTTTTAAAGATAGTTATGTTACCTAGGTTTTTGTAAGTTTAAATTATTAAAAACATTTAAAATCCCTTAAGGGTATGATGAGTATATTGGATCTTCAATTTTGAAAAATAATTAATGTTAAATTATGTTATATAATGCAGTGGGATAAAAAAAAGTTAAATTCAGAAATAATTGGTTACAAGTAATCATGACTCTGGACCCCACACTAGGATTCCCTTTGTTGTGGGGCCTAGGATCTTTTATTTAGTTGAAAATTAATGTATCATTGAGTATAAATGTTTTCTACCTTCTAGATACCATCCTTGTCCCAAGAGTTTACAAACATATACTAACTAATAACACTTTACCCAATCTAGGAATATAACAGAATGTTGTTGACTGCCATTATCGGACCCCAAGGAGTCGATAATACCCGGGATTATCTGTATGACATGCTCTCTTAGATTAACTAGGTGTCACGCAATACATGCATATAATCAGTCAAGCTTGTTATTAAAGCGTGTTCATTGGATTGAATTATAACGATAGATTGCAGGATTTGAGGTTGCAATTGTTTGTATTATTTTGGTTCAAACAATGAGTGATATGTTTCAGGAAGGCCTTTTCCCAGAATAATAGATATATTGAAATGGCTATAAGGCCAGCAAATGATGATGATTCTCAGTCGGGGAAAAACGCTCCCCAAAAAAATTGCTGATGGTGATGTTGCAGAAATGTCCATATAAAATTACTACATAAGTATTGGAAAATTGTATGTAGTATTACTTGAAATTGACATTAATACACGAACATAAGACACAGTGACTTCATCCTCTCTCCTACTTGATCTATGCTGTGCCCGACAGGGTCCATAATTGTGACTAATATATTTATTTTCCTACCAACTATGCAACATTATGGTACGTAATAAAGAATTGTGAACATGAAAGTTTTGACACAGTAAAATTAAATAACATAACGTCCCTACGATTTCTAGGCGTTGCGCTTACTACTACTACTGCGTCAATAAAATATTGTGTACATTTTCAGTTTCCATCAGTCGTCTGATTCCGTGCCAATTATAACTTACACGATAACGATAGTCAGATATCCCATAGTTCGTCCATTCCTAATTCTATTTGGCAACTTCTAAATGTTTAGTCTAAACTAGCCACTGGTGTCCAACGTTATTAAATTTTCAAAAGTTGTCGCGAACCCCAGACATTGCAATTTTGCATAAACATGAGCATCGTTGCTTTTAATAGGCGAACTTTTAATTAAATTACAAATAAACCGCATTTAAACGTAAATTAATGGCAGTGAAAACGAGATAGTTCCGACGTAATCCAAGAGCTTGCTCAATTTTATTAAATTTAATGTGTGGTCATTTAATAATTTAGAATCGACTGTTTTCACTCCTTTGTGTTCTTTACCTTCAGGCTTCATTAAGGGAAACTAATTAACATTTATCTATAAACATTATAATCGTTTTTGGAAATCGTATTGCAAATTGAATACAAGACTTGTATTGTGTCCATGTTATTTTAAGAATAAATTTCGCTTATTAGACTGTCGGTTTATATTCGTTGAATTTATTCGTAAAACGCTCCAAGTCTTTCGAGATTAATTTGGTACAAGATCCAATTATAATATTTAAATTTGATAAGATAATGTTCCTCGATCTCAATTCTGTATTATTGATTAGAAAAAACCTTTTCATTAATGAAAGTAATAAATCTGTGTAGTAATCTGTTTGTATTATCGTATATAGGTTTTAAATCTTTAGGGAAGAGGATAAATGTTAAGACATTGTAAAAGGAAAAATTATAGCCGTCACTTGTGAAGATATTTTTTTTTTTTTTATTAAAAACGCTTAGTGAAAGCCACGAACATTGTGTAAATTATTTGATATAATGAATTCCGACAATAACGTAAATTACTGGATGTTAAAATGAAACTTTGTTTTACGGTATCATTTATT
The DNA here is from genome assembly GCA_905340225.1 of Abrostola tripartita. Taxonomy (NCBI): domain Eukaryota; kingdom Metazoa; phylum Arthropoda; class Insecta; order Lepidoptera; family Noctuidae; genus Abrostola; species Abrostola tripartita. The sequence goes on along the minus strand of HG996508.1, from coordinate 3,765,597 downwards.
GTTATGAGATTTATGGTATCGCTTGGGAGTACTTAATATACAAAAAATCGACATCAATACGATCCAAAACAATCGTTTAAATGATAGGTATCATTGTCATATCCCACAGCAGAGGGTCCTCGTAAACTTTCGACAACGCATTAAAATTTTGCACGCCACCTATCGCTTTCATTACTCGATTTTGGCATCATGCCAGTTTGGATATTATTGAAACTTGGACCTTATGTGTCAAGGGTTGAGTCGAATTTCCTTTGTAATTGCAATACGTTTTTTAAGTCCTCCAGTGGCTAGCAAAGTGATTGCTTTCAGTATTGAGCAGCTGCCTGTGGACTTTGTCACCGTAATTTATCAATGACCAGTTATTAATGCGGATGTTATGCTTGGAATCAAATGTTTGACACAGGTAATATTGATTTACCTGTCGATATTTCATGTTCCCATCGTTTGGATATTACCTTCGTTTGACTGCCTATTTGCTTTGTCAAATACTGTACCTATTTTTTACGATACAAAACTTAACATCGTTCAAGTATATGACTTCAAGTTTCCATGGCATAGTTCCAAAAAAGTACCCATTCGAATATCTACTTCTTGATTTATTTCCAAACCTGAACAGTATATTTCGCCGTCCTTCTTAATTTAGTGCAGTAAATTTTCGTCTTCAAAAGATGAAATATTGGGTCTTAAAATAACAATGTCTACAAAGTTAAACAAATCTGTGACGTTTTTGGTCTTGAGAACACAATAATTAACAAGTTACGACAGTTTTTGTCCATTGCTTTCAATAATCTAAAGTTTGATTGGCATAAATATTTTACTAACATACCCTTACTAGTTCAGCTGACTGCATGGAATTATTGAAACTATACTAATAATTATTATTATCTAACTAATTTAAAAACACTTTACTCAGAAAAACACTAATAATGTAACTTAGGTATTGTTGAAATGACTGATATTGTAATACTAATTCCAAGCGCTATAAAGTTATTTTTCTAATGTTATAAATATGCTAGAGTGCTTGCATACATTTTTTATTATTAAAATGTGATGTTTTCTAGAATTGTTAAAATGTAATGCTTACACAGGTAGATTATGTTTAAGTGCTTTATTTACGAAGCTATTTCTTTAATTAAAGAGTCAGTTGAGAATTTTGGGCGGCCTCTTAAGCTATTTTCTTTGCTTAAAGAATTTATATTAACGTGTAAGATCTAATTAGATGTCTTTATTAACTTATGCAATACGTGTAGGGAGGATAATGCAATTAAACAGTGTTGTATTAAGACTTACCTCATTAATGTTTTATTGTTCGATACTTATTTAGTCATTAAACACACAATTTCATTGTTGTCATATTAATTTTATTGTTGTCGTTTATTTATGTTAGGTATATTTATGAAATTCACATTTTTAGGTAAAACTACACTTTGAAAACAAAATTACAAATGTCACCAATGTATAATTTTTATCTGGTTCAAGGATGAGGAATTTCACATTTTTTCATAAAACGTCTGACCTCATTCACTCAAACTTCCTCGTAATGTATCAACCAAAAAAATCCTCGCCTTATCCATTAACAAAACAATTTGCGGCCCAAACACTTACCATGAAGACGCTAATACAGAGAAGATTCCAGAAAGGCGAAGCCTACGAATAACAGTAGCTTTCGCTGTGTGGCAGAACATTTGTTTTGTAGAGATCATTGTGTGGGCTGGCATTGTTAGTGGGTGCTCGACACTACTCCACGTTGGCCCGACCCGCAGTAATAATTAAAAATACCTGTAAAATGACGAGGTTTCGTCAAGAAATAATGTTCGTGGTTTTTGTTGAGGCGATTTGGATTTCACTGAGGCGTTTGATTGAGATCGCTTGTTGATTTGATAGACTTATATCTTTTATGTTATTTTATAACGCTTAGGAATTCAATTATAAAATTATTTTGAGTAAATTTTGGTTTTGGAGGCAATATCTTATCTTATATGTAATAATAATTATAATGTAAGTTTTTTTATATAATTAAGTAAAAAACATAGTATCTACTTGTAAAATTCTTACTTTTTTTTTTTTGGTAGGTTCAAAGAGTGAATTACCGACAGCAACGATGGCTTAAACCGTAAAGAAAACCATTTTTACATAATGGAAAGGAAAACCAAGTGCTTTTAAAAGATTTTGAGTTTGGATCTTTTACTAGTATGTTGTATAGTGAAACCTCTAATTTAGTTTGAGCTAACTGCAAAGAATATAAATAGCAGTAGCGTATCAAATTGGATGAGGCTTATGAAAGTTGTATATGACATTTTAAATGGGGCTATGGAACTACATAATAACTCTAATAGCACTTCTAACTAACCAACGTAATAGAATTTTGTCCATAAGCGATATTCTTAGGAACCCTGACTTATTTGTGAATTACATAAACATAATATTTTTACAGAATTTTATAGAAATACCTACACGCTGTTTTTATCAACTTTTTACTTGGCTGAGCTTTTAATTTAAATAACTTTATTTCTCCAATCAAACATCAATATTGCGACCGCAAAACGTATTACAACCGAGACTAAGCACATTTAATTAATTTGTAGAGCGTTATTGAAACCTATACCAACGTATACAGATTGGTATTCGAATTCTACATAATTAAACTGCCTATCGTCTATTTTAATATAATTTGTAAAAACTATTTTTTATTCCTTTATAAGTATGACCTCTTTATCTAACGACATCAAATGATTTACCAATTTAACATTATTTGCACTTTTTTAAAGATATGTTATTAGTAAAATATACTTTGATCTGTTAAAAAATGTTTTTAAAACGAATATATTATCTAAATGATATTTCATATCATTTAGCATGTTACCCATGCAAATCTTAAATTCGCTCAGTCATTGCTCAGTTGGCTAAGCTGCTACGGATCAGTGGCGGTCGAAGGTTCGAGTCCCGCTCGTGTCCATAATTTTTTGAAATTCCCTTATAAATTTCAAAATACTGCTGCTTTTAGCGCAAATCTTATGGATACAGAGTATAAAGTAGAGTCTAAAATCTTCATAATGAAAGTAATTCTTAATTTAATAACAGTATATTTAAACACTTTATTCAAAAAAAAATTTCACTTTATTCAAACTACCCGTAATTATTTTTCGTACTTGACATTAAATATTTAACATTCTACGGTCGTAACGCTTGAATAATTAATACCAAACAAATATAGTTAAGTAGGTTTTGGTGAGTGGAGATCAATACAGACTGTTATTAGTTGATTGTTTCTGAATATTTAAAGTGTTGGCATGTTATGTTATAATACATTGTAAAGGTCGTTGTTTTAATGATAGAATATATTATATAAACTAATTTATTAGATATAATTCGACGACTCCATTGGTACAGTGGTTTCGATTCCCGCACAGGACAATCAATTGTGCGATCCGCAGATATTTGTCCCGAGTCTAGATGTTTGTGTATGTGATATAACATGTTTGTGAAACGCACCCACGATACAGGAGAAATTTCTAGTGTGGGGCGAAGTTTTTTTAAGAAATGGGCCGGTTATACTGAAAATACATATTTTAGCTAAGGTACTTTTTAGTTCAGGTGTATCTTTTTTTTGAGTAGGGTACATGCATTACGCATCTCCCGCTGCTGGGGACGTCGGGGGTATATAGGATTCTCCCCCATGAACCTAATAAGATCCACAGGCCTACCCACTAAAAACCTCACAATGCCTGCTCTTCTGATGGCGGGGAGGCGGCAATAGCATTCTACCGCCAAAGTTTAGGTGTACCTACTTTACAAATTTCTACTCACTATATTATAGGGGTGCAAGGAGAGAACCTGCATGAGTGACGATACTTAAGTACGTCCGGCGCACCCAGGAGAGTCAACCTCGTAACCATCCTTGTTGACTGACCAATCTCTACACCATCACATTCATGCCGATACAAAAAAGAAAAACTAAGTTACTTTCATTATGGCTGAGGTAAATAACTGAGTCTAGTGGTCCCTAAGCGTGACTGCTAAGCCTGAGGTCCTAAGTTCGATTCCCAAGTCGCGCAAAGTGTTAATGGTTCGCGGTAATTCTGAATAGCAGCATGGAGTCTGCACTTGTGCCCGGTTAATGACAATAAGCTCGCCCCCTATTACATTGGGACCTAAAACATAACCGGTGCAATATGGGTGTACTACACACTTCTGCCTACTACTTATGGGAATACAAGCGCGATGTTACGTATATATTATTATTTTCCAAAACCTGTGTTTTGATAAGCTTTATGTAAATAAGAGATAATCTGATCAAGGCGTTAGATTCTATCCTGGCCTTCATAACATTTTGTTAATCCACAAAATCTCTTGTACTAAATAAAATTGATATTATACTCTTCATAAATGTAATCTAGTTACAATTTCCTAGGAGATAAGCCACATAATAATCCATCAAACAAAGTGTTCGCGGCACATAAGCAGAATTAATTGATAACAGAAACAATGATTCATCAACTAAAGATTTCCCGTTTATTTAGGACACTGTGGGAGCTTTATGGATAAATTATAACGTGTTGCTGTGACCTCATTGACATTCATGATTAAATACGAGGAGTTAAGCTTAGTAGAAAGATTACTGGTCGATTGGGCTATGGTTGCTCGCCATAATTATGATATTATCGCAAAGGAACATTTTTAAATTAAGCTTACATCTGCGTTTAGGGTTCTATCAAAATTCTAGACTTGCATACCTCGTGTGTCGAACAGAACGGAATGAGTGTAAATTCCTAAACGTAACCTATCTTCATCATCAGCCGGAAGACGTCCACTGTTGAACTAAGGCCTCCCCCGAAACGAACAAACGAAATCTATAGATGCATATTAAAGACCTGACTGGATAATTTCATCACTACAAAATGACAGATTTGTTGTTATGATAAGGCTGATGGTGACAAGCTCTCTACTTTAATCAAGTGTTTTAACAATTCCTTTCTTTCGCAGACCATGTCGTGTACGCGGCTAGCTACAGTGTACTTCCTGCTGACCCTGGCAGCAGCTTCCAGCGCCATCAAGTGCTGGAAGTGCGGACAGTACAGCGATGGAGTTGGGTCCATCACGCCGTGCAGCAACAAAACAGCGGTTCGACTCGAAGAGTGTCCAAGCAACGCTAAATATTGTATTGTAAGTGATATTATATTACTAAAAAAATTATCTTTTCTGGGCTAAATATTTGAAAATGATCTTTGGAAATCGAAAACAAATGACTCCCTAAATGGTCACGGCGAACAATGAGCCGGATACTAGCTCTTATTCATAGTAAAATGGGTCAGCAAACTGACATGACTGGAGAAAGATCAAGCACCGTACCAACGGCTTAGATTGCCCTCAGTTGTCAGTTTACGAAAGGATAAGTGACATATTTATGTTCATCTAGTTTATGTAAGCATGTAAACATAAATCCACTTTATGAAGCATGGTTTGATGGGTCTTTACTATAAACTGGTGCCTGCAATCCAATTGTGAGGATATTTTAAAGTGCTTTTCTGCTAAATTACTCTTGTCATGTCTAAATACATGTGACTTTTAAGTTTTTTAAAGAAAATGGTTTAATTTTGCATAATCTGGTAACTTCACTTAATAACTATTTTAGTCAAACTTTCCCACCACACCATCAAGTGATACAAAAATGTTCTTTTTAAAACAGGTTCATTCGAAGTGCTAATTATCTTGCTGTTATAATTTAAAATGGCTGTAATCAACCTCTTTAAGCCTCTTCCTTTGTGGTTGAAGTTCGCGAGAAACGCTCTCAAATGCGGTAGGCCTCTTAAAAATATATTAGCGCAGTGTTAATAGTCATGTCATATTATGTATTGTATATGTTATATTATTTGTGTGTTTGGGTAATATCATGTTCGCATCGCCTAGAGCAAGCAGCTTAATTACAAATCGTCATTGTTTAGGAGTTTCCGTATATGAAGATTATAATTACATAGTAGATACATACCGACTATATACATATGTTTATAACTGATGAGGGCGAATGGTATCTAGCAAGAATCCATGGTATCTTATTGCCTCGATGGTGACACCAAATAATTATGTTCCATTTCAAAATCAAAATGGTTTTTTTTTTTCCGTGTGTGATGTCAATACTAAAATGGCATATCATACGCTGATAGAGACTGCATAATGTCCCTCCTGACCGAATTTCGGTCACGGCAGCCTGTCTCAGCTGAGACTTGCCATCTGCGCAGGAGATATTATAGAGCACAAGTATGTGCGCAGACACAGTAGCACTCCCTATTCACTCACTCTCATAATCCGATGGGACGGTAGACCGACACGACCGGAGAGAGGTAAGGCGCAGGAGCAATGGCTTAACGTGCCTTCCGAAGGACGGTGGGGTCTTGACATGTGAAAACGGTCACCCATCACAAAACTGACCGCGGCGAGCACGGCTTAACCTCGCAGATCGACTGATCTACGGGGTAGCCGCATAGCTACGAGCCTCACAAACTGATACGAGCCCAACAAGACTGCATAATTATTGCTAGCGATAGACAAGTTATAGAAGAAAAAATAAAGTCTAACATAGGGGACACCGCTCAAAGGATGAATTTCTTTAGAGAATTTGACTAATTAGACAAAGAAGCACAAGAATTCAGCCATACATTCCCGTGGCCCATATTCTCTTTTTTTTTTCTTATATTAAATAATGGCAATTTCCAAAGGGTCTCTCCAAACCCAAAATAAGTGTAACAAGATTCCTTTTCTATCTAAACATCCATATTAATTTCGCTCGCCTTTGATCAAAAACAACAATTCTTTGCCCAATCTTTGTTAAGACCCGGCCGATAGATGCCACGACATCCAATATCCGGGCAAGACGGTTATCCGAACGCTTGCGAGGCCGTTCGCAAACCGGTTTGTAAGATGACGTCAGCTTTGCTTGGATTTTGGAGATTTCTGGCTTAAGGTCTCACTGATAGCGGGTAATGAAGCTTGTAAAAACATACGATTTGTTAGTTTTTTTATAAGGAAGAAATTCGGGTTCTTATTCTTTTTCCGATTCGCTTGACTAATTGTCGGTCACGACGGCATAATTATGACAACATGAAATATAATAACCTATGCACGTGTGTGCGGAAAATAGGTGGTAACATACAGTTTCCCACGTTGAATGGAATGCTGATTATTATTTAACCAAAATATGAACCAGCCCTCACCTAAACACTCATAGTCTGATTGGTGGAAAGTTATGATACAGCCAAAGACTAATCAGGTGCAGAATTCTTTGGCGCAAGCTTAAGTGCTTTTCGGAGCACGAAGGTAAAACTTAACGTGAGAAATAATAATTCTTGGCAGAAATATATATATCTTTCATTCACTAGTAACTCCACCATTAATCGTCAGCAGCATAGGACATTCTAGACATTCTTTACTAAGAAAATAATCTAGACACAACACCAACAAAAAAGTATTGGTAAACTGAACTGATGGCTAATTAATCATCTCCGCCACCACTCGAACGGCTCCTTACTCTGCCTTACTTAAGCGTTTCCTGAGATAAGGTTATTAAGATAACGCCAACAAATGTCTTAATGAAGGGATCAAGTTCGCTGTTTGACTTACTTCCGTCTTCAGTACCTGCGACCAAGTTTCCTGTTAGTTACTTCAATTTGTGCATTGATTAGTTAATTAAAGTTAGCAGATGAATTTACTTGGAGATAAAGTAGTAAGTAAGTAAGATTTTCATTAAGTTAAACTGCATTTGTTGCGGTCAGTTTTCAAGCGGGTCACCTGCTAGGAAAAATTGATCGAATATCGATGTTTCAAGCTTACAGAACGAAATAAAATTAAATGGCATTTGCAAAAGAATATATCAAAATATTACTGTTTATAGAAGCTAATTCGACAACGGCAATTTCTTATACAAATATTAATCTTGTCAAAAATATGATTATTTATCGTACCAACCAAATAACATAATCTCCAATGTTTGCTAACAAATCAAATATTAGTTCTACTGGAAAAACATTTGGTACGATCCTAGTACCCGGTACTTTATCGTCCCTTGACGTCAAACCTTTTAGCTTTGGTTCACCAAACAAGTACCAACATCCCGAGCTCTTGCATTACAGATTAATGTCCCTAAATCAACAAGGGCTTTTATCTCGACTGTAAATACGGGCACATATTTTACTTTTGTTTCGTTAAAACAATTGTCAAGTTTAGATTTTTTGTGGCAACCCTATGTTTGTAGGTTACCGTTGAAGGACGCGGGTCATTTGGAAATACTTTCCCGTTTGACCTGATCAACGGCATCGCCATCTATGGGATTATGAATAAGCAGTTAATTGTAAGTGTAACTGCTGAAAAAAGTAAATATAAAAACGATAATTACTGTCTACTACTTAGAAAATAAAAAACTAGAATCGTTAATGTGTAAGTATTCGAATTCGAAAAAAAGGAGGTTTATGTTCGTCTGAGTCAATTCTTTCTAAACTCCTGTTTGTTTCAGAAAAAACGTTTTCTATTACCTATTATTCCTCATTTTGATGCCAAGCATCAACGATTTAATTTGACACCTACTCTTTGACCCGAACTCTAACATCATTCTTTTAACCAGTTACAGTTAGTAGGTTGCAAATAGTGTTAGAGCTAATTGACAGACAGTAAAAGCATAACGAAACCCGGGTAACTGCCACTTTATTTTTAGTCTGGCAAGGTGTAAGCTTTTTATTCGACTAAAACTGGATCTGGTAACCCTATATTCGTTGTTAAAAAGAGAACTGTTTGATTTAATCCGCTTATCTTTTAGGTCGTTGAGCGATTTTTTTTTGTATTTTTTGTTCGAGGATTTTTTGTGTTTCTTCAGAGAGGCTAATGAATGAAGTGATGAGTATGATTAATTTAGTGTAAAATGCAGCAAAATTTTTATTGGGTACTCAGGCAGGGATACGCATTAAGCTAGTTATTTAATTTATTGTCATTATACTCGTTACTTTCACAAGTAAAGCAATTATTAGCCGCGGGTTACATATATAAATTATACCCACGTGTTCTAATAAGTGTAAGATAATGTATGATATGTGGGTATTGCATTCTGCGTCAAATGGTCTGAACAACAGAACCTGTATGGGATGATAACTTTGTTTGTTGCATACACGTCTCGTGAACTAAAGGTAGTCCCTGAAGTGCAGCAGCAGTTCATTTTCACTGAATAAAAAAAAAGTTACAGTAGGTATTTTTTAAATATTTTTGTTTTTATTTATTTCAGACGTTAGAGCCCAGAGAAACTTGTGTTCTGAGGCTCTGACTATGCTTCATTAGTAAAAGGGGAATATTTTAAATATGTAGATTTCACTCTACCTATATAAAAAGTTCTATTTGAAATCGCACTCGGGAAGCGAAGGCCGTTAACCAAAAACACGCCTCGGCTTGCTACCTTTGCGCGTCAAACGTAAAGAGATTCACAAATAAAATTCAACTTTTTTATGCTCTATGCTCAGCATGGGTGTTGCTAGCATACAAACGAACTCTTTTTATTTTTGTGTATTTAAAGTGTTGTAACGGTTTTGTTGCCCGCCATAAAAATTTGCTTTGTATAAAGAATTCATTAGTTAAAATTTATTGGACGTGTGAGAGGTATGTTAGACCAATTTATTTATTAGTTAGAAAGCCCGCAGACCAATAACACCAACTAAACAATATATCTACTACAAAAAGAAAACATATTATAAAATAAACAAAACTTCAATCATTGCAACCAAATCATCCAATCATCAATCCATCCACAAACAAAACGTGAAACAAATGCGCGAAGCAATGGAGGGTGGTCGAGTTGACACGATGATATAATTATTATAATAAACATTTATTATTCTTGCTACAAGTATTTCCACTAAGGTATCAACCACGATCTGAATTATTCTGTTCGAGCCGGCATTTCTGACACTAAAATGAGCACAGATAGTAGTACAATATTTATAGAGTTTACGTGTTACTGGCTAGAATATATAATAGGTGTAGATTTTTAGTAAATTAATGAGTATAAGAATTAGGTTAGTTTGATGAAAAGAAGAAAATTATAAAGCAGATAAGCATTTCATTAATTTCGTTTGTATCAAACAACATTCCCACTAACTGCTCCCACTTACAAATATGGAAGATTTTTAGTCATAAGAATAGGGAATAAAATCTTAGAAGAACGAAAAAATAAAGAACTCAATAGATATGTCATACTTCGTATGTAATGCATCCATATATCTTTATGAACACACACATTGCCTGCAGGCCAGACCCCCTGTACAAGTGGCAAAACGCTTGACAAAATAAATAGAAATCGAATAATGAATGATAAATTATGGGGATGACATAATGTTTCAGCTATGTTATCGATGACATTATGTCAAACCCATATATTTTTAATTCTATTCGATTGTCTAGGGGGGTTGTAATGTCTCGGCATCGAAAGAGACAAGAGACAACATCGGAAGAAGACAAACATTGCAAGTTCAATCCAATATTGCAAAAATATGTCAAGAAAGTTAACATTATGTTTATCCCCCTATAAAGGGGCTAGAGGGCACGGTAGCGTTAATGGTGAGTGTCGTGTCATGTCGACACCATTTTGCTGTTCTGGAAGTGGCATTGAACATAATGTTTTAAAAGCGGTATTTGTATTTGAAGCGACTGAGTAATGTTGAAGTTATGACGATACGTTCGTGTTCCTAGAGCTCAGTTTGACTCCAATGACAGAAGACTATATTTGGATATAACCTGGAAATTTTGTTTTGGAAGCAGTTTTAAACAAGTTTGTTTTTACCTAAATTGATAAAGGAAATTTGAAAAATGATGGACACGAGCGGGATTCGAACCCGCGACCTTCGCCGATCCGTGGCGCTGCTCTAACCAACTGAGCCACCGTGTCGCTGCTCGCATCCATCGAATTTCAAGTTCCCTTTTAGTATTTACGTCTTAAGGGTGACGTCACGAAGTTTGTTTTTATTTCATAAATTATGTGTTTTAATATAGGTTTCACGATAGGTTTGCTACACTAAGCATGCGGTGTTTGCCTGTAACGGGTTATGCATTTAGCTTGTATAATTTTAGATGTAATCTGTATTAAATATATGTAATGTAATAACTATTGGCAATCCAAATAAATAAATTAATTAATTGATTTGAAAGAGGTACTACGAGTTAGATGACAAATCTTTGTATGAAAAAATACCTTTAATAAAATTAAGTTAAAAAAATATCAGGTAATGGCAATTTCAGTTTGGATTTATGAAAAGAAGCAATCATAATCATCATCAGCTGGAAGACATCCACTGTTGGATAAAGACCTCCCCCTTAGAACGCCACAATGAACGACAACTTGCCATTTGCATCCACCGGTGCAATGGTCTTCTCAAAAGTATTCAGATTATTTTTTCAATAATTCTGTTAATAATTATAATCAATGAAGTACAATAAGAGTATCGAAAATCTAGAGTGTAGTAAAATAAATTAGCCTCTATGAGGATCTAAAATCTAGCTCTATGTATTCTTATAACTTTAGAAAGAAAAGTTAACAAGCATGATTCATAAAATAATGGTGTCTCAGTTTACCTGCTTTGTAGAAAACGTCTAACAACAAAAACGCAAAAATGTTTAAATTGTATCTTGTAAAACTGCAGAGCCGTATTCAATACACAATACCCTCTTTTTCATTATCGTAAGAAAGAGGGACGTATCACGACGATACATCAGACAAAGGGAATATTTATTTTTCTCAAACGAATCTGAGACAGATATTTAAGAGACTTTTTCGTTGAACTGAAGTGGTTTCTTTCAGTGATAAGGTGCGCGCTGCGGGAATGACAATTGTCGGATTTTACTAAGACCGATTTGTTTCTTTGAAAACGGTTTGGAGGTTGAATTGACGATTTGATTGGTGCATAAGTTAAGAACTTCGTTTTCTATAAGAATGTTAAGTTCTTCTTTGGATCTAATTCATGCAAAGTAGGCATATTTATTATGGACGTAAGTATTTATGTAAGTAATCAAAACGATTTTTAGAGATTTAAAGAATCTTTCCTTAATGTTAGCTTTACACTAATTACGATCAAAATCGAATTATCGATTTATCAGATTTTTGTCTTTTTTTCTTTAGATGTTTGTATTTCAGTCTCATTTTTAATTTATCCAACACCGTTACTTAAATATATTCAAGCAATACCGTAAATAGTGCTACTTCACTTAACGCCTTCCATTAAAAACCACAAAATTTTAACATTGCTCAGATCTATAAGTAAGCAAATAAACCACACAAGGCAACCGTAAAATGTCTGCAATGTGCGGTAAAAGTTAAGAGGCTTAGACGGTGCATTGAGGCGCTTTTGAGATAAGCAACGTTGCGACGATTCACACCGTTGCATCGTGTAAACACAGATTTATTTTGTTGTAAAGCGGATCTGTTTCTAGTATCGGTTTAGAACTTGTTATTTGTGAAAGTTTTGTAGCATCAAATGCAGTGTGTTGCCGACGTGCAGTTTCCTGTTGTTGACCTTATTCTTCGTTAAAAGGTTTATGGAGCTACTTAGCTTTGGCTTGGTATTCACTATCACGCTTTGTTGTTTGACTCATTGCATTTCCATTAAACTCTGTCTCACTATCTCCTAATTCATTACGTTTGACGTCTTTTAGATCAGACTTGGGTGTACTTTGACATTTTACGACACCATAAGCATATTCAGGTGTCAAGTTGCTCAAAACGTCAGTCTCAGATGCAACTGTCAGCCACTTACAACGCCTGAGAGTGCAACGCCGACTGCACCACTTCTCTTCTCATAAACACGTACCAAGCTATGCACTATAATATAAATTTTGCTTGCTGCAAATCACACAAGTTTATCTTAAACCAAATCATTGAGTTATAAAAGACGAGGCAGATTTTAGGATGATTAATGATTTTAATAGGTCTTTAACAAGTTTAGATTATATTTATTTCCATGACCAATTTTTTTTTATTGTTTAGTTGTATTCATTTCATCCCACATGCAGTGAGTCCATCTTAAACCCTTAGGAAACTATTTCAAACCTCAGAATTATCTTTCAAAATTAACAAAATGGCCTTGTTTCAAAAGGAATAAATATTAAGTTAAAAGAATTCCCTCCCCAATACATTTTCTTGGTTATAAGTTGCTCTCGTTGTATCAAGACGACGATACAAATACCTGCATTCTCGGATCTCGGTACAAATTGCTCTAAAACCGTCGCCTTATATAGCTGTAAACTGCAGAACAAATGCAGAGCCAGATAAAAGGTGAAATATTGTGTAAAATTGTCTGGTACAAATGGCCTAAATTTGAAAATTTGCCAGACAATAAATCGATGTTACGGCTGTCGTACAATTTCGATAGTTATCTTGTTTGAGTGCAGTAATAAATGCAATTTACATTTGGTTTAATTAGTTTGGTAAATTGTAATGAAGCTACTTGTACCAAATATTCAATTCTATTTTTACTGCAGTAACATTCAAATTTTGAATCCATTCTTACGAATGTCTTTTTTTACCCACATAAAATGTATACTACTAAATTATCATAATCTTCTAATTATAATACACAAAAACCAATATGTATAACTAATAATATTTTTGTTCAATATCCTTTTAAGCTTTTTCATGTTCCATAACAAAAACATGAATGTCGTTGTGCAATTCAAATTAAACTCTTTAATTACACATACCGTTGTGACAGTATCAGCATGCATCCATTTGCTTAACGTAATAAATAGCAATTAATACGACCATTTATTGAATTGGAAGCTATTAAAAGGTTTTGTGCAGATGATCATTATTCATTCTTTTTTGTTTGTTTTTCAGTACAGAACATGAAAATTACATTCCAAATAACGTAGAGTATATTTAAAGCTTGGAGACTTTGAATGTCAGTCTTTTGTTTTAGATTAATTTGTATTGCAGTGAAAACCCATGTTCCTGCAGAATTTCTTACATGATATTAATGCAAATATATATGATACTTATACTGATACCATATTAGACTACTTTGTAGTTTGCATACTCAAATAAATTCGCGACAAATTTGCATTTTTATTTATATTGAACGCTTGTATCATGAGAATTATAAGATTAAAACTAGATATCATAAATAATAGAGAAGCTAAAATAAAACCGCCAAACACTTGCGCATTTTGCAAAATATAGTTGAAAAAGGTTTTCAAAGCACACGCGTTCTCGTTGATATTTTCAAAGCAGCAAAAAGATCCACAGTTCACATAATTTACAAAAAAAACAAAAGACACGCAAAGAAAATAACCTCCACCCTACAGCAAAGTAAACACATTTAACACTCGTGAAGCAATTTCCTTTAGATTTAGGGTACTCGTTTTGATACAAACAAAGCGAGCTTGTTTCAAAATCACGAGAACTATTCAAGTTATTTGAATAATCCATTTGGGAGCTTATTTTCCTGCGGTGCTCATAAGTGAAAAAGGTCGCAGTCTAGCAGTAACAGTAAAAGTAAATTGTTTGTTGGTCAATATGAACCACGCGTTGGAATTTCAGGAGAATGCAGGGTACACGGCAGGCGAAATTGGTGAATAAATATAGGTCGTTTGTGTATTTTGGTTGGTGGAATTGCTCCCGTTTTTATGGTGTTTGCGAAAACAATGGGCCATTACGATCGTGTGTGTAAACAGTCTTAATGACGCGCGTTCGGGTCTGCACGATATGTTCCAAATTTAGCCGAAGCTTTTAATCATAAGATCTTCATAGAATTCTTTTGGAAGTTCGCGTGAATAATGACTCAGTGTAAGTTATAAGGTATTGCAAAAAAAGGTCTTCGTCAAGTAAAGTTTTAGAATTATGGACCTTTGCAAAAAGCTTTATTGATGTATTGATATCCTGTCAGGGAACAAAAAGAAACCCGTTTTCCTCAATTATTTAGTAGAATTTATGAGTTCAGATACCAAAATCCGTTTGTTTTTGTCGTAGAATGTCCCTCGATTTTGAAGTGGCCACCAGCCTCTTTCGCAATAATTAAGGCATTTCACTAATCGAAAGCTTGTAAATATCTTTGCCTTAAAAGTATTACGTGCAAGTCAGATAGAAGAAGATTTATGTGACCATAATTTACTTAGGTAATATCTTTGTTCTTAAATTATCTAGGTACTTAAAACGATGATAAATGTCAAAATGAAACCATCAATCATGCTGTGGTTTATGCAGGTGTAAATGTGCTTTCTTTTTTTACCAGGCGTTGTCTTGATGGGTTGTTCTTTTATAACGTATTTAATGTGAAAGACTACAATGTTATGAGTATTTAAGTATAAAACCTTACATACATGTTATATTTTTCTTCTCCTTCAAACCCTGATTCTCAGAACATGGGGTTAGCGCAATGCGTATTTTTTTCAATAATCTCAATTATTTTAATTTCAATTTATTGCAAATAATTATGTGTACAGTATGATGTTTGGTTACAAATATAAAACAGACCTTAATTCCATATTTTACCATACAAGATGTGCAATTTCTTGTCATGTTTTAAAATAATTAATATTGATTTTGCATGTCAAATTTATAATCTCTTAAGCTCATTAGTCCTTCTGATTCATTGGAACCTTTCACGTAATCTATTGGTGTCTTTTTCTACTTTCTACACCTTATAATGGTACAAACATAATCTTATTCAAGATACATCATCATCTACAGTCTTTCAGAACCCATCGCTCAGTATAGGAGTCCCAACTACGCTATTCGCCGCAAGCCTGTCCCAATCTCTTTCAGGTTCACCCTGCGATACCTTCTAGCGATATAATCGTCCTTCTAAACACATGCTCTATCTAAAAAAGCGGAAAGAGAACCATAAAACCTTATCTCCTAAAATTCACGGTTCGGATTCCCAATGTAATTTAAAGCAAGAATTATTTGCAAGTGAAATTAGTTCTTCGCTGAAAAGCTTGAGCAGGTTCCACTTGAGTTTCAGCTCTTAGAAGCATTTGCAGTTTATTCTGTAGATAGCTTTTAGCTGCTTAACGTTTCTGAATACACTGGCTTACAGAACTGTGGTTAGAAGAGAAGTATATCTGGACAGATTAGTGGTTGGATCCTATTTCTGCATTCGTTTTGTTTTGTAAATGTTCGTGTCTTTTAATTAAGGAAGCGCAAAACCTGCATTATCTGTATTCATGCTAAAAATAGGACGACAAGTTTTCAGTTTTCATATTGACTACAAAATGGATCGTCCATCGCTCCGCTCGGAAGAAATTATCTCATCTTATTTCTTTGTCTTTGGCTCTACTCCTTAGGCTACATCTATACTAAATTTCATAGTTTACAAATAGTTACATAGTGTGTCAAAAATATAAGAAATCAACATAGTCATCTTTCTTTTCCGAAGTCGGTAC
This sequence comes from Abrostola tripartita, assembly GCA_905340225.1. NCBI lineage: Eukaryota > Metazoa > Arthropoda > Insecta > Lepidoptera > Noctuidae > Abrostola > Abrostola tripartita. The sequence goes on along the minus strand of HG996508.1, from coordinate 3,749,196 downwards.
AGTAGGGTTGTACCTTATAGGTTTGTGTTTTAAAAACGCAGTCGCTTTCATGGTCGCCTGACTAATCTAGATAAAGTGAGCTATTTCTTTCATCCATTAAAATAGGGTTGCCTTTTTACATCATGCGAATAATGTGTGACCTCTTTACATAATAAAACACTTTTTTCTAAACAATACCGTAACTAATATATTCTATTAACGTAATACAGCTTGTTAATTATATTTATATTTGAATAATGGCGTTTGCGGAACATGACCAACCTTCCGTGCATATGTTATTTATTAATACTGGTGATAGCATCTAGGGTCCTATTATGCAAAAATAAAATGCAATAGTATTTGCATAGTGGTAGTAGGTACCAATTATAAATTTCCAATTACTAGAGGTATAAACAAAATTATTAAATTTGACGACCTGATTGGCGTAGTGGCTAAGCGATTAGACTGCTGCGCCAAGGGTTGCGGGTTCGATTCCCGCACGGGGCAAAAATTTGTGCGATCCACATTTGTTTGTCCCGAGTCTGGGTGTTTGTGTATGTGATATTTCATGTTTGTGAAACGCACCCACGATACAGGAGAAATTCCTAGTGTGGGGCGTCGTTTCTAAAAAAAAAAATGTTTATGAGTTAACACTTATAAAGTCACGCTGGTTATTTATAATAAAGATAGAAAAAACAATTAGGCTAACTTTAATCCCAAAAAATATCAACACACCGTGAAAACAAAATCGAGGACGTTTTTTAATTTGAAAAAGGACACTGTGTATTTTCAAAGTCTGTTAATTATTCATACAATATATATTGAAATTCTCTTTATAATCCTTTATAACAAACGAATTCAAATTTATCCTTTAATAATGTGAATGTTTAAGCATGCACTACTAGACCCGGACTCAATCGAAGCCTCTCTTATGTATGAGCTCTATAAGCGGACTCTGCACGGTAGCGACCGAATTGAATATAAACATTTAGGTTAGGTAGGTACTCACACATTTGTGAAACGTTGAACAACCATTATTATTTGGAAAGCCGATGGCAATTTTTTTTTGTATTTTTTTTAATGTCGCAGTGCCGAAAATAATTAGGTTATAACGTAACAAAAAAAAAATATAACAAAAACTTATGTCAAATGATAAGAATTTTTTATATACAGTTGTCCAAAGATAAACTCTTAAAAGCATGACTTGATTTTCTTAAGCGTTAATTTTCCACTCAGTAAAATTATATTAATAATTAATCGTTATATTCGTTAATAAAAAGTGGTCTGCATGCGTTTTAATTTTTACCATATTTATACTATTTCCACGGGATCGAAATCACAAACTATAACGAAACAACCTTTTAACCCAATTACCCGATGCTCATAGATTTAAATATTGATAATGCTCTTAAAATCGAGTGTTCTCTCACATCCATGCTAAATACGAACATCAGCTTTTAAATAAAGTCAGAACACCGGAATGCACTCACGCCATCGAGCGGCGCTTATCTGCCGATGGAATCTCAAATAATTGTTAGTTCGTTCCATTTATTGCACTCGATAATATTAATAGTATCAGTTCGTAGTTTATGCCAACGATATGGGAATGCGGGGGAAGTTGATCGGATGTGTTGATAATGATGACGCTCCGCTGCGCTTTTGTCGACGCGATAAAATAATGATTGCAATTTTATTTTGTTGGCATGTTTCATGCTTATGTTGGTACTAGACTTGTATTAAAATGTGACTGTATAATGATTGCCTTATGTAGGCCGTAATATGCTTTGGATATTCACCCTTTGTCAGTTCCAGTCCCGTGTTATCGGGCCAAAGACTGACTTTGCGAGTACGTATAACGCCACATTTGAATACAAAAATCCCTCTTTTTTGAGGTAAATTTATAGGAAAAGGTAATACTTACCTTAAAGGTATATTTAATGTTACGGGCTACGGCACACAAAAAAGATCGTCACCGTATCGCCTTTCGCCTCGCCGACAAACAGGCGTCAATCCGTGCCGAGGTGATTACGTTACGATTCCGATTACTGTGCGTTGCAGTAGGGAGTTTCATACAAAGAATACTGCACGGATTGAGTTGATAGGTTGATACAGTGATGATCCCTTTCCGGGTTGATATGTGTGCCTTAACATTAATACTGCCGCATTCAGAGACGTTTATGATTACTTAAACTGACAGTAAGTAAAGATTTCACAAGGAAAACCCCTTACTTAAAAAAATGGTAAAATTGAACAATCGGTTAAATTATAACTATCACTGTCGTTTGCATGTCAAAATATAGAGATGCCAATAGACTTAAGAAAAAATTATCTTAAAACACATGTTAGCCTCGTTTATAAGTAAGAGGGAAAAATGTCTCTGAGTTTGGCGGTTATATAAGAAACGCAGTAACGTTTTATAATAAAATGTATAAAGCCCTTTGGCTTTATACATTTTATTTTAAAACGTTACTGCGTTTCTTATATAACCGCCAAACTCCTACTCAAAAGTTTGAATATAAACAATTAAACACTGACAATTTGCTTCTCTGTCAATCGTTTGCGGAAACAGGCAAGACCGTACGTATCTATGTATCTATGACGTAAGTAAAGGGTGTGTATAATTTGCTGACGGAATGTTGAAAGGACAAGAGGCTATACGGTGATCCTCAAGCCAAATAGTTTAGATGTGGGAGCGACGGAGAACATTCAAAATGAGCCCGCATATGGTAAGGCTATGTCAATTTGCGATTCGGTTTGGTTAGATGTAGCTTTAAGTGTGCTTTGTGTGGCAAGCTTGTGTTTCATTAAATTATTACATTAAATTATAAATAAATAAAGACTAGAATTTATTCTATAGCCAATATCCAAAATGTATTTCAATTTAATTCTCTGAATTTTAATGCTTTATCGATGCGATAAATTATTCTAATCTGTGAATGGTTACAATTTGGTTGCTTTATTATCTAATAAACTGGCAGTTAATTTTGAATGCCATTTGCAGCCATTTGTGACACAGTAGTAGTGGTTTAACGTTATATTTATTGTAGATCAAAATTAACGCGCTTTTGATAACGTTTGTGAAGTATTTTACAAAATATAGCATGACATTACCATGACACCACGCCTTTATTCCGCGAAGAGGCAGTCAGAAGTGTGTAGTACACCCACACTCCATAGTCCTCGGCAGTTATGTTATAGGTCCCATTCTTATAGGGTGCTGCTACTGATAATAATTAACAAATTTAAAAACTTAGTAACATTGTGCCCGATGCGGGAGTCGAACCCAAGACGTCATGCTCAGTAGTGGCACTCTGCGACCATTTACTTGTATGTTCATCACAATCCCGGCGACCAAGACATAAGCGTATACACATGTATGTAGGTATAACAATGCCTTTTATCACTTTCCTTAAAAAACCTTCCATTTTTGAATCCAATTTGACGACCTGATTGGCGCAGGGGCTGAGCGATTGGACTGCTGCGCTAAGGGTTGCGGGTTCGATTCCCGCAAGGGACAAAAATTTGTGCGATCCGCAGATGTTTGTCCCGAGTCTGGGTGTTTGTGTATGTGATATTTCATGTTTGTGAGACGCACCCACGATACAGGAGAAATTCCTAGTCATACTCATAGTCATAATGTTTTTATTTCATATAGGCTACAAAAGAGCACTTACAAAACGTCAAACTAGTTGCACGGTTCCAAAAAGTCGTTTCTATGGAGAAGAACCGGCAAGAAACTCCATAGTTACTCTTTTAAAAATATGGTTTAACAATCATTTCAAGTATGAGAGAATAATGAGCTACACAATATACCTAAAATAAGAATACGAGTAGCATCAAAGTCAAATAAAAAATATTAATATAGATCGGTTATTCTCTCATTTACAATTTGGGTAAAATACATGACAGTGAAATGGTTCAAATATACCTAATCAGTAAACAATATTAAATATCAAAATTATGGTTGAATGGCGGTATGCCAGGGAAGCCACAAATGCAGGAAAAATCAGTGCCACACGTCCCTATCGTCAATATAACTATTAATACTATAGTAGGCTTTCTTAATTAGTACTTGTTTCACATAGGATTTAAACTTGCCTAGTGGGGCGACATTTAAAAAAAAACAATTACCATAACCCAGAAACAAAACAGTAACAAATAACAATAAATTTGGGTTGATAATATCGTTTCAGTGATTTATAGCTTTAAAGGTATAACACTGAGTTGGTAGTCATAGATTCCAACAGATAATACCTGACGTCACCCTTAAGACGTAAATACTAAAAGGGAACTTGAAATTCGATGGATGCGAGCAGCGACACGGAGGCTCAGTTGGTTAGAGGAGCGCCACGGTTCGGCGAAGGTCGCGGGTTCAAGTCCCGCTCGTGTCCATCATTTGTCAAATTTCCTTTATCAATTTAGTAACAAATAAATCAATCAGTCGCTTTTTTATCACCCTGTAACTAACTTTAGGGTGACAATCACAATAACGTGTGACATCCAATCATCGTGCGCAATTTAGCTGACCCAATGACCCGTTCGTATTGACAAAGCGAAGTTATTGGCCCACAGTTTGTTCCGTCATAGACGATAACTGGTGTTTTCACCCAACTTTTGCAGTTTCATGTTTGTTTTCGAAAACTTTTTTCTTTATTTCTCGTCTTGTTATTAGGATGTTCTTTTGTCTTTCTATTTGTGTAATTACTATAAGTAATTTTATATCCTGCTAATACTTCGAAGTCATTGTAGCCTATAGGCATATTGTTTTGGTATTCCGTTAGTGGTTTTCTTCCTTTTAATATTGCCGCACGTACTTATATCGTCACTGCTGAAGGCTTTCTACTTGAACCCCAAAAATCTGTTTGTGGTAAGAATACCTTTTTTTTAAACGTCGCCCCACACTAGTAGTTTCTCCTGTATCGTGGGTGCGTTTCCCAAACATGAAATATCACATACATAAACACCCAGACTCGGGACAAATTTCTGCGGATCACACAAACTTTTGTTCCGAGCGGAAATTGAATCTGGAACCCTTAGCGCTTAGTCCAATTGCATAACCAGCGCACCTATCAGGTCGTCATTTATTTTATTTATATTTTTACAAAACTGTAAAGTACTAAAAACCTTTGACAGTTATAAGTCCCAATGTAAAAGAGGGCGAGCCTATTGCCATCAACCGGGCACAAATCCAGACTCCGTTGTGCTACTGAGAATTACCTAATGGAAAAACCCAGTGACACTTTGCGAGACCGTGGATTCGAACCCAGGACCTCATGCTCAGTCGCGCTCAGCGACCACTAAAACAACAAGGCAGGCACTCAGTGCAGTACTTTTCATAATATATAAATCATAATAATGTAGGTACGTACGCATGTCATCAACTTAATTGCCTAAAAGTACCTACACAAGACTTTACAACAATTTTTTTTTTCGACGCTTTAATTTTGTTTATTTAATCCGCCATACTGAATTTATGGTGACGTCATATAGCCTATGACACACAGACAGCCAAGACACATCCAATGACACCTCATTCACCAACCTAGGTTAAGTCGTTTTTGAGTTACGAGGGAACAGATGAACATACCCACATACATACTGTTAAACAGATAACCCTTCTCCGGCTTTTTGCCGTAGTCGGATAAAAATACAGACTGTCTGTCGCTCCTATATTTTTATAGTGCCCTAAAACTTATCAAGGGCCGCCAGGATAGGGTATATGATAAAAATAAACCTTAATGATATTACATACTTACATTTAACTGCCTATTAACGCCCTGATATTTTTGTGGCTATTAACCGAGGTATTAAAGCCTATAATAATTAATAATAATACTCTAGATTATGACTGTAGGCAGAAAAGTCCTTTTAATCTTTGGTAATTTTATAGCGATGTAGTAAAGATAAGGACTTTGATCTCTTAAGGATAAATTAATGGTAATTAACATCGGCCGTCATTGGGCGATTGATTTGATCGTTTGTTAAACTTTGAGAGCGATTGCCGTAATTACTTAAGTTAGCACAATGCATAAATGAATACCCAGCGGATAAAGACAACGAATTAAAGTAGTAACAGTTCGTATTTGCACTTTACTTTATTAAGCTTAACTTTTTAACATAGTTTACCAGCTGCGCCGCGCGGTGTTACCCGCTACATTTTTCGGCTTATGTGTTAATCCAGGGTGTCAGCTACCTCCATACCAAATTTTATCAAAGTTGGTACAGCCGTTGGAGCGTGAAAAGGTAACAAACAGACAGACACACTCACAAACTTTTGTCTTTATAATATTAGTGTGATGTCCGTAGCGGGAACCATACCATCGGAACCATAAGCGCAACATACCGTTACTTAGCTACTGCACCAATCTAATCGATGCTTACTCTCCCTATCAATATTTGTCAGAATTTTATTACCTAAAAACTAGTAGGTGTAAAACTCCCCTACCGTGTCACGATAGCGCTTCAATTAAGTTTTCTCATCTTGAAAAAGTATTTCACAGTTATACCAGTCATCCAGGCGCACAGAAGTACCAGGGGAGAATAAATACAAGGGTGGTTATTAAAAACAAGTTGCATCGTTTATTTTAAACGAACAACTTCTGCTCAGTTAGACATAAAACGAGGTATAAAAGGCCCGGCTGTGTTTTGTTTAATTTCGTTCTGTTTTTAAAGATACTTTTGAGTATTATAAGTATTATAAACTCCTTTTTAGTATTCTCGTAGGAGTTTTTCTTTCATCGTGATTCATTTTGCAAACATGCATTATAAACATTTTCTAGCATCGTGGGTGCGTTTTGTAAACGTTCATTATGAAAATTGTCTTACATCGTGGGTGCGTTTTGATATAATACATTATAAAATATTTCTTGCTTCGTGGGTGCGTTTTATAAACGTTCATTATGAAATTTTTTTTACATCGTGGATGCGTTTTGTAAACGTTCATTATAAAAATTGTCTTACATCGTGGGTGCGTTTGATAAACATGCATTAGGATTGTTTTCTTGCATCGTGTTTTTCATGAACAAACGCATTTAACCAGCGTCCTTTTTAGACAATTTGTGAATTTGAGGCAGCCCTCTGTGGGCTAATTTGGTAGTATTTTGTTATTCAAAATGCAACAACTCTCCCGGAGTTGTTGCATTTTTAATGTTTTAATAATCTGAATCGTTTAAATATTTATAGTATCTACACCGACTTAAAATATATCACACTTCACACTAATATTATAGGGCGTGTGTGTGTTTGTATGTTTGTTACCTCTTCATGCTCAAACGGCTGGGCGGATTTTGCTAAAATTTGGTATGGTGTTAACCGGTAACTGTAACGGATAACACCGCGGGGCGCAGCTATAATTTCTATAATTACCTACGTTGCTTGAAATTACCGAACTGACAGAAATAACTAACATTTTACAAACTACATTTGAACCGGAACGACAATTTAATATACCCGTACATAATAAAAATACAGCAGGAATACTAAATACGTTTCCACACAATTGAGTCTAATGCCCGACAAGCATCGAGAACATTCCGGGAACGCAAATTAATAACATACACCGAATGGGTGTAATTCCCTATGAGCGACAATCGTTATCTACACCTGGCTTGGCACCAACTGCCGGAATAATTGTATTTATATAAAGAATATATAGGTACGCATGTATATACAGCGCCTGAAATCACGACATGAGGGGGGGGGGGGTGCCATAATCCCCACGCTTGGCAAGCGGCTTGGGAATCGCAGTGTTGGTAGTCAAGTTACAGAAGACGCTGCTGTCCATCTTCTGGATTTTCCCTTAGTCGCCTCTTACGGCACTCACAGGAGGAAAGGGGGTGGTCAATTTTTAGGCCGGATACCACACGGCCCCTACCTACATTATTAAAATAATAATCCTGTGGTGACAGTGGCCTAGTTGTGTTATGCATGTTGCACGTTCAAAACCAGGCACGTAATGCCTACGACTTTTTTGATTTAATTTACCTTTACCATGAACCCTCCTTACCATTAACTCTTAAAGCAGGACATTTTCCATTGCGGAAACGAGACGCTGCACTACACTGCGAGTAGCGGTGTCTCACATCCACATCGGGAAATGTCCTTCTGTCTATGAAAAGAGGCTTTTTATCCAGTAAATGGATAGTAATAGGTTGGGTTTATTCAGTCCACAGAGGATTGACATAGTCATTTATTCATTAAACATTTAAAATAACGTTACATACAATAATTATTTGAATTAGGAGAAATTAAATAAAATTGCCAGCTGCTAATGTAACCGTAAGTAATAGGTTGTATAATGAAATAATTTTTTTTTTTTATGTAGTGACGGGCCTTAAATGAATACCGCTGTAATATTTAGTTTAAAAACTCAATTTATTCAAAAAGTATATTCTAATTTATCTAAATAGTAGAAATAAAACTATTTTTACGGATTTTATCGCGGTTTTTATTGGTTTTTTGGTGACGACATTTCAAATCTTTTACAGCATTCATGGTCACGGGCAGACTGATTATCTAAATAACCTAAAACTAATATGAATCACACTTAAAGCCCTAAAACTAATACCTAAATTACACCAATTTGTAAAGCCGACTTGAAAAATAGATCGTAATCGACGTTCAAATTAATTACTTGAACTATCAACGGTTTAATCTTTAGTGATTCGATTGGTTTGAGTCCGTGCTGCGCTCTCGAATACATTAGCGATCGTTAAGCTAATGGAAAGTACTTAACTTTGATTTAGATATGCCTAGAGTTTCCACACTCACCCTTATTTTGTTTGATATTTATAAAGCACTAGCTTTTGCCCGCGGCTTAATTCGCGTTAATTTAGATTGTTGGTTAGTATCATATATATAGCTTTGCCCGCGGCTTCGCCTGCATTATCCCCTATTTAAACCCCTTAGAGTGTTCAGTTAAAAAAAAGCCCATGTCCTTTCTTGGGTCTTAAACTTTCTACATGCCAAATTTCGTCAACATCCGTCCAGCGGTTTGATCGTGAAGGTGTAACAGACAGACAGACAGACAGAGTTACTTTCACATTTATAATATTAAGTATGGATTAGTATGGACTAGCTTGTAGACGTGGTTTTACTCGCGTCCTGCAGTAACTATTGTGTTTAGTAAAGTATGATAGAGTAATCTTTACTATCTTATAATAAGCAGTGAGCGAGTGGTACGAACTGCCAAGTCAAAGGTCGCAAGTTCAAACCCCGGCACGCACCAATGTCTTTTCGAATTCATGTGCGTACCATAAATTAGTTATCAGTTGCTAAAAACGGGGAAGGAAAACATTGTGAGGAAACCTGAAAAATCTTTAAGGTGTGCCACCTTAAAGATTTTTCAACGGTGTGTAAAGCCATGTCAGAGGCCTACAGACGGCTTAAACTCTGACACCAGGTTGTTTCAACCATACGATATATACGACTCAACTGTCATTGCTTATAATATCGTATGGAGTGTAGACTCCTGATAAAGCCATAAGGACCACCTCTGCCTACTGCTTTGTGGATTACAAGCGTGATTTTATGACTACGAATAAACAAGTCCATACACAGCTTATGAACTGTTTCGCAAGTAGTATTTATTTACTTGAATCGGGTATAGCCTGAAACTTTTGTAATAATTAAGTTACGCACGAGTGTTCTGCACTAAACAGAATTACTTGTTAGTTGAATTTCTAAATCAAAGCGGGTTTAGGGTCTTTCTAATAGTTGTATAGGTAATAGGTTAATTGACAAGTTTTAATCAAATTGGATCGTAGAGTTCGTTCACCTCATATCAAATATATCTACCGACTATACATAATGGATATTAGGATTAAGTACCTACGTATAAATAATAAAGATCAATTGAGGAGAACCCTTAACCGATGAGCGTGTATGAGGAATGTGATGCGAGTGAATGAGGTGAAAGAAGTATGTCAGGATAGCAAATGTCAGGAAATCCGTGGTCTCTGCCTACCCCTCTGGGAAATAAGCGTGACTTTATGTATGTATAAATAATATTTTAAAGGTGAGTTATCATTCAATCTTGTTCTACTTCATAGGACGAGGATACAGCAACGTAGCATGCCTAGAAGAAGTTATTGTAATGAGCTAACTCCTATTTAAAAGGATTTAGACCACCAAAGGCTCAAAATTACAAGATATTATATTCAAACTTGTGCTATCATCATCATCAGCCTGAGGACGTCCACTGTTGAACAAAGGCCTCCCCTTAGAACGCCACAATGTACGACAACTTGCCATTTGCATCCACCGGTTGCCCGCAACTCGGACGATATCGTCGGTCCGCCTGTGGGAGGCCTGCCAACGCTGATAACTTGTGCTATATTTATACCTTTTTTAGGTAGCCTGTTCAGTGTCCCACTGCTGTGCAAAGGTCTTCCCATTATTTTTCCACAAAACCCTGTCTAATGCCATTACGGGCCATGTCTTTCCCGCAAAGATGTCCAAATATATCTCGCCACGTCTTGGTCTGCCTGGTCGTCGGCGCCCGGCGTATTTATACCCAATTTTCCATTTTTTTTTTTAATAGCCTATATTGTTTCCCACTGCTGGGCAAAGGCCTCTCCCCTGATTTTCCAATTCCCCCTATCCTTGGCCAGCTCTGGCCAGCCGGTTTGAAAGGCGTCCAAATCGTCCCGCCATCTCCGTCTGGGTATTATAATTTTCCAATTATTTATTTTAAATTAGCATATATTTCATAGTTACACACATCTACAGTATATCCCTACGCACGACATAAACAAGCTATTATTATCGGTCACGGTAATTTAAACGCTAAAAGCAATTAAATTATGGCGCTGTAAAATTACTAGCAGTTTACTGGACGTCACCGCGTTGTCAGCGAGCGATTAATAAGATAACGAAATTAATAAAGCGATGTTAAGTATAATATATACAATACATACGTTTGTTGACACGTACAATTAATAGAAAAGCTTATAAACACTCCCTGGATAAGATAAATTTGGCAGCCTCGTTGGTAAGAGCCCGCTAAGTGCGATTGTTGAGTACGAGGTCCTGGGTTCGAATCCCGGGTCGGACAAAGTGTTATTTTTTTTCACTAGGTAATTCTCAATTGCAGCACGGAGTCTGAATTTGTTCCCGGTTGATGGAACTAGGAAAGCCGCCTATTACATTAGGACATTTAACATAACTGGTGTAATGTGGGTGTACTATACACCTTTACCTACCCCTTTGGGGAAAACATGCGTGATGTTATGTAAGGTAAAGTGTTTCCAAGGCTTCCAAGAAAATCGTATCAAAAATTAGCAAAACAAAACATCTACCAAGCTTAATTAATTGTATCCAAAAGGATTATGTTCCGAAAAAATTAAAGGCATTTTTGCTTGAAGCTTTCCTGCCAAAATATTTAAAGCGATTTGCTATTTCAGCACGTATTGTAAATTCTCTCAGTAGCTCTGGTTTCCTCGATATTTTCTTATGATGAATGCTAAACAACTGGGTACAAAGCCAGCCTATTAATATTTTCCTCACAAATACGTCCGAAGTTACTGCAAGGAAAGTTTTTAGCCTTTTAAATTACTGTCGAGTTCATTGCGATTGTGCAAGGAAAATTTGTTACTGGGAATAACTGATGGATAGAAAAATAAGTATATGTAGAACAAGATCACTTTTATATTCGCCGGCGGGGTGTATTGTACACCCACATTTTGCCGGATAAGTTATAGGTTCCATGACAGCATTCAAATATGCAATTGTTTACTGTATATGCCGGTTTTACTTACGTAAGTATTCGGGATTGGATTCGTGATATTCATTCGGATCGCGACCCCGCCGCGTCACCTTCTCATGAATAAGGGCTTCGTTAAAGTTCAAAACTAGTCAGGCATTCCCGAATATTCACGTGAGTAAAACTGGCATATACAGTAAATAATATGGATAATAGTTACAAAATATTTTATAGAGCATGCAATTTTTGACAGAAATCTATATATTTTTATAGCTCAATTTATAAGGAAGATAAAGGCCAATCGAGTAATATTCTCGTTGAAAACAGAAACAAAAGACATCCTCTAGCCTAATGGTGTTTGTCAGATGACAGTCCGCGTAAATTACTGTGTATTCAGCTAACCTGATTGGCCCGAAGCCGACACTAACTAAGCAAGGAGAGTTGTGGTGAAAGGAGGCCATAATTATAGGCTACGTGTTGGCTAACGTGAGGGTTTTCCTTAGCTGTTTGGGAGCAAAATATTTACGTTATACGAAGTCATACTTTTTAGGCTTTTCCAAAGGGGTAGGCAAAGGTGACTGCTGTGAGACACTCATGTTTTGCGATGTAATAAGTCTTAATCTAATAGGGGGCGAGCCTATTGCCAATAGCCAACCACAGATCCATACAATGCGGTGCTGCTGCGGAGAGTAATTAATCTAGACGAAAAACCGAATAAGACCGCGCGATCTAGGCATCGCAACGAACCCAGAACGCCCCGCTCAGCAGTCGCGCTTTGAGACCACTAGACTCAAGCAGTCAAGTTCTAAATTACGACTAATCTGTACTATATTATAAAGCTAAAGAGTTTGTTTGTTTGGTTAAACGCGCTAATCTCAAGAACTACTGGTACGAATTGAAAAAATATTTTTGGTTTTTTTTAGCTATAAAACACAGCTAGTGCTCATTTAAATAATATGACTTTAGCGGCCTTTTCTCATGACACAAGTTTTAACTATAAAAATGCCCCGAGAGCCACACGCCGAAAAACACGTACAGAACCTAAATAATAACAAAAAAACGTTACACCAACATTTTTATTTAAAAATTCTGATTTCGGCTCACGTAATATAGACCAATGCAAAAAGCTACTTATTTTTTATGACACAAAGTACTTTTTCGTTTGAAATGGTTTATACCTTAATTAAATCTTATAGCACGTGTTTTGCTTACGTCATCGTTTTGTTTCAGAAATATGTGAGTGAGCTGACGACCGTGCGCGACTGCGTGCCAACGTGCAGCGAAAAAGGTATTCTACTAATCTTTCTTTTGACACTTATACGTATTTTGACAATTGGATTGACAACCGATTTTTGTTCTTTTTTAACAAAACGTCGCCGACCACTATTTTTTTCTTGTGAATCGTGGGTGCGTTTCACAAACATGTAATATCACATACACAAACACCCAGACTCGGAACAAATTTCTGCGGATCGTACAAATTTTTGTCTCGTGCGGCAATCGAACCCTAATTAAAGACTTTTCCACGCCTATTTTGTGAATGGGTGAACATTTTGGATGCAATGTTGAAAATTTTGTGATCCTGCAAAGTTTTAAAATAATCAAGTTATTGCAGGACAATGCGATAAAAAAGTAAGATTTGAATTACTTTACGCCATGTTGTGACGTCTTTTGTCAAAAAAAAATAAGTTTAATTTAATAATAGTATTCTTTTGAGTTCAAATAAAATGACAAATTCAATTTTGAACCTTGAATAATTACAGATGTCAAAAGAAAATGACATTAAAAATATAATTTTGATACTTAAGAGCCATTTCACAAAATTGTGACGTTCGAATTCTGTCAAAATTGTCATGTATGCGTAGCGCACCCACACAAAAACAATGCAAACAGTGTAGCGAGAGTTTTGAGACGGACATAAAAATTTTGATCGTTATGACAATGTTTCATAATCGAGATTTATGAAAATATTTTTATTTCTTTAGTAATTTATTTAGACATATTATAATTTCTACAATAATAATTTATTCACCAATTATAAATAGATCATGTTTTGTAAAATTTATTTTTATAATAAATGTAAGCGATTGTATTTTTGGAGGATTATTACTCAATTACGCAAAAACGGTTAAAAGGACATAGAAAAAAAATTGCACATAGATAGTTTATTACCTGAATTAACATAATAAAGGCTACAAGCTACTTTTCATGCGTAAAAAAAATCCAAGTGGATCAAGTCGCGGACAGTCAAGATTAAAGTAGCTGAATATTAATTTGATAAAATATCATAAACTAATAAAATAATATATTTTACTTGATAATAAACAAAACCGAATGAAAATAATACATAGAAAATGAAAACGTTGTGGTCGTAGTATAAACATGCGTTTGCAATACGAATTTTCGTAATTTGAAATTAGAAAAAAGTGACTCAGATCCTACCTCTTTGGGCGCTCGGGCCCGACTGATCATTCTAGGTTTGTGCATCGTAATTTATTGTGATTTGGAGTGATATTGAAAATGATGTGATTTCTAATTAAATAAAGGAATTTTGAAAATTACTGTATTATTAGATTTCTTAAAGAGCATAGTTTATTATGACAGGATTTTAAAATTAAAATATACCTTTATTCAAACCAAAAAGTCACGATAAAATTACAGTATAAACCGTGAAAATAGGTTTCAGTTTTATTTTTTTTATCAATTAAAAGTGTAATTAATCGAAAATGTTGCACCGTAAGTTTCAATAAAAATATATGCCTAATGCTTACTGTATTTTTATCGTTTAAATTTGTGAATGTAATTGATAGAATTTGGAGCCCGAAATTGACTCTGCGATGATTTTTCAGAAAACGTGTTGCGGGAGATTGATCACCATATAGCAATTAAGTTATTTTTCGTAAATCTATTAGCTTATGTGTCAATGGGAAAGATAGGTCTACATTTTACTTTCATATATCAATTCCTAAATACTACCTAAGATGGTAAATTAGGCGTCCGAAATCTTAGAAAACTGCGTAAATATGTAAAATGGCTCTTAATACCGGTGAATCTGGTACATACGTCACACACGATATTTATAATTTCGCTAAAATTACTTGGCTATTTATCTCTTCATGTTTACTCGTACGGCTTTCACCACCTTCCAAAATCACCGTAGGTATATTCGTAAGATACGTGGGAGCCTTACATGGTACGCTCTTAGAATTTTAAACAAGTAATATGGCGGTGAATATCATGTTTTCGTATAGCCATTGTCCCATGTAAAATAAGCCGTAGAATTTAGGAAAAATTACCCGAACACAGTCTACTAAATATGAATGTGCTAGTATGTACTAGTTTTTCAATTACACCTTAAGCGCTGATCAGATTTTAATGATATTTGGTATACAGATAGATCATGACATGATATACTTTTTACCCATATCTATTCATTCGTTTTTTAAAGAAACTTTGCCTCACACTAGGAATTCCAAACATCAGCGAATCACAAAAAATTAGACGGGTGCGAGAATCTAACCCGCAACCCTAAGTGCAGCAGGCCAATCGCTTAGTCACTGCGTTAATCAAGTCGTCAAGTTTTGTTGGATTTTGTTGGATGCAAGTGATACCACGGGCTATAGCTAGTATAGTAATAACGGTTAGGCAAACCAATAAAGAGTGCCGACCCCAATAATCTGACACTGCATTGTTTTCAGCTCACAGTAGGTTTTTTGTTTATAATTCTAAATGGGGCTCCACCCAACCTAATGGGTTGTTCCCTCCCACCTATAAATTCTATTTATGCGATGTTAGGATACTGAATATATGAGACTAATTTTTAGAAAGGAATGGGTTTATTTGTGTTTTGATTTAAGATAAAAGCTTTGCATGATTTGTAGTCTGAAGCCATATTTTTTATTATTTTGGTAAAACTCAGTGTCACCGTGATGGCTTAAAATATGATATTTTTTGCATGAGTAGGTTTTTCGATAACCGTGTTATTTTGATTGATAAAACCTTAAAAATGTACGTATAAAAACAGACGGTCATCAATGTTTAAATTCGATGAGATGGGGGCAATTCATATTACAATAAAATTTATGTTATCGCGCAGATAGTATTAATGATAGAGATCCAACCATTTTTATCTGAATTTAAACTAGTTGAAAACAAAATCGGAGAGATAGTCGATCAGATTCATGAAGCCAAAAAGATTCGTTTCAAACAAATAGAAAAGTCGAGTCGCTTCGGCAAAATCGTTTTCTATTCATTACTCCAGCGATAACTTCTTGATAAGATCTATTTTAGGGACTGTTTGGAACTTTATTTACACCAGAGATTTTTGCAGAGTATTCTCAGATATACTGCACAAATAGTCTTCCTTTTCTCTGTAAGATAACAAATAAGTTCAGTGTACTTTCTTTTATATATATGCTGAAATATTTGACTTGGTTGAGGACCATGTGATTCCTTCTCTCCTGGTACATTTCAATAATTTCTTTACTGAACATAATAACACGTTTTAGTAATCTGGGGCATGCCCAGGAGTAGCCTGAAGCTTCATTAACCCGATTCATATGCTGTAGCATACGAATCCAATTGCACTTGCCTCGTCTGTATTTAACTCGCAAACTAGTGTTTGCAAGTGAAATTGACTATTAGCTAAGTAATATAGAGTCTTGAAGGAATTGTGCCTTATAAATTAATGAAGCTCGTTGACCCTGATTATAAATATTTTAAAAATAATTATATAACTTACATTGGTGGCCTAGTGGTTGACATACCGGATTTCTATGCACGAGGTTGCAGGTTCAAACCCAGGCAAGTATCAATGTGACTTTTTCAATGTCATAAATACTTTCTTAGATATTCTAAGACACCACTGACTGACGGTGACGGAAAACATCGTAAGGAAACCTGGATTTAATTATCTGAAATCGCCAACCCGCAGTGAGCTAGCGTGGTGATCAGTGCTCAATCCTTCTCTATACGAGAAGAGGCCTTTGCCCTGCAGTGGGACAGTTATAGGCTGTTATTATTATTATGTAGTGTATGTGCCGTGTGGTATCCGGCCTAGAATCGACCACCCCCTTTCCTCCCGTGGGTGTTGTAAGAGGCGACTAAGGGAAAATCCAGAAGATGGGCAGCAGCGTCTTCTGTAACTTCACCACCAATACTGCGATCCCCAAGCCGCTTGCCAAGCGTGGGGATTATGGCAACCCCCCCACTTAAACGGGGAGGCTTATGTTCAATAGTGGACGTCTTTTGGCTGATGATGATGATTATTATTATATAACTTACAAATAAATTATGTTATGACCTAAATATCTGTCTGGATAATTGTGAAGCTATCATCCCTCAGCTTACGCCTTCAGTAGAAATCACAATTTAATATACATCGACAGTCGATTTTGAAACCACGAAACCAGTAATGCTGCCTATTCCCGTACCTAATGTAAACAGTGAACGTCCAACCGGCACACAACAGTGCAGACTGATCAATTACAATTTACATAGCTAATTAGAAGCCGTACTGAAAAAAACTTTAAATGAAATTAAACATTAATTAGTGACGGATTGCAAACGTTTCGTTTTAATAAAAACTGGCCATCAATTATACTGAAATTAAATGTATATTAGAGATGGGCCTTTTTAATGGTTATTATAGAAAATATAACAGATGGGAAAGGATTATTACGTTCTTTACTAAACATTTTTGTTTTTGACTGACCAGGCGATTTTTTGGATTTCCGGAATTTGTGTTCATCAGACGTAGAGCATCAGACGAACAGAACTGTAGTTTCACACAAAACGTTCCATTATACATATATAACATTGTACCTACTACAAAGGTCTTACAATTTAAGATTTGTGTTAATAGACTGACGGACTTAAAAGGCTATAGACATTGATGCAAATGTGGAAAAGAACTGGATTCAATTAGCACTGACAGGAGAAGTATATAACTAACTGAGGGAGGACATAAGCTTAAAGACCACAACGATAAGACCTATCTACCTGTACTATGTGTGTATGCCATAACGACTCACACGGAAATACATTACAGAATACCTACATAAATCATCGTCCATCAAAATGAAGCTCAAATAGCTACAGTACAATATTTTGGAAGAAATGAGAAAGCTTGTGTCATTTATCATCCTGCATGAGTTGACTGCAAGAATTGATGGACAATGGAGGCAGAAGACAATAGCCTTTTTCGTCGCCTTTTAAAATAGCGTCTTTTTGTCTTTTAGGTTGCCAATGTTTTAAACACTAAGGTTAGAAAAATCTTTCTTAAGCCTATAAAGTGTTTTAAGCAAGAAGACTCATGCAATTTAATAAGCTTCCAAGTTTTGCGTATTCATTCCTTTTTATTTGTGCTTTATTATTTTAAGAACTGGCTCCAAATAGCAGTTTAGTAGCTTAAAGAAAATTCTATGGAGCACAAAAATCATTAGACTTATGCCTTATTAAGCCTTCTCTATGAATTACGTTTCTTTGTGCCGTAGCCGTATAAATAACAAGACTATCATTGCCAGGAAAAAACTGAATTTTCCTACTTCTTATGTTTATTTCTGAATAATTTTGTTGCATGTTCTAAGATAGTTAAATCGTTTCTCTGGGACAAGCTTCATTGCTTTGTTAGAATCAAATGGTTTTCATTATATATCATAGCTCACAGGAGTAACAATTATAAGCAAAGTAGAAGGCGCGTCAAAAAGTTTTTCCAAATATAGGAACTGCTCTCTTTTTAACTGGAATTTCTTCGAGACTAATTTTGTGATTAAAAATATAATATTTACAATTTAAGTAATATTTAATCGTTCATCAAAAGTTGTAATAGTACATCAAAGGATACGACAGAGTTAATTAGGAGAGCCCATTATGGAAATTATCTTTCTTATTATTACCGTTAGCGTCTTCTGCCTAACTTCCTTTTACTTCACTAAAAGTCTGACCATCAAGTTTAAAGGAGGTCGGAGACTACATTATGTAGCTTGTTGTTAAGTTTTCGCCCTTTGTTTGTACTTCCTTCTCATTAATCTTTATTATGATTTATAATATTCTTTAATTTTCAACTCACTTTTATTTACCAGTTTGTTGTTTAGCTTTTCTACCACTAAGCGCATGATTAGCCGTTGGTTCTATGCCTGATCCCTATTCCGCTGTTGTGGATTGCCCGCCAATGAGTGTGAGGGAATGGAAGATGTATATATTTTTGCACACTTGTGCACTATAATATTTTCTACTTTGGCCATTTTGGCCGTCGTTAATGAAGTTCAAATTAAAGCAATAACATTGCAGTACCGACAAGCCGAGTTATTATAAAGAAAAAATATAATAAACAAGTCGTACAACCTACTACTGAACTTAAACGACACTTAAATAACGATTAACGTAAGAAAAGCACTTATTTCCTTGGCTGTGAAGCCAAAAACTATTTGAAAGCTATGTTCAACGTTCAATCTTCTGGGTATTGGCGAACGAAGACGTAAGGCACGTCTGATACTTTCGTTCAAATGTTACAGCGACATTTTCGCGTATGCAATGATTTTGGCACATAGCAGGATAGGATTTTGCATTCTCCCTAGGGATTGGCGGGTCTCAGAAAGCAATAGAAAGCGAGAATTGTTAGAAAATCTATTGCTTTTACATTTTTGGTCTCGAAGTATTGGATTACGCATGCATATATTTGTCATTTATGGTGTACAAAAAAATCTATTTGCAATATTTTTATTACAATAACAATTTTGTGTTTCTTACACTTTTTTCGTTGAAATGGATAACACGAGTCTTGGCTATTTAATACGTAAGTGGTCGGTCGAGAGTTCATTAAAATAAATTGTACTTAATATGTACTACTTAGTCTTCTTCGTCGTATCGGCAAATAAGGTCTCACATGTAAACAATCATGCCATAGTATAGATATTGAACCATTTACAAAGATGCTTCATTTTTGTTTATTAGAGCGCACCAGACATACATAATAATTATATCATCACTCTTGCAGACTTGCACCCCTAGGTAGTCGTAATAAAGTAATAAACTTAATGGTTCTCATTTCCTCCTATACCCACTTATATATAACAATAATACTAATTCTAAAAACCTAAGTTCAAGAGGAATACCTTTCAAACAAACAAACTAACTAAACCGTAACAACACTATCGCCATCCAAAACACTAAACTAGGAACTCCTGTCTCTATTTGACCCGAAATTGGCACCGTGTATAAACTTACTAACGGGGACTACACTACAGGCATTACCAAGTCCATACGTCGCCGTAAATGTCGGAACATGGACAATTACTGGAATTTACCGGACTTACGTTCTAGCGTTTGTCTAGTGTGAGTCTGTTTATCGTAAGATTGTGTTTGGAGACAACGTAAGAAGTCCATGTCATTTTTCTCATTACATTTTGTTCTTACGTGACATTAAATAAGTTGTAGTTGCACGATGATTTCAAAGTAAAGTTAGGGCGTTGATTGACAAATCAATGGTAAAATAAATTTATGTATTCTATTGTTAATTATTCGACATATAGGCAGTTGGAATTGTGAGGGTTTTTGGAAAATTGCTATAAATGGGGATTTAATGATAAATAGAAAAAAGAGACCAGAAAACTACATTTTGAGTGATTGAGACAACCTACTATGCGCATTGAATAACATCATTGTATTAAATTCCATAAAAGACAAAAACCGTCCATTTTCGTCTTTCCTTCAAAATGTCTTCATTGAGACTTCCACAGTGGCGTTACATAAAGAGTCGTTTGCAGTAAACGGGGCTGAATAAAACCACAATTTGAACATCTCGCCATTACCATAAAGGTCTACAAACGACACTTAGAACTCCACTTTGTTTTATTATCAACTAGCTAACGTGTATTCCATTTTTATCTACAGTTTTATGTTTGTGTGATCAGTGCTAATGCCGGGAGATTTACGTGCGACGTGACTTAATTCCAGAATGTTCCAATGTGTTTTTAACACTCTAGAATGAGCTGAAGCAATTTAAAACATGAGTTTCACAGTTCTCAAACTCCGGTCTGAAATCAAGCTTTAGGCCATTTCGTTAATACTAATTTTAAAGTAACTTCTTTTATCTCTAAAAACATAATTAAAATCAATATTAATTCCAAATAAATACTTGTCGTTAAACGTGTTCAACTGATCATTCGATGATTAAAAGAGCAAAATTAAAAAACCGAAATTTCTGCTTGGTATGAGTAGTCCATATTTTGTCCACGTATTCCATTTTTAATGAGTTTTAATCTTAATCTTCGAGCAGAACTAATTCAAAATAAATTCATTTAAAAAACATTGCTAACTTAAACCTGGCTTAATGGTTCGACTGACTTCCGAAATACGTCACGTTCTATTCGACTCATCGCTTACGATCGGAGCTTGTCAAACATGTTTGCTCACTCGTTAATTTGTGACACGGAGCGTGTTTGACATAGCTTTTACGTAAAGCTTTCATGACACTTGCTAGATTGTTGCGAGATGTAAAGTCAATTTTCTACCCTTCCAATTGTCTTTTGTAAACCTGCAATTCTCAAAGGCTTTACTGTTACGGGAAATCAGTTAACGTTCAAATAAAAATAGCAGTAGTTAATGCAATAAGCATTGATTTTTCAACGTAGCTTTCATAACTTTTAAATAGTAGTCCTTCAACTTTTGCTTAAACTATACTTAGTTTTTAAGGGTTACCTAGGTAACCCTTGGGCATAAAAGTGAAACACGAATTGTAGGACAGCATTTCAATGAAGGAAGCTATTGATAAAGAGCCTTGAAACTGCTAACGGCTTATAAAGGCAAAAGTTTGTGAATGTGTTTGTATGTTTGTTACCACTTCACACTCAAACGACTGGACTTATTTTGCTAAGATTTTGGTATGGAGGTTGCTGACACCCTGAGCACGTAGGCTACTTTTTATCCTGAAAAAATGTAGTGGGTAACACCGCGGGGCACAGCTATTTAGGTATATCCCTAAAACCCCTTTTATTCTTTCGTACATTCTACTCGCTGCCTAAAAAGGCAACGCTTAGTCACTGCGCCAATAAAGTCGCTTTTAATACAAATTAATTATTTAAGCCTCTACATAAATACGTATTGTGTGGTTACTGTAATTACATGATTGGTTAAAGTATTAATTATTTCCAAATAGGATGGTAGATCTTTGAACGGAATTAAATTCTGCATTGTATTAATGCTTATTATCATTATATCCGTATCCACATTTGGTTTTAAAAAGCAAGTTTGTTTTAGGGAGTGCGCAAATAAATTAAGCAATGATGCATTTTAAATCGTTAGAAATTTTTCAGATGCAATTACTGTCCAGTCGTATATCAGTAGTACCTACTGATTTAAGATATCGAAGCCAGAATTACGAAAGAAAAACACATCGCAGAGCCGACAAAAAATCCTTTTGAAGACAACGAATTAGAATTAGAAATCAGAAATCATTTATTCGACACATCACATATGACAGCACAAACAAAAGCTAAAACAACAAGAAAATATTATTTACAACGCTGTGATCATGAGAAATTTTCGAGACCTAACCTCAAAATATGATTATAAATCATACCAAATAATATTGTTTTTGAGTAAGTTTATTTTTAAGTTAATAGTTACCTGCACATCACTGCTCTCCAGGCGGTAACGATTCAGAACATTTGCATGATATTGGTTCTAAAGGTAAAAATATATGCAGAGTAGCTAATACCTTTATCGTGGGCAGAGGCACGGGCTTTGCAGGCCTAAAATCATATTTCCTAAAATTATAAGCTTTTTCTTTTAAACTTGTAGACGTAAAATGTCACAAAGATATTATTAAGAGCATTAAGTAAAGGATCGCTCATTGAAAATGACAATAAAATGAGGGTTCGCGTTGAAAGCATCTATTTTTGTGCGTGCTGAATAATGAAGTCGTACATCAGCCTGTAATTGTCCCAAAGAAAAGGCGGTTCTTTTTGGGATTAAATGTTGATAAAGACGTTTGTTTACTTAGCAATTTCATGCTCTCACCTATAAGGACCATGGAATTAAGATCAGTCAAATAATTCTCATACGTTTTAACCCACTTTAAGTCTAGTCTCAATAATTCAATGATAAGTATTTTTATGGAAATATGATCGATGTGACAAGACACGAGACTAAGCAAAGATTAGGTATGCTAAGGTAGGTCACCATATAATAATGTTTGTTTTTAGAAATCAGAGGCGTCTGTCTTCGCTTTGGCACCAGCTATTAAACTAACGCTATTATACGGTCCATAAATCTGGAAGCAATCAAGACTATTATTGTACTTAGTGCCAAAACAAACTAGACCGGCTATTGCGTCATACAGAATCGTTGGACCAGATGCGTGTTTTCCCGCGAATATAACGTGTCTCACTGAAAGAGCTCATTATGTTGCCAACGGGCTAAGATTTTGCCGAAGATATAGACTTCAGACGAGCTTATGTTAAGTGTTAACACGAGATTTACGAGTAGTTTTTAGTTATTAACCTTTATTAGTTATTGGACCTTTATATGTTATTTACCATCCTATTTTGTATGTACCTGCATTCTAAGCAAATAAAGACCTATTCTATTATATTCTACTGAAAATGTACGTACACAAAAATTATGTAGAAGTAATGTAACGAAATAAAATATATGACAAAAGTGCGAATGAAACAAAAATGAATTAGAAGAAATATGTGTTACCTGTCTGTTTCACATCACTAATGAATAAAGACTAAAATAAGAATGAATGAAACATTGGATTTTATGACAACAAAAATGTCTGAAAAGTGATGTTTAAAAAATCTTGTTTCTTAGATTGATGCGTAAATGAAAGCTTTAAATTTGTTCACTAATATTTTTGTCAGAAGATAATAGATAAATAATCATCTTAAATGGTTGTGTTATTAATTTACTTTTTCTCCAAGATATATTGCTGTTCTCGTAACTCTTTTACGCTCTTTTCTTGTCTTCCATAGTAATATTGTTCGCTCCTACGTATTTCTCGCAATTTTTGCATGTTCCTTTTTTGCATACCGTACCGACCCTAGGGAGCCATAAATCACACAATAAATCCTTTTTAATATTATACTGTTACAGAAAACTGATTTACATAAATATGCTTTTATGGTATGAAACAAGAGGCTATTAAATTTTTTTCTTTCTTTATCCCTTTACAAATATTTGTTTCTTCTGTCAACCATTCGTTATTTTTGTTTTTAGTAAAAAAGGTTAAGGTTATTGCAGTACTTTTTACCAACGAGCATCATTGTAATAAATAAAATAAATGCGAAAGTAAGTTTCTTTGTTACTTTGTCGCGCCTAAACCGATCATTATGAAATTTTGGAGTACAGAAAAAGACATAGAGGACCCTTTAATCTAGATAAAAGTACTGCCCCTGAGGAAAAAAAGATATCATGCGAGGGTCGCAATTACGTTTGGCCACCAGATGGCGCTACGTGTATTTCGAAATTCAAAAACACGGCTAAACCACGGTGCACCCCACTATAAGTAATGCAATGAGACCGAATTTGGCGAAAGGGGTATATGGTCAAATCGATCGATCAGTCGTAGCAATTGGAAATCCGCATCACCTTACAACCAGGGACCTAGCTAAGAGACAAAACGTCGTTTAACCTGCCTATCAGTACAGTATTGACGCGGTTTTTAACGCAGATTAGTTGCCAACAGCCAGTATTATAGTCACATTAGTGTGCACGATGTATTTATCGATAACACTCTACATAGTTATGCCACGCGATACCACCAATTATCGGCTACCGTGAATGTTATTAGCGATAGTAACATAATAGCTCCTGTTACGTGCCTGCGGTATATTTAAATGCAACGTTGAAGCATATGCAGTATTGATTTATGTTTTATAATAAGTTGCTAAGAAAAACCGTTTTTTGGTTTGTAGGCTATCAAATTATTATTATTATACCTATACAGCAGAATGCGTAATTCTTACTATTATTATTTAGATAGTACATTATTTTTCCTTGTATCGGCATCATTCAACTGTCACATGTAGATCTTGACGTAGTAAAGTTAGTCGATAAAGTTTTTTTTAAACGTTGTCCCACACTAAGAATTTCTCCTGTATCGTGGGTGCGTTGCACAGACCTGAAAATGATGCGTTGCACAAGCACCCAGACTTGAACGCGCAGTAGTCCAACCGCTTAGCCACTGTGCCAAACAGATGGTAGAAAGGTTAAATTTTCAGGAGATAAGCTGCTTTTTTGCGTTACTTAGGTATCATCAGGAATCTCCAGGAAACTATACTTTCCTTCTAAGTTCTAATACATTAGACCTAATCATGCCTACAATGTCCATAGGGGTAATCAGATGTACAGACCTAGTGGTACCTATCCACCCATATTTATCTTAAGTCCCATCTTCTTCATCGAGCATCAGCACGAACCAATAACCACATGGAATAGATCATGCCGTGGTATAGAGATTGGTCAATCAACAAGAATGGTAGCCAGGTTGACCATCCAGGATACGTTCGACGTACTTAAGTATCGTCACTCATAGAGGCTCTCTACTTGCACCCTAATCTTAAGTCCCATGACGAGCTTATTGCCATCCATCGGGCTCTGCCAAAATGGCGTACAATAAAGCACACAATGTATTCAATCTTCTCCAACTACGGAAACTATGTGACTGTGTTAATTATTTCAGTCTTAGTGCCACGCTGTGCTGTCGTTAATTACGTACCTTGCAACTGTGAAAACGGAATACACGATTTCCATTAGAATAATACACTCTTGAAAACTCGGGCAGTTACTAAACAATCTTAAAGTGCTTCTAGATGTTTTAAAATCTCGTAGTGAGTCTCCACCTGTAACTTTAAAATGAACATTCCTCCGTAACCGTAACAAAGCGGCGTAACAAAAGTGGGGTCTATACTATACCGTCAAAGAAAGTTAGTTACGGGAACCGGGCAAATGTTCGGCGAATTGTTACAGCAAAATGTTCGAAAAATTGTCATAAGTGTGGATAGTCGAATCTGCAATGTTCGGCAGAATGTTACGAGTCACGTGCTTCTTCAATCGATATGGATTTATTTAACGGATATTCTGCCATTTTCGCCGTAACATTCCATCGAATATTTGTCTCACAAAGATTTAATCAATTAACGTGATTTTATTGTTCTAATACTTATAAACTTTTGTCTATTTAATGGAATAATTCCTACTACACCAAAATTCAATTTTTACATCATTCCTTTGAAATAGCATGAAATGATCGTTTGCTGGTTTAATAAGGGTCAAATCGGCTTGACAAACAGATTATTATTAGCAGACGAAAGGGCACTGCTGTTCACCCACTTGATTCGACCCTTTTACAAAGCCCAGCAGAAAAGATCCTACCCACGGTTAGCTTCAGTCGAGTCAAAACGTAATTGTGGAGTTTTATGATATAACTATTATAAAATGTTACTTTTTGCGCAATCGAGACTTATAAAGCAACGCCAGGCGATCACTGTCTACCATGACTTAAAAACCAAATAACGCATTTTTTTTTTAAATCACGAGTGAGCCGACGTAATTATTAAAATTATTCGTACCAGTAACACCACGTTTACAACATACTACTAATTTTAGGTTTCTTGCTCGTTGCCATAGAAATAATAAACGTTTGCGATAGTAAAGCAAAAACATAACACTCTTTTTTGTGGGAAGTTATACAAAAACACAACGTAATGCTAATGCCATAAATTACTGGGTTGGATAGGTACTAGCTATTAAAAAAATATTAAAACCATCGAAAACTCATAAATAAACTCTTCTTTATCTTTAAATCGCTCGTCAATCACATTCCAGACAAATCGAATTGACAAAATGAAAAGTAGAATAGAATACTGAATTTATCATTCTGTCTTTGTTTGATAAATTAGTCAGAACTTTATATAATCTATAATATTTATCGAGAGATTAATTTTCTAATCGGTAAAGAATTGACAAAAACTTTACGAACTCAATGGTACCTCAAAATTAAATAGGTACCTTATTTATAAAAATTATAAGACAAAGTGTAAGTACATTTTAGGGTTGAAACAGTGCTCGATTTGCTATAGAGAGAAATCAAGACAAGATGATTAACACACCCATTAACAACAGTGAACGTGAGAACATTCGCCGATTTCGTTTTCTGGACAAAAGAGGATTATGTATTTGACATTGTATTTGAGTATATGTAAGCAACTTTGTTCTTCGAAAGCATTCCAGTCGTAACGTATCTTGATGATACACCCTGTAACTGTTCATCTAAATAAAGATGAGTGACAAAACGCTAGACGGATAGAAATCAAATGAAATGAAAAATATATGGGATTACATAATAAGTGATAGATTATGTAGTCGAAACATTGTGTCATCCCCATTCGTTTCTCATTCTATTCGATTTATTTTCTTCACGCTTTTGCCACTTGTCTAGGTGGGGACTGTTCAACCTTATAAAGTCACTGAAGCTACGTTCTTTTAATATTTTTTTATTAAAAACGTCGCCCCACACTAGGAATTTATCCTGTATCGTGGGTACCTTTCACAAACATGAAAGCACACAAGCACCCAGACTTGGGACAAACATCTGCGGATCGTACGAGTTTTTGTCCCGTGCGGGAATCTAACCCACAACCCTAGCGCTACAGTCCAATCGCTGAGCTACTGTGCCAATCAGGTCGTTAATAAATTTTTCTTCGTTTACAGAATGGTGGGGCGCACGGACTTTCTGCTGCGATTCTGACGAGTGCAACAGCGCGTACGCAAGCCGACCCATCACAATACTAGCAGTTATAGCAGTATTGATCACGGCTATGGCTGCGCGCTGACCGATCCAGTAAACACCAGTAAGATCAAGATCACGATCAATTAGGTCCTATGGTTTATTCTTTGTTATTTGATTTAAATGCTTTTGTATTAACAAACAGTTTATTGTTTTATTTAACTTTGTTTTAACAATCGGATTTATCGATTACATAATTAGCTTTATTGTTGAAAGATTTGTCAATTTCAATCATTTCTGCACAGAACTTACATAGATAGTTTATGCACAAACCTAAAAATTGTGTCGATTAATATTTTATACCTTTGTGATTTATTTTAGGTTATAAAACTAAAAATTCTTGCTCTTTCAAAATGTCTGTGAGCTCTATATCAGCATTGATTTCAACTTGTTTCTTTATTGATTGGTTCAGTTTTTATCGTGTATTGTACTAGAAGTAAAAGACATAACACAATATAACGAACTTTATATTATTATCTAAATACTTTGAAAGGAAGGTCTAAATTATCATGTGTCCTTAAATACAATATATTGTTACAAGTAGAAACCGAATCATTGGTAGCCGCGTTCATAATTCCATCCGTATTGAAACGCAGTGATGAATTTAATGTTATGGCAATTGCAAAACATCCTGAAAGTATTTATGTTGTGACTAAAATTAAAACAAATCAAAATCGCAAAACAACACAATTTATGTCGCAACAAAAATACAGGCTAGAATATTGTGCACATTTGAAATTCCCTGACCCAGAGCATAATAAAAAACATTTAATGAATCAGACGTTACCCTTATTTTAATAAACTCAAATCAGCATCAAATAAATATCAAAAAAGCCGTATTAGAAATAAATATTTGCTGGAACGAAATTGCTCTTACAGAATACAATATACCTAACTGAATCTATTTGTATAAAAGTTGACTAGCAAACATTTTGGGCATACTAGTAATAGAAATTGCTGAAGATGTTGAGTGGGTATTAGGAAAATTTGGAAATTTCATGTTGCGATAGAAATTGGCAGCAGTAAGCAACACCTGTGTTATCCACATGAGTTAGCCAATAACAAATGTCAGTCTAGAAAACCAATGTTAGAATATTTTGGATTATGTATACTAGGAAGGGAAATGGCCACAATATTCAACCCAACTTAGTAAAAATCCAATAAAGTGAACGACAATACGATCTAAAATATCATTGCTGCTCCTTTTTGTTCAGATTAAAACAGTGTTGCATTTATATTGCAAAACAAAGAAAGACCATAAAATCAGGGTACTTGATTGAAGATTTCGACGATATTGTTCCCCGAGGAGATATCTGTCCCAAATGTAAGACTACAAAACTTTATAACTAACAAACGAACAATGTTATCCACGAACCGGTCGCTTGAAATTTTCATTCGGAACGTTAAATTGAATATTTTAGTTTTTGTTGACAAATTGGTATTCTATTCATTTTCATTGTATTAATAAATATTTTAGTTTATCGTCAATAGCTCGGATGTTTGAAATCATTGGAACGCTATTTTAATAATTATTTTGCCAATCGTTGGTCTTCGCGAATTTCATTTTACCTTCAATACCATCCGAATAATAATGTATTTGTCGCACTTTTCTAAATTAAATTTCTGATTAGTCTCGTAAGTTTGATGGCTTTTTTTGACATTACTTCCATACAAATTGTCATGTTTCAAATCGACTATTTGAGTCTAGACTGACACTGTTTCCAACGTATGAAAATTTCCATTAAATTTGTTTTGACACAGGTGGTAGCAAAAACGACTACATCGCTACATTAACTGCAGCTGACAGTAATATCGCGATCGTTCAAACAATATCCATTGCAATCCACTCCATGTACGGAATCCATCACCGCGTTTTAATAGGAATTTCGTTCTTTATAGTCTAGTCAAGCGGAAATGTAATTTATTTTAATTTGTTTTGTTTTTTTTATCGCCGATTTTTATGGTTGGGGTGCGTTTGTAGAAATCGTTATGGGTAATGGGTGAATGCGTGAATCAGGTCTACAACCAGCTTTATCCGTATACGTATAACACTTTTTCACATGCATTGAAAGTATACCTAATTGTTAAATCTAAATTGATAAAGGAAATTTGAAAAATGATGGACACGAGTGGGATTAGAACCCGCGACCTTCGCCGATCCGTGGCGCTGCTCTAACCAACTGAGCGTCCTGTCCATCATTTTTCAAATTTCCTTTATCAATTTAGATTCAAGCTCATATGTTAAGTTTAAAATTCCAACAAATCCTAACTGTCCCTAATTCAAAAAAGATGCTTCTTTACTTAGAGCCTCTTAAATAATTCTATAAGGGGATTGTAATTGTTTTCAATATTTAACAGAAAATTAATTTTAAATTATATAATATTATTCATTCTATTCTGATTTATTCAAATATGTATTGTCTAGTTCTTTTTTGTTTAATATTATAACGATATGAAATTGAAATTACTTTTGGCATCCGAATCACGAACGCATTCCAAAACGAATATTATTCAGTGAATATCTGAATATAACTAATTCATCGGTGATAGATGAATTAAATTGAAAATTTTCTCAATTCTGCTTACAATTTTACTGTTAAATTTATCCAGCAATCAGACTTAACATATATTCGTATACTAAATATAAAACTTAATTGATATATTTCGTAAAAACTTTACGTAAAGCCGATTTTCAATCGTCAGATTGTTGTCATTTTGTCAGTTAATGGTTGGAAAATGTGTCAAAACATCTCATTTATAAAAAATTTACTGATAAAATTATCTGACAATTGAAAAAGAGATAGATAGGGCCTGTTTCGCCATTTACAAGTAAAGTGTTGAATAGTTACTTCTTGATTAACACTAATCGGCAAGTAAAAGTTACGAGTATCTTCTATCGTACCCGTTACAGGCCCGTTTATCCTCTGAATAATGCTACTCAGATATTATGAAATTCGTATGAGTAGTTACGGGTTACTTTAAGTGGCGGTCAGTCTACTTGACACTTTACTTGTAGATGGCGAAACCGGCGCTTACACACACACACACACACTGGGAAAGAAACAATACTAAAATTATGAGCAGAATAGAAAATATAGAATCATTAGTTAGTTGTAAATGTATATAGGATGATATCACTCACGATTGACGCTTTATTAAGTAAATCACGATACAATTCTTTTCTATATCTAGATGTACCTAACTTATAGATGTACAAATATATTCACTGTATTGTTTGATAGGTGATAGCAGGTTGAGTCTTGAATGATTTTTTACTACTGTTTTATAAAAATAAAAGAGCAATGTTAGAAGTCAGAGGTCAAGCCTATATAGTATATATTTGATGTATGTATTTTGCATCCGTGGTCTCGGTCTACCCCTCGTGGAAGTAGGCGTAACTTATTATACTATGTATGTATGTATGTATTTTGCATTCTTCTTCTTGGCGTATCGATGACAAAACAGTATTATTATTTTTGCATTTCAATTATTGATGCCTTAAAGTCATAAAGTTATTGTTAAGTAACTCCAATTTAAAATTAATAAAATAATTTCAGAACATACAAAAATAATAACGTTATACGTAACGTTATTATTTTTGTATGTTCTGAAATTATTCTGAAACAATTAATTATTTTACGTCTTAATTTGATTTTGAATTTGTTTTTGGTATTTTGGTATTTATTTGGTACAT
The DNA here is from genome assembly GCA_905340225.1 of Abrostola tripartita. Taxonomy (NCBI): domain Eukaryota; kingdom Metazoa; phylum Arthropoda; class Insecta; order Lepidoptera; family Noctuidae; genus Abrostola; species Abrostola tripartita. The sequence continues at coordinate 3,718,029 of HG996508.1, read as the reverse complement.
ACCAAAAACAAATTCAAAATCAAATTAAGACGTAAAATAATTAATTGTTTATTCACTTTGGTCTTATTAAATCAACAATATCTTGGTAATGATACAAAAGATTCCAAGATTTTAGGAGTTTCAGTTACTTTGTTTGGGAAACAAGAAATACATTTACAATCAAAATTTCTACAATAATTATGTTTTATAATAATTTGAATTCAACTAACTTTGAAAGTTCAGCTCCCCTAGACAAGTGGCAACACGCTTAACGAATAGAAATGGAATATAGTGAAAAATGTATGGGGATTACACAATACACATGTCATAGTCGAAACATTATGTCATCCCTATACATTTACCATTCTATTCGATTCCTATTCGTCAAGAGTTTTGCCACTTGTCTAACGGGGCTGGTTTTATACATTTTACAATATATATAACAGTACCTCACACATTTATAGTGTTATCAAATTAATATTATTATCAGTGTAGGTCACGCTAATAAAATATAATAATAATAACAGCCTATAACTGTCCCACTGCAGGGCAAAGGCCTCTTCTCGTATAGAGAAGGTACGCTAATATAAAGTTAAATTCAATATTATAGCTTTTGATACAAATAATTGTATCACATTATACATACACACAAATATGTACTTACCTGACTGCCAACAAGAGAAAACAATTGAAGAAAACTTAACTTATTATTTAAATCCTCACGATGAAATAAGAGAGGCTATCCTAATCACATCAAATAATGGAATGGATACAGCAAACAAAATGTATGAGATTACAGATTTATTGTACCTAAAATAAAAGTAAAGCTTCACTGCATGGTATACCAGAAACCACATTGAGATGCTTAAAATGTACCTGAGTGTACGTGATCACACTTACCGAATAACCTGATTTAATATTCAGTACAGTTTGCCATGCGAGCCTCTTTATTTAATAGAATATCTATTTCGATAACCCTCTCTGAAACCGTTTCGAAAAATTAGCTAATTTGGTTTTGGATTATTTATGTATTATAAGGATCTATTTACCAAATTAAGATAAACAGATAATTTTATTACTTATGTTGTTTCCAATACATTAGCAAAATACTAGATGCAGCTATTTTGTTGAGTGTTGAGATGCAACACAGTATTGTCACATTTTTGTTCACAAATTAATTAATTATTAATGGCTAACCACCGCACTCAGAGACGTTAATAATTACTTAAACTGACAGTAAGTAAAAATTTCACAAAGAAAACCTTCACTTAGTGATAGTTTAAGTAATCATTAATTGTCTCTGAGTTCGGCGGTAATTGTGACTATGAAAAAAAACTAAAGTTTTTGGAATCTATTGTAGTTAAAGTGGTTTTGAATACACTTGAGTGGAAATAAACGGATTACTAACTTTTAGTTTATCGCGCTGCATGATAATTAAAACTACAACACGGGAATTGAAGGGAGCACATTTTTTAAAATTTTCCATGACGTTTCGACCGAGTTGCATCGGCCGTGGTCACAAGCAGACGATGCAACTCGGTCGAAACGTCAAGCAACAATTTTAAAAAATGTTTTCGCGTTAATTCCCTTGTTTTAGTTTTAATAAACGGATTCTTGCTGAATCATATTTGAAAGGTAGAGACCTCAGAGTTAGTAGGGTAAGACGGATATAACGCTTCTATTGATATAAAGAATAATTAATTTAATTTTAAAGGTAAATCTCTCATACTTTCAACACTAACACAGACTGAAATCGAGTAATAAATAGTAACTCCACTCCAATGGTAGGTCCACTCTTAAGCTTCCTTGTTTAAATCCACACGAGGGAGTGAAGGGGTAATTGTATGGGCTACCACGATCCGGCTTTATCAATGTTCCATGTCTAATATGGATTTAGTTTGCACGGACTTTGATACAGGCTACACAAACGCTGATATTGAACCGCAACTGGATGGAGAAACTGATCATGTTGTAACAGGCTTGTATGTAGATAATAATACCTTTGATATGAGAGAGGAACTTATTGGGAATCTCAAACATAGAGACGGAATTATGAATGGATGAGGTTAGATTAGAAGTATTCGCATTGTGGTTACAAACCAAATTTAAATAGCCGATTAGGATAATCAAATCAATACGCGTATTTCCATGTAGTTGATAGAAATATCTGCAATTTTACTTTCGCATATTCGGCAGGAAATCTATCACCTAAAATGTCTGTAGAACTTTCCATTCAGGCGACCTATTTTTGCTCTTTTATTTCTATATTACTAGTATCCAAGATGAATAAAGAATTAGGAGACATAAATATTTCTGTTTGGAGTTCACTTTATTTTAATATAGTTTAAGAAAAAAAATTATATTACCAGTGCCTAGACATGATATGAATTTAGGTTCAGAACACTAATTGTCAACCAAAGCGGTTCATACAGTTCCTAATTAACCTAGCAAACTACCCAAATTGATATTATGTCTTTCAAAATAGACTAAAATATTAAATTATTGTTTAAAAAACATTATAGCTGTTAACTAGTTCTTTTCTGGAAACGATAAATGTAAAGTCAAAGATACTTTGCTTTGACAAGAAAGATTGCTAAAATCTGTAAGGTCATATTTTGTAAAAGAACATTATTTAATAAAACTAACGCTTTATAGTAATTTATCACGTAACATCAAGAAGCTGAAATATTCTAAATTATAATAAACTAATATTTATAATTAATAATTAGAGTAAGAATAAACTTATGTAAGTCACATAAAAGATTATACAAAAAAGTCACGTGATTCATAAAAACTAAATGGCTGTTAAACGGTATCTTTGCCCTTGGTTAAGATGATTTATAAAATAACTCTTTGTCTTTGACCCGAAACGGGATGTACTTGAGACGAAAATTATATGTACTAGCAGCTTCCGTAAAACCTTTTTTAAGATACTTTGTTCAAAAGCCCGTGTAATGGAATTTCTTTGAAGGATAATAAAAATATTGACTGCACTGTGCTTACGTGGTCTCAGCACAAATAGTTTACAACAATTAGAAAAGGTTATAGCTTCTATTTCTATCATGTCAATGTGTATTTTATATCATCAGGTCTTAATGTGGGGTACGGATTTCACCTTAACAGTAGGCTATTTTTTATGGTACAAGCCCACTCTTAGGTTGTAACTCCTGTAAACTAAGATCTACAGTGATAACTGTTAAAAGCTACGTAATAATGAGACCATCATCATCATCATTAGCTGGAAGACGTCCACTGTTGAACGAATGCTTATCCCCAAGTGCATGACTAACCTGCTGATGTAAAACTGAAATAGCTGAATATGGTAGGCCGTCTAAATTGTATTGTTAACGGTTCAGTCTTTTCAATAAATCCTAACCAAGCTCAACTTAATTCCTGTTTTAGAGGATTCAATTGCTGGACGATTAAATACAGGTACGGGTAATATTTTAGGGAAATAATGAAATCGTCGTTAAAATATTACTTGGACCTTTAGATTGGATGGTTTGGAAAGAACCTCTATCAAAACCAAGTCATATCACATCCTATTACCATGTTTTTAGTGAAAATACTTATATCTACTCTTAAGCTATGTGTAGTCAGTATTGTATCCTTCTTCAGCGCTATTTACAATTCTAGCACAATTAATATTTATCAATGTCTGTTTATTATTGTTCTAGTTTTAAGAATAATGAGCTGTGTTTGATTTGTTTTCTAGCTAAATAAAGACCAATTTATCATTCATTGAAGGGGCTGTTTATCTTCTTCCTTCCTGTAGTATTGATAATAACTTCTATTCGTTCTTCTGTCATTTACCCCCAGTTTTAAACAAAACCAAACTAAGATGACACCGTATAATCAGCAGTCCCAAATGTTATATAAAAATATTTCTTCATCGTGATGGTAATAATATGTGTAACTAACTTTAAACAAATTGTGTTATTACTTTTTTGTAGAGCTAGGTAACAAATAATTTAGAAACAAATTTACTGTTTCTCTTAATATGTAAGAGAATAATTAAATCTACTACTACTCTACTACATTTCACCTTATACTTAGTTAAACCATGGCAGTTTACGAGTAAGTTATGACGTCATCAAAATCAAATTGAATCGAAAACAATTTTCCAGTTCACAAAATTTATTTTAGATTCTTTTTGGTCCGTTCTCAAGTTATGACTTCACCAAAGTTGTTAACGCTCACTTTCTAAGTCTTACTAAGTTCAGCTCATCCTTACTACTACTTCCCTGCGTCCCTACTACAGAGAACTTCTGTAATTAACCGAGGCCAATCACATTTGTCTAAGCCGTAGACGGTTACATTACATAAATCTCACACTTCGTGGCCTTTACTCGGACTTTCCTTATTTATTCTGCCAGTGTTTTTCTAGATTTCTCTTCTATTGCTTTATCGAAATGATTGAATCATATAAGTACAAGAGCTTTTGTAGACATCGAAATATCGAGTAAGCCTCACTTCATTAGATTACTGATTTCGTCTGTTTGTAGGCGCATGGCAGAATGCTAGCCAAGTTTTAACAGCTGGTGCATGCCGTTTATCTGTTTATAAGTGTTACTAAAACTTGTAGCTAATTTGCTTTATGGAGCAATAAATTAAATAAAAAATCCCAAACTTGGCAAGGTTTGGTTCTGAAAATTCTTTATTTCACAAACTTAATAATTTAGTGCCAGCATCAAATTTGTCACTATTCTACGCTGTTATAATGAAAAATATGGAAGTGGTAACTACAATAACCTAGAAAAAAGTAAAAATATATCTTTACCGTTGACAGATTAGGACTTGGACTGTTGGGCACATTGCGAACTAAATGATATACCGCAGGCCAGAACTAGTGGGACGTGACATAAATATTTATACTTGAGGGAACAATAAAAGTGTAATCGAAATAGTAACAAAGAATGGACAGCTTTATTGTTTCGGTCTTGATTTACTTGAAGACTTTGAATATCTTATCTCCCTGAAACATATACATATTTACGTAATAGGTTTTTAAGGGACGGGGAAAGGGACTTTTGGAGACTTCCTGGGATCAAATTTTAGATATAAATGCAATTCGGTTGTACAGACCAACGGATTTTTTTGTGGATTTTACAAACGCTTTTGAACATAAGAACATTCATGCTAATAAAAAGGACAGTATACCAACTCAGTGTTCAGAGTGTTTCGACAGTTCAAATGTTGCGCACAACTCTTTGCACAAACATAAATTTTATGGGATCAATAAAGTTTACATCGGTGCGGCGGTTTGTTGTGGATTTAAATGCTACAGTAAGTATTGATCGTGAAATGTCCCTCAAATCCCAATAAAAAACATTCTGCGATTGCAATTTACTTTTCAACTGCTTTATTTACTTTTACACTGATACCTATCTCCTGATGTTGGAGAAATCTACCTAATAATAATCTAGCAAAATAAGATTTGTTTCTTAATAAATTAGAATTGTTCAGATTTTTTAAGGAATATGGTGTTATTGAACTTCTTCTCACTTCTTTTGGAATGGTTTTTCTGAACTTATGGAAGTTAAGTTTTTATAATTTTTTATTAACTATATTGGAAGAATTGATGAAGAAATTGTAAGAAGCAATCATCATTGAGAAGACAGAAGAAAAAATGCCGTTGCCGACATTAGAATCAGTACGCTTTGTCGTCACTTGCGCGCGAGTTCACAAAACGACCTGATTCTTCAGTCGGCACGTGCACATATCAACAGCTGAAGACTGACAGAAGATTCAACGGAATTGTTTAGATTTTTGTCTTATTCCTATTAAATTGACCCGTTTTCAGAATCCTCGTGTTCTTAATAAAAAAATACGTATTTTATTTATTGGGCACTAGCCTTGCATTTGTCTGACTGTATGTGTTCCATATTGTATTGCTTAGCCTATTTCCATTTATCAAGCTCAATTGGTGTCTCCAAATCAAATCATAAATAAGAAGCCAGGCTAAATTGCGAATGCAAAAAATACATGATACATAAACTCAACACCACGTCTGGATACTCCAAAAGGGCAGAGGTATGTAGAACACCCACATAACGCCAGTTATGTTGTAATAGCGAAGCTATTGCTATCAACTGGGCACAAATCCTGACTCCTAGCTGCTGCTGAGAATCAAATTATGAAAAAACCAGTAACACTTCGCCCGACCTTAAATTAAAACCCAGGTCCTCATGCTCAGCAGTCGCGCTTACCGACCACTAGAGCAACGAGGCAGTCTTTGACTACACTACTATAAAAAAAATACTTCATCATCAGCCGGAAGACGTCCACGTCCAAAAATACTTACTATTAATACTACTAATACTAATATATGCTTGGAAGAACCCCACTTAGCCGAGGGGAAATGAGCTTGGGGAATAATTGTAGCACTAGTTATATAACAGCGAATGCATTAGCGAGTACCGACCCTAAACGTGATTGAAGCAATTATTAAACGATCAATTTCCCCTCTGCAGATCCTCGGCGATATTTTATAGCTTAGTAAAGTTTCACAGCGGTGGTAATGGTTAAACTATAGTAGTACGTTTTGTATGTGCGGTACCGTCACGTATCAAAATACATTACAGATTAGGACGAGAGATGTTTTTTTCGAATCGGCAGGTAAGCTATAAAAACAGATGTTGCCTTGAAAATAAAATTGGCTATAGAAACATTATGCATAGTAGTAATGTTGATCACGCACGGTGCGGACGTACTTAGGAGGTGATCATAAGAGTTGCTGTAGATCAAATTGATTTTCTTGCAATTGGAGAGGCAAATGACTAGCATATTTTAGTAAATAATTTTATCGTATGTTTTGTCATAGTAATTTTTTGATTTCAGGGATGTTGTTTAGTAGGAAATGCATATTAAAATAGTTAATAAAGTCTGCAGACTTTGTCAGTATTGACATTGGCATTCAGTTTCTGAATAAACATTAATCGTTTATTCAGAGTGCAGCAACCACATAGTCTAGTTTTCGTTTCGATAGCTGCCGTCTCGCTCATTAAGCTCATAAGCGACCGGGTTGCGACTCGCGAGCGAAATTAAGGTTTAATTTGCAACGAAGCGTTATGTCACCACTCTTACACGCCTCTTAAAACTCTGATGAGGTTAAATATATGGAAATTAGCTTTATAATTTAAATTGTTTGCGTTGGGACGATTTAAATGTACATATTTACATTAGAATATCTCTTATGGCTCTGGTTGAAGGGCTGAGGATTTTTTGTACAAACAGTTTAAAATTTAAGGAAACGTGCCATATTGCAAGAGGATGACGTTTTTGTCTATACTTCGCGACAGGCAATGTGGTCTTCTGTAAGATTGTAATTTTCATATGGATACAAGCCATGCTGTGATAGAAACATTTATGTTGTCTGAAGATATTTTTTTGTGTCTGAAGTATGCTGATAATAATTTATGTCCATAATATTTTTGACATGACACAGAAATAAGCTTGTCTGGAGCAACGTCTTATAGGAAGAAATCTTATAAATAAGAACAGGTAAGTGGGTGATTGACAGACAGGGCACCGCTTAACATGACGGTGGAAGGTGTGGTTTTCCTGGTCTTCTAAAAATGGCTCCTGAAAGGACTGGGATAAGGTATTGTTTGCATCGTATTTCCTGAATGTATAAATTTAAAATTGTTCATGATTTTTTTTAAATATAGTACCTAAAATATTTTAAGAATGTATCATAGTTTAATTAATGGTTGTAGAACTAGTAATGACTTGAGGAAGTGATCAAAATTAAAGTTTTTTTCGACTACTTGTACCTAAACAGTTCTAAGGAGAGAGCATAAATACCCAGAATTTCAAATCCCGTGTAATTTAAGAAGGATTTGGTATTTGACAAATTATTCCGGCGAAATGTCGATCTTCGAGGTAACGATGAGTCCAAGAGTCTGTCTTCTCTTAAGAGGCATAATAATTTAAGCATCATAAAGTCCATCAGCTAAAAATAAGCTTGATAGGGGCAGGTCCGAAGAAACCTTGAATTAGAAATATAAATATATTTATGATAAAACATATTGTTATAACCCCAATGCTTAGATCGGTGGAGAATTGTTAAAAAATTATAAAGAACGACCTTTTCACGCTAAGAAAACTCGCTTTGTTAAATTAATCTACGAATACCTAATTGGCTGAGTTTTGACCTTTAAATGCACGGAATTGAACATTATACAAGAAATTAAGGATGCATGAAAATATGCTAATGTTGGTATTAGTCCGGGAGAGGCATTATTCAAATGACCTCCAGTTTGAATCAATGCCAAACTAGTGTATAATTATGGCTTTGAAGTTGAAGGACTTTTATCTGAATGAGGTTTTTGCGAGGACAGTGTTATGGTCGTTGCATTTGTAGCTAGTTTTAGAAAGCCAGATAAGCTATACTCTTTTTCTTATCGTATGGTTAATGAACAACCTGGTGTCAGAGTTTAAACCGCCTTTAGGCCTCTGACATGGCTTTACACACCGTTGAAAAATCTCTCAGGTGTGCCGGTTTCCTCACGATGTTTTCCTTCACCGTTTTTAGTAACTGATAATTAATTTATAATACGCACATGAATTCGAAAAGACATTGGTGCGTGCCGGTGTTTGAACTTGCGACCTTTGACTTGGCAGTTAAACGGTCATACCACTCGGCTATCAGTGCTATTAACTATTCTCTTAAACTAGCAATGACCCTAAAACAACATGTACTGTCTGTACTTCATTCTGTCATTTATTGCAGGGACGATAAGTTTCATGAAATAGAGAGTATATTATTTATTTATATTATTCACAATTTCGAGCCCTGGGCTACTAATGTAGAAATACCCAACATTATATCTGACGCCCCCTAGAGAAGCGGCAAAATGCTTAACGAAGATAATGATAAATGTGACAATATAATGTTTCGACTATGCTATCGATGAAAGAAAGAAAGAAATAATTTATTTTTCAGAGTACAATTAAGGTGCATATCGTTTGTATAGTTTCATATATTCTACCATTTCTGGTGTACAAATATTTAAATCTAATAGTTAGGTACTCTTATAAAATCTTATCGCTAAGGTCTTCATTTACAGAAAATAATCTACGTTTGAACATGTGTACATTTAGAGCTTTTATACAATAATATAAAAAAAATATATATATATAATAATGTCCTCCTGACCGAATTTCGGTCACGGCGGCCTGTCTCAGCTGAGACTAGCCATCTGCGCAGGAGATATTATAGTGCACAAGTATGCGCGCAGACACAGGTGCACTCCCTATTCCCTCACTCCCATAATCCGATTCTCTTAACCTCGCAGATCGACTGATCTGCCGGGTAGCGGCATAGCTACGAGCCCCACATAATAATATATAAAATATGTACATATATATATAATATAAAAAGAATATAAAAATATGTCCTCCCTAAACATTTTAAAATCTAGACGATATCTATTCGTCAATCGTTTTGCTAATTGTCTAGGGGGGATGGACAATCACCCAAGGTCTAACAGTTATGGGTGGGATTGGCGATTTTCGTGGCTGTCTTATGTATGACTTTCAGAAAGTACTACCCACGTTAAATAATCTATTTTGAGAGATATTTATCTTCTATCTTTAACTGAACTATGTCTTTTCGTACAACAAAACCAACGAAATTACCACGAAATTTCTCCATTCTCAGTAGACACTAAGCAGATTTGTGTTTTCGTTTTTGGCCGGATAATTGATAGATGTGTCACGAGGGAGAAGCCAATTAATCCAAAAGCAAGGTCCAGCTGACCCTTATCTTGTGAACATCGTGCGGTGTCAACAGAAAACTTATATGTACAGACTTGTGACCCTTTGGATCGCAACCTTCACACTGAACCTACGAGAAAAGGCTCCAGGCGAACCCAAAATCAGTCAAGCATTCCATTGTGATTCTTCTTAGTATTTTAAATGTGGAGATTCGATCCTGATTTATGTAGACAAAAAACCAGTTAATAGACTAGTGTGAAAGAGAAAAAATATCTAAAAACGTATGCCTCTAGAATCCTGCATTGAATGCTCGTTCCTTCTTAAATAGCCACAAATTTTCTGAGGCCGTACACCAAAGCACTCAGCAGTTTATACAATTAATTTGAGGACCCGATTGGCGCAGAGGCTTAGCGATTGCGCTAAGGGTTGCGGGTTTGATTTTCGAACGGGACGAAAATTTGTGCGATCCGCAGATATTTGTGCCGAGTCTGGGTGTTTGTGTATGTGGTATTACATGTTAGTCAAACGCACCTATTATACAGGAGAAATTCCTAATGTGGGGCGACGTTTAAAAAAAAATTGCACCCACGTGCTATTTTCACGTTCAGAAAAATATTATGAGGTTCATACAAAAATACTCTCTCCGTATACATGCGTAGTTGAGTACGTATTGAACCATAAAAGGATTCGTTATGATTTTATTATTTTCTTTTGCCTGCACAAAAATCCCTGTGTGTCGAGATTGTTGGCTTCAAACTTTTCCTAAATAAATGTTTCAAAGCGAAATCACTACAGGATTTTCTGGCTTTAAGCAACTATTGCGGTTGTAAAGTGAATCATAAACTGCACTTCATAAGGTCTTGATTGCAATGACGTATGTAGTCACGTAGAAAATGGAGCTATTTGTCACTAAATAAAAGCTGGTTAGACTATGTCAGTTTTGAGATGGTTTGGGACATGTACGAGTCTTTTAAAATGTGAGTTTACTTACGAATAAATATTAGAAAATATCTTATAAAAACGTATACGTAAAACAGTGTTTACAGATAAAGGTAATTAATGAAAAAAAAAAAAACTTATAGGATGTTTTACGGCATTAAACCGAAACACATATTAAGAACAAGATAACAATCACAATTCCACATTAAGTTGCAAGTTTTTGGGCTTTCATCAACGTCTTGGTGACAAGCGCAGTTCAAGGTTTCAGACGGGTCTGATACTTAGACTATTTCCTACGCTCCTTGACTGGCACAGATGATACAGTTTTGAACCCACTGTAGAAGAAAATTCTAGACTTCTGACTAATGTAATTAAGCCCGATATTTGGCTATAGACGGGCACAGCATACGATCCTGTCACACAAAACATGGAAATACAGTAGCACACGTCAAACCGTTCAGACAATTTTGTAGGGCATCTGTTTATAACGCCGATATTTGTTAATGTTTAGATAAAGACCATACAATACAATACGTCTATCTACCCTTCGAGAACGTAGGCCTGCCCTTACATCAGTATTATAATTATGTGTCGTGGAAAAAGATAATATCTTTAAATAATAACTTGCTCATTTGATTACTGTAGTACAGAGGTAGTGGTTAACACCGTGACGTCAGTTGTTTTTAGGGTTTCGTACCTCAAAAGGAAAAAACGGAACCCTTATAGGATCACTTTGCTGTCCGTCTGTCTGTCAAGACCCTTTATCTCAAGAACGAGTAGAGGTATCGAGTTGAAATTAAAATCGTATACTCATGTTCGTGGTCCTTTGAAGCTGTGAAAAAATAAAACTTATAAATTTACTAAAAATAATAATATCCATTTCTTTCAGGCATCAAAGGCCCATAACTATAAATACAATACTATATTAATATAACTTAAAAATACTATAAACACATACAATTATATAACTATACTACACACGAAGTGGCGGCGTCGTGTTTCGCTGACTGGTGTCATGTAGTCGGCCACGAAACCGGCGATAAACAACACCCTTCGGCCATAACTCTTCTTTGAGGATCTTTTCGAGATGTTGAGTCGGAACACGCACCACGAACGAATTGAAGTTAGTGTTGTGATGCGGCTCCAACTTCTCGCCCCTCAAAATCGAGTTGGTCTTCACACGCAGGTACTCCACGACCTCCTCAACCTTCGTGGAGTGGTGTAGTCTGGACACGTACAGCTGCATCGTAGGGATTGCTGGACGAAGCAGCATGTTGGGTCCTACCAGCGCGGTACCGCACTGGTTCCGACAAGGAGGCTTCTTCTTCTTCTTCTTCGCCACCTTTATGAAGCCATCCTTGTCGCACGTGTCCTTCTCTGGACCCCGCCTTTTCAAAACCTTGTTAGGTTTCGACCGGCTCTGTTGACACCCTTTTGTAGTTAACGCTTGCTTTGCCTGCGAGTATTGTAACTCAGCAGGCTTGTTAGCGGCTACTTTCGCTGCGTAGGCTCGCTTGGGGGTCGATGCACCTACACACGGCGTTGTCTCTACCGGTGTCGAGGCAGGGACGGCGGCGGCATGCGTTGCAACGCTTGCATTATCGGCAGTCGGTGACGCAGTTGAGCTCGCTGACTCAAAACTGCAGATGGAGGCGTTTTGTGCGCCGCGACGCGTGTTCACGTTAGCGGCGGCGGTCGGTGACCTACTTGCAGCAATTGCATTGCGCAACAACACTACTTCGGCGCGTAAATCACTTATGGTGTTATTGGACACCTCCAACTTTAACTGCATCTCGGCCTGGCTTTGCTTCAGGAATGTAATGTCCTTCAGCAGCCTGGTGACGTCGACGTGATCGAAAGTGACGGGAGGCAGCTTATGCAGGTCCTTCGCCACGAATTCAGGCACATCGTCAGGGTCGGTCTCCTTCATCAGTGTTATGATGTCTTGGAGACTCTTCTCTGTACCGTCCCTTCGACGAGACGGCATCTGGCTGACTTTGCCAAGCGTCGTGAACAGCAGCAACTTGGCACTGCTAATCTCGTCCTCCTTGTACGAGGACTTGCAGATCTGCATGATGCTGACTTCGTCCATGTAGTCGATGGCATGTTTGATGTATGCCAATACTTCATTGGCTATGAGTGGTTGGGAACTCATAGCGGAAAACGGGCAGCGGCTATAGCCGCGCAGTTCGCGAATATAATATTCGTACTGTGCAGCGCAAGCGCGACCGTACTTGACCGCGCATCGCACTGTACTCAGCGAAAAAATAAAGATACGGCCGTTTATGTCGCAAAAAACCTATATTTCGACACTCTCAAGGAAATCAAAATTCATAGGGTACTAGCCGTTGACCTAGAACCACGAAATTTGGCAAGTAATATCGTCTTATACTACAAGTACTGGGAAAAATCTGAAAACTTTACATATTTAATGAAATCACAAAAATACAGGGTCCCTCTGCAAGGAACGGGGGTACAAATTATGAAGTGAGTTAACTGTGTCATGTATGAAAGGGCTTCATTTGCACAAGCTTAAACAGATTTTTATGATATATAGTTTTTGATTTATGACGAAAAATGTAAAAAGATTCCTGAACAATGTAATAAGTGCCTATAAATTTGTACGGATCCCTCGGTGGGCGAGTCTGACTCGCACTTGTCCGTTATTTTTTATAATAGCGTCATGTGGAGAGAGGGGACTGTGTCGAGCGCGCTTTGGTTTTAGACGGCACCAGGGTCACTTCTCCAAAAGGAAACTGTCAGTTTACCTATTTAAATTATCGTGAGTTATGTTTCCTGTTAATAAACGACCACACAACAATGATAGTTGCTACACCGCACACTACACTTGCCTTTCTGTATACATTCAACTCTGTCCATCACCAACGTGGTCTGTAAGAGATCGCTTAGTGCGATAAGACCGCCCGCGCCCGTTGTACATTTTCCTTATACTGTACTTATGTTTATTTCTGGTGTACAATAAAGAGAAATCTATCTATCTAAACCCAGTTTATTACTGAATTATAAATTATTATTCAAAATTGCCTACAAATGAACCCTGTACCACCCATCAAGACGAAGATGGCGCTATCGCTCGGCTATCGCTGGCGCCGTCATACGCATAAAATCTAAAATCAATTATTTTTTCAATGAAAACATGATTGAATATTCTTTTTTCCAGGTTGTGTTGAGTAACAGTATTATAAGCAACGTACAAGATATAATCAGTGTGTGTGTATTCTTCGAAATATCGAATACAATATCTTGAAGATCTGACACACAGATTGATCAAGTAATTAATAAAAGTTATTAAATAGTGATGAACAGTGTACAATGCGTACATTCAACAAATATGATCAATAATAATTGTCTAATGAAAATATTTCATGTTTAAAATGTACTCTTTAATAAGTTGTGTAAAGTATCTTATAATTATACAGTTGAGTTTACCTGTAGGTGAGTATTTTATTAATCATCTGGATAAGAATTATGTTCATTAGAGATATTTTTAAAAGAAGTAGAAGCGATTGACATTGTAACCTAAAAGATCCCTTAGACAAGTGGCAAAACGCTTGACGAATAGAAATGGACTAGAATGAAAAATGTATAGGGATGACACATATCATCGATAACATAGTCGAAACATGATGTCATCCCCATATATTTATCATTCTATTCTATTTCTATTCGTAAAGCGTTTTGCCACTTGTCTAAGGGGGCTGTACTGTTAAAAACAGTATCATACTTTTTCTATAAAAAGTATATAAATACTGTTTTAATATAATGATTTCTATCACTTACGCGATTAGTCATTGAAATAAAACTATTTTTACGGATTTTATCGTGGTTTTAATTTTGTTTTTTGGTCCCGACGTTTCGAATCCTTTACAGCATTCATGGTCACGGGTAGACTGTTTTAATTTTAATTCATTTAATTTAATGTCAATTTAATTTGAAATACAATTGTGAAGAGGGTTATAAATCATTTAGGAATGATTAAATGATAATTTAATAAATTGTGCAAGAAGCTCCAAAAAATATAAATTAAAACGTTAAAAAAATTAATACTGTTTAATTTTATAAAATACTGTTATTTTTTGTTCTTCGGCTTCATTAATACACATAAATAAAATTGGTGTGTCTGTTTGTAATATCAATATACCATTTTTTTACTCAATGCATACGATAGTAGTCTGTCTGACCGTCTGCCTGTTTGTTCCGGCTAATCTTGGAAATGGCTGGACCGATTTTGACGGAATTTTTAATGGCAGATAGCTGATGGACCGGGGACTAATAAAGGCTATTGTGAATTTCAAAAATATGTAGGGTTCTGCAGGAAAATTTGAAAAACGCGGGAAATTCGCGGGATACAACTTCTCCGCGACGGCTGGACGGATTTTGACGGGACTTTCATTGGCAAATAGCTGATGTCATAAAGAGTAAATAAGGCTACTTTTATTCCTGAATATATTTAGGGTTATGCGGGAAAAAAATATTAACCTATAAAATTCTTAACAAAATTAACACATTTACAAATAAACAGGTTTTTAATCGAAATTTGCGGGGACGTAGTCCCGGGCCTTCAGCTAGTTTAATATATAAAGTTGGAAACCCTAGCGGTACTGGTCGATCAACCGAGGTCTGCAGCTTGCCTTGGACATCCTGTGGATTGGTGTCCATATCCATTTCGAGAGCTCTCCGTGCTCCAGAGAGCATCATTTTTATTTTAGACTGACTGGAAGCTTAAAGATTTTTTAGAAAACGCCTATGAAGATGACAATTTATATTTATAAGTATTCTGGGGGCGTTCTATGGCTTAACCCGCGTTAAATTAAAATGTTTAAATACATGTAGCGTCATCTGGCGGTCAGAAAAGTTGTAACCCCCAATAGATATTGTTCTTTCCTTCGCGAACAGTACTTTTATCTGCATGAATGGTACCTTTTCTGTAGTCCTGGCAATGTGTAAGCAAAATTTCATGATGCATTGGTTTAGGCGTGAAAGCTGAGAAAGTGACAAACACACTTACTTTCACATTTATAGTGTTATTAAATGAACTGACCGTTAAATTGAGTTCGAAAAATGGCAAATCATTCACTTCATATAATGAGCATTCCTGTTTTAGTGGTAGCTGATTACGTCATATATGGGACCAAAAGCAAGCCTTTGACCACTGTGTCGATTAAACGCCGTAATGGGAAAGGTAACGAAGGCAATTTTGCGCGCAGACAGGGTGGAGGAGATGAGTATGACTATTTCGGCCCTGGAGGTCCAGGAAAACAGCATTTGATACCGATGGGTGACGATGGAAAACCCAAAGAAGCTCCTTACATGGACCCAGCTAACCAAGCGGCACATCGGTACTTTGTTTAACTGAGTCTCAATCTTCTTCTTATACTATAATATTGTAAAGCTGAAGAGTTTGTTTGTTTGTTTGCTTGAACGCGCTAATATCAGGAACTACTGGTCTGATTTGAAAAATTATTTCAGTGTTACATAGCCCTTTTTTGAGGAAGGCTATAGGCTATATATTATCACGTTAAGACCAATAGGAGCTGAGCACCAATGAAGAATGTTTCCAAAGTAACAATTCCACGCGGACGAAGTCGCAGGCAGAAGCTAGTGATTTAATAAGTAAAGGCTACCCCTATAGACAAAGAATTCGACTCGCTCAACGATGAACTGAAATCCTGAACATACGGATTGAAAAGGGGAAATCAAGGCTTTAATAATACTCGGTAGTCGCAAAGCGCAACTGCTGTGCTATTCTGGCTTCGAATCTAGGGTCGGGAAAAGTGTTATTGGATTTTCCATTAAGTAATTCTAAGTAAGGGCCAGAAAAACATCTCCCAAGTTCGTCCCGTCGGTGTTGTAGGAGGCGACTAAGGTAAAATCCAGAAAATGGGTAGCAGCGTCTTCTGTAACTTCACCACCAATACTGCTCTACCCAAGCTGCTTGCCAAGCGTGGGGATTATGGTAACACCTCCCGTTTAAAGGGGAGGCTTTTGTTCAACAGTAGACGTCTTCCGGCGGATGATGAATTCTCAGTAGCAGCACGCAGTCTGCATTTGTGCCCAGTTAATGGCAGTAGGCATGCTTCCTATTACATTGGGGCCTATATCATAACTAGCAAAACGTGGATGTACTATTCATCTATCCCTTTCAAGGACTACAAGCGTATCGTTGTAAAACAATATTCGTAATAATGTGTAGTTTTTTACCAGGTACACGACAGTAACAATAAATACAATAAAACTGGCAAGAACTCCTCCTATAAGAAGCACTTTTAATGAACAATGTGATTACATAGCCTCGTACTGTTTAAAAGCATACAAGTAAGTTATTCATCTTCATCATCATCACATCAGCCTATTGCAGTCCACTGCTGGACGTAGGCCTCCCCCAGGGTACCTTTAGCGCTCCTGTACACGATGCCGCCGCCGCGCCGACACCGCGCCGCCGCGGCGCGGGGGCGATGCGGTCGCGAACGTATACACAGCACAGAGGCGCGGTGACGGCGCGGAGGCGGCATCGTGTACAGGAGCGCTTAGGGTTTTCCTTTTGAGTTACGGAACCCTAAAAATATTCATGTTTAACAATTGATTAAATTATACCTGTCACTATCGTTTGCATGTCAAAACTAAAGAAGTCAATTGACTTTCGGAATGTTTTTAAAATAAGAGAGGTTTAACTTCGTTTATAACTAAGAGGGTAGTGCACAACGTGAGCGTGAAATCACGCACTCAATACTGTGCACCCCCCCTAGACAAGTGGCAAAACGTTTCACGAATAGAAAACGAATATATTAAAAAATATATGGGGCTGACACATCACACATGTCATGGATAACATTATCATAGTCATCCCCATAAATTCATCATTCTATTCGATTTCTTTTCGTCAAGCGTTTTTCCACTTGTCTATTGGAGCTGTTCTCTAACACTCTTAGGGCTCTTTCAAATTAGCCTGCGTTAGTCGTGCGGCTGTCGTACGTTTCATACAAATTGCTAAACGGACGTGTAATATTTGTATGAACCGTACGACAACCGCACGACTAACGCAGGCTAATTTGAAAGAGCCCTTAGTCCGGGGGGACGGTAAACGGTTTGACGTGCTATAAAAGCACGTGCTGCGTCTAAGGAGCTTAGATGTCTAATAGGTGGGTTTATCATTATTAGTGGAGTTGATACGGTTACGTTCCCTTTCCGGGATGAAATTTAATAGTCTCCCCACACTAGGCCGTCGCTCCTGTATCGTGGGTGCGTTGCACAAACATGAAATATCACATACACAAACACCAAGACTCGGGACGAACGTCTGCGGATCACACAATTTTTTGTCCCTTTGAGGGAATCGAACCCGCAACCCCTAGCGCAGCAGTCCAACCGCTTAGCCACTGCGCCAATCAGATCGTCAAATATATACAACGGCGATACAACGCCTAATGAGCTACGATGTTAAATCTGATATAAGTAGGGCATCCCCGCATAAGCATGTAAGTAAAACATACGGTAAACTAGCTTTTGCCCGCAGCTTCGCTCGCGTTAACCCCTATTTAAACCCCTTAGAGGGTTAAATTTAAATAAAAGTAGCATATGTCCTTTCTTGAGTCTTTAACTTTCTACATGCCAAATTTCATCAAAATCCGTCAATCGGTTTAGAAGTGAAGATGTAACAGACAGACAGATAGATAGACAGACAGAGAGTTACTTTCACATTTATAATATTAGTATGGAAGTATGGATAACATGGATAATACTCACAAAGGTTATAGAGAAAAATGTTCTTCACCAAATTCATTATTTTTATTATAACTTCGCAGTACCGGAAGATTATGCGCCAGAACAGTTCATCATTACTACGACACATTCAAGAATTACTGCATGTTAGACTATGTCAATTGTATAGAGAGATATGAAAGTAAGTATTGACGGTTCGTTTTACATAAAACCTTACATACTTTTAAGCTATCAACGAGGTATTAAGCGATAGACAAGGGTACCTCTTAGATAAGACAGTGTTCCACAGAACGGTCCCCCGACTGCGATGGAACTTGTTTTCACTTTTTAGTTCGTTTTTTGTCATGGCAGTCTTGTTTTTTAATTTTTTTAATTATATTTTTTTATTAATTTTTCTGCTTATATTAAACCATTCATGGAACAGGTTTAATACAGCTTGGAAATCTTCGCTTAACACCTCGTTGATAGTATAAAAGTATGTAAGGTTTTACTATGTTACTCGTGATAGTGTAAGGATTCTAACGACACTCCTTACATCAAAATCGGTTCAGACATTCAGAAGTTATGGTAGAATAAAAAATCCCACATACATACATGAACCCTGAGAACATTACACTTCTTTTTTTCGGCAGTCGTGTAAAAAAACTAAAGTACCATCATGAATTTAATTTAATCATCATACCTACGACCAAATTTCTTGGCGGCCTAGTGGCCAGGTCGGATTTTTATGCACAAAGTTGTAGGATCAAACCCAGGCAAGTATCAATGCGATTATTTTCTCAGATATTCCCAAACACAACTGACTTAATGTTGACGGAAAACGTCGAAGAAACCAGGCTTTAATTATCTGAAATTAGCACTCTTAATTCGCTGTGAGCTAGTGTCATGTCAGTGCCATCAATGCTCCCTCATCTCCTTCTTTATATGAGAAGTGGCCTTTGCCCTGCAGTAGGTCAGTTATTGCAAACGGCAAGAGACTTGCAAAAATTGTAAGAAGATTCTGTCGCCATATAATATTATAAAGGCGAAAGTTTGTGAGTGTGTTTGTATGTTTGTTACCTCTTTACGCTCAAACGGCTAGACCGATTTTGCTATGGAGGTAGTTGACACTCTGGATTATCATATAGGCTAATTTTTATCCCGTAATAATGTAGCCGGTAAAACCGCGGGGCGCAGCTCGTTTATCTTAAAGCTCACGTTCAATTAATCTCTTTCAGTGTGGCAAGTGGTGCACATGGGACAATGTTATGATGACAAACCTATTACGGAGTACATACGTAAGTATACGCCTAGAGATACTCCCATTTGGGTTAGGGTAGTAGGCTGTCTGTCTGTTTGTTTCGGCTAATCTCCGAAACGGCTGGATAATTTGGCCGGGACTCTCACGGCAGATAGCTGATGGTCCGGGGTCTAATATAGGCTTCTTAGAATTTCAAAAATGTTTAGGGTTCTGCGGGAAAATTAGAAAAACGCGGGAAATTCGCGGGTAAAAGCTATTTAACGTCGGCTTGACGGATTTTAACGGAACTTTCACTGACAGATACCTGATGATATAAAGTCTAATAAAGGCTACTTTGAAAATCAAAAATATTTAGAGTTTCGCGGGAAAGTTAGGTAAACGCGGGAAATTTGCGGGATACAGCTCCTCTGCGACGGCTGGACGGATTTTGATGGGACTTTTAATGGAAAAAAGCTGATGTTATAAGAAGAATCTAAGGCTACAGGTAATTTTGAAAATTTTTAGGGTTCCCGGGAAAAAAATACCAAACCATAAAATTATTTACTATATAATATCCCGGTTATACTCACGTGTGTATTCGGGAATGCCCGACTAGTTTCGAACTCGAACGGAAACCTTATTCATGAGCTGGTTACGCGGTGGAGTCGCGAGCCGAACTGCGTGCGCAGCGCACCGCATACCGCTGCGCCCGCGACGATGGTGGTGGTGGCGACAGGTGTTGTCGTGCGTCTTCGTCGCTGTTCGTGTCCGAATCGTTAGGCTGCGCGTTGGTGCATACCGTACTGACTGTCTCACACTCGAGACTTGTACCACTGTTGTATGAAGTCTTACTGAGGGCCGGTTTTCAGGCCGGTGGCAGTGTCCAGCCCTTATCTCTATTAAAGTTCGGGCGGCGCGCGGCGGCTGATTTGATTTGGCTCGCGACTCCGCCGCGTAACCAGCTCATGAATAAGGGCTCCGTTCGAGTTCGAAACTAGTCGGGCATTCCCGAATACACACGTGAGTATAACCGGGATATATAGTAAATAATATGGATAACATTCACGAAAGTTATTATAGTAAAACCATAAAATTGTTAGCAAAATAAGATTCAATTAAGTAAATCTGCTTATTACTGCTTCGTACAGGTTTTTAACCGAAATTTTATTAGTTGTAAATATTAGTGTGAGAATTTTAACAATCTTTAGTAAATCTTTAGTAATTTTAAAAATCTTTTAGTACGTTTTGTATAGATTTTATGCAATATAATTAATTGCAATAATAATAACGAATAATAAATTACTATGACATTTTTTGAGTAGATAATACCCCAAAAACCATAGAGATTTAATTATTATTATTATTTTTATGCTAAGCAGTTGTTTTTGTTTTTCCAGACTATGAATACAGAGGCGACAGCTTCTTGGATAAAGACATAATATCAGATGATCAAAAAATTGCATGAAAAGTTTACTCATTTGTTTGATTATTCATTACATTTTTTAACTATATATATAACTATATACTATACTATATTATAACTATTCTACTAGAATATTGTCGTTTGCAAAGCTCCCGTGTTTCACATCATCATCCCATCAGCCTATTGGTTTACATGAAATAAGATCATTCTAAATTGACGACCTGATTGGCGCAGTGGCTAAGGATTAGACTGTTGCGTTAAGGGTTGCGGGTTCGATTCCCGCACGGGGAAAAAAATTGTGTGAACCGCAGATGTTTGTACCGAGTCTGGGTGTATGTGTATGTGATCATTTATTTTTGTGAGACGCACCTACGACCCAGAAGAAATTCTCAGAGGGGCAAGGTTTTCTTAAAAAAAAAAGCATGTTTAAAGGTCGTAGCACACATAACACCCGGAAAGGGATCGAAACCCTATCAACTCGAGCCGTGCAGTATTCTTTGTATGAAACTCCCTACTGCGAAGCACACTTATCGGATTCGTAACTTAATCGCCTCGCCTCCGGACCGGCGAGCCGTGAGCACGTAAAATAGCAAGTATTGGAACAACTGTCAACAACACTCTTAGACAAGTGGCAAAACGGTTGTCGAATATAAATAGAATAGAATGATAAATGTATGGGGATGACAAAAATTTTTTATTTTTTTATTTGGGAAACAAACAGAATACAATATAGAAAATAAAAAACATACATAGTAAACTATACATTATCCAAAACAGTTTCCACATAAAATCTAAACATTTGCGCCAAATCGGAATAGAAAGTTTCGACTATGTTATCAATGACATGTGTATTGTGTAATCCCCATACATTTTTCTTTATATTCCATTTCTATTCGTCCAGCGTTTTGCCACTTGTCTTGGGGTCTGATCCGCTTTGGTTACGTACTTACGTAAGTTTGACGCCTGTTTGACGGCGAGGCGAAAGGCGATACGGTGATAATACCTTTCCGATTTGATATGAGTGATTTTATTTAGTTATCATTACCCGACGTTTCATATTCTTTACAAGCCATAGCAAGGGATCCATAGTTACAAGCAGATAGTCTAAGATATGTCGAGCAAAATATTTTAATATTATGTCCATCATTTTTCTTTCCTTTATTAATTTGAATCGACTAGTATTTTCGAAAGTGCCAGAAATCATTATATTGAATTTTATTGGTCTGCAAAAAATTAAGTTCATTTCCAATTCAGAATGCTTAATGTTGACTGGAATTATTCGATAAGCAAGGTTGATTAAAATCGTAATTCAATTAATTTTTCAAATCATCTTTCGCTTTCTACTTTATTTTATGACATAAATACTATAGAATAATCCTTTGCAGTGGGATATTCTGCACATAAATATAGTCTAAATTTGACTTAGAAGAATCATGTTTAAGAGCACGCGACTTAGTGTCAAATGGTTATCGGCTTTAGTAGTTTATCAGATTGTCTAAATTGTGCATCTGTGGTCAGTTTCCAGTGGTTTTACAAGCAACACGCGTTTTTATCGCCACGTTTAAACTAGTGTGTCAGCGATTCAGCTTCAGTTTGAAGAAGGAAAGAGAGACCTTTGCCTCATAGTGTGACAATAGTCTTTGAACATAGTGTGACAGTAGTTTTATATAATATTATCTAAGTTCTTTCTAAGAGGAATCACACTTCACACTATAATATTATAAAGGCAAAAGTTTGTGAGTGTATTTGTGTATTCGTTTGTTTGTTACTTCTTCAAGCTCAAACAGCTGGACCGATTTTGCTAAAATTTGGTATAAAGATAGCTGACAGCCTGGGTTAACATATAGGCTTTTATCCAGAAAATATGTAGCGGGTAAAACCGCGGACGCAGCTAGTTTAAAATATTTCCTAAAATTTGATTGCTTCGTTAACTTTTGTAATCTTCCTTTGCTTTTTAATTTAATACATACGATTAGTTTGTCAAACCACTGAAATGTATAATCAGATATTTTAAATAAAAATAAATTAACTCCTGTAATTGCTAAAAGTTAACGTATACGTCTACAAAATACAGTATAAAGTTATTTTATTAATTGCTCAACATTGATCAGAAATACTTAAAAGAAAATGTGTGGTTCGTTCGGAAACTTTATGTCATTATTGGCACTGCAGTTGATTTTACCAAACTGTAAGTATACAATTAATTATTGTGTAAATATAATAATATGTTTTAAAAAGAACATTGATAAAGAATATGACGATATTTACGTAGTAACTATTTAGTAATCTGTGACGATATTATGCATTGTTGCGCCTATTAACATGGTAGCTGGACCGCCCGCTATGAATTTGGGTTTGGTCCTGTTTATCTGTCAGTCTCTGTCATGTTTTTGCCAATCTCCCTAAAATGTACAAATATGTGCTATGTCTACACATAAAAATATTAATAAGAGATGTGTAATTGTGTATAATATAGACAAAGCTACCCATACTTATACAATTCTTATACAAAGTTGTATGAGTTGTAAGGCGACTAGGTATTTGACACCTGTTAGCCTTCCCACCATACCTTACTGAACAGTTTGTACAAAAAAATTCAGTGTAGTGTAGTCTAGTAGCTTCTGCAAAGTCTGTAAAAAAATATTCTCAGGTACAAGACGTATAATTAATTAATATTGAAGGTACCATTATAAAATAAGAGGTAGAGAACAAAAGCACGACAAAAGCTAAACCTGCCGTAGGAAATTAATGGTTAAATTAATCAATATCTAATCATATATTAATCTCATGCACCGAACGCAGTTTTCTAACTGTAGCTGGGCATTACATTGAAACGTTGACTATATTGACAGCAGCATAATGTAATTTTTATTTATGAATGTAATATTGTTTCAATTAATGTAATTCTACCCTAAATGAAATGTTTTAATGAAATTATTATCAATGATTTTTTTTATATTTGTCTTACATATTTTTATATATATTTTTCTAACTGTTAGATATTATAGCTGAATCTCACTAATCGCTTATTTTGCATGGACTTGTAACTGTTAGCAATAAGATGTCTGTATTGTAAAATAAAATAAATAAATATTTTTCTTACAGTTTTGTCTAATTGCGAAGCATACCATCCGAAACATGTGCGGACACGTCCGCGTCTGTCTTATTCATATAGACGTCAAAGAGAACAACAAATCGCTGATGAGGATATGGAAAACTTCTCTTATCCAACTGGTAAAATGGGTGCGCGACCAGAGGATGCAGATATGGCTGCAAATAGGTTATGTTAACAAATACTCTATTCTGTGTTAGACTTGTAATTTAATAGGGGGCAATGTTAATTGTATTAAGTGAACCAGGTCATATTGGTTTTCCATAAAGACTAAACATTCAGTTCTCGTTGTACTTAAAACGAGGACCTTTTGTCAAATCGATCCACAGCTAAGAAACGCAAGAATTTTGGTAATAATACGGCTTTGGTTTATAAAGACAAAAATGTGGCTGATGTACAAGAACCGTGTACCTGTGTACCTTCACAGGCACTATTGCCAAAAAATAGTGTATGAATGTATTGTGTAGGATTTATGGTGATACGCCAAACATTAGTTGCTATAAATATCCTCTACCAAAAACAGAAACTTAACAATTATAGTTTTATCATTAAATAACGAATGACAGCACCAGCTGTCAATTCTGCCAACCATGGCAGGCAGCCCAACTACAAACCTAGGGAGATTTTTATGAGCATTTTATAGTGTCTCATGTCAATACGATAAACGGTGAAGAATGAACAGGAGTTGTTCAACAGGTTCACAACGGTCGCTAGAAAAGGCACCGGGAAGACGCGCACGACCCCTACTGGTGTTTCTTTGGTACCGCATTGCGACCACCTAGCGACATCCTGCTTACACGCTTACAAGTGAGATTTGAGAAATACACACTCGACGGATGCACCAAAGTGGTTGGCGACACATTTGATATATTATAACCGTGATTATTACAGACTGTGCTAAAAGTTTTGTTATTCTATAAAAAACTCAGTTTTGTTTTTAAACCTATTGAGCCATATGACTTTTGGTGCCATTTTAGCATGTTGCCCATGCTAAGCTTGAATCTAAATTGATAAAGGAAACTTGAAAAATGATGGACACGAGCGGGATTCAAACCCGCGACTTTCACCGATCTTAAGTTTCGTTGTAAACATACACGAAAATAAATAACTGTGTTTTTTGTGTTGTCAGAAATAGAGTGACACAGAAAAGATCATAATATTAAGTACCAAATATTTGATATATTATGTAGGATCTTCAAGGCTACTTAATGAGCTTTTGGCACCACTGTTTGCCACTAAGATTCGAACGCTGGTTTAAATCCATCTAAGAAGATTAATAAAATATTGCAACTTGGTTTTCAGAACTGGTAAATTATGCGGTAGAACCATATCTTATTACTACGAAACTTTTCAAAACTATTGCATGTTGGATTATATCAACTGTATCGAATCAGAAGAGGGTAGGATAATTACTTCCAAATTATTTATATGGATTAAATTAGTTTTTACCGGGAGGAATGGAGGAAGGAAAGGGAGGCCTTTGCTCTGCAGTGGGACGCCCATGGCTGAAATAATACGTAGTTTTTAGCAATAGTACTCCCACATTTCGCCAATTATGTTTTTAGGTCCCAATTGGGAGTACTATATGTGCACCTCTGCCTACCCCTTCGGGGAACACAGGCGTGATTATGTTATGTTATGTTTTAGCAATAGTAATTATTAAAATAATGTTTTGGGACAATTTACACACGGTCATCTGATCCCAAACACTTACATATTTCTAAATACATACATACATAATATAGATAAATTACACCCAGATACAGAACAAATGATTATGCTCATCACACAAAAATGTATACTGGGTGGTAATCGAATCGTATAGCAGTCAGGGTCACTAACCACTACACCAGCAGGCCTATAATGTCATTGGTCTTCAAATCTAAAGCCCAACAGTGTGGTTAAATAATATAATTAAATTATTATAACCAATAACACAATTCTTTGGACATTGTATTTGACCTTTCATCTATCCAAGCCTTATCATGTACGCTATGAAAATTTTCTTTTAATAATCCTTTACACTGGTCTCTTGTTTACAGACACAAGTACATAAGGTGGTCTTATTTTACAGTGTGGCAGGTCGTGCATATGGGAGCATGCTTCAAAATGACTCGTATTGACGAATACATTAGTAAGTATTTATATGTCAGTTTCTTTAATCCACCTAATAATAACTTCTGAAGAAATATAACTTCTGAATGCCTGAACTGATTTTGATGTATGTAGTGTTGTTAGAATTCTTGCACTATTGCGAGTATCATAGGCATATAAAAAGTAACAAATAAAAACATTTTTGGGCATTATCGATGGCATAATTTAAAAGCATCATGACTTTATCATTTTTGCATAGACCTTATCAGAAACATAATAAATATCGCACACAAAGTTGCCATCACAATATTATTACCAAATGATTTCAAAAACAAAAATACGTGATGTATTTGGATTAAACTTTGTTTTTCTTTACAGATTACCCGTATCACGATGACTTCTTCTTAGATCAATACTATGTCGTTAACGAACACTAATGAATTCAACTGGTACCGAACTCTCGAGTCTTACTTTATGAAGTTTTAATCATCAAACTACACGATGGTGACGACAGTAATTGTAAATAATTAAATTTATTGAAGTAGTATATAAGTAAGTAATTATTAAAGTTAAAATCATCAAGAATTTGTTTAATTAACTTCTCTCTGCCTCTTCTATTCCCCTACTGAAGACTAGTGTGCTGTACACACCCACACTTACGTTTTGTTTTTGTAATTGATTGTGTAATTAATTAATTAACGTGTAATTGATTAGTTGGATTATGTCAAAGTTGTCACATACACACATTACGTCAGTAAAAGTCGAGTATTATCACCAAATTTTTAAGAATCATGCCCTACTTGCTATTTCTTGAGTACGCTATGAATAAACTGGAATATTCATAGATCTAAAGATAGCCTTTGACATCCTAGTATAAACAGTATTGCTTTAATTACAGTAGTAACGAAAATAAATGGATTATTTATGATAATTTCTTCTAAGTGTTTAGAAGCCACGTAACGTTAATGAATTATCATCGAAAAATTAAGATTTATTTTGGTTGCTCATAATATAAACTTTGGCGTTCCGCTAGGTTACTCTTTCGGGCTCTTTCGGTAAAATACAATGATGAACAATTAATTTGAAATAAATAAGTAATAAATACTAGAAGACTACCATTAGGTTAAAATAATATGAAACATTAATTTGGGGGCATTATGTGGGGCAACCCCCCCTTTAAGGTGAGGCCTTCCGGATGGAAGGCCTCACCTTAAAGGGGGGTGCCCCACGCTAGGCAAGCGGCTTGCGTGGCGTGGTTACAAAAGACGTTGCTGCCCATCTTCTGGCAAACATTATTGTAAGTGTATAATTGGTTCTTAGTACGCGTTAAGATAATAAGTTAGGTTAGGCTTGTTTAAGCTTTTGAAATAATCAAATTAGCCTTTCATCGCATTCGAAATATCACCTTCATTTTTAATCTACGTAATAGCGCAATTCACGAAGTATGTACAAGTTTATGTTAAATAATAAATCTATCGACGCCACGGCCAATGCCGCAATAAAAGCTTGACTCAATTAATTTAGCAATAAAGCAGTTGTATCATTTTATTGCTAGAAAATATTTACGTTAGTATTGGTTTTTAAGTGTGAGGACGCAGTCCTGTAGTGATGTAAATTAATTGAAGTTTCAATGAATTCCATTTTGTTTGTGTCTAAATACAATTTTTATATTTATTTTTGATCTGATGTATACTTTGATTTCAAATGTGTCTTTCATTGTATAGTTTACAATATACAACATTTGTACATTTAGTTATACTTCAATGTAAGTTTTTTTGTCATCACTTTTCTAGACTTGGGGCCGGCGAAGTTCGTGGGATTATACCTTTCGAGTCTTTCATTGTTTGTTTAAAAATTAATACGCGAAGCAACAAATTCAGAGCCATTTTTAACAATAGTAGCATGGTTGTAGCTGCTCCATAGTCTCCCCCGACAGTTTTTCTTCTAGGATTTTTAAGTAAATCGTAGTTTTTTGCAGTGCATTATAACCCGTAGTTGGAATAGTGATGTAGTATGGTACGCATGTTGATGCAAAGTTTATGTGGAGCAAGTGTGCAGAAACCATTACTTTTTTCAAATATGGTCTAATTTCCATCAATGCGCTGTTGCGAGAATAAATAAATACCATGTGCATAACTTATACAGCAAGTATAAAGTGTATTTGTTCGACTGCCTCATTGATGTAATTTTCACCCAGCGTGTCTGCTTAGTTTTAATTATTGAGTTTTTCCATTAAATAATTCTCAGTACTTAGTAGCAGCTCGGAGTCTGGATTAGTGCCCGATTAAAGGGAACAAGCTCACCCCTTATTTCGTTGCGCCCTAAGTATAAGTATGACAGAATGTGCGACTGTGCGTGTACTATACCTCTGGCTACAGAAGGGATATTGTTCTATTTTAGCTTTATACCATTATGACGTGCTTGGCACTCAAATCACTACGCAGGAGCGGCCCATTCTTAAAAGCCATTTTCACCAGACAGTCCCTAGCCGAGACAAATGGGCGGAATATCGGCGTCAACGTCAACTTCACCCACATGATGATAAAGCACCAGTAGCTCCTGACGCTCCAAGTGACTTTGACTTTGCAAGGGATATACCCAAAGGAGGCATTGGCGAACGGCCAGGAGGACAACTAGAGGACGCTACTAGGTATCTATACTAACTTAATAAAGAGGTGAAAGGACACCGCCTATTTTCCATAGATCGTGGGGCTGATGAACCAAAACCAAAACTTGATGAACCGTTACAAGTTCCAGATTAGGGTCATTTGTTTAATAACAATATCAGCTTTAAGCTGCCTTAGTTTCAGTTTTATCGACAGTGGCAGAATTAGGATATCTCTCATAATAACCTTACCTTAGCTCGAAGTTAATTTGTCACGATTGTGATTCTCATGTTTGTAAAACATAATACAGTAGGAATTCTTATAGCAGGGCGACTAACAGAAGAGGCAATAGGCTCGCCCCCTATTACATTGGGACCTTTAACATAACTGGCTAAGGACGGAAGAACTATTTACCTCTGTCTATCCCTTCGGGCGATACGGGCTTAATGATACTATTTCATGTTTTATAAATAATAATGATATTATTAAAAATTTTTGTGAACACCACTTTTAAAATTTGATGACCTGATTGGCGCAATGGCTAAGCGATTACACTGCTGCGCTAAGGGTTGCGGGTTTGATTCCCGCACGGGGCTAAAATTTGTGCGATCCTCATTGGATTGTTCCGAGTCTGGGCGTTTGTGTATGTGATATTTCATGTTTGTGAAACGCACCCATGACGCAAGAGAAAATTCGTAGTGTGGGGCGATGCTTCTTTTATACCGCATCATCATCATCATCATCAGCTTATAGGTGACCCACTGTTGGGCATAAGCCTCCTCCCATAAACGCCACTCTGTCCTGTTTTGTTTTGTCTTCTGTCTTTTATACCTAATTAAAAAAAAAACATGATATCTTTAACAGATTCACCACAAGAAGTACTACTCAGTACTATCGAAAGCGTACTACTCAGGAACATTTATCTTTAAAAGAACACTGTGACTACATATTGCAATTCTGTCTAAGAGGCTACCAGTAAGTAAGTTTTTATTTCCTTTAGCGGCACCCCGCGGTCTTACCCGCTGCATTTTTTGGGATAAAGTGCCTATGTTTTAATCCAGGGTATCAGCTACATCCACCAGCACAAATAGCCGAGTGGTATGACCGTTGGAATGCCAAGTCAAAGGTCGCAAGTTCAAACCCCGGCACGCACCAATGACTTATCGAATTCATGTGCGCATTATAAACTAATTATCAGTTGCTAAAAACGGTGAAGGAAAACATCGTGAGGAAACCGGCACACCTGAGAGATTTTTCAACGGTGTGTAAAGCCATGTCAGAGGCCTACAGGGGGTTAAAACACTGACACCAGGTTGTTCATCAACCATACGACAAGAAGAATATCTATGCTACATCTTCCCACGGCTTAATCTCCTAGAACTTCTGACTTAAACGTAAAATTGATAAGTCATGAAACCATTACCTGTATGCCAAATTTGATCTTAATTCTTTTAGCCATTTTGCGTGATTGAGTAACAGACATCCAAACTTTCACATTTATAATGATACTAATGCTTTTGCCCGCGGCTTCGCCCGCGAACCAGCACACTGGAGAGTTTTTTTAACGGTGTGTAAATCCATGTCAGTGGCCTACAGGCGGTTTAAGCTCTGACACCAGGTTGTTCATCAACCTTACGATAAGATAAATCACTGTATTTTCAGCATAGTAATCGAACGTAAATATATACATAATGGACCGGATAATCGCCTACAAAATTAATAGTACCGAATTTTCGTGAGCTAAAAAAAGCCTATGTCCTTTCCCGGGTTTCAACCTTTCTACGTGTCAAATTTCGTGAAGGTGTAACAGACATACAGACAACAGACAGACAGAGTTACTTTCACATTATAATACCAGTATGAATATGGATTAGTATAGTAGGATAACATTACCTTACGGAAAACCCAGTAACACTTTGCCAGACCCGTGATTCAAACCCAGGACCTCAGCAGTCGTCAGCGACCACTAGACTAACGAGGATCATAATTATTTATGTCCTTCCTTTTTACAATTAATTATCTCTCACTATTTTTACCACAATTCCTGCACCATCTTATGGTTTACTGGTAGAAAATGCTCAAGGCATTTAGTCCACCTCTGGACAT
This sequence comes from Abrostola tripartita, assembly GCA_905340225.1. Classification (NCBI taxonomy): domain Eukaryota; kingdom Metazoa; phylum Arthropoda; class Insecta; order Lepidoptera; family Noctuidae; genus Abrostola; species Abrostola tripartita. The sequence continues at coordinate 3,687,091 of HG996508.1, read as the reverse complement.
GTTCCATGTATGAAGTATAAATACAACTATGCTATTCTTTTTTTTAATTCTTTATTTATTAGGGATTCTAAATAATTTAGGTTCATGCCAGCCCCATAAATTCATACCTAATCACATACTTAATTTATTAAATATAAAACCATTAAGTAACTTTGAGGACCTGATTGGCGCAGTGGCTAAGCCATTGTACTGCTGCGCTAAGGGTTGCGGGTCGATTCCCGCACAAGGCAAAAAATTGTGTGAACCGCAGATGTTTGTCCCGAGTCTGGGTGTTTGTGTATGTGATATTTCATGTTTGTGAAACGCACCCAGGACACAGGAGAAATTTGTAGTGTGGGGTGACCTTTATAAAAAAAAAACTTAGCCTTTGTACTAGTAGGATCAGCCTCCTTACCATGAACTCCTTAAGCAGAGCAGTTTACGTTGTCGAAGCGAGACGCCGCTACAAGCAGTGTAATGCGGCGTCTCGCTTCTTCCACATACTGTCCTGTTTTAAGAGTTCATGGTAATGGGGCTGATAAGTTGATAACATACTCTGGAACATACCAATATCTAAAGAGTTTAATATTAACCTTTCACCCAACTGTCTCCTTTCTAGCTCATTTCGACTACAATCTATGAGAAGGTATTAAACATCTTCTGCTCTGCCACAAACACTCTTCTTATCGCATAGTTGATGAACAACCTGGTGTCAGAGTTTAAACCGCCTGTAGGCCTCTGACATGGCTTTACACACCGTTGAAAAACCTCTCAGGTGTGCCGGTTTTCGCACGATGTTTTTCTTCACCGTTTTTAGCAACTGATAAGTAATTTATAGTACGCACATGAAAAGATATTGAAAAGATATTGGTGCGTGCCCGGTTTTGAACTTGTGACCTTTGACTTGGCAGTCCAACGGTCATACCACTCGGCTATCAGTGCTCATGCCACAAACATTGCAATTTGGTAGCTATACTATTCGGTCAGTCGCTATGCGCGACTGCTGAGCAAGAGGTCCTGGGTTCAAATCCCGGGTCGGGCAAAGTAATACTGAGTTTTCCATTAGGTAATTCTCAGTAGCAGCACGGAGTCTGGATTTGTGCCCAGTTGATGGCAATAGGCTCGCCCCCTATTACATTGGGACTTTCAAAATAACTGGCGAAATGTGGGTGTACTATATGTTCACCTCTGCCTACCTCTTCGGGGAATACAGGCGTGATGTTATGTTTATGTTGTACTATTCTGAAACACTATCATCATCTCAAAAGTCATCCCGCACGACACCTTGCTATGCGCAGTAGCGCAAAACGCCTTGACACTAATCAAATCTCACCGCGAATTTACAAGTGAGTTCGTAAGTGATGTCTTTACACGGCTGAACCTCATCTTGATAGTATAAGCTTTGATTTATTTTTGTTTGTTTAGGACTGGCCCGGTATGCGCTCGGTCAGCGTATCTGTATCACATGTCATTTAAAAACTATTGCATGTTGGAGTTTGTCAACTGTATGCTCCGATACGAACGTAAGTAGTGCACTAGACTGAAACACTAGGCCTTAAATAAGTGGCAAAACGCAACGATTAGCAATAATTGTATGGGGATGACCTGATTGGCGCAGTAGAAAATTATATCTACGAATCACACAGTTTTTTTCCGTGCGTGAATCGAACCCTGTTTGTGTATGTGATATTTAATGTTTGTGGAATGCAACCACGGTACAGGAGAAATTCCTAGTGAGTTGACGGCGACGGTTAGAAAAAAAACAAAAAAATGTTTCGGCTATGTTATCTATGAAATAATAAAATTCATGTCAATGTCAAAAAAAATGTTTTTTATATAATTTAACACTTTAATTACAGTGTGGGCAATTGCATACATGGGCGAATGTTACTATTTAAAACCTCTAACAGAAGTTATAGGTGAGTAGGTATCATTTAACATATCAATGTTTTTTACAATATATTATTATATTTAATTATATTATAAACAAAGGGCAATGACCTGACAGATTGACATATCAATGCAGATCCTTAACTGTTGGGTCCAGATAATAATGTCCTCCTGACCGTATTTCGGTCACGGCGGCCTGTCTCAGCTGCGACTAGCCATCTGCGCAGGAGATATTATAGTGCACAAGTATGCGCGCAGACACAGGTGCACTCCCTATTCCCTCACTCTCATAATCCAATGGGACGGTAGACCGACACGACCGGAGAGAGATCAGGCGCAGGACCAACGGCTTAACGTGCCTTCCGAAGCACGGTGGGGTCTCGACATGTGAAAACGGTAACCCATCACAAGACTGACCGCCGCGAGCACGGTTTAACCTCGCAGATCGACGGATCTGCCGGATAGCCGCATAGCTACGAGCTAACTAATATCTCATCAAAATCATAATTGTGAAATGAGAGCCAAGTCCTATGTTATTTAACAAGTCGTTGTCAACTTCAACCGGTGGATGCAAACGGCAAGTTGTCGTTCATTATGGCGTTCTAAGGGGGAGGCCTTTGTCCAGCAGTGGACGTCTTCCGGCTGATGATGATGATGATGATGTCAACTTCGCCGCCAAAAGAATTGAGATCTATATAGGTGTTATATTCAAGTTCTATGTAGATAGTCCGATACCTGTCATAGAACGCTGGGAATTCAAAGCGTTATTACGAGTAATTATATTTTAAGCAGTGATAGCCGAGTGATAAGTCCGTCGTCTGCCAAATTAAAGGTCGCAAGTTCTGACCCCGGCACGCACCAATGTCTTTTCTAAAAAATTAGTTACCAGTTGCCAAAAATGGTGAAGGAAACCGGCACACCCGAAAGTATTTTCAACGGTGTGTAAAGCCATGTCAAAGGCCTACAGGTGGTTTAAGCTCTGACACCAAGTTGTTCATCAACCACACGATAAGAAGAAGAAGGATAGTTAATGCCTATAACTTATAATTATAGTATAATTCTTTGTTTCAGACTATGACTTTGCGGATGACTATGTTATGGATCAGTATTACGTCGTAGAAAAAGAAAGATAATACAATAGTTTGTTGCTTTAATTAATGTCAAATCGAAAACTAACATAAATTTAAAATAATACCTACACACACAAATATAAAAATGTAAAAAGCATCATAATATTGATCCCCATCGATGTCAACTGGTAACGCGCCCAAAAGACTGGCAGCATTGCCACGTTGAATAGCAATGCTTATTCTTTGGCCAAAAAATGCACCAGCCCTTTGGTCACGTGTAGACTCAACTAAGCGTTTCGCTATGTCTCTAAACAGCGCGTGAGCGCTCGGACCCCATGGTCCAAATGTTTCGAACCAAACTAAATAAAAAAATCGAAAACTGTACTTTCTGGGACACCCACGTATTATTACACTGACAAACAATATTAATACTGAAAAGTGGTAAATGGTGGAGATGAAATTGATCTAATTTTTGACGACCTGATTGGCGCAGTGGCTAAGCGATTAGACTGCTGCGCTAAGGGTTGCGGGTTCGATTCCCGCACGGGGCATAAATTTGTGCGATCCACATTTGATTGTCCCGAGTCTGGGTGTTTATGTATGTGATATTTCATGTTTGTGAAACGCACCCACGAGACAGGAGAAATTCCTAGTGTGGGGCGACGTTTTTAAAAAAAAAAAAAAAAAAACAATTACTGAATGCTAATTTAAGGTGATATCGGCATGATAATTCGAATCCCGCTCGGACGTATTTTTTTACATTTCCTTATAAATAAGATAACATCACTTGTATCCCGCGAAGGAGTAGGTAAAGTTGCCCACACATTTCACCAGTTATGTTATGTAATAACCACCAATTACGTAATAGGGGGCGGCCTATTTCTACCAAGCAGGCACAATCCAGACTCCGTGCTTGGAATAACCTAATTCAAACCAAAGACCTCATGCTCAACAGTCGTGCTTGGCGACCTCTATACAAACCAAGCTGTCCTAAAAGCCTATTTATCGAACCCATATTAGGAATCTGGTGATAGTAGAGGGCGACTTTGTTGCAATTAACCGGGAACAAACCTATAACACCATGCTGTTACTGAGAACGACCTAAAAACAATAACAGTTGGCCTTACCCGGAAATCGAACCCAAGACCGTACGCTCAGCAGTCACTCTTTGCGACCACTAGACCAAGGCTTAGTTAAACTAAGGTTTGGGTAAAAGAAACACGAAATATCGACGACGGGAACTTTAAATCACGCGCGTTTTTTATGAGACTCCAGACTCCAGACTCTTAACGTATTGGTGGGTATCCCATGGGTGTATTAAATAAACTAAGGTCAGCAGAAGGGTTGCAGAGTATCTTTACGAGTGCACTCAACACTACTGGATACATTATGGTATGTTTATAAAACGAATATTTATTTACAAAGGCTTTGTTAGTATATTAATTCGCTGGATATAATGTTCTTGATGGTCAAAATTATTGTGTTTCAATAACCCTATTATTTAACCTATGGGTATTTTAGATAGTCTCCTATAGAATATAGAAAGTACCTACAATGAACTTAAATTGGCAAACAAACAAAGCTGATTGGCGCAGTGGCTAAGCGATTGGACTGCTGCGCTAAGGGTTGCGGGTTCGATTCCCGCACGGGACAAAAATTTGTGCGATCCGCAGATGTTTGTACCGAGTCTGGGTGTTTGTGTATGTGATATTTCCGTTTGTGAAACGCACCCACGATACAGGAGAAATTCCTAGTGTGGGGCGACGTTTTCTTTTAAAAAATATTGTATGTATAATTATATATTACTCCTCCTTCGACATCGCTGAAACTGCACGACTAAAGTATTGACGTGTCGGAACGCCTGTAATTAGCATACTAAAGTGAAACAAAAAGTTTTGAATTACCAACTATTCGGACAACTTTGTCGGCCTGTGAATATACTCGGATACAAACGTACATACATCGACTTTATACTAACTCCATTCCAATGTTGTACATCAGCTCGACGATTTTGATTTAAAATAATAATATTGTTCTTCTGGCCCAATTTCGGTCACGGCGGCCTGTCTCATCTGAGATTAGCCAACTACGCAGGAGATATTATAGTGCACAAGTATGAGCGCAAACAGATGCACTATCTATTCCCTCACTCTCATAGACCGATGGGACAACAGACCAACACGACCGGAGAGAGATCAGGCGCAGGACTAACGGCTTACATGCCTTCCAAAGGACGGATGGGCCTCGATATTTCAGTTCGGTCAACCATCACAAAACTGACCGTAGCGAGCACAGTTTAACCTTGCCGATCAGCTGATATGCGCGGTAGCTACGAGCTAAAATATGATAGAGGTGAGTCGCGTAGCTACATAATTTCCGCATAGATTAAATAATGCGAATAGTTAATCAGCGCTCACTGCGATCCACTTTTGGATTGGTGACCGTTTTTCATTCATAGTAAATCGCTGTTCTTTGGTAAGCTTGGTTCTGCCGTCCTGCTCCAAATCGCTCTCCGGTCGTTTCGGTCTACCGTCATAGAGAGTAAGAAAAATAAGAGAGACTTGTGTTTGATCAACGGAATTGCGAATCGGCTTCCAATTACAAAAACTGATTTTGAATTCCGAATGTTTGAAACTGCTCCTAGTGTCCGGCTTTGTAAGAAAAAAGTTAAAAGCTCTCTTGCATTTTACAAGCCAGTTATAAAGCTTCTTGTTTTAAAAATCTTTGTAATTAACGGATAAGAATAACCCATTTAGTGTTTGCTGCGGTCTTCACTCTGTATAATCCTCATACTGTCGGGAGTTCCAAATTGAATTCTTGTCAAATCTACTTTCCTTGCTTTCCAGTTACATGCTGTTCTTAATATGAAAGAATTATTTTAAACAAAATTATAAAGCACGAGGGGCTCATGGACTGTTGTACAGCCGCAAGATTCAATCAAGGTAAAACAACGTTTGCCGCGGTAAGTCAGTAGATAGGTGACCCAATGCGTAATGTTTATACACTACAATTATCTGGATTTATTTAATTAATTAAATTACGACGGCATAACGGCTTAGTGCCCGGTTGATGGCAATAAGCTAGCCCCCTACATTGGGGCCTTTAACATTACTGGCGAAATGTGGGAGTACTATACTGTATGGCTTCAGAAGGGGTAGGCAGAGGTGTACCTCTGCCTACCCCTTCTGAAGCCATACAGTTTTAGTACAACAAATATGTTTGATGAAGTAAAATAATTTATGGTCGCACTGTAATAGGCCATAAGAAATTGTGTAACCTTTTTAAAATGTAAGATCTTCAAACTCATTATTTGATGCCACTTGCAAACCATCGCGACATTTCATATTGCCTACAAAAGGACTGTTTTACATAATGGAAGCGTAAATATTATTTGCGATGTTCCCAGTTATTGCTCGCATCCCATTTCAGTTCTTATGTCAAATATGCTAAGAGTCGTTTTGGAATGCTTCAGTCTCGAAAGAAAATTTCATGATTGATGAATGCAAAAAAGTGTTATTCATTTAGAGTAATTTTACGTTTCTTAATGTGTACTTTATTAATAACTAGCTGTTGCCCGTGGATTCACTCGCGTCTTTGTTTAGATAGCCTAGATTGTTTAGCAGTTCTACAATTTTATTATGATAGGTGTTCATACAAAAATACTTAGAAAAGGCGGCTATCGCGAGGATCAATAAAGACGTAAATAAAATTGCTGAGTTCGCCAATTATAGCTTACCGTTTAAATAGTTAATTATCTTCAACCAATCAGACTAACCCACAACTTAATTTAACACAAGTAACAACCAATCTCAAATCTGTAGTTACACATTCAATATTCAGAACAGTTTAACCCGAAGTGATGCTTCTCCGTCAGAATCTGAAGCTCCAAAGTTAGATTCGGATTGTGAAGCTGAAAGTACCAAATGTATCGGTACAATTTCCTCCAATGGAGTTTTGGAAACGATAATACAAATATATTTGTTACATGTCGTCTTCACAGGATTTTCTGTAAGTAAGCATCAATATTGAGGGATATAGGAAGATGGGGTGGAAAACAAACACGCATGAGATATTTGCACTCGTTTGAAATGTTTAAGTGAATTCATATCTTTGGATTGAATAAAGTTTTACTCTGTGAGTGGACGGAATAATGATGCCTTCTATAATTCCATCGTCGAAGAAGGAAGTCTTGAGAAAAGGAGAGTGTCCGATAAACTCGTCAACTGTTAATGATACGATATTATGAGCATTTATATGTAGGTGCTGTTCTTCTTCTATCGGTATTGCAGTCAATTGTCTCGTAGAAACAGGTCATGCCGCTTAGAGATTGGCCGGTCATAAAGGATGCTATTGAGGTTAACCGCCCAAGGTTCGTTGGCCGTAAAGTATGGTAGAAACACAATATATTACCTGTTTCCCTATCACAATTAGTTCATGCCGATACAAAGACGAAGCAGAACCCATTTACTTCAACGAGCACTCATACATTGAAAACAGTCTCACAAAATCATAATAAAAGGTTCGTAGACACGGCAAATAGGATCTTTTAAGGAATATATTTTACCGTATCACAGCAAAATTCGAAGGGCTTTATCGAAGCCCACACACTGAACGATTCCCACAGAAGTAACTTATCGCAATGACGCGTGCGACGTGCGTTCCGCTACGATAAAGTGTTGGGTACACCAAGGGACAAAATTTCAAATCAAATCAAACTTTATTTGCATACTGTGTGTAAAAGTCTTATATGTACATGTCGCGCTCAATTTACATGATTCTGCAACGTCACCCAGTATCCTGCAACATGATTTAGTTGCTAGGTCCCGCTTCCAGTGCGAGAATGTAAAATATTCCGCGATATTTGTCTTGGGAAAGCAGGGAACAAATGGCACGACACACGGTAACTTTATAGCGTCTTGTAGATTAAGTGTTGCGCGTCATGCTGGGGCAACTTTTATAATTTTTTCCCCTAGTGTATCTGTGTCTTTAACTGTGACTTTCCTCAATATGGCTCAAAGAACGTATTTCTAGTTCACGTCACTCCAGCGCGGTAGGGAGGCGGCAGATGTGCGATGCATGCGATCGGTGCGTCCGGTCGTGTCGTGTAGGGTGCCTGTTATTGTGGAGTATTGTTAGGAAATTAATGTGATATTTATAAATGTGAAGGTATTAATTTGATAACAATTTGGGGGTAAATCAAGCAGCCAATTCCTGTAATTCGAAACCACGGTTTTGGTTCAGTTCCTTGCGCCAATTGCTTTTGACATTATTTCAATACTTTTTTTTCTTAGCTTTATATGTATGTATGTTAGGTAAGATAATTTTTAAAAATATCCCGAGGAATTGAGAACCTCCTCCTTTTTTTGAAGTCGGTTAATAATAAAGAATAATTTTAATCTGTCAGTGTAGGAATTGTTTTTCTGGTCAATTCTTATTAGAATTCATTAATTTGGCAAAAACGGGGGAAATATGAAAATGCAACTAAAACTTAATCAATCGACCTTCCAAATCGTCTGTTAGTTAGCTACGAGTTTCTCCCCATTTTTTTCTTTTTACACCATACACATACATATAATGTTTTACTCCGCCCGCATATGAAAACGGTAAATAAAATTTATTTAATAAATAAATACTGGGTACATTCAGCCTCAGTCCGTAATGTTATTTAACAGTTCGTCCGTTAGTGATTAAAAGCCATCATGCAAATATTACTAAAACTTGTGTATTTATACTTTAATGGCAACGCATATTATATTTATTTTGGCACTATATTTGCTGTGTTATTTCCCGTTTATTTATTCAGCAAAACAAACACATAGGTACCCACCTTATCGTAAAAATACAATTGCGTTTAGAGTGAATTATTAATTAGAAGATATTCATAATATTAAATGAGTCCATACATTTTACAGCGCCAACGCTATCGCATACTCATATGAGCGCTGACGTCTGAAATCGTGAGAAGTCAGGCGTCTACACACGAGCGAAATCGCGGGTGAGTAGAGTGCCTGTATATCTGGCATGTGGTGAACTACGGAATCCAGAGAATGGGTTTAACAAAGAACGACGGAATACTGTTTAAATATATTATGTTGTGGTTTCTATTGTTAAACTAGTGAGCAGTAACTATAACCAAACTGATACAGTTCGAGGTGTGTACGCGGGAAACGATTTTCAGTTGCCAGCACTGTTCAACGCTGTCAGTTTTTATAGGTTAGGTTAGGTTACTTTGTACAAAAAGAATTCATTAGTTAATAACTACTTTGACGACCTAATTGGCGTAGTGGCTGGGGTTCGATTCCCTCACGGGGCAAAAATTTGTGTGATCCACATTTGATTGTCCCGAGTCTGGGTGTTTGTGTGTGTGATATTTTATGTTTGTGGAACGCACCCACGATACAGAAATTCCTAGTGTGGGGCAACGTTTTTTAAAAAAAACTAACTAAGTAAATGTGAGTCTAGACGACCTCATTCAAGTCGTTTTATTGTATTAGAGAGATTCTTAATCTATCTATTAGAGGCTACATTGGTAGATTGGAGAAGAATCGTAAAAAGTGCTGAATTCACTTTAGACCGTAATAGTAGTGATGAACCCGCTACCATGAGACATATAGTGAGCAGCAAAATACAATACAATACCATATCTTGGAATAACTTACACTTACGATCATCTGATCCCAAACTAGGCAGGCCTACATTATTACAGGCTGTATTATGGTAACCCGACAAATGATAAATATACTTAAATATTTCTTAATACATACATAATATAGATAAATAACACCCAGACATAGAACAAATGAATATGCTCATCACACAAAAAATTGTCCTGGGTGGAAATCCAACCAACGATCTCCGGTTTAACAGTCAGGGTCACTAACCACTAGACAGCAGGCCATGGGTATACCTAGACTCCTGATCAAAGAACACCACTGCCGATCCCCTATTGGATAACAGGCGTAATTATAAGGCATGCTAATAAACATATTGATGAAGAATTTACTGTATTAAATGTATCACAATGTCAGGCTCATACCTCTCTGCGGTTATAATTCCATTTACACTCCGTTATGTCATAGCTGTGGTTTTCAAAGCATTTAATGTTCACCCATCCAAACATGGGATATATTAAGTATATATTTAGATTTACGTATAGTAGATATACTTTCCGTATAACATAACATAACATCACGCCTGTATTCCCCGAAGGGGTAGGCAGAGGTAAACATATAGCGCACCCACATTTCGCCAGTTATGTTGTAAGTCCCAATGTAATAGGAGGCGAGCCTATTGCCATCAACCGGGCACAAATCCAGACTCCGTGCTGCTACTGAGAATTACCTAATGGAAAACTCAGTAACACTTTATCCGACCCGGGATTTGAACCCAGGACCTCTTGCTCAGCAGTCGCGCTTAGCGACCACTAGACCAACGAGGCAGTACTTTGCGTATTTTGGTAATAATAACTTGAAGACTGTTAAGTACACGTTTTATAACTTGGACTTGGTCACCCATCTACAGACAAACCTCGGAGGGCGCAACTTCACCTTGACCAATCGACTATGTGGCTGTTAATTACTCAAAAGCCCCTCACTATTACAATAACCCTCTTAGTCTTAAACAATGGTAATACCTGTCTCTACTAAAACCCATCTTAGGTGTATTGCCATTTCTTTTGTTTGATAAGCAAATGACAGTGACAGAAAATATTATATGTATTTAATTTAATACATGGTTTAAAATAAATCTCGAAGTAACGAATATGCCTCGTTGATCTACTGGTCACTAAGCGCGACTGCTGAGCTTGAGATTCTGGGTTCAAATCCCGGGTCAAGCAAAGTGTTATTGAGTTTTTCCATTAGGTAATTCTCAGTAGCAGCACGGAGTCTGGATTTGTGCCCGGATGATAGTTTATAGCAATAGACTCGCCCCCTATTACATTTGGACATATAACATATCTGGCAAAATGTGGGTGTACTATACGAGCACCTCTGCCTACCCCTTCAGGGAATACAGGCGTGATGTTATGTAGAAGCAAAGAAGATTGGAATATTTTTTAAGAAAATAACATCTTTGTTTATTTCCAAAACTGTTGGTCACCTTAGCATTCACAGAACGGCTCCGCCACGGTCGATTGGGCACTTTTAAGTGGATTTCAACGTTCTTTGCACAAATACCCACATTGAGAAAACTACGGTTCGCATTTATAGTTGTATAAATAGTTTTATTTTGCGGGTTAACTTTTAGCTTATAGTTAAACGGTAACAGTAGATAGATAAAGTTTGTGTATGGAGCGTATTGCCATCAACCAGGCACAAATGTAGACTCCATGCTGCTACTGAGAACCTTACCTTACGGAAAATCCCAGTAACACTTTGCCTATCCGGGATTCGAACCCAGGACCTCATGCCAAAGAGTCCCGCTTAGCGACCACAGGACCATCGAGGCAAAAAATGGAGATTTTTAACATCATATGTCCCAAAATCATGCCGGTAACTTTTGCGAAAGTCCGAATGGCGTCAAAAGGTCCCAATCAAAGCGAAGTGGATTGGGACGTTGGAATGAAACAAAAAAAATCAAGGACCTTAACAAATATTTAGTCGTCCACGTGGACTCGCAGACTGCCACCTTAAGGATCTATTAGACTGTCTATCCCGAAAATGGAAATCCGATGAAATGTTTAGTGAGTCTACAAGTTACAAGAAAAAGGGGAAGAATTAAAATCATTGAGGACTTTTTAAGACGTTTTTTAGATTCAAATGCAGCTTTTTAGACCTTTTCTTCTTATTTAGGTTTAAGCAATTTGACAAAGGTACAAACAAATAGATACTTTAGCACTGTGAATAGAAAGCATAGAATCCATTATAACACGGATTGAGAATTCCCCTCCGTTCTTCTTTCAATCAACCTGGTGTGGACCCGACAAATAGCAATACCATTGATCATTCGGGTCATTTTCTAAGTATAACTCTCATGTGTTAGGTGGCCATGGTATAATAAACGGCCAAATATCCTACCTAAACATCAATACTTAAGGGACAATGCATGATACACAACAGTTTATCACTTGCACCACACCAGCGCTCAGAACAGCGGTAAAATGTGAATTATTCGAATGATAATCCCCTGTGAATATTCATAAATTATAACCCTCCACGTCCGCGTCAACCCGTATCTGTTAACACGTTAATGCTTGTACTGAAAAAATGCTTTTTAATTTTGTACGTGTAAATAAAGTTTGGTTTTTATTCGTGTTGAAGAATGGCTAAAGGCCAGGGATTAGCCAAATAATTCATGTGCGCGTTAACTGGTTGGCAAGCTGGCGGTTATTTGGCGCTTTTATGATAACATGCTCGTAAGTAAACGCTGTTGTGCTTTTAAAAATATTACCGTGTAACAGCATTATTTTTGGAATAAACAATACCGGGAGTAACCCTATCGCTGCCGAGCAACGTGCACATCTTATACGGGGAGGACCAAACATTTATTTATTTATTCTTTATACAAAAGGTGTACAAGGCGGACTTAATGCCTTAGGTATTTTCTACCAGTCAAACCTTTGGGTAGTGCAGAGACAGATCACGGTAGATGCACAAACAGCTGTGTGAGAAGATATAAAGTAAAGTATATATATCCACGCTTGTATACTGCATGTTGGCTATTTTAGGTAATTTAGTTTCGTCATCATTAGCACGTTATTACGATAATTCGATACGGGTATTACTATTCAAAACCCGATAGTCTAACAACTAGCCTTGCCACCGAGTATCGTATTACTTAATAACTGGTTATTCAAATAAGCTATCGCCCTGTAAAATCTATAGTGAATTACTGCTGACACAACATGGGAAAAAGGCAAAAGAGAAAAAAAAGTATTTAAACTTACAATTTCACGATGTCTAGACCGACCTCCTTGGACGGCCATACCACTTGAAAACTTTCAAAAGCCATTATCACCCGCACTTTATCGAAAACTTTAAAGGACCCATCGTGAGGATAAAGGATATACTTAACACTTCGAGCCTTTGAAATCAATGAAAAGAAAATCGCTGCGAACAGAGTTTATGATAGCTAAGAGGTTATAAAGTCTAAATGGCCTTTGTTCTTTTTCAAATTGCTCTTGTATCAAAAACTAGGACTTATGTGTTTATTTTTAGGTTTGCATAACATCACGCCTGCATTCCCCGAAGGTAGGCAGAAGTGTAAAGTAGGTAGACCCATATTTCGCCAGTTATGTCATAGGTCCTAATGTAATAGAGGGCGAGGCTATTGCTATCAACCTGACGCTGCTATAGAGAATTACCTATTGGAAAAACCCAATAACACTTTGCCCGACCAGGGATTTGAACCCAGGGCTGTTCTTAGCAGTCGCGCTTAGCGACCACTAGACCAACGAGGCAGTTTTATAGGAATTCTTCAGAAGAACAGTATTTTGTTTTTATTTTTACTCTAAAGAATATAATAAACGTCGCCTTAAAAATTTGTTGTTTAAGTTGGTTTAAAATTGAGATCAAATAATGTAGAGTTTTGGCCACACGAAGGGATTTTGTTTTCAACCAATTAGAATATTCACTTTTTAAATTGTGTGAAAAGAAATAAAGCTTCTTTAAAATTATGATTACTTCCGCTATAATGGTTTTCAAAACAAAACACTATCCAATATGTATTGAAATTAAAAGCAATGTGTAATCCGCGGCAACACAGCTGAATCAATGAAGATTAGTCGCTTAGCATACCAATAAATCCAATTAGTGTTCAATAATCTCAAGCAATGCAAATTTTTATTCCAAATACTATTAAACTTGATTTGCAGTTGATAAATAGACTACTATTTAAGACCTAAGTCTGATTTTCGTTGATAAAATAGTTACGGCTAATTAATCGTTCTGAGACTAATATTTTTTTGTGACCAAGAAAGGGTTATGTGAGACACTTGCAAGATAAGTGTAATTTACAGAAGGAAGAATTTGCTTTCTCTTTTTCACACTGGCGAACTTAATAATCAAATAGTATCTGGTGCCTTTCCATGAGCTTGCACTGCCGGTCATTTTCCGCTTTGGAAGCGAGACGGCGCGCTTGTATGTGCAGTGTAGTGCGGTGTGTCACTTCCACAGCGGAAACTGACCTGCAATGCAAGTTCATAGTGACCTCGCAGGTTATTGTGATGGGTTTAAAGATGGCGAGGTTTAAACCCAGGGTGTGCGGTGTGCAAACTAAATCTGTATAATATTCATGTGCCTCATAAATTTCTTTCGCGATATGTCAAAAATTTAAAATATTTTCTTACATATTAACCGTAGGACGCAAACGTATAATGCGATCAGAGCCTGGCTTCAAGCCAGTTTGGCATGCACCTTACATAAAGTTAAAAATTGGAAGACGCCTTGCTTCCAGTATGGCAATTGTGAGTTATTAGCTGATGAGAACACAAACATTTTACGCTTTTCTATTTAGTAATAGTGATATTTTTACTAGCTTACAGACCCGTAAGAAAACGGCTACTATGGTCTAAGCTTAAATGGTCCAGCCGTTTGAGTGTGAAGAAGTACCTACTTAACGAACATACAAACACACACACTCACAAACTTTCGCTTTTATTATATAATTGTGATTTCATCATCAGACAAGACGCCAATGAATTAAATAGAAAAATCTAAATAAAAACCCAAAAATCGAACGCAACACGTCACGCTCAGCAGTTGCAATCACTAACTCCTAGATCAACGACAAACTGGCTATATACAATATATTACCTATATCTATCGTGTATAATCCGAATGCTAAACTTACTGAACCTAAAAAACGTTCCAAAATACTTTCGACCTGAAATCAAAACGTTGGCAAAAAGCCTGTCATGTACCTATCACATAAAAAGCCAAGATCATTGAAGACATTGAACATACGCTTCATATAGCTAGCCAATTGCACTAAACCCCTCATACTATTTCTGCACACGACACTAAGTGACAGCGGCTCTGTTTAGTCTCTCATTTTCTGTAAGAGCCTTTCATAATAACGCTTCCTCAGTTCTCGAATCAGTTACAGCTTCGTCAGCGTATTCGCTTACAATGGGCGGAAACGAAACGATAAATTGTTGTAAGAACGTTTATTTTCAATGAATCTACCATGGATATATGGTAGTTGCAAACGTCAAGTTGTCGTTGAATGTGGCGTTCTAAGAGGGAGGCCTTTGATAAACAGTGGACGTCTTCCGGCTGATGAGGATAATGAGAATGATGATCTACCGTGACTTACAAAAGTAAATAACGTGTCACCCACACTGAAAATTTCTCCTGTATCATGGGTGCGTTTCTCAAACATGAAATATTACATACACCAACACTCAGACTTGGGACAAACATCTTCGGATCACACAATTTTTTGTCGCGAATCTAATTGAACCTGCGACCCCCAGAGCAGCAGTCCAATCGCTAAGCGACTGCGCCAATCAGGTCGTCAATGTCGTTAAATTTAAAATACCTTAAGTACCTTATTTTACTGATGACGAAATCGATTCTGCAAGGGTCCCTGACCTTTTTAAGTTGAGGTAGATTACAAGATCGCAGATATATGACTGCTATCAGCCCAAATGACCGGTATAGATTGAATGTCATTCGCTGAGATTCTTTTTTAAGGGCCAGTCCAGACATTGTCGTAATTTTATTCTTGCCAATATCTATATGATTTCGAATTAAGTTTTTTAATATTGACTGAAAGTTACTGATTGCAATTAAATAAATTCGTAGGTAGTGCTTAAAAAAGCTTTTTTAACTGTTCAGAAACATATATCGCTATTGAGTATCAATCAACCATTCCTTTGGCGTAACCTTTAGAACAGTCTCAAGTACCTCTAAGAGACGTCGTCTTGTGGAACCTATAACTGGTCACGTACAACTACTAAACACTAGACAACTGCTTATGAATTCGGTTGACTATTATCGATTAAAAGTTAGTTATAATGTAAAGATCCAAATTGCTCCTAATATTAGAGATTTATATAAAGAAGCTCTTAGATTTATATAAGCAATAATTCGTTCGCACCCAGCCATTATTCAAGTAAGAATGTTACGATTATGACACACACACGATTCACGACACGTTTAGACGACCCGATTGGCGCAGTGGATAATCAATCGGACTGCTGCGCCAAGGGTTTTGCGGGTTCGATTCCCTTACGGGACAAAAATTTGTGCAGTCCGCAGATATCTGTCCCGCGTCTGGGTGTTTGTGTATGTGATATTACATGTTTGTGAAACGCACCCACGATACAGGAGAAATTCCCCGCTTGACTAAAGCCTGGGTTCCCAAGAAGGAGTAGGCTAAGATGTAACGTTGCTTACTCATTTTTTGGACATAATAGGCCTTACCTTTAAACACCGACAATGTTAAACTGATTAAATTATACCTGTCATTATCGATTACAAACATGTCAGAAAAAGAAACGTTTTATCATCAATTATACAGTTTATAAGTACGAAGGATAAACTCCAAGACACCACACGTGGGCAATGCGGACTTACAGCTTACAGCTTACATCTGTCTACACTTAGAATACAAGCGTAACATACAAGCATCTATGAGTACCTTTAAAACACGTACAGTCAAACACTGAAGTAAGTTGTCTGCACGATATCGTGCGACACAGTTTGTTTGCGTTCAATGTTCCCGCATCGTTCGAACTTATCATTTCCCAGTGCCAGACTGTACCTTGTCAACGCTATTCAATGTTTGCAAACTGAATGGCCCTTTATATGGTTCAGCTGTAAGTTTGTTTGAGACTGAGTATACTTGCTAGAGATGGACGTGAAATGGGAAATATACAGTAACATGGTTGTTGAAATGCACTAGACTTGAAATGATACCTTACTTGAGGAAGCAAGTCTTTGTTGCTTTTTTGTTTTGAATTTTCAAAGTTAAAGGATACACGTAAAGAAACAAATAATTCTAGGCCGGATACCACACGGCACACAGAAAATTCACTCATATACATTTTTGGAACATATAGCTAGGTATTTTGAGAGCAGTAAGACATCTGTGACGTAACGGTAAGATTAAAACAACAACATGCTGTATCATAGTAGTATCATTGTGCCATACCGTGCCAGTGTACGGGTTATTAACAGAAGTATTAGTAAACATCAGCTTGTAAGAGATCACGGAGCGAAAACATATTTGGGATTTATTATACACAACACCTCCTACTGGTGTATTCCATAAACCTAATTTTTTTTTAAACGTAGCCCCACACTAGGGATTTTTCCTGTATCGTGGATTCGTTTCACAAATATTTAATATCACATACACAAACACCCAGACTCGGGACAAATATCTGTGGATCGCACAAATTTTTGTCCCGTGCGGGAATCGAACCCGCAACCCTTAGCGCAGCAGTCCAATCGCAAAGCCATTGTGCCAATCGTGTCGTCAAGTACGTTTTGTTACTTGTTTTGAAAAATGTCTGTAACTAAGATAAGCGAGCCTATGTGTCAGTGTCAATGTGGAGGTAATTTTGGTAATATTACTTAAAAAATTGGTGTTAGAAGACTTGAAAAGACTTTCAGTTTATGAATTCTAGTAGTTTTTATTAGTCTAGTATTCTTAAAAGACTGTCGCCTCTTTTTTCTGTGATAGGACATAATACGGATTTTTATTTACTACGAAACTGGCATACCACTGCCACCTCATTCGCTCTCATCGCATGAAACCTCCTTTATGTCACTCAAAACCAAAACTCCTATCGTCATAAAACTTACCGTTCAAAATTGCCGTTCAGAATCTATCCTCCAAGATATTCAACAAACATTGAACAAGGCACGTCTTACTAATGACGTTAATAAATTCAACTACGGCAGCTCTCTTGCACGTTGTTGGAATGTCGCCAAATTGTCGACATACCCTACATCGCATGCGTTAGCACCTTGGTACCGCAGCGTGCATGCAGCATGGAGCTTGGTTGAAAATGTCTTGTAATTAACGTAGATACCAACTATCTTAAGATTTAAAGGAATTTTGGTGATGAATTGGGGTAATTTCGTCGAACGCTCCAAACTTAAACAGTATCTAAATCTATG
Source organism: Abrostola tripartita (assembly GCA_905340225.1). Lineage (NCBI taxonomy): Eukaryota > Metazoa > Arthropoda > Insecta > Lepidoptera > Noctuidae > Abrostola > Abrostola tripartita. The sequence continues at coordinate 3,669,081 of HG996508.1, read as the reverse complement.
GGGCGAAGGATAAGGAGTACTCCCTTCTGTCACCTTAAACCGAGTCGTAACAGGCGATGAACTCCGCAAGGACCCGATAATTGGCGTGCTAGAAAATGAAACTTGTTATAAGCGATCAAATGTAAAGTTAAATAACATTATGTAACTAGATAAGTGTTTTTGTACAAATCTATGGAAATAAATTATTATTATTTATTTTTATTTTATTATTTAAATGTGATAGGTATAGACAGTTGATAAGAAGAAACACCTCTGCCAATAGCGCGGCGTGGCTGCATGTTCCTGTGTATTTAAGTGCTCTACAGTCTTGTATATGAGTTGCCTCATATAGTGAAACCAGCAATGATCACACACAAAGACTTTCGGGATTTTGACTACCCGTAAAGACTGATAATGATCTGATGACAGAGGCGAACCTAAACTTACTTTCCGTGGGAAAGGTTTACAACAGCAGTTAGTACTTCTTAAATTGCCTTTCAGCTACATATAACACCATATTAAAGAAAAAGCATGTTCAGCAGATATATTCTGATATCATCATAAATTATTCAAGCAAGCCGTACCAAAAATGTGGTCTGAATATCTCGGAACAATGGCGCGTATCGCCTGGTTTCAGTGATTGTCTTCATCCAGTCTGTTCTCTAGCAGGCTGTCGTGTCTACTGTGCGGCATTATTTATAACTTTATCAAACTACCTATACTTCGTAACGCCGGTATACCACGTGTGCCTGTTGCAGGTAGGCTACGAAGTAAGACAATGTGATAAGTGTCTGAATTGTGACGACTTTACAAACGTCAAAATATCTTGTCATACAATATGCTCGCCGTGGCTCTGTATGTTTCTCACGTGTGCGTGTGGCAGATGAGCAGTTCATCCGCCGCGTGAGACGCCAAAGTGGGACGATTTGTTACAAATGACAAAGTGATTTTACAGTTGCAAATTAAACAATAAGCATAGTCGTAAAGGTTAATAATTTAGCTGTAGCATGACTAAAAGTGTGGATACCTTTCGTTTATTTACAATATACGAAAATATTTTATGTACTTACCTATATTAATATATCTTTGCCTAAGCACATAGTTTCTGAAAGGTTTGGGACGACTTAAAAACATACTTAAAATTTTGTGAGTGGCATTTGACAAGATACTCGAGCAGGTACCTTAGGGGTTATTTACATAATTACGCCTGTAATTTTTAATAGGTATTCTCGTCTAAATTATAAAGTGCTCTCCTAAATTGCTTCGATAAAAAAAATAAAAAAACAAAGCATAAAAAGCTCAAATAAATTAGTCGAATAAGTATTTTACCTGGGTGAAATGCAAATTGCACTAACCTTTTACATTTGTAATAATACTACATTGCATCCCTGTTTAACCCCCTAGTTTTGATTAAAACCTAACAGAATACCCTAAAACCACCGGCCGATTTCGGTATCGACAACTATAGCCTACAACAATAAAATTCAAAGCACTAAATTTAGCCACCGTTATCAGCTACAAAACGACCAAAATTCAAACGCTATTAACTTCAACAATCCAATTGTCAAACACAATATCATTAATTAAGCCCTGTTGCCAAACCACACAAGATAAATCGTTTCAACACTACCGAAGTACCGATCTAAATGTTCTAATCATTTAGTTAATTCTGTTGCAGTTTTGACGTCGACTAATGGTTGGATGTCGGTCAATCGATATGAACGAATCTATAGTGTATTGCCTATGCACCAATCTGTTAGACGTTCATTTGTCTGTTTCAAATGCAGTTTGAAACTATACTGTTTTGATTCTCTATCAGTTTTGGTAAGCATTATTGGAGGCTGTGTAGACACAGATTTCTTTTTCTACTTTGTATTGGCATTAGCCAATAGCCACATGGATGTCATGGACGAGTCATGCCATGTTGTAGAGATTGGTCAGTCAAAAAGGATGGTAGCGAGATTGACCGTCCAGGGTGCGCCGGACGTACTTAGTATCGTCACTCGTGGAGGCTCTCTACTTGCATCCCAGAAACAGACACCCCAGAAATAGACAGTGTTTGTTAAAGCAAGTGATTAGGTTACATAACTCAAGTAAGGAGCATTTGCCCGCGTAGTCTGATTAAGTAGGAACCATGCATTGAAAGGAAGCTTGGTTTGTCTTTCTTTCACGCAGCAAGAAAGCCAAAAACAAACGTTATTTTTTTTAGAGATTCTTTGTATGCTTCAGAGCATTTTGATTGTCCAGCGCACTACATTATTAATTACGCGTCAATTGTTCAACTATTGTGTCTACTTGGCGGACAGGCAACGCATTAGCGGGTCAAGTACTATGAGAGTGAGAGAGCTAGCTGCTGGAAAAAGTTAATACCTACTGAAACTAGTAATTTCTGTTGCTGTACAGTTTCGCTGTTGGCCTACAACACGCACTCCGATGTTCAGTAACAGTACTTGTGTGTTGTTAATATTTGATCTACTACGTACGTGATTTACGATGAATACAAGGAAGAATAGGCTCGCGTTACTGTTGGCAGATTAGAACTAGAAGATTTAGTTTAAGATTAAAAGGTTTTTGATTTAAACAATAAAGCAAGCCTTTTAACAAATTAAGTGTACTGGCCATTTTGGCTTGCGGAAAAGTAAAGGTATTTTAAGTAGTCGGTCGCACCTACGTGGATAGACCGATAAAGATGGATTGAAAGGACCGATAAATAAATATTTGGATTACTGTAATATAATGCTACTATATTTACGATTCAATATTCTGATTTTAGTTCAAGGTAACAGGCCTCGTTATCCGTAAAACATATTAAAAAAGCGACATAGAAAATGAATAATTTAATAATGCGGGTAATCGGGTGGTATAAATATATTATACAGTGGCATCAGATGCTTTCCAACGTACGCCAAATAAATAATACGTTATGCCTAAATAAATCCGTCCATGTCTTAATATTGCGCCATTTTTCAACGACAAGTTATAGAACATTTTCATGATTAAAGGTATTAATTAAATTAGGTCTCGCCCTATCAGTCTTGTTGGGAACTGCCGACTGTTATTAATTCCAAGGTTAGACAAATACTTATTTCGCTGTTTTATTCTAAAATTCATCTTAGCAGTTCGCGTGTCTGACTAATAGGTGGTGGTTTTTATGCATCATCAGCCGGAATACGTCAACTGTTGATCCAAGTCCTCTCCCTTTTAGAAGGGGGGGTTGCCATAATCCTTACGCTTGGTAAGCGGTTTGGTGATCGCAGTATTAGTGGTCAAGTTACAGAAGACGCTGCTGACCATCTTCTGGATTTTCCCTTAGTCGCCTCTTACGACACCCACGGGAGGAAAGGGGGTGGTCAATTCTACGCCGGATACCACTCGGTATATGGTTGCATGGCTTTTATTAACGGTTCGGAAAAAAAAACGCGCTAAAATGTAGAAATTGAAATTCGAAAGAAAAATAATTGGATACGTACCGGCAGCTTCTAAAGTTGGCTATAGGAAAATTTACCTACCATCTCAAACGAAACATAATATGTATTATATTATGAACAGATTATCTATTTTAGGAACAGCTAACAGACTCCCTACTCCTCGGGAAATAAAAATATTTTTGGGAAAAAGTCAACGTAATATTTTTTACTTGCTGAAACCAGGAAATATTAAGGCTGACCTTTTTTACTCACACTAAAGTAGAGTCAAACCAATCAACTTTACCCGGAGTGACAGACACGCAACTCAACCAGCCGCTTCCATTTGACAAATTACAATTTATATCCCGTGCCCAGTACGGCAACTCAATGCTTTTTCATCACATTTGCTGCAGAAATAGTTTTTCTATTGCCGTCGGAGATGTGAATGACGACCCAATAAAATTGGCATCGTAAAATGTGTTCTTTAGGCGTAATTTTGTTTTTTTATCTTGCACCTCACTAAGAATTCGTGTGGGTTAAAAGGCATAAAATATTTGAAACATTTATTTAGCAATACAGATACATATGCAGCAATTAGTGATGAATCTAGATTAGTATAGCACTTTTGAGTCATAATAATAATATATGTGTGTATTATTTCAAAGTTTGGGCAATTTGTGCATAGTTTTCTACCAGGAGATCAGTAGTATTCCAGGGTTTCAGGGCAATATATATTCATGCCTATAAATGGCAATCGGATATATAAATAAATAAACCTACAGGACAACACCATATACATTTTGGTACAAAATTTCTTCTTCACAACTCTTTTTCTTTACGAGCTTAACTTGTGGCCTCTTGTAGCATAATATAATATAAGTTTTGACACGTGTCACTTGCGATTAATGGTGTTATAATAAATATGTTAGGATGAAATTGGATTTTCCCTTGTTTACTCCGCTTATACGAGCTTCACAAATATCACTTAAAGTTGTTCAGTGAAAGAAGAAGACTTACTCATCGAGACTTAGGTATATTTTGTTAGGAAGCATTGCACCTCGATTCATGCTTAAATCTTGGTGTGTTTACAGACTGGCAAAATTTCTGTTGCGAATATTTTTGGCGTATAGATAGATAGCTAGATATCGATAAGCTGCGGGCGAAAGCTAGTTCCTTAATAAATGTCAAAGCCTAGCAACGAATGAACCAGTTTTCCCAATGCATCGAGTTTTAAGTTGGGCAGTAAGTTTGCACCCAACGCTTCGGTCAGCCAACTTCAATCGCTAAACACATCACGTAGTATGGTAATCTTGACGCGAAAGTCCCTCTCCACGTATTTTCTATGTAATCGTTTGGACAGCTGTGATTTCGATTGTGTATGGCGTATTCTTATTCAGATTAAGGATCAAAAAGGTCGTTTTGCTTGATCGAAGTTGGGTTCACAAGCTTCGGGGAATCGATGCTTAAAAAAGTGAGATAAATCTCCAAAACCAAGAATATTTTTCTCATTACTCTCCGCTCAGACTAATAAAGTAATAATACTATTTTATCTGAGAACCCACGATTTAGGGTATACAATCTAACATACTTTTAAACAAAAATCTGTGGATCAAACCTATAAGTGTAATGACGATACTTGCAGCTCTAAAGCAGAAATATTTAATCAACTTATTAGATCTATGATATTCTACAGACTTCTTATAATTTTACAAAAGCTAGACAGAACATATTTATTTATGTATGTTGAAGGTTAAGTGTAAATCCTTGGTAAAGATCCAGTGTGAATATTTTTTCGGAATTTCCGCTCTCCGCGTTCGTTTTTCAACCATGTAGGTTCGAAACGTGTCCATGTTGAACAAAAAAAGGAGTTTGAATTTGGAAATGGTATTTTCTTATAAATAAACATTTTAGTGATGCTCTATAAAGATCTGATATTGATGATGACGATAATAAAGCTTTTGAATCGTAATACGATTTAAATCGTGAACCGATTCGCTCATTAGGAAAATCGGATTACACAACCATATTGTTTTGATATTTAATATCCGTTCTCATTTTATATGACTGTTGTTTACGCAGTGGCCGGACCATTGCGTCTAGCAGGTGTTAATTAATTAATGTGTTCCATAGGACCTATGTAATATTATTACAAGGTTATAATCGTCTTATTGTAGGGTGAATCTTTCATATAGAGAAGGAGCCACCGTGTGTGATTGAGGGTTGGCGATTCCAGATAATTAAAAAAGATACACAGATTATTAGTATGAAGACACGTTATAAGTTTGTTGGATTAATTAATCATATAAATACTTACTTCAGTCTTTGTTTAGTCTAGCGTTATATGAACATTTAAATAATTTGACGGGTTCGCTTGTTTGATGCGAAAAATAAAACGAAACTAGAAAATAGAAATCAAAACTACTTTTCAATACAACAAAAACGAAGTGCTAAACCACAAATAAAATCGAGTCGTTACAATCTGAAATCGATTTAAATTGTAGAATGTCGCATCTCTATTCGATTCTAAAACGAACACACGAGTTTTTATTCCATGTTATACGCCCGCAGCGGTATCATACGTTGTGTTGTTTGAATTTCGAATTACAAAAAAGTATAACGGTTTATTTTGTTTGTGAAGATGTGTTCTGTCTGTTTGCTTTTACAATAAATGGCTTAGCTAATAACTCATTCGATGTAAATATAAAGTCTAGATTAGGGTAAAAAAGAGTACCTAATGTTTTAACTACGCACCGAATTCACCAACACTGGGTTTGGATATCAAACCTTATAAATATATGGTACGGCCGTGCCGCTTTTTTGCTCCCCCAGATTTTATCCAACAACAATATAAAATGCCCAATTATCGGTTTATCTAATAATAATACATTTATTTAATGTTTACAAGGACCAGATTAAAGGATGGATACATTAACACAGAAGTGTAATACAAAAATCTAGTAAGCGGGTGAAGCTTTGTACTCTACATAGGCTACTGAGTAACCTGTGGTTAGGAGAGACAGGACAGATCCCAATTTTACAAACTTTTATCTGGAACACAATTTTTGTTACAACAAATAACGAAACGCTACAAATACAAGTAACGCTTTGACTCCAAAACAAAAATAAAACCACACAAATCTTACGTCAAATTGCTTGCGTCAATTCAAATCTGCCTACATGTATGTATTACACCGAGGAACATTTTTTATTCGAATCATGTTCCCTACCTTCGCAAATCATTCGGTTCTCCTTTCAATTTAGAAGGGATCATTTTCCATTTTGTTCTGGGATATAATTATTCAAAATGTCGACGCGACCCCACCCGTCATCAATCAAGAGCGAGCTGAAAAACTAATTTCGCCAATACCGGGTACTTTCTTTTAAGATATTTTTCTTTAACGAACGGACAAAGCGAGTTATCTTGGTAAATGGACTTCGACCGGACCAGTCATTGAAGTCTACTATCTTAACTGACTTCAATAATTGACTTCTTAGGATTTAACTCTGAGCCATTAGGGCTAAACTGAGTACCCAAACCAAGTATTTAATTAAAAATGTACTTGGAACTTCGATCAAGTCTTGATCACTAGTCAGTTACTCGTTTTCAAAGCGTTTACATCACCAGCCCGAACCTCGTTTGGTAACTGTTCAAGCTCCGTTTTGTGTTTGATTTCTACTGGTTATCATAGTAGATCCTGGTCTACAGAAGATAAAAAAATGCATGAGGCATGAGTGGTAGACTTGTCGGAAAAACAGCATAAAGTTCCAATAACCGTATTGCAATGTCTATATAATCGGTAGGAACGAGTGTTTAAGAAAGCCCAAGAATTCATAATGATTTAAAATGAATCGGTGTCATTTTTCATTCGTACATAAACATAGTGTATTCGGAAAGCGGATGAAGCAGACTATAATTATTATAACATTACTGAAGTCCGCTAAACTGAATGTGTATCTAAAGATTCTTATCTTAATAAAACAAGCGCGATAACATTTCACAAACGTACTCTTCAAAGTTTTAATAGTCTGTCAACTGTACTAGTCGCGTTGGAAAATAAGTTACACGAAGAGAATTTTCCAGACAAAACGTAAAATGAAACAGAGTCATCTCTAACCGTAGCAAAGTAAAGGAAATTCGTTTAATATAGCAAAAATATGGTTTTAATTTTTTACGTTGGGGATGTCTATAAATATGTTCTCAAGGAAGGAAATCCTTAAGAGGCAACGAATGTTAAAAACAAGATAACATTAAAAGAAGTCCCAAACATTTCCGTATCACCTGTCCATCTATTTTCGGATTTATTATCACAAAATCTGACCCCAAACGACTTTATTCGCGATTTTTATAGCATCCATAAGTACAGGCTTTGCGTTATTATTTTTCTTGCGAGGAACATAAAGTAACAGGTGGAAAGTCGTAACTTTGGTTTATACCCAGTTCAATCCCTACATCGAACGAAACAGAAATCGTAAATTGTCTTTCCTTTGACTAAAAGGAGCAGGTGGTTCCATGTTGTCGGGATTATCGTTATTTTTTTGGTTTTGTTAATTTCTGATGAGTTTTTGTTTTTTGTTCGGTGCTACATGTTTTTTTGTTTCTTTCCTGTAAAAAATTAATGGTAAAAGTAGAAACTTGATTTTTCTGTGATAGGTTTACAGAACCTGCATTGTCAGCTACTACTCCATACTATCCTGTCACAGGGTGCAAGCCAGGTGCCACTTTATGAACTTCATTTTTAAATGAAATCGAATCAAGCAATTTGGGACCAATGCTGAAATCCTCAGGATTGACACGTGGAATCTAGTTAAGTAAAGAGGTATTGTAAAATGGCATTTATATTCAAATGAATGTTGTTTAGAAACCATTCGCAAATAACCTTAAAATTAAATTCGAGGAAGTTGATTTTCATTAACTCAGGAAACTTTAATCAATCTCCCTAATAATGTTCGTAATAAGCATCGTTGCCGGTTCTTCTAAATGGAAATTAACTTACAAATTGTTTCATAATGAGATAAACGGACTTGACAGCTTGTTTACAAGAACCAAGGAAGTTAGCGTGCCGCGAATAACGGTTGTTAAAGTTTTAATTTTCCATCTCTTTTTAAAAAGTAACATTACATTTATCGTACTATGAAAATAAACAACTTCGCAAAAGATTCATGAATAGATGGTGTGCCATTTAGCACAATAGCATTAAAGTGTTTCCTTAATAATATAAAGAGCAAGGACTGACTACCTTTTACTCGGAAAAGCTAAAATAAATACGAACGGCACAAGCTTGTCATTTTTGTTTAGTTCTTAACATTAAATAATTTATTTTAGCTCGATGGTTTTTCTTAATTCCAGAGCCATGATTTATAAGACAAAGAGGTTTTATTGCAGGCATGTTTTCACCTAAAATTTTATTGCTAAAAACAAAAAATTAATTACTTGTTACCGTTCATTTAGAAAATTTAGATTAGATAGAGATAGATTTAGAAATATTTTGAAGAGAGATCCATGACTTAGCACTGATCATCACTTTTTTGGGCTGGCGCTACGTAGGTAGTTTAACTATTTTTCCCCAATATTCAAAAGGAATCTTACAAGAAACAAAATGTTAGAAAAGACATAACAAACTGAAATAAGCAACAAATCGAATAAGCCAATAATGCATGAAGTATCTGTGTCTCGCAATACTTCAAAAACTTTGGCTACCCTTTCCCGGCACCACCTTCCAGATATACGTAAAAACCGAAATAGAAATATAATTTCGACACACGTTAGAAAGTGACACACGTGTTTGTTATTTCAACCATAAAAGGCGCTATAAAAATAAAATATGATCCCAACACTCAGTGACAAGTTACTACGTAATTTATATCTTTTGTGAATGTGTTTGAGCGGGTATGTTACACTTGTGGTCGGGTATTTAGCACTGATAGCCAAGTGGTATGACCGTTGGATTGCCAAGTCAAAGGTCGCAAGTTCAAACCCCGTCACGCACCAATGTCTTTTTGAATTCATGTATTAAAAAATAAGTTATCAGTTACTAAAAACGGTGAAGGAAAACATCGTGAGGAAAGCAACACACCTCAAAGATTTTTCAACGGTGTATAAAGCCATGTCAGAGGCCTACATGCGGTTTAAACTCTGACACCAGGTTGCTTATCAACTTCATAACCAGCACTTACTACGGTCAAATTGTGGATGGATATCCATTATTTACACTTTTCGTGTCTCTAAAGCACGTACAACCGTTGGTTCTGCGTCTGATTTTAATTGAATGGATTTCTCCTTAAGTGAGCAGGGGAAACTGGAAAGTGTACCTGTGTTTGTACACATATTTCTGCAATAACCAATTATCAAATTCTGCATAGTTGGCTAGCTAGAGTTGAGTGTCAGGATAACATTATGATCACAATAAATAATAACCCTATAAGAAAAAACATTGGTAAACATGAAACCGCAAAGCCTTACTTACCTAAAACTGAATCCAAATCTCAGGCATAGTTGGTGGTAGAGGTTAAAGGCACGTCAACATTGGGAATATCTCTAAAATAGGGTAAAGGCTGTAAGAACACACTGCGACGTTTTTACAGAAAATCCAAACGGTAAGAACATTGAGAATGAGTGCTCACGAAATAGACAACTCGCTCAAGAGTGCGAAACGTTTACTCTGCTTTGCGTTGTTACGTCTGTTTTAGGCACTGATTAATAGCTGCCATAGATTATTAAAGAAATACGGTAACAATCTAAGATTTAGAATTGGACCCTGAAACCCTGACCTTAATAGCTTGGCCACTATTACCCCATTTTCTTTTTCGTGCCTTTAGGAAATTCAGGAGGCATGGTTGTATATTTATAACCTAGGAACATTTAAAACCAAATCCGCAAACTTACCTACCAAAGTTATATTTGTATTTTGTCCATAATTGTAATGATTAGAAATTGTTTATAAACTCAATGCCATTAATCTTTCAAAAGCAGCGATGAAAGAAACAATTATTTTTAATTAACGTTCGTTGACTCACCGTATTTATTTCCGTTGCTTTCTTTCGCTAATGGGTTGGTTTAGAATAATATTTTTTGGTTATCAAAGAGTTATAAAAAGAAAAATGATGTAGTCCTATACTCGTTTTCTAGAAAACATCGCTATGCAACTTTAGGACTTTTTCATGTTATGCGGGATGATTTTTACTGACATAATACACATGCAAAATAAAAAACAAGTTCTATCGCGGTCGGGACACCTCTTAGACAAGGCAGTGTTCCACAAAACGATCCGCCGACTGGGATGGAACTTGTTTTTTCCGTTTTATTAGTTCGATTTTTGACATGGCAGTCGCGGTTTTTAATTTTTTAAATTTCATTTTTTTTTTACATTTATCCCATGTTACTCGCAAAGTTGCAAGGTTTCTAACGACACTCCATATATCAAAATCGGTTCAGGACTTCAGAAGTTATGGTGGAAAAAAACGAACATACATGCATACGCAATCATGAACCCTGAAAACATTACACTCGTTTTTTGGGCAGTCGAGTTAATACTTATATCCAAGTCTAAATTTCCATCCAGTGCTAGACATAGGTCTCGTGCACTAGTCGCCATGTACTAAGCCTGTGTGCTTGAAGCCAGCTATTCCCCGTGAATTTCTTTCCTACCCATCAAGGTATTTTTTTTATATAGTGTCTGTCAAGGTGTCAAGGTATAGTGTCAGACTTTTACTGACTAAAAACCCACTCCTGTTCCTTCGTTGCCTTTCGTACCAGGGCCGAGTCTTCCTTTCGGAATCAGACCCTTGGCCCCAGTAGGCTTCGACCCTGATGGGCCCCTACAGTTGCTGACATCTCCTTGAGGCGCGCGTGAAACAGTACGCTCCGTCGACGACTTGGGCTCGGTCCGGATGGTTACCGGACGGTCGGACGGACCGCAAGCCCGCGCCTACGGTGGCCGGAAATCGGAATCAGAATCCCGGCGGCGGTTGGGGCGTGAGGCGGACCATGGCCTGTACCAAGGCCCGGCGCGAGAGATCACCGCCACCGATCGCCCCCACGAGGACACGGCGATGCTCTTCCCAAGCGGGGCACACCTCCAACGTGTGCTCCACCGTGTCCTCCGGGCTGTCCACGCAATACCCATCAAGGTATAATACCTAATATGGCTTTATTACCGCTGGAGTGATGTTGTCGAAATAGACGTTCATCAAGCTAACAACTGCCGAGATATCACGAAAGACCGAAATAGATAGAGAACTTTCGTATCGGAGGCCAAGATCCACTTTGGGTCGCTGAGTCAACGGAGTAAATATTATGGCTTCAATTATTTCAGCTTTATTTTTAAGACTTCTGTAAAAACTTTAAGTTGACGTGACACGTGTTTAGGTCCTATTCTCGTTACCTTGTTTGAGAGCTAACAGAAAACCTTAGTATACGGCCTACATAGCCCGGCAAACACTTTAGGCTAGCCTTTTATTTTATAAAGAACAAGGATTAGGTGTCGGAAAACTATTTTTAGTTTCCCGTCTGTGGAATGCCTTGGTCGGGATTTTATATTTTACCTTCAGGTATTATAGTGTGTTTAAATTATGATATTTACAGTTCAGAACTTTGTTGCTGTTATCATTTCAATAACCTACAAAAATCCAATTCTTAAAATAAGGCCTAGTGCTATATGAGTATGAAAATTTAAATTTGTATTATATGGTTAGGTGATATAGTTGTGTCTTTGTCACCAATCTCCGGTTTCCTAAGTTGCCGGCCCGTGTATGCCAATTGGGGCTGTCCTTCATCCTGCTAGGGTCTACATAAATAATGCCAGTAGAGGCTAATAACCTCGTGCTTAAATCGTAGGTTCACTGTGGTAAATAAATGGCATAGCTGACAAGAATGAAGTATACTGTAGAATTTAAAACGCATGCTACATACGATTGCTACAAACTGCATGCTTGTAAAAGCTTTCCCTCTCCACACTGACTCAAAAAGAAAAAATATAAATGCAAAAGCCTACATACATAAATAAGATATGTATGACGTACAGCGCCTCGTCGAATTTCCCGCAAAAACTTTTATTATTTAAAGTTTGGCCCAACTTCGCACGTCCGCGCCTCGCCCAAGGGGGTCGTTTGGTTAAAATACAGTCAACATTATGACACTGCACCGAAACTGCGACAAAGGACTTTATTATGCTATTAATCTTTAACTTTTTACTTGGCTATTTTTTGGCTAAATTATGAGTGCTTGCAAAATATTATCCACTTTTTTTTTATAAAAATATTTGAGCAATTTTGGATTTTTGCCAAAAATAAAATATTTTGCATAATGATTTCTATCACTTACGCGAATATTAGTCATTGAAATAAAACTATTTTTACGGATTTTATCGCGGTTTTAATTTTGTTTTTTGGTCCCGACGTTTCGAATCCTTTACAGCATTCATGGTCACGGGCAGACTGAGGTGTTAAACGTCTAATTTGAACAATTACTATCAACTACCTTACATTTTTAGTTATTATTTACAATCCGATTCACGCAAAATGAGCTCACTGTGTCATTCGGTCTTGCAGTTTTACGCTTGGAATTAACTTTAATAGAATCTATGATGGGATTCCAAGCAGGTGGTATGTCCCAGCCATCTTCTCTATTGAAATTGGGGTGTTTCTTAATTTCAATAGCCTCGCGTATCATCCTAGGAAGGAATCGATTTTCTTTGGCAAGGATCTGTGGTTTATCAAATCTGATGTAATGGTTGGCTTGGTCAAGCGTATGGTCACAAATTGCAGACTTCCTGGCACGGCGGTGTTTAATATCGGCGATATGTTCTTTTACGCGGGTCCCTATGTTTCTTTTTGTTTGGCCTATGTAAGAGAGACCACAATCACAATCGAGCTTGTATACGCCTGCATCTTGTAAGGGTATGTGGCACTTGACCTGTGGTAGAAACTGGCTAATCTTCTTCGGCGGCTTGAAGTAAGTTTTGATTGAAGCACGCTTCAAGATGTAGCCAATCTTGTCTGTGACTCCCTTGACATATGGTAGTACTGCAGGTTGACGCTCAACTGTGGCCGGTTTCACTCGGGGTTTGTGACGGAGGCGCGGTATTCGGAGCTTGTTGTCGTGCAGAACTTGCTTGACATGTTGAAGCTCAGCAGCCAGGTGTTGCTCATCACAATGTGATGAGCAACACCACACAACACAGTAACAACACAGTACTCAATATTTTGCATACTTACATTTTTTTATTTACATTTTTCTACAGATTTTCTTTTACAGCTATCCCTTTCGACTTTTTTATTCCTTATAGATTCTTCGTAGCACTGTTTATAAAACGTCTTTTAATAAGTTTGAGGTCAAAATCTTGATCAAGACTATTTTAACAAGATATTTTATTCACACGTAAGACGTATTGTCAGAAGAATCAAATTGCTGACCAATAAGGCAAAGTTTACAAGCCTATTAAATATTCTAACCGTTGACTTCAAAATTATGTTCGTGGTAAGCCGGACAAACCACCTATCTAGTAAAATATTCTCCTGTTTTCCTCAAAGGAACACAACATATCGCTTCTCCAAAGTTCCTTACATAATTAATTTTGACGTAAAGGGGTAAGCCAGCGGTTGTGAAGAATCGATATTGTAGCTTTATTCAGCTTCTTAAAAATCCTTCCAGCTGCATTGGACCTGACGAGACTAGTCTTGACAATCCCCGGAAATATTATAATAAAAATATTATTATCTTTATTCAGCTGAACAAGACCGTTTCCCTTCTTAATTCTGATAACAATAGAAGGCTTGACATCAATCTTTGCGATTGACGCATCCTGCCGGACAATAACAATCAAAGTGAAAAGACCTGCCAGTTTCCTCAAAAAATATTACTCATTCAATATTCTGCTGACAGAATTTTCAGACAGTCTCAGCAGCCAGTCTTAACTAGGACTAGAAACCTACACAGGAGAGACAAGACATGTGTTACAGAGGGACTACACGTGTTAGTGCTCAAGAACGCTAACCCAATGTGTAGTTTCTATAACATCACATTGACAATTTGATAAGGCGATAAAACGGTGCTACTGAACAAGGTTTAAATCGCAGAACCAAGAGTTTAATGTGCTCCAATGTATAGAACGATCTTAATGCGTTAAGACCGCTCACCAAACCAAGGACTGACTTCAACAAGCTTTGCTTAATCTCAACGACCGCCTCATGCATTAGCTATGTAGCTATATAACCCTCGTATATTCACACCATGAAAAAGATTCTGATTGTGAACAAATACCCTAAGGGCGACGTTAAACCAAACTTGTGAACGAGGGCAGCATTTTGATAATCTAACAATGCTATTCTATAGGGGTCGCCGTATACGATATGTCTACATACAAACATCCCTAATGCGTTTTCCTCGATCAGATCTGTGACAACTGATAAGCTCCCCCTTTGGTGGGAGTAGGTCGCACTAACTTCCATCATTATTGACTTTTGTGACGTAAGGATTGTATAAACTAAAAAATGATAGGACTTAGTGAGTGCTTACATAAATGAATTGCATTCAAGGCTCTCACGTACAATCGTATCATGACTTTATAATGAATGAGTTCATGAGCGTTAAATAGTGTAATTGAATCCCTCTGCTTTCTCTTCCTGACCTTAGGTTATTGGAACTCGTTGGTATAATTCGGATATTTTCCGAGACCGTTTATCCCCAACATAATCTAATAATAATACATGTCTAGTCTACAGTTAACAGCTGTATATTATACCTCATATAAAGCTGTAGTTATGAAACAATCACAGCAATCTTTCCATTTACTATCTTTACAAATTGCAAAAAAGATTACAAAAATGGTCAAAATATTTCCATGTCAAACACCACAGTTTTACATCATGCTTATTTCTCGTAAATACCTCTTTATCTAACCCCTGGGAGGCCCTTCATTTGCAAAAGGTCGGAAGTTAGACCCTTACAGGTATCTGTGGATTGTAAGGCCGTTGGACATTATTTACATAATTATTTTAGCCCTTTTTCTAAGAGGTGTAATACAATGAGCGTTTAAAATAAAATCCTAATGAAACAGATTTGAAATAGAAATTTGTTTAGGTAATGGTAGCTTAAATAATTTTCCAATAAAATGTTCGATAGATGAAGTAGCGGTAAAAGGAAAAGACGATCCACGACCGACATGTTCTTGAAGTGGAAAGAAATAAGCTAGTTTAAGTTCTCCAAAAAAAAACAATATTGTGGAAATAAAAAAAAACTAATAAGTTGATTTTACTGGACCTTCCGAATAATAATACTGAACCTGCAAAATACTGCATAAACTCAAAACACTTACAAAGAAAACATCTGTGATAAAAAGACTTGATCTTCAGAGACTTTTTATTCAAAATCCAACAAACACAAAATCCATACGCTGAAAACGTCTTTCCACCATAACAATCACAACGCACTTGACTGCATATAAACAAGGAACTCTAAGTCGGTAATGTAAAAGTGTTCTGTGAGAAATTGACGAAACTTTTGCATTAGGGAAAATGGTTTCACGATTAACTAGCGCCGCGTCCGGGATTTTCGCAAATCATCGCCCAAACAATACTGAAGCTTTTTTTTTCATTAAACGGAAAACAACCTTTGTTTTTGTACAGTAAAGTATATAGGGGATAACAAACGATCCGTGTGCGTGTGTGTGTGTATGTGTATGTGTATGCGTGTGTGTATGTGTGTAAGTTGAGATCGATACTTTAGTTACCTAAAGTGTTAATCATTAAGCTAGTCTTGTTGTTGAAAACTCGACTTTTGATGAAGTTTGGGTCGGTCCTTAAGTCAGAATAAAGTGTCATTGCATTAGTAGTTGAATCAATGTAGTGACAGAGTAAATGCTAAACTGTCTGTGCTTAGGGTCTCGGTTTCCATGGCTACTGTAGTGACAGTACATGCTAAGCTGTCTGTGCTAAGAGTTTTGGTTTCGATTCTCGTTTGAGACAAACATAATGTGTAACCCACGGATATTTTTCATAATATCGAAATAGTGGTGATTTCCTTTAAATGCACCCTTGACATAAACATATAAAACATGAAATAAAAGTTTTCGGCTTCTCTGCCAGCAACTCATACACCGGTATATTAGGTACAGATCAAACTTTATCTCTTGTTTAGTAATTATAGGAAGTTTACATTTTCAATCTATTTTCCCGTGACTGTAAGTTCGAAACTTTGGTTGATTAAATTTTAACTATAAGACTTTATTTATTAGATTCTAATACTTCTAATTTATATTGACAGTGTGATAGAATTATCAAGCAACTAATACTCATCTGGAAACTACTTTACGAAACAAAAATAACCTTTTTTTGGATTCAAGTGTCAACTCACCTAATTATTAATATCTTCATTAAATCAAATCTATATTTTTTTATTAATAAGAATAATACCTACACACAAACGTATAAACATTTAAAAAGCATCATAATATTGATCCCCATCGATATCAACTGGTAACGTGCCCAAAAGACTGGCAGCATTGCCACGTTGAATAGCAACTATTCTTTGGCCAAAAAATGCACCAGCCCTTTGGTCACGTGTAGACTTATAAGCGTAGTTGACACTTGCAAAAAGCTATAAAATGGCTCCGAAATTCCAACCGTATCAATAGAAAAACCTGGTAAAAAGTCAAAGATTTCCAATCTTTAATCAGATATTATTTGAAGACAATAATTACACATGAGTAGCAACAAAAAAATGTGTTTTAAAATCATTGGAAAATTTATGAAAAATGCTAAAAAAACACAATTCAGTTTCAGTAACATAGCACACAATTTCAGTTCTTTCACATTAAAGTAAAGAGGGACCTTTAGGAACGTATCGGTGTAAATCACGATATTTTATACGTTGATATAAAGGAACGCACCGTAGACGACGCTGTGCTAAAAGCCAGTGATTTATTATACGTATACTATAATATCTACTATATACCTATACTATCTACCTTAGGCGCAGGGTGATATTGTTATATTAAAGTATGCCTTCTACGTATCAGCAGTTTATGTAGACTGTTGTCATATTGTTCGTGGTATAGAATTGGCCAGTCAACAAAGATTGTTGGAAGGCTGAAAATATTGAGGTTCCCTGTTTCTCTTGGCCACGCCGTAACTTCAGAACGGCTGGACCAATTTTGCTAAAATTTGGTATAGAGGTAGGTGACACCCTGGATTAACACATAAGCATTTTTCAATATTAGCTGCTATTGTAGCGGGTAGCACCACGGGGCGCAGCTAGTTCTAAATAAATCCTCTAGTTTCCCAAATGTCGGTATCGGTAACAGTACGATATTTCCCTAAGGGCGGTGTAGAACACGTGCTTATCTCTGTAGCCATATCTGTTACATGTGTAACATAAAAATGGTACTAATATCTAAAAATAAGCCGCAAGTCGGACGTTTTGTTATTACCAAAGATTCGGTTCCATTTTCAAATTACATAGGAGATCAAAAACTACGCACACACCTACGCAATCCTCTACTTTAATGGAAAATAAGCAATCCGCTATAAATTATTAGAATAGTGTTTCTTGGCTTTAAAAAAATTCAGAAGATGGGCAGCAGCGTCTTCTGTAACTCCACCACCAATACTGCGATCCCCAAGCCGCTTGCCAAGCGTGGGGATTATGGAAACCCCCCCCCCCCCGCTTAAACGGGGAGGCCTATGTTCAACAGTGGACGTCTTTGGCTGATGATGATGATGATGATGATGATGTTTCTTGGCACGTGCTTCTTAGAGTTAATTAATCTACTAATATTAAATTTCACATGAGAGGTTGCTTTAACGTTATATTTGCCAAAAACGTATTTGTATAATTATTATTATCTGCCTTGCTGTCAGTGGTAGCTAAGCGAGACTGCTGAGCATAAGGTTCGAATCGCGGGTCAGGCAAAGTGTTATTGGGTTCTTCCTTTAGGTCATTCTCAGTAGCACAGACTCTGGATTGGTGCCCGGCTTATGGCAATAGGCTCGCCCCCTATTACATTGGGATCTATAACATAATTAACTCGCGAAATGACGAAATGAGGGTGTGCTTCAGTCACCTCTATCATTTCGGGAAATACAGGCGTTAGTCATGTTATGTATTTATTATCAGCTCTTAAAATGTTGTGTTCAGTCATCCTATGACTAAAAAAGATAGAAGGTCTCTCAATTAGGTGCACACTGCACAGGCAATAGGTTAATTAGGTACACGTTACGAAATTGATGATTTCTATCACCTACACGAATACTAGACATTGAAATAAAACTATTTTATTTCAAGGTAAACAAAACTATTAGGAAGCCGATAGTAATTGTTCAAATTCGATGTTTAGCCTCAGTCTCCCCGCGATTATAAATGTTGTAAGGGATTCAAAACGTCGGGACCAAAAAACAAATTATATAACGTTCATAATTATAGTGTTGCTTTCTTTTAAATAACTTCGTCCCACACTAGGAATTTCTCCTGTATCGTGGATGCGTTTCAAAAACATGTAATATTACATACACAAACACCCAGACTCGGGACAAATATCGGCTGATCGTTTAAATTTTTGTCTCGTGTGGGAATCGAATCCGCAACCCTTAGCGCAGCAGTCCAATCGCTTAGCTACTGCACCAATAGGGTCGGGCTGATTTGCTATATCTTCACACATAAACAAACAACTTTAAACAACATTAACGTAACATATCTGTTAAATAATCATTTACCACCTTAGCCATAAACCTTAATAACTAAGAAATCCGTAACACCAACAGCACTCCGTGTGTTTCCAGGGAAATAAATCTTTCGTTTGACAGGTTAGTCCCACGATTTATTAGACGGTGTTATCATGGATTTGTAGCGTCGGTGAATGTTCGGCCGCAAGTTTATATGCTTTTTGATGCTCAATAATGCGTGTATTTCAACCCCTTCTAGTTTTGAGATAGGAAGAGTTATCGGTATTTGATGTAGGTACGGTGTGACAATGATAAGTGATAAAACCGATAAGTTTCGAAGTCTTTCTCTTAATCGTGGAACTGAAAAAAAAGATCCTTAACGATTAGGATAGAAACATTCGTATGTAAACAAAACCTTTTCAATTGGTTTCATAGTGCTCTAATTCTTAAAAATAAAACTGCCAGTATTTATAAGAAATATTGCCATTTAATCAATACTGTCTACTTAATGTGAGCCTTCTATATAAACAAAAAAAAATGCGACCACTTACTCTGCAAGCAAGGGTGGATTAACCTATAGTTAAAATAGGCGCGTACCTAGGGCCGCGAGGGTACCAAGGGGCGCGCGTGGTAGTATTTAGGGGAACGCGGACTCAGGGGGGGGAAGTCCATAAGGATTTACCCAGTAAAAACAAAAAAATGGGGAGGGGATTGAAACGGGCACCGAAAAGGTGCTTGCCTTAGGCGCCGTCGAACCTTTAAAAAGTGCTTGTGTAATTATTCAATAGGTAGCTACAGTGTACACACATCACGTCTGTAATTCTGTATATCAGGGGTAAATTAAACACCCACATTTCACCGCCCACAATAAGCTCCGTGCGGGAAGCCTATAATTGTTAGATAGTTAAAAACAAAAGAACTTCGTTATTTTTAGGTAGTACAATTTGTAGCATAATAAGGCTAGCTACAAACTGGTCACATTTTTTTATTAAACACCATAGTTTGTGTAAAATTGTGTATTATGTCCCACAGAGGATAAACGCAGCATATTTATGTGGAGTGCCGGGCGTGTAACTTTCATTTTACGGTAATAGAGGTTCCAAGCTCTTCATACGTTACGAGGACGTGACGATTTTATCAATGGTGTAGAACCCACGATCTTATTTGGTGTTTTACAAATCTACATAAGGCCCTTTTCAAGTTTATGTGCTACGATTACTTACTTCATTCTTCCTATATTATTACTTGTTATTAAATATGGATAATTTACATTAACTGCCAAATACGTTATAGAGGTATATTTTGAAGCTTGCTGAAATATTTCATCATTTTCGAAGTTTTGTTGAAATGCGTTGTACATTTTAAAGGCAGAAACGTTGACATAGTTGTTTGTAAACACTTCCAAGTAAAATAAGCAAAATAGGTTAGATAAATAAAATTATTATAAAGAATATTAATAATGTTCTTGTGTTCGAATTTCGGTCACGGCGGCCTGCCTCAGCTAAGATAAGACTAGCCAATTGAGCAGAAGATATTATATAGTGGACAAGTATCGGCATAAACACAGGTGCACTCCCTGATCCCTCACTCTCATAGTCTGATGGGACGGCAGACCGACACGACCGGAGAGAGATCAGGCGCAGGACTAACAGCTTAACGTGCCTTCCGAAGCACGGAGGGGTCTCGACATGTGAAAACGGTCACCCATCACAAGACTGACCGCGGCGAGCACAACTTACCTCGCAGATCTGCGCCGTAGACACGTAGTTACGAGTCCCTCATAGAGTGAACTCACGAAAAATATTAAATATATCCGTAATCGGTTTGGTTAAGCATCGTATCGTAATCTTGAGGTATAAAACCGACCCATGACTTATGTCTATGCTAAATTATTTGGCGATTACGGTAAAGCCTACTTAGTACAGCACACCGCGCCGGGGCTCTTAAAGAACTGTAATTAAAAATGACAAATGTTCCTTATAAGACATGTTTTGATAACAAGCTAGGCGCAGATACGTACTACACTTGACACTTTTAAACGCTTCGTAAGTTATAGCAGTCTTTATTGCAGACCAGAAGGTATACTGGCCTTTCGACTAAAATTTGTGTTTTTAGTAATAAACTACTTAATCTGTAAGTAATGTAAAATAAAATGACGCCTTAGACAAGTGGCAATTCGGTTGACGAATAGAAATCAAGGGGGCTGTAAGTATTATTTGTAGATACCTAGCTCATTCAAGTTTTCACATTGTCTTTCTATTGACTTTATCTGTCTGTTATTTTCTTTCACAGAAAAGATAAAGCGGGAGAGGGGGAGGGGGGTTGTTGGCATAATCCCCAAGCTTGCCATGCGGCTTGTGGATCGCAGTATTGTCGGTAAAGTTACAGAAGACGTTGCTGCCCATTTTCTGGATGTTTCCTTAGTCGCGTTCTACGATACCCGCGGAACAAATGGGGAGATCCTATTCTGGCCCGGCACTCTATGGGGGATAGATTGTAAACCCATTTTTATTTGTTAGCCGTCAAAGACAAAGTGTTTGGCAAACTGCGCTAAGAGTCCCGCACTTAAAAATATTTGTTCCAAGTCTGGTCGACCGTGCATATCAGATTTCAGTCTGTAAACACTAGGGACTTCAACGCTGAAGAAAGTCGTATTGAGACATAAAGTTATTATGTTGTAGAAAAATAAAATGGGAATCAAAATGCTCTGGTTTGAAGGTATGAATAAACTTTAAGTCGAAAATAATGACTACACAAGCAGATTTTTCTCATGTTATGGTTTTATCTTTTTATGAGGTCAAGTCCACTGCCAAAATCGCGGTACCCAGTGATTGCCACATTAAAACTTTTGTGGGCCTAATTTCCCAAGGTGCAAATAGAGCCTCCAAGAGTGATGATACTGAAGTACGTCCAGCGCACCCAGGGTGGCTCGCTATCATCATTAACTGGCTAATCTACACAACGGTATGACCTGTTTCTACGAGACAAGCTTGCAGATACTGAAAAATTTCGTCAGTTCACACTTCGGTATTAACTAATTTTTGCGTCTTTTACTAAAAATAAAACTCTTTTCAGCCCAAGTTCAAAGTCGTCGTAGATTAATTAACATAACATAGCATCACGCTTGTATTCCCAAACAGGTAGGCAGAGGTCTACCTAAAGTACAATTTATAGGTCCAAATGTAATAGAGGGCGAGCCTATTGCCATCAACCGGACACAAATCTAAACTACGTGCTGCTTCTAAGAATTACCTAATGGAAAAACCCATTAACACGTTGACCCGGGATTCGGACCTAGGACCTCGTGGTCAGCAGCTCGCTTAGCGACCACTAGACCAACGAGGCAGTTAGAAGTTTAATTCTACGTGTTAAATCTAATAATTGCTAGGATAAATCTAACTTGGTTCCGCTTACACAGCATGGAAAAAGGCTAGGTATACCTCCCTTTCTGTTCAATAACACTTATCACAATGAAAGACACTGAAAGTCAATAGTTCTTTCGTATTCTTGGCAAGGAACGATTTTTGTCTTTCCAAACGACTTGGACATTTGCCACGTACCATTCTCGTATTTCAAAACTCTAAGCGCAATGTTATTTAATAATCTGAGTATAATGTTCCAGAATATTCGAACATACTCGTATTTGACAGTAACTGAGAGCTTTGTGGGACTTTACGTATATTTGAATGGGGTGAATTTGGAATGGCAAAAGGAAGATATCTAAGCGTTGCTCAAAGAGATTCGGGAGTATATTACTTTGAAGTATAGCTCATTGTGTAGCTCCTAGCTGTAGTAAAACGAGATAGTAGGATGCATAGGAGAAACCTCCTGCATTGACAAGACGTGTTTTGTTATGATATTACATATAAGATTGCAATAGGTTCGCCCCCTATTACATTGGGACCTATAACATATCTAGCGAAATGTCGGTGTACTTTCAACCACTGCCGTCCATCTAACACCTCTTCAATAACTTCAGGCGTGATGATCTGTAGTTCAAAACATACATTTTCTATTAAGCAAGTAATTAACATCTTCAGCGTTATTCCTAACTCGACATAACGCTCTATTTCATTTCCATTTCAGCGTCCAAACATCCCGCAAAGTTTCTCATACAACGCGGATCCATCAAAATAAGATAAACTGGGTACAACACACCGAGCGAGTACACTGCCGGCCAAGTTAAACAGTCCACTGCAGAAGAGTAAGCAGTATCGGTAATGTACTTTGAACCTCCACTTTCTTAGTGTTTGTAGACTTAATGTGAAATTAACTTCCGTTTTCTGTTCAGATAATTGGCGGTAGAGAAAAGATAATATCATTTTAGTTCGATATTTTCTGCTGTGCAAAGACTTAATAATGAAATTATTACAAGAATGAAACTTATGATCGTAACTAAAGGTTACTACTAACTTAAATTCTGATACAAAGATGTGTTAATTCATTTAATTGATTGAAATAATATTATTTTTTTTACCTAATTCATTCGTGGTTTCCTTAAATTTTCCGAAAAATCTGAGAAGTCTGATCTTCTGATTACTTTAAAGAATAGTATTGTTGTTCGTATTCGATTTCGAGTCTTCATTGTATAATTTCTCCAAATGTCCGGCAGCAGACACAACAGCACAAAAATTATCCTCCGCAAGCAATAATTGTGCGGTTAATTAATGACCTGATTATAATTAAGATAAGTTTCTGCTTGACAGGTGACATCGTCAGTTTTCTGTGAAGTTTCGGCAATCTTCGGCA
The DNA here is from genome assembly GCA_905340225.1 of Abrostola tripartita. Classification (NCBI taxonomy): domain Eukaryota; kingdom Metazoa; phylum Arthropoda; class Insecta; order Lepidoptera; family Noctuidae; genus Abrostola; species Abrostola tripartita. Next base: position 3,645,292 of record HG996508.1, on the reverse strand, counting down.
CATTTCGGCCCTCTTCGGCTTTTCTCGTGTTACCTCGGACATTTGTTATAACGTCTACCTACCTTTTTTTTTATTAGTTCCTTTTTGTTTTAATAAATGATAAGTGGAAGTGAGGGTTTAAAGTGGATGTACCTTATCTTTTCTTGTCTAGAGTCGGATAAAAATAGATTTTTTTGTTACCTTTAGACTTATTTATTTGGTTTAGGAACTAGGAATCATGTAGCAGGGAAAATGATGTCATAAACCTCTAACGGAAGATAAGCAGATTATTTTAACGAGCTATGCGAGTGTGTCGGTAATTTTTAAGAAGCAAAGTGATCGTAATCTTTCTAATGACCACGTACAATTTCACTTAACATTTTATGTACAAACTATAACTACGAACTAAGAAGAAGTCAATAGTTTTTCCAAAAAGAGCTTCTACTAGCAGCGTGTATACATATTTTTGCCGTCGACTGTACTTGAGTATTACAGTGGAAGATCGACAAACATTCTAAAGCATATACGTAAAGGAAATAACCAATCCATTACATTTCCGTACAACTAAGTAAATACAGTCGACTGAACATCTCAGAATAATACATAACAGTACAACCACTAAACAATTAACCGTGTATTCAAAACTATTGAGATGAAAGGGTCTTGTATGAGTACATAGATTAGGAATGATTGTGTTCGGTAAGTGTGCCGTGTGGTATCCGGCCTAGAATTGACCACCGCCTTTCCTCCCGTGGGTATCGTAAGAGGCGACTAACGGAAAATCCAGAAGATGGGCAGCAGCGTCTTCTGTAACTTGACAACAAACACTGCGATTTCCAAGCCACTTGCCAAGCGTGGGGATTATGGCAACCTCCCCCCTTCTAAAAGGGGGAGGCCTTTGATCAACAGTGGACGTCTTCTGGCTGATGATGATGATGATGAGGGGTTCGGTAACTGTGTCTGGAGTTGAATTTGAATCATTTATTGACGGACTGCCTCATTGGTCTAGTGGATGCTAAGCGCGACTGCTGAGCATGAGGTTCTGGGACCAAATCCTGGGTCGGGCCAAGTGTTATTAGGTTTTCTCCATTAGGTAATTTTCAGTAGCAATACAGGGTCTGGAATTTTGCCCGGTTGATGGCAATAGGCTCGCCTCATAATATATTGGGACCCATAACATAACTGACGAAACATCTTAGAATAATACGTAACAATACAACCACTTAATAATTCAAAACTATTGAGACGAAAGGGTCCTGTATACGTACTAAGAAAGTAGAAATTGAATCATTCAATCATCAATTGAACTGCTACACTGCGAGTATCGGGTTTGACTATCTCTTAGGAGTAAAATTTTGTGCGATCTTGTCTTGAGTCATGGCTTTGGTCAGTGTGACATTGTAGTGAACCGCAACCTACAATATTATGGGGTGCAAGTAGGGGGACTCCACAAGTGACGATATTTAAGTACGCTCGGCGCACCCTGGACGGTCAGCCTCGCTACCATCCTTGTTGACTGACCAATCTCTACACCACGGCATGCCCCCTATTTCATGTGACTTGAACTTGACTTGGCTCATGCCGATTCGAAAAAGAAGAAGTAGACGACATCAGAGAAGATCAGAGAATCAACACCTATTAATTATTATAATTATACAATAAAACATGCGATTAGGTCTTAAATGTCTACTAACATAAATAATATAGGAACCTTAAGATACTGTTACGACAGGTCTTATAAAATACACACAAGATTTCTCCACAATTTCTACACAATCAATTTCAATAGTAACTATTTATATGAATGTAATATTATTATCATTACATCTGACATTTCCCAAGGGTATACAAGCAAAACTGTATGTAAACTCACGTTTGGCTAATGACAGTATAAGTGATACTATTTAATAGCGGGCGAGCCTAATAAATGTTCAAACTCTGACTACTACTGAGAATTCCTAATAGGATCTCTGAAACAATACCCTGTACTTGGTGTTACGTTACGATTTAATATTTGGTGCTTTGGGTTCATCTAAACACGTTTAGTAGCACCGCTGAATGTTTCCTTCAGAATACTGTAGTTAATGACTACTGAATTAATGGTTAATTAAAAATTGGCCTTAGAAGCCTGGTCCATAAAACTTCGAAAAAAATCTTATACAATTTAACAAATAATTCGGTATGGAGACCAATAGAAGCGGTCTTAAAGGTCCTCTAATACACTTCTTTTTTTTTAAATAATGCTTGCCTATTCATGAATTACCTACCTTCAGTGTTAAACAAGCAGGGGAAGGCCAAAGAAGACGGGTTACAAGAATATATATTTACATAATTTTTTTAACTATAAAAGTGGTCCAAATTGTACGTAAAGTAACAAACCTTCTCGCAATAAACCGTGGCAGGCCGTTGAGGTCTGGGATCCTTGAAATGGAGGTCCGAAATACTTCGCAAGTGCCTTCCGGACGAATGTTAGACGTTATTGTGGGTTAGGGTCCAGCTAACCGCATTTTTGTGGAACATTGATTTTCATTGTCAAGGAACTTCATTTTGAGCTTCGTACTATTAGTATACTAAGTTTATAGATAGGCTAAATAACGCATGTATTACTAATATTAATACAGTAAGCAGTACCATAGGTCACATAAGTTAATAACTGTGAAAGAAAATAAGAGAAAACTGTCATAAAACGTCGTGTTTTCTGCTAAACATTTGAGTTCTTTGTGTTAACTCCAAGGGACTTTGTGCTCGTTCCCATAGGAATATCAGTCGTTATCGATAGTAAGTTAAAAACACGACTACTCATGGTAGGCACACAGGTATGCAAAGAGCGGATTTTGTTGTCTCCTTACACTTGCGATATTCCAGATTCGTTTACAAAAACTTTGGTAAAACTAAAATAATACCGTCGCCAAAGTTGGGTACAGTCGCATGGTATAAATTTAAAAAGTTGTTAACATTCAGACAGGTGGCAGATTTATCGGTGAAACCTTTCAAGTCTAGTTTAGTTTATACACTAAATTGATTCGTAAAAAAGGTAAAAAAGAATTCGTTTCTTGAAATAGTACCTACTTTTTGATTTAAGCAGAGAAGACTACAAAATTAAAGCTGTTACTATTGAAACTGTAAATCAGCGTTAATTTGCTGATCTTAAACTCATAGTCTCTTTTGTTATTGCCTAAAAGACTGATACAACTGTGCATATAGCGCATTTTATATATAAAGCCGTGTGAAAAAGAACTCCTCTGTCAGCTGACTGACAGTTTCTTGCCCTTAATCAACATCCTCAGCTTATCATGGTCTATGTATTTCGTCTAAAGGATTTAAAATAAATAGACTTGCCAAAAAATTACGAATTTCACTATGACAGTCCATAAAATCGTCTCATCGCATTCCTACCTGTTTTCAGGGAGCAATGTCGGCAAGCAAAGCATTCGTTTACGTCAGAAAAATAATAAGTGAAGGCTTTGCAGACGTCAGTGTTTAACTGAAATCTTGTTTTATTGCTCACGGCTATGCCAAGGGTTGGCAGCTACCAAGATTGTGAGAACACAAGGGATATTTCGACGAAGAATATGAAGGTCAAATTCCATTCCAAGAAGACATAATTAACTGGTAACGTACATATGTGAATTGATAAGAAACCTAGTGTTACTTCGTATCACTGCAACATGGAGTTAGTAGTTAGATTGCTCAATTTTCTTATAAAATATATTGGGATTTTATAGTGTGTAATTTTCATCCAAACCCGTTCAGCTATATAGATTTGACATCCAGACTCCGACTTTTACTTGTAAATAATATTTTAAACCTATAATTATTCTACTGTAGGGCAAAGACCTTTTCTCACACCAAGATAGAACTCACACATACAAGTAGCTAATATAAAGTTCAAGAAAATAATAAAAATAAAAACATTTTATTTAGCATCAAACTTTCGTTCCTTATTTTCCATTTGTCCTGATAATGTGTTAAGCAAAAGAGGTCTTTAAGTAATGTTGTATGGTCTAAATTAGAAGTTTTCTTGGCCATTTGCCAGGCCCAGCTTTGTGTAAAACCTCATTACGACCATCTAAGCTCCTAAACTAATATTATGTCTGATATTGGTAAGGCTGATATTAACCGATTTTGGTTGAGGACTGAATTTCGCATTCCTCGTTAGAACCACAATATTGATGCCACACATAATTTCAGACATCTTATTAATGGAGTATGAGTTGATTATTATGATAGACACTCTTATCTGTTCATTATGCCTCACAATTAACATCGATTAAATTATAACACCCTGAAATGACTTTTTATCTTAAGTATTAAAAAAAAGTTGTTTTTGGAACGCGCGTACTAGAATTTTATTGAGTTATTTTTTTTAATACATAGATTTTAAGCTCAATGTATTCATATTTGGTCTACAACAAAAACAATACGCAATGACGGCTAAAAAACGAAGCATTCAAAGTCCTAGTAGTATGAATCTGAAGTTTCGTTATAAAGCTTACTAAGAATACTGGCTACGTTTCATTCAAGGGTATGTTGTACCGACAATTATTATACTTAGCGCCTGTTACATTATCGACAAGTATGTAGTAAGTATGAAGTAGACCAACCGCTACTTAAAGTCACCCATAATTACTCATACGAATTTCACAATATCTAAGTAGCATTAATCAGGGGATAAACTGGCCTATCACTAAGATACGATAGAAGATACTCGTAACTTTTACTTGCTGATAAGCGTTAATCTAGAAGTACCTAACTATTCAACACATTACTTGTAGATGATAAAACAGGCCCTTACAAGTTTCAAGACATAGAACAATACACATCTAATCCCGAGAATCAAGAACCATTTGACATAAACATAAGCAGTAGGTACACCACGAGCTTTCTATAATGATGGAACTTTGTACATTAGCACTGGAATTCATCCTTCCTGTGGTTTACCCAATCATGGGGCTTAGCGACTGGACAATGCGACGTTGAAATAATCCTCTTTAGAAATAATGGTTTTAGTTTTGCTTTTACGAAATATTTTTCAGCCCCTTCAAGAAGTTTTTAAAAGAATTTTAGGGACTTACGTTCTTCGACATCATTAAACGGTTGTGTTTCGGTCATAATCTACAATATGTGCTTTAATGAACTTCTTATAACAAACGAAACAGAAAAATTATAAAGGTTTTAAAATTTATTCCGAAATACTGAACTATATGTTACGTTAAGATTTGTCTAGTAAATCAAATTGTATTATTATTTCTTAAGTATCTCAGACTCGCAGAAAACATCCAGCAATCTATAATTATTAGGTTCTTTGCATGGCAACGACTCTTAATTTATCTTACTTCTACAGATATTATTTTCTTGCTGAACGAGTTCTGTCAGAAGTACTTAGAAACATATTAACCCTGCAAATTACTTTTATTTCACTTAAAACTTTTGTTAAGAAGAAACATAAAACGAAATGTGGAGTCACGATTGCCTTCGTGAAAGTCTATCGTTATGTTTTGCGCCACCTGACCTCGACGAGCTAATTATCTCCCAAACATAAATAAGGATCTCTGTTGGAATTAAATTAAACAAATCCTGATTTCATTAATTATAAAAATCTGAAATATTTATAACATTGTCAACAAAATCAAAAACAATTTGATAAGCACGTACTATGCTATTTTGTAATGAATAAAGTTTAAGTGGTATGACATAAAATTATTTCAAGCACTAACTCAAAACGCATCCAACGCAACAACAACCTCATCATCATCAGCCGAAAGACGTCCAGGGTTGAACAAAGTGCTCCCCCCTTTTAAAAGGGGAGGGGGGTTGCCATAATCCCCACGCTTGGCAACAGCTTGGGGATCGCATTGTTGGTGGTCAAGTTACAGAAGACGCTGCTGCCCATCTTCTGGATTATCCCTTAGTCGCCTCTTACGACACCCACGGAAGGTTAGGGGGTGCTCAATTCTAGGCCAGATACCACACGGCACAACAACCTACATCATGGATATCAGGAAATAGACATATGTAGACCGGTAAACAAAATTTATGTTATATTTTCAAAGACTTGGAAACCATCTCAATATGCCACAATACCAAACTACTGCTACCTACGTAAGTACAACCAAAACCTAAGGTACAGTTCGAAAGTACGTAGACTAAACCAAACTTGGCAAATGGACTGTCGGCTGTCCGAGCCAGATGTACAGCCGTTTGCCAAATTATGCTCGTTAGCTTGGTCAAGACTTCCACGGAGTAATTACAACTGTGGCTACAGCAGCTGTCACCGATTGAGACCGCTCTGCATTCTCCGATGTGCCAATTATCTTGTTCCTCTTGAAATTCATTCTTAACTTGGTTTGATGAATGATGTTTGAGGGTAGTCCGAGGTTTGAATATTAGCTCTATTACTAGTGGCAACATGTTAATTAATGTATGTCATCACTAGTAATAGATAGAATAGTTTACAACCAATATCCAGACTTCGGGCTACCCTTAGAATAGTTAAAAAATCATGAACATTCATTTATAGCCAAATAGGGCGTGTGTATCACACTATGTAATAGCGCATACATACATACATACTTGAAGTAGTAAAGAGACTTTACAAGTGATGATAACTATCTATGTTGACCGCTCCGGCACATACATTGCGTGCTTTATTTTAACAATAATTTCATCATCATCATCATCATCAGCCAAAGACGTCCACTGTTGAACATAGGCCTCCCCGTTTAAGCGGGGGGGTTTGCCATAATCCCCACGCTTGGCAAGCGGCTTGGAGATCGCAGTATTGGTGGTGGAGTTACAGAAGACGCTGCTGCCCATCTTCTGAATTTTCCCTTAGTCGCCTCTTACGACACCCACGGGAGGAAAGGGGGTGGTCAATTCTAGGCCGGATACCACACGGCACATTCTAGGCCGGCAATAATTTAGCTCATGCCAATACGAAGAAGCATACTTGTCTTTTGGTTCACCTTAATTATGAATATATCTACAATTTCCGCATCCGGTTCACCAACATATACATATTGTTTTTTGTGCAGTACAGCAGTGAATTTGGTTTGTAAGGATTATTCTATTAAAACTTTTTAATTCCATTCCGTACATGGACCGTTACAAACATTTTTATTCGAACCTCTTTACTTTAACTGTCAAACTTTTTAGAAGCCGCTATGATATTGTGCCTTTGGGAGTTTTAGCAACCGCAATGGCGTTGAAAGCGACCTTACAAATATACTAAGAATTTCAGAGAAAATAAAAGAACCTTATATTGAATTTCTTGTATGAAATAGAAACATTTTCTTTGCTTACCCAATCATGATAAAGCAATAAGTATACTTTTTCTTAGCGTAAAAGTTTTAAATGAGATAAATAAGTACCTAATAAATATTAACCACCACGCTCGTTTAGTACATGTTTACCATTTACTTTAGACCATAGAGTAACCAAATATAATTAGTTTCTTAATAATCAGTGATTAATTAAACTATTTCTTCAAGTATCAGGGTAGTTTCGTCGCATGATAAAAGAAAACTTGCATTAGTCCTCACCAAGTTTTGAACCTCTACGATGATGTAAATTTTATAGCCACCGCAGCTAATACTCAAGGAAAACTTCGTTGTGTTATGTTGTCCATCGTTAAAATATTCCAAACTCAAGTCCGAAGTTAGCTTGGATCTAGAGCTCGTCGAATTTACTTGTCGGAGCCAGATGTGCTACATGGCTGCTTGCCAAATTACACTAGATATGCATTCGTTATGCCGCATGCAGTTTGAGAACGGGATAGAGAAGGCACGGGTCTGTTAGCCGATCCGCTATGATAGTCAACTTAGTACCAGGGTTGGGAACGAAACGTCATGACACTAGTATCTACATATTGGTATATGAAAAAGAATACCTGTTTCCCTTGGTCACGCCATAACGGGAGAACGGCAGAACCGTGTTGACAAATTTTTGTTTTTAAATATTTGCGGAATTCCAGTAAGGTTTGAAATGGTAAAAGAAATAGTATGGAATGTAGTGCAGATAGCAAATTAAGTTCCCATATCCACCTTCGTATTCGCTGTTAAGTTTAGTACAAGTCGTGAATTCCGTATGTCTACCCGTGTACAACTATTTGGTTCGAAGGTGTTATAAATGTAGTAAAGTAACTTAAGGGTAGGGGGCCTATCTGACCTTACATGACATTTTATTGCGATCAAGATTAAGTCTTAAACTGCAGTACCTAACTCATACATACATACATAAAGTCACGCCTGTTTCCTAGAGGGTTAGGCGGAGACCACGGATTTCCATTCGCTACGATCCTGGCATACTTCTTTCGCCTCATTCACTCACTAAATCACTACAACATTTTCATTTCATTTTCTATCCGATTTCTATTGGTCAAGCATTTTACCACTTGTCTAGGGCCCCTGTACTGCCTATCAATTTCCATAATATAACATAACATCACGCCTGTTTTCCTCAAAGAAGTAGGCAGTAGTGTACCTATAGCACACTCATATTTCGCCTGTTATGTTATAGTTTTCAATGTAATAGGGGGCTTACCTATGGTCATTAATCGTGTTGTGACTGAGAATGACCTAATAGACAAACCCAATATCACTTTGCCTGACCCAGGATTCCAATCTAGAATCTTATGCTCAGCAGTCGTGCTTAGCAAACACTAGACCAGCGAGGCATACCTATCAATTCCCTTTCTTGACAAGTCGTTTTCAAGCCGCATCTAAACTTCCACAGACCATTTCTCAAGTCAGTGCTAACGATAGCTTCCTAAACTGTTACAAAAGTTCTAACTACAGTGCTTATGGCGAGAAATTACGTGGAAGTAATACCGCATTGTATTCCACAATTTAAAACGGAATGTCTTATGAAGTTCGTTCGTTCTAGTTCGTTAATAGAGGTCGCTTAATGGTGTAAATAGCAGTTGTTTGACATTTAGATGGTAATTGCGAGAAATCCGGACCTAATTTTATGGGAACCATGATAGTGTAGGCAAGCGTGTCATGTAGGGAAGTAAAATTGATAGAACGAGACTAAGGATTAAGCACGATGACTTGCAGACGCAGAAGACATCGTTCATTAACCATACGATAAGAAGAAGAAGATCCAAGAAATATAACTCCATCACTTCCCTTCTTGAGGAATACTCAAAGATTACTCTTCGGTTTTGATTCGAAGTTTAAAGTTGCTTTACATCATAAAACCTACTATCAATACTATAAACGTGGAAATGCAAAACGTATTCAAAATCAATTTAAACGTGAAACATTCTTCACAAGGATTTATTAAAAAATCACGAAATTAGTTAACTAACACTCCCAACGTCTATTGAAAATTCCATCTTGAGCACAAATCGGTTCAAACTGTCTAACTTCAACCAAATCCCATCTTAGAATAACGTACACCCTACCTATGAAGCGCTGCATAATTGATACCTGTTTCGTGACTAACTTGCCTCTCACCAGATTTAAATTCAATTAAATTTCAAGTTGTTCCATTTTGCACACGGCTTATGGCAATCTGTCAATGAGGCTAAGCGTCTAAAGCGACTTGAATCTGGATAGAGGAGTTGTGGTCACGTTATGCAACAAATATTTAGAAACCCTACATTTCAACAAAGCCTGCATGTTGTACTTATATGATGATACCATATCCCAAATAGGTTATTCTTGAAAAATATGTGTGAGAAATAAAAGGAAAATTGTCTGGCAGTTTTAGTTACATACACTTTACAATAATATAATTACACTCACACCACACATAATTTTAATATTTTTATATAAAAGATCTCAATAGTATGTAATTTTTAATAATTTTAATTCCTTGTTAATTTTCTTTATTGTATTTAATGTTGGAACACTGCTGTCCCCATCTTTTCCAAACTGATGAGGCTGTTAACGCACAATTAATACTGTACACTAAATACTGTTCCAATAAATGATTTTGATTTTGAAGTTGATTTAGGCTCAGACGTGTCCCACGAAATATCCGGGGTGAGAAAACGAAAAAAAATAATTATAAATATTTTGTCTATGTCAAACAAGTTAATGGCAATGTAGATTAAAAATAAACTGGAATCTTGGCTATCTAAGCCAAGATTCCGAAGGACCAATCCCCGCATTGCAACTGAAAAACACTACTACTTTCGCATTTAAATTTGAAAACCGAACATTTGTCGAACACACCGTTACCGACAGGCAACAATATAGTATCAAAGAACACCGCTTTTGGCCCAAACTGCTAGTGTTTACAGCCATTTATTTATAGGCACTAAAACTGACATCCTAACTCTTTGCCGTTTTAAAAACCTTAGTTATTTTTCAACTGCTATTTTTTTGTGTAGGAAAAAATATCTCTATAGTTCTCAATAAATCTATTTCAAAAATTAGAATGGTGTACAATTTAACAAAATTGAAATGTTCAGTGTTTCTAATGTGTATTTGTCTTGTAATGTCTAGTATATTATAATATGTTTATTTATGCAGCTTTGTAAATAGACTCACATCCATTAAGCGATAAGATATTTCGGCACTCTGCTCAGCTCAATATGCTTCTTGCAGTCAGAGTCCAATATATCGCATTAAAATTGTACTAGGTAATTAATATTACTTTTTTTTAGAAAAGGTTACTTCACGACATCAAAATGTAATATCTTCTTATCTGTATCTCATATTTTATGTTGAGATCATCGGAATAAAGTCAATCATTCACCAGTGAGCTAATAAAATTCACAAAGCTTGACGTGAGGCCATTTTTTTATTAAAACCTTATTTTAATCCTGGCCTCAGGCCAAACAAATACGGATCTATGACCGGACTTTGTTTTACATCCGGTGATATCGGGACTGTCAATGGGATCAACCGTTTTTACTTGAAAGCCCACAAAACAAAGAGATTTATTCAAAGATTCAAATGGATAGATGGGGATTTGGATAATAAAGGGTAAAACGTTACTTTTGATATTTATAGGAATGTTATATTACACGTAGGTGTAGGGTAGTCGTACCATAATGTAATCCTAAAGGTTACACTCACACGAATTTATATTATTTTTTCTTCTCATATTTTAGACCCTGTCATACTCAATTGAATAATATTACGTTGCCTTATATATATATATATATATACTTATATATACGTTGCCTTACTAAATAAATGTATTGCGGATGAATAGAACATCTCTTTCCATCATAAATTAAGTATATACTTAAAACACATCGTGAAAGGGACTGTAAGTACTAGGCTCTTAGAAATACCACGTAACAACATTTTGAGGTTGCATTTCACACGCCTTTTCCTCATAAATTCTCTCTCGCATCGAGAAGTGTGAAGTATCACATTCCAGAGAGCGATGATCACTTAATACCAGCTGACGGATATAATGGTCTAAAACAAAGTAACATTGATGATAAAGAAACAAAGTAAAAGCCTATTAATGAGTATCCAATTAGTTGTATTATGGAAGCACGTTAATAATTTAGGGAGAAACGCTATAATATCGTACAAAATACCCCAATTACGTATATTTTAAAAGGTAAATGAGCTTTATAATGCTGCCGTATTGTTAGTACGGCTTAATAGAAGGTAATGAACTCAGTTTGTACAGGAAATTTTTCGAAGGAGAATCTGGTATGTAATTAGGAAGGGATGTAAGATTACAATTTCAATTGGACAGGAGAACAGATTTCTATTACTCTCAGAGTAAAAAAAAAGGGATTATGGTATTCGAAACAAATTTCTGTCTATCTAGACTTTTTCTCTACACATCCATACTAATCCAAGTAAATTTTAAAGGAAATCTGTCTGTCTGTCTGTTACACCTTCACGATTAAACCGCTGGATGGATTTTGATGAAATTTGGCAGAAAATTTTGACCCAACAAACGATATAGGCTATTTTTTAATTATTCGACCCTCTAAGGTGTTTATATAGAGGTTGGCGCGAACGAAGCCGCGAGCAAAAGCTAGTAATCCATGTAGACGCGTAAGGTGTTAAAAAAGGACTACCTATTACTTCGTGAGTAGCTAAGGTGCTTCAAACTAAAAAGCAGTTTTTTAAATAAAATATATATATAAGTAGTAGTTTGTGTAAAACGTTTTTAAACAATTATACCCATCGTTGCAGTAAATTTCATATACTTCCACTTTACGAAAGGCGAGTGAAGTGAGGCTTTGTTTCTTTTCCAAATTGCCAACGGAACAACTGGTGTCACCGAGTTGTTACACCAATTTGGGCTGCGGGTGCCGTCTGCGTTCCTACGTAGACCGCATTTATTACATACCCCAGTGGTAGTCACTACATAGAACTCTTACATGGTGAGAGCGAGTCGTATGTACAACGCAACCTGCCGGGAAGCTGATATCGACATTTTTAATACTAATGTTGCTAAATTAAAGGAAATTTTATCTAAAAACTTCTTCAATCGTAATTAATACTTGGTAATTTATCTATTTTGTGTTTTATATAGTTTACTATCGATTTTCTGTTTCAAAATTACGATTTTTATACTACATGTGGAAGCTTGTAATTGGCCATATTTTGTAGAAAACTATTACTTACTGTATCTGTTTAGCTGTAAGTTTTCCTAAAATAAATAAAATAAAATAAAGTACTTCTCTACTACCGCCAACTTTTGCTTTAGATATCACTTCGGTGTTAGCCCATAAACTCGGCCATGTCGTAATAGGAAAGTAAAGTAGGCTAGGCTCCTACTTTAGCAACATCAGGTAAAACTGCGTATAATTGTGATTGAAGATAGCTACATATTACTAAAGGTATTCCAGGACCAGCCCACCACCCGTGCTCAACGTAGTAACGCTTGTAAGCGTGGATCTACAATGAAATTCGACGACCTAATTGGCGCAGTGGCTAAGCGGTTGGACTGCTGCGCTAAGGGTTGCGGGTTCGATTGCCGCACGGGACAAAAATTTGTGCGATCCGCAGATGTTTGTCTCGAGTCTGGGTGTTTGTGTATGTAATATTTCATGTTGGTGAAACGCACCAACGATACAGGAGAAATTCTTAGTGTGGGGCGACGTTTTTATAAAAGAAATAAAAATCGATAATCACTAAGAAATATCGAGTCAATGAAGCTTAAGGGAGAGAAATGACTCGACTGTCTTGAATTCGGAACGAAACGAAGCATAAAAGGATAACATAGGAGGAGTAGAAATATAGAATTCCTTATGGTGGCTAACTGTTTCCTCTCCTATTGCTAAAGTTCCGACGGTAGCCATTCTATTTGAACGAATGCATGACTGAGCGGTCTCCGAAACTATTCGTAACGAATCACTGTATACTCAAACGAATCAAAACAAACTGGAATCCGCAATCGAGAGCTTACCCGCTGAAATATAAAACCACTCATCCATTATATAGCGCTATGTACTGTAACAAAGTCTAAAATTCCACCGAAACAGACCAAAATTCCAGCAAAACATTTTCGGTCCTAATGTATGTAAGTATTAAAGTTTGGCTTAAAAGGTGCTTAGCGTCTTGCGTCAATCACAAGCGGAAAGGACTTGGGCCATTAAAATTACAAATTCTCAAGTACTCTTCGCACTACAAATGTTGGGTGAAAGACCCTATTAGGATGAGGAGTGGACGGGCACGGACGATTGTGAGGCAATGGATTAGCAGTAAGTCAATTGTATAACTAGCTACATATATGTGTGAACAGCTTTATGCAAAAATGTACCATCTATCCAAAGAAGTACTTGATGAAGGATCTAAACAATTTGTGGTTTTGAGTAAGCGATGAAAACTTTAAATAATATTCTATTTGTAGGTTAAGTATGTAAGTTAAGTTAAGTATTTATATAGAGTGGTAAGGTATCAGGCACAAAAAATGGGGCATTTCTTCTGAACTGAGCCTATTTGGCGCTGTCGTGGGACACAGTCATGCTTTAAGTGTATTGTTGTTTAGTTTTGTTATATTATATACTTCTGCGTTAGATATTTCTTCGTATTTGACCCCATATAACATAAAAAGGAGACAGTACCAACCGGATCTTCTGTCCTTTCCATCTCTCCACATTACTGGACGTTTCAGTTTCCACATGACAATGGGGCTGACCGGTTCGTTACCCAGTGACGTCAGCCTGTGATTGTTCACACAACGGAGCTTGAGCCGAATGTTTTGAATAATTTTATACGTTTGGGCTTTGACTTACAGTTGAGTAATTGCGGTACTATTGTGTTGAAGAATATGTTTGGGGACGTGTGGTTTACGATTGTGTTGGTTCGTGTAAGGCAGGGATTAGCACCAACTGGATATTTCTGTACAGTTTGTGGAGCGGTATACATTGTCCTCTATAGTTAGACGCTTATACAATTACTACAAGACTTAACTTGGGCTATATTCATGGTTGATACCCAAAACTAAGAGCCAGTCCATATGGAACAACAGTTTAAAGAATTTAATTACAGACAATTTGTCTCGTTTATGGTATTTATTGCCGGAAAGTTTTAATTCGCGATTCCGAGTACCAAATGCGCTTATTGTATAGAAAGAATCATGGAAAAAATTTTACATACCTTAAAAATCTGCAAGTATGGTGCTCCAAGCATTCCCGCCACGACAAAACAAGATGGGTTGAAAAATATGAAGGTTCATTGCTTTAAACAAAAGTGCTACTTCTTTTAACTTTATGCTCCAAAACATAACAGCCATTAAAAACACCTATCGTACACAAATGAGTTCCAACAATGTAACCAACACGTAACTCGCACGAACTTATTAAACCTTTCCGCGTAGTTTCAAAGCGAACTTTACATTTTAAAGGCAATATGAAATGGGACGCGTTGGCGTTCGAAATCCAAACAAACAACTGCGGGAGTCGGCACAAAGTGGATAAAATATGGCAGCAGGCAGCAAACATTGTGAAAAAAAATCGACTACCCACCTTTTTGGTAAATTTTTTGCAAGAGTTATGGAAGTGCAACGAAAAAGCGTGGGTAGCTATGTCACACACTTCATCAGTTTACCCTGCCCGGATTTACAGGGGTTGGGTTACATGCATTTTTGTTGATAAAAGCTTTTCAGTTTATCACAGACACAGCGAGCAAGAAACGTAGATCTATATGATAAAATTTTAAACCTTTTCGTTTCATGTTTAATCTTGTTTAAGCAAACTGAATATTAGCGACTGAGAATTCTAAAATCAAACCACAACCGGAATGTGGCAAAATGATTTAACTAAAAATTCGCAAGTTTAAAATGCTGGTTTTGTTGGATAGGGATATTATCCTCTTTAATAGACGGAGCTCTACAAAACCTAGTAAATAAATTACGGAAGCTTAGACGCTGTAAGTAGTAAAAAAATACAAAGAGAAACTATTCTAGAAGCACCTGCAACTTCGCTTTTAACCGACTGAGAGTAAAAGAAAAAACGCAATTCCACAACAAACATTTCTTCATTATCCAGCCAATAGAGCTGGTACAATTAAAAATGTAAACCGTTTTTCTTGCAATTCCTTACAATCGGATTCCCTCCACATTTTCTCTGAGCACAGTGTAACATTAGGTAGGAAGGTACCTACTTCTACAATTTAATCAAAATTAAAGCCATTACGTGAAAAGGAGCGCCCGTAGGTGAATACAGGGAACAATATAAATCTTCTTGACGAATTGAGAGAGAAATCGCGCCAGAATGTTCTCACCTTTCTTCATTTATTATTTAAGTAAAAGGCCTTCCGTGAGCCGGTATCGTTCTGATTTATGAGGGATGCTGCAATTTGGTGTCTTCAAACATGAATTATGCAGTACCTACAGAATCTTTGTTTATTAGGTAGTCGAAAGTTTTTCTGGCATACCTATTTACGTTCTAATGTATGCCATCGTTTTGCGACCCGCGGGTGTTGTATATTGGAATATTTATTCAGAATTTATACTAATATATACTATTAACACTTTTATACTATTTATTATACTTTACACTTATATTATAAAGTTGAAGAGTTTGTTTGTTTGCTTCAACGCGCTAATCTTAGGAACTACTGGTCCGATTTGAACAATTATTTCAGTTTTAGATAGCCCATTAAGTTTAAGTTAGTGACTTTAGTTCCTACAGTCAACCGTTCAAACGGTTTTGTAGGGCATCTGTTTATAACGCTGTTAAATGTTAATGTTTAAATAAAGACCATACCATACCATTACTGAAATCCACACGGGCGGAAGCTAGTTTGTTCAACATTGTAATTTAGATAAAACATTAAGTTGGTCATACATTAATATTGGCGACGACTTTTACAGATAGACATGCTCGTAAACTGAGGCTAAATGGTTCGTGTAGCAAGCGTTATCCAATGAGTAATTAGATACCGGCTCAAGCATTAGCTTATTATCAAGCTCGGCATTAGGTAGGTACCTATTTATATCACCAACAAGGATAATTATGGCGTAATATGCAAATAGGTACCTAATACTACAGATTTTAAATACCAAGTCGTAGTAGCCTAATACCTACTTCTAAAAGTTTTATTCCACCTTATCTGCTGTATCTACCTAAATAGGCACCATAATATTTTGTTCTAAAATTCCTTTTTAGTAAATAGTTGCTATAAACGAGCTCAAAACAAGCTCTCCTGTATGCGTGTAGGAATTCTGCTACTTTAAATTAGAGCAGACTCCGTCTGTAATACTCTAGTTGAAAATTGTTCTGTTTCTGAAATTTGTGTTATGTTCGAGCCTGCACCTACATAGTTACCGCCTGTACATAGTTGTAATACGTTTAATACCTATTAAAAAAAAACATGTTAATACGTAGGTAAGTACATTTCACACACATTTAATTCCTTGTATTTTATTGCTCATGATGAGCGTAAGGAATAAGGTAGTAGTACAATACAGCAGTGGTTCCCAAACTTTTAGTTTAAGTATATCGGAACACCCACCTAATACCTTTTATTTTGTGGAACCCCACATCGGTGATTACAAATCAAATACAGTGGACAGTTCCCAATTTCGAATTAATAATTGTGGTATTAAATAATTTCGCAGAACCTTGGTGGATTTTGTAAGGATCGCTGCAATACAGGTCTTGTAAAATCTCTTTGACATTTAAGGGTTAAGCTAATATTTTTTGCCACCTTTTCTTTTATTTTAAGGTAGGATGTATTTGGTTGAACTATGACCTTTATATTATTTTAATTAAATATCAGTATATTTATATTATACTGATATTTGATTAAATATGTAAGTAAGATAATATGTAATTTAATAAGTGTGGCATTTTAGAATTAAGGTTTGCAGCGTACGCAGTACATCATAAACACACACACGCACACTTATTAAATGAATGTGATCCAGCTGAACTTAGTTAATTAAACCTAACACTTCATAACAACTCGTGTTTCTATTTGAAAGATTTACATTTCGCTATTCATAGTGTGAAATAGAGTAATCTGCAGCGCGACGCCTGTACAAATAGTGCTCGCAGTATATGCACATTGTGCGAATAAGCGCCTGATTAAATTTTATGATTGTAGGTAGGTTGTACTTTAGCGTTAATGTCGAAAGTAGCCATTTAGGATAGGGTGATGAAAATAAGGGATATCTCATAGAAGGAAGATTGAAATATAAATGACAATGATCTGATTAAGATAGTGGTGAAAACGTGATATTTTTTTTTGGTTTAATTAACTTTGTATGCCTTGATTTTTGTCCTGAAATGTGTACCTACACCTATCGTGTTACGAAACTGACAGCAATTTGACTGGTGACACTTTTATTTTTGTATTTTGTGACTAAATATCTACTTGGTGCGTTAGGTAAATTAGAAAAGAACGCTTATTTAAATTGACATGAATGTCTCCACTGTACAAATGAAGGCGATTATATAAATGACATTAACGTGTGTTTTTATAATGCTTCGATTTAATTTAATTATCTAATAAAGGTACTTGGGCCTCTTGGAGAGGTTCAGAGTCACTCAACGAGCTATGGAGAGAGCTATGCTCGGAGTATTATTGCGCGACAGGATCCGCAATACGGAAATTCGCCAAAGAACCAGAGTCACGAAGCGTATTAAGCAAGTTGAAGTGGCAATGGGCAGGCCACATCGCTCGACGACCTTATAACCGCTGGGGACGAAAGGTTCTCGAGTGGCCACTACGAACCGGAAGACGCGGTGTTGGCAGGCCTACCACTAGGTGGACCGACAACATTGTCAGATTTGTAGGCAACCGGTGGATGTTAGTGGCAAGTGTTCAGCGCAAAATCTACAATAATAAGTAACTAACTATAACTACCTAAGTATTAGGCTATATAGATAATTATCAATTTTGATGATTGTTAATACTATCCTTATCCAAAATGGTTTACTGTGTGAATTACCATATCACTAGATAAGAATTTTTATCTTTAGCGATAACTTCGGCATTTTTTATATCGACTCGTTTGTGTCTATGGTTTTATCGTATCCTTCCTTTCCCGAGATGGGATACTATCTATCCTACTGTTTATTTACTGCGATAAGCCCACGATGCGCTTTAAAATACGCGTGAAGTAGGTACAAACTGAAATGTAAGTTTGCTGAGCGTTGTAACTAGAGTACAGTTGCTAAGTAATAGGGTATAAGAACGTTCCTCAGCTCCTATTACTCTTCTGATACAGCCGTTACATTTAAAATGGGTCCCTAATAATAAGATTGCAATAGTTGTAAAAGTTAAAATCGTAATTGTCTATAATGATAATAATTGTCGTTAGACTTTATTTGTTCAATTACGTATAATATATTTCATTTTTTATGTTATGGAAAACAATTGTTATTCAGAAATCAAGTAATTACAATAAATAAAACAGTAAAACAACAAGTTTTATATGCCAACGAAGTAAATATTTTATATCTGTATAAAATAATTGCCAGTGCAATTAAATGTACAAAGACTTTTTTGTTCAGCGCTTTGGATTAATTGTGGTTTATATTCTAAAACAAATCAATTAATGTTGGTAACAGTTATAAAACCATAATAAAATTGATAGCTTCTTTTCGATAATTAAGTAAAATAGAAAGGCAATGCCATATTTAATAATGTACTCTGTGGGTAACGCGCTCCTTGTATAACTTTTATTTAACAAAATAGTAGAATATTCCATTTATCAATAAAGGTGCACTCTCAAAAAATAATTATTTTTATTTGATTAAATTTGTATTTGAATTTCTAGGAACTTATAAAGCACTTTACAGCGATATAGCGCTTAATTATTGACGTTACACTTTTTTAACATTTGTTTATAGTAGCAACACCACGCTGTCACAATTTGTCAAATATTGGTTTGGTAAAAATGACGAGCAACACAATTTTCGTTCAATAAAAAAATAATATTAAAATATACGCGTGTTTATCACTATGACTGTTTGGTGTAAACTTAAAGATGAGGAGGTATACGCCGTTGGTGAGTTTTTTGTTTTATTCCCGCTCATTTTCTATAAGATGTAATGTATTGGTGTCGAATAGTAATCATGTAGTTACCTCCCGCTGAGTACCTAGTGATAAATATAAACATTGTATCAGACTATGTTCTGCTTGCTTCTATCTCTGTTATCCTGTTTGGGATAGCCCATTTCGCAGAACTAGGATGCCCAATCATCATGCCTATTGTCATAGGCCACTCCCAAAGCTGTGATTTAATAAGTCGATTGATAACTAATTCATAATGTTTAATTGGACGCACGACAGATCTGTTATGTTTTTATTCGATCCTTTTTTATACAAATAATGTTCCTCTGCCAAATTGAATTAATGTTATGTGTTGATTGTTGTAAATATGGTCAGGAATTATCAGTTTTCTTATTTATAAATTTTATCGAGTTTTCCTTATGTCAAATGAGATAATGTATCTTACTTGACATTGGTATGAGCTTAATTGAATGCAGTCAAATCACCTGTTATTTTTTAATACACTGACAACAAAGGCTATGTGTTTGTTGAAGTAAACACAACATAACTTTTTAATAAAACCTCATTAGTTTAAAGCTATGATAAATAACCCTTTTACCAAGTATAATATAGAATGTCAACAATTGTATAACTTAATGAAAACTGGCTTAAAAATAGATAAAGACAACAAACATATTTACGCGACTAACTATTTTTTTACATCTCAATTAAAATCTATTTAAAAACGAATGAAACCTTGTTTCTTAATAAATTGACTCCGTAAAGAATATACTCTTAGATAAGAGAGTGGTTTAACAGAACGGTCCCTTAACTGCAATGAAAATAAATTAATCTGATTTTCCTTTTTATTACAACTGCTTTTCACTTTATAGTAAGGTGTTGTGTTTTTAAATTTTTAAATGATGTTTTTTGGTCTTTACATGTAATAAACTGATTATAATACCAGCCTTTATTTATGATTAACTTTTACCAATAACTTTAATAAGCCAATTTCATCTTTGTAAACATTATCAGCCATAAAATACCCTAAAATGTTATAATTTTGTATTATATATGTTGTTGATTGGGTCTAAATAAAGTTGTTTACCTTTTAACATCTTTAAATACAAGCAGTATGAATACAGTGATAGTTAAGTGGTATGACCGTTCAACTGTAAGTTCAGATCCCGGCACGCACCGATGTCTTTTCAAATTCATGTCAGTTTTACCTAGACTACAATGTTGGGTTAGGTAACTGCATGTTATCAGTGTATAAGTTTGTGTATTATCGGTAGTCAGGGGTTTTTCTATTATATCCAGTATGTAGTCGGGAAATGGCTCACCATTTATCTTTACAGGGCTTACCCATTTAAGAAACCTGTATGTGTATGGTATATAGTCCTTTTGGATACCCAAAAGTATAAAGATAATATTATGTACCTATGTGTTGGTATAAAAGTGATAATTCCAATAAAATAATGGATTTTTGAAATTGAATCAGTGGAGTTAGTTAGTGAAATCACATAGCTCTTTTTATGATACTACTATATTTCTTTCGTAGCATGCAGTATTTGAAATATAATATGGATAACTATTAATATTAGGTCATAGAAAATATTTCAGTGCTAAATCTAGAAATTATGTAAGAAAATAAGTTTCACAACCTTACATGCTAGATGTATATAAAAACAACATTAAATGAGAAAATCTTATACCATTTGGTATAAACAAAATTATAGGTAATTATTATTAGCTTAGCAACACATTAGTAGAATTCAAATTATAGAGATTAATAATGTCTACATAATAAAGATGATATTCTCATTCCAACATTAAATCTCATAACATTTGTGTCCATGGATTTGGGATGATGCTACTGATCTGTACTTAATGAGGAAACATTGTAGGGAAATACAGAATAATAAATGATTGTCGCCTCTGTAATAACATCCTTAAAATAAAGTAATTATAAAGCTATTTACGTTGTTTACAATCTTTGCTAGTAGCTATTGTTATTGAGGATACAGTTATACAAGAACTATGCGGGTGTAGAAGACAATACTGTTGAATTGAACTGTCCTGCAGTGGTTGTTGCTTGTCAAGTAGTATGCAACGTTAAGGATGTATGGTATATTTATGTTTGTACTAAATCTTGACTTAAATTGACGTCACAATTCTTGTTTTTATGTATACTTTACCTTAAGTGTTATTTTAAACTATTTGTTCATTTCTCCGGTATTGGACTTAATTAATTGAATAAATAAACCCAGTGGATCAGCACTATAGTGGAAAGTGCAACCTTAGCTCTATTATTATAACACATACAACACTTAGCCACTGCATTAAATGTCAAATATATGTTTTATATTTTTTTGTAAGGTTTAGGTAAAGTTGACAGTTACTTCCAAGGCACGTACTGATTTAACTGTTAGCCCAAATGTTTTCGTTATTCAAAGTCAATAGACTATTTCTGTTTTTTTTATTAGATGTCCAGACCCCTTAGACAAGTGGGAAAACGCTTGACAAATAGAAATCGAATATAATGAAAAATATATGGGATTGACATATGCTATCGGTTACATAGTCGAAACATTTTGTCATCCCCATACATTTATCATTCTATTCGTCAAGCGTTTTGCCACTTGTCTAAGGTTGCAGACCAGACAGATCTTGCACGTCATCTCGCAAACGGCATTAAACAGTTTTTACTGTTATTTTTCTAGTCGTTAGCTCTGAATGATGATAAGTATGCTAGACAAAAAACTTAAGTAACCGAATGGATTTAAAGCAATAGGTACATGTTCTCAGTAACGATTTAGGTAACGAAACTATCTCCGATAAATGGCACAGTTGCAGTAATTAAACAACTGCACTAATTAAAGATTTGTTTGACAACACAAATCTTTGGTTATCAAAAAATTTGTCGTGATTATGCCCGAAAATACCCAATCTTGTTTGGGACATGCCGATCTCCCTAGTGACCTATAGCATACAATTAGTGTAATATCAATGAAGATAGTTACAGCTAATCTTCACTTTCAATCGTCACAGTTCGTCTTGATAGCGCGGGTCATACTGTACAATTTAAATCTATTTCTGGAACGTAACAAGAACCGTGTTATTTAGTGACCCATATTAATTGTAGTTCAGTGGATTTCCTTATCTTTCGCCGTGTGGGCAAGAAATAAACGAGCCACTCATCCTGTGGGTGTCGCAAGTTGTAAAGGTAACTGCTTCCTTAGACAAGTAGCAATACGCTTGACGAATAGAAATCGAATAAAATGAAACATGATGTATGGGATTGACATATCACATCGATTACATAGTCGAAACATTATGTCATCTCTATACATTTTCTATTCTATTCGATTTCTATTCGTTAAGCGTTTTGCCACTTGTCTAGGGGGGGCAGGAGGCTGCCCCCTAAAAAAGTGGCGAAACGGTTGAGGAATAGAAAACGAATCGAAAATACAGTATGTCTGGGCAACTGTACCAGCTTTAATAGAGTGTTGTATGTTCAGTTCTGACAATAAACGTGTTCCACCTTATGGGTCCAAATCCAACCAAGAATGGCAGCCATTATTGTTTTTTATTCGGAATACTAGGGGCTTGTGCAATAAAATTAGGTATACTAATAAATAATTGAGAAGTTTAAGTCCAATCATCGTCAAAAAATACTGTTATAATTTTAAAAGTAGTGCCTATTGGCAATAACAAAATCATACAAAAAACCGCCATGGACTAACATGTGCGAAAGATCAATTAGTAACCAGATAAAATTCTGAACAATCTTCATTATCAGCTATCTATTGTATCTAATCAAAGTAGATACTTAACTTCAAGTAACAAACACTCGTTGTTACATCTATTAGGTAATCTGTTTAGTAACACTTGAATTCTGCTTCCGCAATTTTTAAACCGAAAGGTACACAGCTATTTACCCGACTGCGCGACGTAAAATAGGGTAATGTGTTTATAAGCCTATGTATGTAGATATGTTTGAACCTTTGTGGCACTCTGGAGACCAAATGCTTCAACCAATTCTGATGATTCTTACGTCTATCGATTTTGAAAAATTGGCTTTGAATCCCAAATATCCTAACAGTAAAATGCTAGTTGGAAGAGCAAGCAGGGCCACAGTCTATCTATGGTGGCAATAACGACACGCACTAGTCTTAACACTCATTTATTGAAGTTTGCTTATAAAATCTAGAAAGGCTAAAATGTCAGATTTTTAATATGACGGCTTGTGAAATGTTGATGCCGTTTAGGTAGAGACATCTTTTGTAGCATTTTATTATCTGACGATTTGATTAGCATAGAGGCCAATCGCTTGGCTTGAGAATCTGGTTTGGATATACTGCGTACCGTTACCAGGAACTATCCAGATTTCTACAAAACGTCCTTGGGCGATATTTTGAATAGTCCAATCAAATAAATTTCCATTGGCCTCCCTTAAAGTAAACTAAAGAAAGGTTTTGAAGACTACCACTTACCACCAAACATACAAACTTTGCCTTTTAATAACATTAGCAAAGATTATCCAAATTGGAAATCCCGTTCTAATTTCTATTCTATTTTTAAAACAAATGTATGTACTTATATACCTTATATATTTGCGCACATGTCCCTACATAGCAAACGACGCATTCAGTCCCCTTCCGTCACCTGAGGAAGTCCAATTAAGTCTGTCAAAACACCACTCTGCCAATAACGTAGTCCAATCAGCATAATAAATATGATTCAATTGATTTTCACGTGTCCATTGAGCGCACAAGTGAGCAACAGATGTTATTATTTAACATTTGGGGTGATGAACTTGTTTTTTTTTTGCGGACAGTATTCGTACACGATGACACATTTGCTGAAGTCGAAGTTTGCCGTTATATGATAAAAATAATAATCCGGTTTCGCATCTCGAAATTATAGCAGATTGGAAATTCAAGTTCAAGAGTAGGTCATAAGTTTGCGTTTGGTGCCTTACTTTGTTGTTATCAATACACTGCTATGTCTTTTTAAATGTAGCAGCTATTCTCAAAGACATCTTCATGTATTTCATACACTGCCTAAAGATAATTCATCACTTGAACTCATTCATTGCATCAAAATTGACCGTTAAATTTTGATGGAAGCGAATGATATAACGACGTTTGTCTTAAAAACTACCGAAGCCAAAAATAATGTATGTATGAACTAGCTGAAAAAGCTACGCGTTAAAGTACAGCGTCAATCAAATCATCAAGTTTTATCCCTGAAGTTTAAACATTTTCCATTTGGTTTATTAACAACTATAAACACATGAATTATCTTCGGTTCATCAACCAAACGTTAATCTGCCCAACAATGTGCTCAATGACCAGTAAAACGGAACATGTAACGAACGCTCTCATCCGCAAATATAGCTAGCGATACCGGGCGATACCAGGTGGGACACTAGCTCCAATATCTCATTACGCCAAGTATCAGTGTCAGGAATATGGATCTGATGTCTGATAGATTTATAAGTCTCTTACACGCGCCATTTATGGAGACGATCGTAAAATTGATAGATTCAGGGATGCTGGATGAGTATATGGAGATTTACTGTACTTGAATTTGACTTAGGTAAGAAGTTCCAGGATTTTAATGCATTTAACTAAAAATCCTTTGAATTTTAGCTACTTCTTCTTCCGTTAGATGATATATATCTTTAAATTAGGGAAAGTTTTGGATTATCATGTGATTACATTTTTTATAGACTCATTAAACCTATTAACTTCAAATTCATTTACTAGTGCTGGCCAATCTAATTTCTATTTTAAGACGTTTCGATGGTTAAGTGCTTAGTCTTTGCTTTAAATAAAAATATTTCAATTTGATAACTGACTTTATATGGGTCCTTCTGGGTTTCGTATTTGTTGCAATATTTTAATATTACATTACTGAATGCTGCGAAATAAAACAATTAAATACCAAGTCTATCCCGTCTATAAAGTAGCTAGCTCTAACGCCCCTCGCATCAGCATTCAGATCGCGCTCAAGTTGCGTTCAAACGCGATTTTGGTGCGCTCGCGCTTGTCTTGTGTCTTATGTGACTCACACGCATACCGCCCCTATTGTCCCGGATTAATTGTTTGTGTAAGTACAATGAATGTTAAACATTAACTTTATTCATATTAATATCAGTGGTGTTTTTTTAAGCGTGTTTCTTTGCACAGGATGCGATTCGTTAGCTCACTGGTTACGTTACTTGTTGATCTTGATGTAGATTTAATGAATTTGCGACTGCCTATTAAGGATTGTTGGCATTATAAGATTGTCGCGTCAACAATTCTGTTTCATATTTAAGTTACTTGCAAAATTAGTTCAATTTATTGAACATTTCTCACGGGAACTTGTGACCTGTATAGGAAGGATCTTGATCCGAATTTGGTCTCACGGCAATAATCTGTGGGAGTACAATGTAAATCGCATCGGTTCTCATGCGAACTGCCGATGAAGGACCGAGCTGTGAGCAGCGGATTTGCCTGCGACTGTACATATCTTTTTATCGCTAAGAACGTCGTATTGTTGTGCCAAATTGGAAAGCTGTGCCATTCCGTACATGCCATGTTTCTTGTCACAGGATACGTTAGCCATAAGTGCGTCATTTATTATGTCATGGTATTTGACGTGTCATTAGCATCTATTTTGCGGGTAACGGTTTGTTTGCGGTTCGTGTTCGAATTTGGTGTTACCTTAACTCGCGTTGGTAATTTGTTATCGACTGTACCTACAATATTTTCGTTTGCAAAACATTGTACTCAAACTTCATTTATTTTGGATATATTTGCTTGTTCTTGAATGATTGTTAAATACATTTTTATTGTAACCGTCACGCAAAGGATTCCGTCATCAAGGCGATATTGTCGTAGACCTATGATAATCTATACGACCTTATTAATTTATTTATAATAACACTCTTAATCTGTTCCAAAGGTCTTTTGAATCCGTTCTGATTCAGATTATTTTCTTCAAATATAGGTAGGTACTTATTTTGTCTTTCTATCTGCAATACTGTTCGAAATATTAGTTTTGTGTTGAGAATATTCTTTCCTTTTACCGAAACGTTTTTAACGTCTCAAGGACGAATTAATCTGATCAGTATAGTATGGCTACGTATTTAGTTACAATGTCGTGTGTCCTGAATATGTTACTCCAAGTTTCTCATTTTGCTGTGAAGCACACACAACATTTCCAGTATCGAAATGGTTGACCGTTAAATCCAGGAAATGGAAACGGAAGGCCGAAGATCGAGCTCATTGGCGTGCCATAGGCACTTGTCCAGAAGTGGACTGAGATTACCAGTAGACAAAAAATCGGGAATGATACTCATTTTTAAGGCTAACTCAATATAATAAGGGACACACAGCAACCCAAGGGATTATTGTTATAGTCTGGTAAAAATCCCTTAGGCATTAACTCGTTTGAATATTCCTCAACTAAGTGATAAACAAACAATCTCAATTTCGCGCAGTTATAATATCAGTAGGCAGCGAATAAGAAATAGGTCGGCAATAAAATGAGTGTGTTGACTGCGGTGACTCACAGGTTACCATTGGGGTTATTGGTAATTATCGCTAGATGTATCTAGATCAATACCTTATACCATAAAAGTTTTATATGGAAAATTATATGAGGTTGATTAATCATTTATGTTCAAATATATATCTCTTCTAAAAGCAATTGTCATTGCCAGATTTGTCTTCGATACTGAACATGTTGCCACTTTTGCTGACTGCCTATTTATTTTCACCTGTTTGTAAGGTTTCGTTGAAAATTCCATAAATAAATTCTCCTAAACCAACCCATCGGCGAGATATGCCGACGATGTAGCAAGGATCACGGCGCAAACCTAAATGTGCTTGGCACGGGATCGTGGCGAGCAGTAGAGTTTGAGACTTCTACTTAACTGTGGGTTATTGAAGTCTGTCGATGATTATGCTGATGCTGCAATCATAAATATCCCGTACATAGTACAAAGACTGTTAGTTATTCTCAGTAGCAGCACGGAGTCTGGCAGGGTGCCTGGTTGATGACAATAGGCTCGCGGCCTATTACATTGGGACCTACAACATAAATGGCGAAATATGGGTGTGCTACACACCTTTGCCTTTCCCTCCGCGGGAAATAGGCGTGATGTTATGTGTGATGTAGTACAAAGAAGACCTTGCCATTTTAAATAGCAGCGTAACTAATCCTATTCTTTCTCTTCCAGCCATATACAACTACACAGCCAAGCCTGGCTCCTTGCACCTCTCGTTCGATGTCGGTGAGCTGCTGCACATCGAGCGGGAGACGAAGCACTGGTACTGGGGCAAGAGCCTGCAGAAGGACGCCAGCGGTGCCTTTCCAAAGAACTACGTACACATCAGGGACTGTATAGTTGACAAGTAAGTTTTTATTTAGGTGTGTCAAGTCTTTGACACTCTTATTCATAAAAGAAGATCATACCGGCATTAACTAAACCCCGTATTAACTCTTTTGGCATTTCTGTTCTTTGATATGCAACCGACAGTCCATCCATTTTTTCAAGTCCATTTTTTCTTGAGTACGTACTTTTTTCAAGCGTTCTTTATGGGAATGCAGGTTTGGCAATTTGTATTTACCTATGTCAAAACCATTTAAATTATTAATACTAACTATTTAAAGGGTTTAAGAATTAGCTGCTTAATATTGTAAGGGATTTGTCTGGTCCTTGAGTAGTAGACTTTAAGCAATGCTATTTTAGCCATCTGCGGACTAAATATGTATGGAAAACATAATAAATAATTGACTAACGATTCTAACTCATTAGGAACGGAGACAACAATTACAAACATTAGTCAACACAGGAGAAAAGATTACTATGACATTTCATATAATCAATACAGCGTAGTAGCAAATGCCTGCTGTCCGATAATATTTCAATTAAACGGCAGCGGGTCGAATGCCACTCGCACGCACACACGCACATCACACACACATGCAACTTCACACACTGCACAGATGTGATTCATGCGTTCGGCAATGGACAATGATTATCAATCACGGTCAACGACCTCGTCAATTAGTAGTTTTTTATGTTAATTATAGTAAACTAGTAGATTCTAGGCCGTTATATCCAGTGGGTACTTATGTCCTTGGTGTAGGTCGATTTGTATCGGATGTGTTATGAATCACCTATTTTCCGGAGTGTCGTCAGATTGTCTAGAGGTACAAGAAGAACGTAGTTGGTTGTGTACTATGAATAGTAGTGTGTATGATTCAAGTTACACGTAATCGATAGATTAAGAATTGATGTAACAGCGGTAATCCTAATAAGTTGTTTATCAAAAAACATTAATAAAAAAGATAGCTAAACACTTATAAGTCACAAAGTAACGACTGGCCACTGTTATCTTGAAATAGAGATCGCCAAATAGCTTTCGGTAGAGTAAACTGCTTTTTTCACCCAATATTGTACTTAGGTATATGGGCCATGATGCAGAAAGCTTACATGGGAAACGACAGCTAGGTAGCAGGTGGGTAGCGGGACTTCACATAAAAGCGACTGTATATTCCCTTATAAAAGAAGCTCTAGCTTGTAGAATACAAACAGACTGACTCATGAATGACAAATCCTTTCTCAGTTTGAATTAAATAAATACAAGAAATGGATTAGTGCAATATGCAATAATCCAAGCTGCTCTTTTAGTCACTCAAGTTTTATAGAAGTTGTACTCTACAGTGTAAAATATCTAAACATTTTTAACCGACTTCAAAAAGAGGGAAATTCTTCTAGTTTTTCTGTATGTATTTTTTTGTAGTCATATTGACTTGTTTAAAACAGTGTGGCAAGTAGTTAACATGAACTTAACTGAAAGCGCTTGTCTCGACTTAGAATTAATATGATCTTAGTATCTAAAGGCAACGAAATGATGTCTACAGAAGTTTATTTGACCCCCAGAAAAACTAGGGAATACCTAAAAGCCAGGTCTAGTAGAAATTTTGTCACAGACTTGTTGTGATTTCATTCCAACTTTAGTCATTTCAGGGAATACCAATGTTTTGTTTGATATCAAACTTTCGGGATTTTCCTCCTTTGTTCAATTATTGGTTTTAGGCGTTATTCTTGTGGCTACTAGCTTTATCTAGGATAAAGTTATAATAGTAATAATTCTTTGAAGTTTAGATGACTTGGGATGGTCAAAATTAATTTTGGCACTCCCAGATTTTTCCTTCAGTATTCCTACGTTGTTATCAGGACAAGTCTATTGCTATTTATATAACTACATTGTTATTTAGATTTGTCTTTGGTTTATCATCATCAGCCTATCTTTGAACACTGCTGGACATAGGCTTCTCCTATGGTCTTTGATTAACTAAAGATAATAATGCCTTTCTGACACTGAACAGGCTACTTAAAAAAGAATATTAATAATAATGCCTTTCAGTTATTATAGGTACTAGCCAAGTTTTGATTTGCATCCTGTGCCTGTGAATCAAAAAATGTTTCGGCTATGCCGTCAAAGACTATTGTAATACAGTCTTAATTCTATTCGATGCGTGTATTGAGCTACATACTTAGTTAAACCAACTCCATTTGAAACGATTTGTATTGCATACTTAGATGTCTTGAGATAATATAAATAAATGATCTATGAAGCGTTACGATACAATGCAGTTGGAGCCAAGACAATGATAGTATTCATAAATTCATGTTTCTTCTTTCCAGATGTGGCGGTACTGTGGTTGCTTCGGCTGGTGGCAATGGGGTTGTTCACGATATAGCTGTCACGCTTAGAGAATGGTTGCAGCATTGGAAGAAGTTGTATATCGTAAGTGTTGTTTACCGTCGTACGAAACTTCGTTGCTCACGTGACTTCACCATGATTACCGATACCTTTTTGATGGTCTTCGAGTGTAAGTTTAAAGACTTTTATGGATAAGAGTACTTTTTTGACGACCGAAAAATAGTAGATAAAGATAGAGAGAGATTCCAACAGCTAGTAGCCGACCTTCATTAATTGGAGTGGCATTAATAGAAGACAAAGAGAAATACCATTGAAGAATTCTTCACCTACACAGTTTTCTGCATTATTGCTGCTTATAGGTCTGAGAATCTACGATCGAGTGAATAACGATACTTCTGCCCTCGTGAAGGCAATCGATCTCATATCATGCATCACATACCTAATATTGTTGGTCATTACTTTTCTACCCGTTAATTCTTATTATTATGAGCCTGTAGTATTCTATTGCAAAGCAAAGATATGCCGCAACGGGATTTAAAATAAACAACGACGAGTTGAGCTAGTTTCCTCTATGATAAGTATATTACGAACAGGAATTCGGATTCTTACCAGTTGTCCTCATTTACTGTTTAATTATTTAAACATGAGCGCCATCAATGTATAATTATTCGGTTAATAATGCTTGAATATTCATGTTCACGTAATGGTTTGTCAATGTTTTATCAGGCTAATAGGTACGCAGGTGCGATGTTCCGTATAGTAAACGTTTGAATATCTATTTGTCTTATAGTGAAGCTGAACCCATAATATTTAAAGTTGAAATAAATCATAGGAAAAGTTATTCGATAACCTTTATGCTGGAAAAGACGCGGTAAAATGTACAATGCGTCTAAACTCGTCGGTGAATATAGTATACAACCGAAAAAAAGGTTCTGGTAATATTATGTTATGCCGCGACTCCGTCCTTTGTAGGCCAGAAACCCTTACAAAGTCTACAGAAGGTCTACAGAAGACCCTACCAAAGTCTCATCACAATCTGATCAATGGTTTAGGGACACATATAGGTCAAACATAAAAACAATCATTTTAACCCGACTGCCCAAAATAGTAGTGTAATGTTTTGAGGGTTTCCTTTATGTATAAATAGTATGTGAGTTTCTTTATTCTACCATAACTTCTGAATGCCTGAAACGATTCTGATGTATGGAGTGTCGTTAGAATTCTTGCAATATTTCGAGTAACATAGGATATATAAAAACGGAAACCAATATTTTTTTCAATAAAAAAACGACTGTCATGTTAGTAAACGAATTAAAAAGTAAATACCAAGTTCCATTGCAGTTGGGGTACCTCTTACATAAAGTAGCATTCATGGCATGGCATGGCGGTCGTGTCTTTTATTTTTTAATTACATTTTTTTTATTATGTAGATTCTAAAAGTAGCATTTAAATGTCCTCTCCCTCCGGCAGCTATAATCAGTACAGGGCCCTTAAAAGGCAGCTAGACGCCACAATACACTGCACGTAGCGGCGTTTTGCTTCCACAACAGAAAATGTCATGCTTTAAGACATGCTTTATAACTGTCAGAGATTCGCATTATTTAAAAATAATGCCGATTTTAAGACCTACATTATTTCATTATTTAGTCTATTTATCCTTCTTTATTATCAGACAAACGATGGCCGTCTCAAGTTCATGGAAGTGAGCTTGCGGGCTCTACTAGAGTTGCGAGCTCAGGCAGCTTCAGGAGCCCTACCTCAAGACCAGCTCAGACGAGTCGCCAGAACTGCTGTCTTCACTATAGATAAAGGAAACCGGTATTTATATTAAATATCTTACTCTTCTCAATAAGTATTCTTTTTATATATGAGGTAATGGACTCATACAAACTGGTTATGCTGTGGTGTAGATATTAGCCTGACTATCTCAACGTACTTAGGTGTTATCATTGGTCAAGGTATTATACTTGTATCCAAAATTTTGATACAGATTCTAGCATAAGACAAATGTTTGTGTGATTCGCAAATTTTTCTGTCCCGAATCTGAAGCTAGTTACTGTACGATACATATTATTTTAACTAGTCGTACATGAAAATACATTTTTGTCAAAGTTTTAATACTGAAGCCCTCTTATTCATAAACGAAAATAATACCTGCATTAACTTAAACTCGTATTAAGTCTTTCTATCGAGTCGTTTATTGACATCCTTGACGACCTGATTGGCGCAGTGGCTAAGCGATTGAACTGCTGCGCTAAGGGTTGCGGGTTCGATTCCCGCCCGGGCAAATATTTGTGCAAACCGAAGATGTTTGTCCCGAGTCTGGCTGTTTGTGTATGTGATATTTCATATTTGTGAAACGCACCCACGACACGGGAGAAATTCCTAGTGTGGGGCGAAGTTTTTTTTTTAATTCCTATTCTTTGACATGGTAACAACAGTGAGAGGTAGGTATAATTTAATCCATGAAATAAAAAGTATTTTTTTTATGTAAGAGTTTATCGATAATATATCATCATACATACTTGATAAATGCATTTTTGTTCACAGAACCTTAGGTATGGAGTTGGCAGTAAGGACGGCAAACGGTCAACTAGTTGATCCGTTAAAAGTGTCCACGTACAAACTGAACGCGCTGCACGATGAAGCTAATTCTCGTATCGAGAAGAATATGGTGAGTGTTTTAAGCAAGTAATATGACCGACCGTAGATCTAATGTATTTAACTTTTCCTTAAAATTTGTGGTCATTAATTCATCCTAAACAAGGTTCCAAGATCGATCACAATCATCTATTTCTTTTTGTCTTGTTACCTGTCTCACCATACACACGTTTGAATGAGACTGAAAGTTAAATAGAAATCTGCACTGACTATATCAATTCCTTGGTAGAGGATAAAAATAATGAATTGAATATCGAATTTTTATTTGCATATAATTTAAATGATTTCCGTGTCTCATATCTTCATATCCAAACACATCCTGGCAATATAGTTCGGGTCTTATCACGCGCAGATCATTATCAAAAATAATAAGCTGCATTGATCGCGGTCACGATGTGTCTCCTTGCGCGAATAAGACCCGTACTCTATCGTCAATAGTTCACAGTGTAGGATATATTAAATGAGCCTTAACACTAAATAAATAAGGTTTATATTTGCATAACTTTTTTCTAGGAGACTACCCCAATCACGCCGCCCCCGACGACCCCCCCCGGCGCGCGCACCTACACGGTCGCGGTCCGTGTACATAACTTTGTGTGTCGGATGAGCGAGCCGGCCGAACTAGCGCTCGCCTTGTACGACGTGTCCGGCGCGAAGCTGACTGAACACCTGCTGCTAAAGTGGCCTACTAACCATGTTAGCCCGACATTGGTTGTGTTTACTGTGAGTATACGAAAATATACCGTAAATAGGCCGTGTGGTATCCGGCCTAGAATTGACTACCCCCTTTCCTCCCGTGGGTTTCGTAAGAGGTGACTAAGGGAAAATCCAGAAGATGGCGCTTGCCAAGCGTGCCAATAATATACGTTTAGGGGTTTTACTTTAAGAATGTATGAAAAACAAATAATAAAAAATAATTTAGGAAACTCTTGCAGGCGAAAAATAAACATAGTTTTTCAATCGGTCATGTTTTTTTTGTTACAGGATTTTGGAAGTGATATACTGAAGAGTGAAAAGTTGTACTTAGTATGTAATATAGTCCGGATAGGATCGATGGATGCCCAAAATATTGACCACAGGTAACTAAACTATTTACAAACATTACACCTTCACATACTATGCACACTGAGAAATACTGCTAAAAAACACACAACAAGCAATATAATAGCTTCAAAAATATTCCAGACGCAGCTCGGTTGCGCAGGCGCCTCCAGTTACCACGTCAAGTCGGTCTATGCGGCGCCCCTTTGGAGTCGCGTGCGCAGATATCAAGCGATCTCTAACAACAGACAATCCTGACAAACACATACAAGTGCCGTTTTATGCGTATGTATAGTTATGTATATGTTAACAGTACTTAAATGATTGTTTTAGTGCTTCTATAAATTCAATCATCATCATCATCAGCCGTAAGGCGTCCACTGCTGAACGAAGGCCTCCTCCTTTTAGAAGGGGGTTTTGCCATAATCCCCACGCTTGGCAAGCGGCTTGGGGATCGCAGTGTTGGTGGTCAAGTTACAGAAGACGCTGCTGCCCATCTTCTGGGTTTTCCCTTAGTCGCCTCTTACGACACCCACGGGAGGAAAGGGGGTGGTCAATTCTAGGCCGGATACCACACGGCTTACTAAATTCAATACTAGTAATTAAATTAATTAAATAATTGCATGGTGCCAAAATGTAATTCCTTTGTTAAAGGTTATTACTAGTTTGTGAAATGCACCCACAATACTGGAGAAATTCCTAGTGTGGGGCGACGTTTCCTTTTTTTTAAGATCTGGCAAGAAGCAGATTAATCTATATACAGTTGTTTTATATTGTAAAAAAATATGTTTTGTTTCAGATATGAAAAGGAAAACCTAGATGCGTTATTAAAGAAAGTGATAACAAACCGCGATATTAAAGACGCGAAACATTCACAAGGACTCTGGGTATCCGTGCAACTGGTTGAAGGGGATCTTAAACAGGTTAACCTATTTGATTTACTGTGTAACAATAAAATGAAAAAACAAGCAATAGTCAACCTAAACTCAGTGGTCATAGCGTCTAAATTTAGTTGCGACTGATGAAGTAGAGTGTAGAACTTAAAAATAATCTTAATTAAATTACATTCATCGAATCTAGCTCTTACCTGAGCTTTTTTTTTATCGTATGTTTGAAGATCAACCTGGTGTCAGAGTTTAAACCGCCTGTAGGCCTCTGACATGGCTTTACACACCGTTGAAAAATCTCTCAGGTGTGCCGGTTTCCTCACGATGTTTTGCTTCACCACTTTTAGCAACTGATAATAATTAATTTATAGTATGCAAATGAATTCGAAAAGACATTGGTGCGTGCTGTGACTTGAAATTGCGACCTTTGACTTGGCAGTCCAAAGTTTAAAACTTGACAGTCCAACGTTCACACCACTCGGCTATCACCTGAGTGGTATGACCGTTGAACTGCCAAGTTTTAAGCTTTCAAGTTAATAACTTTAAGAGGACTTACTAATATACTTCGTAATCTTTCCTCGAGTTACTACCTTGTATGTTTATATTGTGATGTTTGAATTGTTTAATCAATACCTAACTACGAATTTTCTTTAGCTATTATTGACATCTCATATTAATACTGTTTATATCTATTAACAGATACGCGAAGAAAACCCACACATTGTAGTCGGCAACACCGCGGTGGCCCGTAAGATGGGATTTCCCGAAGTGATCTTACCCGGCGACGCTCGCAATGATCTTTACGTCACAGTATGCGGCGGCTCTTTCTCTAAGGGAGGGGGGAAATCCTCTGAAAGGAACATCGAACTAGTTGCCAGGGTTGTTGATAAACATGGACGGATATTGCCTGTAAGTATTAATGTTTATCAGATTTTTGAATTCTTACTCCTATCCTTTTATGATTAATTTCGTTGCGAGTTCCGAGACAGTCTAGACATTTCTCCGGTACGCCTCGAGCTTCATTGCCTCGATGGTTCTTAATGGTTAAAATTGTAGATCCTGGCTTACAGGAGTTGCAATGATGGGCACGAGTAGTGGGCTTGTTCCGATTAAACAAGATGTTGAAAATTTACAATATTGAACAGTATTTTTCTCTGTATGAGAAGAGGCATTTGGCTTGCATTGTGAAAGTTATCGGCTTATTATTTACTTTCGATGCCTATCTACAGTGTACACGAAGTGCTCGAAATGATTTCTTTACAAATTGCATCTAATATCTTATTTGGATACGTAAATCGTAAATAAATCATTTATATTTAAAGTTTTTTTTCCTTTAATATAGTGAAAAATCAAGGCATGCTGTGGTACATCCGATAAATTATACACCACCTTGGCTATTTAATTAGAGTCGAATTCAAAGCCCTTTTCTTTACGAAGTTAGTTAATATTTCTATTGTTTCAGGGTGTAGTGTCGGTGGGCGCCGGGGTGCCACTAACAAATGAGTATACATCGGTAGTGTACTATCACGATGATCGACCGAGATGGCAGGAAGTTTTCAAGGTAAGATATATTTTCTGAATATTAAAATGCATTTCTTAAGTGCATTGCATTGGAATTTGGCTAAATTATGTATACTAGACCATATAATTATGTAATAATAATTATATTTACAAACATAAAATCGTGTAGTGTAATGTGCCTGCCGTGTGGTATCCGGCCTAGAATTGACCACCCCCTTTCCTCCCATGGGTGTCGTAAGAGTCGACTAAGGGAAAATTCAGAAAATGAGCAGCAGCGTCTTCAGTATCTTGACCACCAATACTGCGATCCCCAAGCCGCTTGCCAAGCGTGGGGATTATGGCGAATCCCCCCCCCCGCTACGGGGCGGCCTATGTTCAACAGTGGACGTCTTTTGGCTGATGATGATAGTGACACAATATCGAGTCTTCCCTTTTCGAGCTCAGTAAGTGGTGTCTTAAAATAACAAAAAAGGTTGTACCCGCTACAAGGTTTGTACCTGTTACTCAAATCCTGTCCTTGAACTAGTTACCAGTCGTTTTATACTACAGCAATGTTTTATACTCCATCAGGTATGTCTAAACATCGAGGAGTTTAAAGAGGCGCACCTAGTGTTTCTCTGCCGCCATCGCTCGTCCAACGAGGCGAAGGACAGGGCTGAGCGGCACTTCGCGCTCTCCTACCTTCGGCTGATGCAGCGGGAAGGAACCACAACGCCTGATACGCAGCATAACTTGTGTGTTTACAAGGTAATTGTTTGGATATGTGTTTCGTCCTTATTCTAAGCTATGTCTTCTGTGTCGTGGGAGTGTTTTTGGGAACTTAAATATATCACAAGCAGAAACCGCTCGTATTTGGGACATGATATATCTCACACAAATATGTGAAATGAAAGTGCCTATACGAGTTATGATATGACGTTTGCTCACTGGTTAAACTTTTTTACATTATAAGTTACATCCTTAGCACATATTGACACATAAAAAGTCAAATAAATAGTAATATACCAATGATAATATTATATCTTCTGTATTTTTAAATCAATTTGCTAGTACTCGTCTTCAAAAGATAGTATAAGCCTTGATTTGTTATTAACATCTCATAGTTACTAAGAAAAGAAGGCCTTTTTTCGGTTGTTTTGCATACATCTATTAATTATATAAAACACATCCCAAACGTTTGTAATGTTATTAGCTAATATATATTTTTTTAAATTTAATTAAAGGGCTTTGTCGCTTTGCGATTTTTTCGCCCAATTGTTGATGTTATAACTCTCTTTGACTGCCTTTTTGGTCTAGCGGTTGCACAGTGTGATGTCCTGGGTCGGGCAGTGTTATTGGGTTTTTCCATTAGGTAATTCTCAGGAGCAGCACAGTTGTGCCCGGGTAATGGTAATAGGCTCGCTCCCTATTACATAGGAACCTATATCTAACATAATTGGCGAAATGTGCGTGTACTATACACATCTGCCTACCCCTTCGGGAAATAAAGGCGTGATGTGATGTTATGCCATGTTTTATGTGTGGTTGATAAACACCGTTCGGCACCAGATCGACAAGCGCTCGAGCCCGGGCGAGCTGGAGGCGGAGGCGTGCGCGGCGTGCCTGGGCCTGCCGTCCCGGCGCGACGAGCTGCCGGCGGGCGCGGAGCACGGCCTGACGCGCGGCGTGCTCGCGCTCGTGCACCGGGACGCGCTCGCCGTGCACACCAAGCTGTGCTCCACCAAGCTCACGCAGAGGGGTATGCTAGCTTATACTTTGAAACTTTTTGCCCCGTCGTGGCCCTGAAAAATTCTTGAAAGAAAAGTTAAATAACTACTTATATGTAATGAAATGGTACTTTAAACTAATTAAATTGTACATATCAATACTTGTGATATAGTACCAAACAATATATTACTACTTATAAATTACTATTTAAATATAAACCTATGGTATTTTAAAAAACAACTTTCACTATAGACGTAGCCCTGAAATCATGATGACACAAATTAGCTTTTCATAATTTATTGACATACTATACACAGCTGTTCTGACACGACAGCTCAAAAACAAGAGTATCTATAATGATTTTTTGTCAAAAGTAGAGGCTGATTATTTTGATGTCAATATTTTAAATTGCACTCATATCAGTCATCTTTTATATCGTTTTTAACCCCCGACGCAAAAGCGGGATGTTAAAAGTTTGACGTGTCTGTCTGTGTATCGATCTGTGGCATCGTAGCTCCTAAACTAATGAACCGATTATGATGTGGTTTTATGTTCTTTGAAAGCTGAAGCTGATGCTTCTTAGGTATTATTTATGTTGTGTCGGGAGTTAATATTTTTTATTTATTTATTTGTTTCGTTTCAGAGGAGATATTGGGCGTACTAAAATGGAACACCCATTACGCAGAGGGTACCTTACGGAATGCTCTTACTCAGCTGCTAGTAGTGCCCAGTGAGGAGCTAGTCAAATTCTTACAAGATATACTGGACGCACTGTTCAGTATATTGACGCAGGTAAAAAGATGATATACTTGTTCTTAGTTAAACACAATTTGCTGTACCTGTAGGTAATTCGTTTTTTATGACCGTTACCCCCAGTAAGACACTTCCAGGCTTTAGGTTCAATAATATTTAGTATAAAATAGTTTTTCTGTAGTGCTGTTTGCTGTCATACTTATTTTTATGTTAGGATTTTATTTATCTTTACCAATTATAACATGCTACATAAACTCAGTAGAAAAGCTAAGTAACTGTCTAATCAACCCCCTGATACGATTGATAAAGGGCTTTATTACACACTGAAAACATCTATAAACTAATATTTTTTATGCTTAACTTAATCATTTTTTTTAAATTTATTTATTACGAAGATTATGCTGGTGTTCAATAAAGTATATTCCATTGATCTATTTCTTAGGTGGAAGAAGACCACGAAGGCTACTCAGACAGGAGCTATGGTGTC
This sequence comes from Abrostola tripartita, assembly GCA_905340225.1. Taxonomy (NCBI): domain Eukaryota; kingdom Metazoa; phylum Arthropoda; class Insecta; order Lepidoptera; family Noctuidae; genus Abrostola; species Abrostola tripartita. The sequence goes on along the minus strand of HG996508.1, from coordinate 3,606,147 downwards.
CTGGTCCTCGAATGCCTGCTTCGTGTGATATCGTTGGTAGCAGACCACAAGTACCAACACTTCCAGCCGGTGCTGCACGTGTATATCGATGACAGCTTCTGTGACGCGCTCGCCTATGAGTAAGTTAATTGTGTTAAATATATAATTTAATTAAATATATATTATTATTATATATATACATACATATTATATTATTATGTATATAATTTATGTATTATGTGTATACATAATATATTATAATCAATGTTAATCTGTATACCGGTCGCTATGGTTATAATTGTTGTCAGCGGGCAAACACACGCGGGACATGAGGATGACGCTTTAATGTTTTGCTGTACATGTAAATAGTTTTGTATACAGTAAGCAGTTTTAGTGCATAAACGTCAAAAATCGCAAAGAAGGTGCGAGAGCCCACGCAGATAGTAAAGACAAATTTTATAAAGTACCATTTCTGCTCCTTATTCTTGTATTATCAGTGCGGCGAGGGTACTTAAGTACGGTCAGGGCGCAAAACGGTTATTGATCATCTTACCCATTCTTTGTAATAAAGTGAGACAGTAGCCTGATGTGTATACATATACACATCAAATATTTATATATATTTATGTTCCTACTCCTATATTATATTCTTTTATGATTAATTTCGTTGCGGGTGCCAAGACAGTCGAGTCATTTCTCTGGGACGCCTGAAGCATTATTGTCTGGATAGTTCTCAATTGTTATCATTGTACATCCTGGCTTACAGGAGTCACAATATTGGCCACGAGTGGTGGGCTAGTCCCGGAAAAAAAACCTCAATTAGAATTTATTAAAAACAAGGTGCAGTTTTTCAAGTAATTATTATTATTGATTTAAATTGTTCACAGAAAATTGATCTCAGTGATGGTGTGGGTGATATCCGAGGCGAACGCGGGCGACGCGGCGTTGAAACGTCTCCTTGTTTGTATGAAGTGTATAGAGAGTCTAATACGACTGATCGTGAGGAGTCGGCAGTTGAGGAGTGCTCTCGGAGACAGAGGGTCGGACAATGACTTCTGTTGTCTATTTGAGGTGAGTTTTATAGTTTATTGTGGAATTCTAAGGCGGAGGCCTTCTGGCTGATGATGATGATATGGGACGTGCATGGTTGTATGAAAGATAAATATCATTTAACCGGAATAGGCTATTTAAAATAGTAGTTTCTGATCGCCATACACAGCCCCTTGAAGCGACCAACCTTCACCGCTTCCCCAAAAAAAAAGAAAAGGATTAGCGAGTGATTGCGCGCTTACTTGTGCACTATGACATCTCCTGCGTTGTCCAGTCTCAGTTGAGATAGGCCGAAATTCGGTCAGGAGGACATTATTATTATTATATGGTAATATGTTGCAGCATTTGTTATGTGAGCAGAAAAGTTTCTATCAATTATATTGATTAAATAGTAGATATAAGCACTAAAATTAGATCTATATCTGCCTCGATGGGTTAATTCGCAACAGAGTATTAAAACGCACTTTTTGTTTCAGAATCTTCTAGAAATGCTAGTATGGTTAATGCGCTGTGGTGACCACGCGCTCACATGCCAGGGTTCAGCCTTGAAGTATCTGCCGCATGCGGTGCCACACATTATTAAAGTATATCCGGATACGCAACTTAGGTAGGTTGTTTATAAATGTTAAAATATGGGCTACAATATATTTATTTAAAATTATTCACGGTAGACGTTGGAAACTATACTAAAGCGTAGAAGTTGTGTTCTGAAAATTATATAAATATTCTCTTCACAGAGGAATAGATGACGTGATAACTATATAATGAAACGAACCTTACAAAAAGGATGGATTACCTCATTTTATTAACTCTTACTTGACCATAAAAATACGTAAGTCTAGATTGTTTCCCAACTAAGGATATAGGTATATAATATATCCTTCTGCCTACATCATATGAAATACAAGCGTTAAGGCACCCCTTACAACAAAACTGGGGAAATATGGGTTTACTTAGGTAGTTACCTCTGTTTACTCCTTCGGGGTATAAAAGCGTGATTTATGTATAGTTATGTAAGATCTTATTCGTGAGCCAGCTTCCGTGTACCTCCGCTGTAAGATGTGTGGTGTGGCCCTCAGCGCGTACGTGGTGCGCGCGCTGGACGCGCTGCCGCTGGGCCGGCTGAGCAAGCAGCGCATGCTGGCGCTGCTGGAGCTGGTGCGCGGCCCGCTGTGCGCCGCCGGGCCCGCGCGCGCGCTGCTGCTGCCGCACCTGGCCGCCACCACGCGCGCGCTGCTCAGGGACAAGGCCGAGGTGACTCCCGCCCGCTACCGCACGCCTACCGCACACCTACACACACGCGACGCCACGTCTATGCACTGTCGATCCAACAGATATCTAGCTACACCTCCTTATTAAGTATTTCAAATAAATTAAATCGCATAATTAAAAAAAAGTCAAATGCAACATACCTATATAGCAATCTTTAAAATTTACGTATTTTTTACTGAGTTAGAAACAAGAAGATTGAAAAATAACGATAGGTATAATAATCACAACATTTAACTTTAACTAAACATTAGTATCTGCTAATAAGTGCATAGGTGACGTTGACAAACATAATACAAACACCTGAAAACATTGACGCAAACTACACGTGTTTTAAATAGTAAACGAATCTGATTTTATTTCTAGTTTTATGCGTTGCAACGAAATCTTCCCAAAAACTATAATAAACACAGAAAGCATTTTAATTAAAAATGTTAAATTAATTCTCCTAATTTTTTTTTTCATGCTAGGTTTTTGTGCTTATATAAAAAAATGTGATAAAAAAAAACTTTATAATTACCCAGATTTATTATCTCTTTCTTATGAAATGTTATAAAATGATTGCAATAGTATCAAGTTATTTTTGTACACAATTTAATGGGATTTTACACTAAATACATTCCATGCAAATGGTTTCAACACTTCGGTAGACGGTTTTGAATTTTTTATTATAATTATTTAATATAACACTGAGTGTTAAATAACTTTTTCAAAACGTCTATCGAAAAAATATATTTTGGTGAGTAATTTATTTTTTGCACTCGCAATATTCTTGGGTGTTGCCAGCATACTTAAATTCTGTGTATTTGGTATTTTAATAAACATAATATTCTGTTATCTTCTGGTAAATTTAATAAGTGAAATATATTGAGGGTTTTTATTGATTGTCCTTGTATCCTAGCAACACTCAATGTTAATTAAGGTTACTTCGTCAATAACCCTGTGTTCGTCTAGTGATAAAACCCACCGGTACGTGTAATGGTATGTGAGCACCGCACTACGGTAATGTACGCGTATTTGTGTTCGTGTATTGTGATATCGTTACGTCAGACCGAGAAGGAAGGGTTGGGTGGGGGACTAATGATGGCTTATTAGTTTTAAACGTACGTCTATTGTATATTTTACATGACTAACAAATCTGCCGTGAATTTATAGACCTACTAAGACAAATTTTTCTCATACCTGGATAAAGCATATTATGTGATTCCATAAAATATATAAAGTTAATTCTACTATCTATTGTAGTAAAGCAGCTGAACAATGAGTCATTTTCAGAATATACATTTTTTGCCGTTTCAAACAATTGCGTAGTAATTAAATGCTTTGTAAATTTCAACTCCTAAATGAAAAGTGTTATTACTCAATTGACGACTATATAAATGACAAATTTTGAATGTTTATCTTCAAATATTTGTCTGCTGGAAACAGCAGAATATTATGGACACTATATAATAATTTTACTATATACTTTTGTAACAATATTCTTACAAATAAATAAATATTATTATTATAAATGTAATTCAAACACCATTAAAACATAAAACAAAGTATGCCTTTGTTTAAATACTTTTCAAAATAAGTTTCTTATGGCTATAATAATTCGTAACTTATTTTCACATTTGACTGTTAAAACTATAAGCGTACATCATTCGTCTCCCACCACCCCTATTGGAGCCGCCCAGGTATGTCTGTGTCCGTATGGCGCGTCGCGGCATCACCGAGGTAAGCACCGCACGCTGATGCATGCAGTCCGTTTTGCACCCTGTGTCGTATGCGGTATAGTTCAATGTCGTTTGAGTTTTTACTGCGATGGATTTCGACAAGAAGTTTTCGACTTCAAAACTAAAAGACTAGTAATTTTTAGTTTTATAAATAAGTAATTTTAAAAATAACTACTCTCGTACGTCTTACTTTGAAAGTATAAATAATACTCGTATGTTCGGACATGACAACTTATCTTTTAAATTATGGAACAATCTGTATAATGCAAGTATGGTGTACTAAAAAAACCATCGCAGTCGAAACTCCAGTAAACAGTTGTAGAATAGTACGGTAGATTGTTGTAGTGGACTAAATAACTAAATTCCTCTAATTATCTAAACATCTCATACCTCATAAGTAACAATAACATGAAAAATACATAATATACTCCATTACTACCTAATTTTACTGGGCTACAGAAATATAATACTTCTTCAATAGAATAATATGATCATACCGCTTATATATCACTAATCGGATCAAATATAATTAAATAGCTGTCTTGAAACAAATATTTGAGAATAATAAAATATTATTTTTTTGGTTTTTTACCGACTTCAAAAAAGAAGAGGTTCTATGTTCGTCTTTGCAAATATAATAAAACATCAAAGTAAACAAAATCGTTATTTGATTCAAGAAAGCTATTATTTCAATCACATTTAATATAACCACTCGTTACTAACAGCTAGATTCACTTATTATGTTATAATCAAATATTACATATTTCACTCATATAAATAGCATGCCTCTAATGTTTACACTTTAAAGAGCTAACACAGTATAAGTTATATATTTTAACATAATAAGCCTCCACTCCTTACATATTTTTTTTTACTAAAATTCACCTACTATGTGGAAAAGATTAAGTACTTATAAAACTGTAAAGAATAATTAATAAAAACCGAGAGGGAAAATTATTCTTTTAAAAACAGTATATATACTTGGCTGAACAGTAAATGGATATTATATTAATTAAAAAAACAAATATTTTAAGGTTCACACGATTTCAACGCATGTTAGTAGTAGAGGCTTCCACAACACTACATTACCTTTTTAAAACTTGACTAATGTCAATGACCTGCATGATTGAGGGTCTTAGTTGTCATTCTTCAATAACAGAACACTTTAGTAACAGTATCGCGTCAGACATAAGACTGTAACTGCCTTATGTTTGACGCTCGACTTTACGCATTCTTCTTGTAACAAAAGCGTGCCTTCGTCGCACCCGCATCGTGAGATATGCACACAAACCGTGATTATCAGTAACATCACACGATAAATAATACATTAATTATTTCACTTCAATATATAAAAATATTCTATACTCCTTTCGACATATGGCATTATTAATATGTATTTACTAACATCACTTTTTATGTTTGTGTGTGTGCATGTAGTGTGTATACACAGTGTGTAGTTGTGTGCGGCACAAGTTGGTCCAGTCGACGATATGGTTCAGTTTTGTTTATCACTTACTAATAAATCGTTTGTGTTGTCTGTAGAGATGTAATCAGATGTAATCGCTCTGAATAAAATTACAAATGAACTAGTGTAATTGAATTATATGTCAAATAATAAAGGTCACTTTATTTTCATATAGGTTTTATAGTATTAATTAATATGTGTTTTAAAGTTATCAAAACTAACATAAATTACATTTGTAGAATATGGTCTACACTGTATTGTAGTTTACTAATTAAAACGATTCAAAAAAGGGAAATTATTTATTACAAGCTAATATATAAGAGGGATTAGTAGTTAATGAACCATCCGTTGGCTAATTAGGTCTGTGTGTCTGTCTGTGTGAACACTTTACTAATATCTTGTGACGCTATTGTTCGACTCTCACATTATTATGTATGGAAAATATTTTTTGCACTATTTATTCAATTATTTTTTCTACCTATAATATAATTTGTTCTATATTTATATAGTATAAGTATCCATACATATAATACAACTTTACTTCACACTTTACGATTTTTTTCTTAATAACATTGCAACATTTTTCTGATGTTGGTGTTAAAAATTAATTCAAATAATAATAATTTAACAAGCGCCTTCGATGTCGCTTGAAAACTAAATTGTGTGCAAACTCTTGATGTGTTGCATGTTTTGCGCTAGCGGGCTGTCAGTTGATAGCTGTCATAAATGACAGTTTTCACTGTCAATGTCAGTCTCATCTGACAGTTCGCTAGTGTAACGACTGATCATTAAAAGTTCTAGTAATATTTATTGATTTTTTGGACTTGATAGAAAATACTAAACCTAAAAATAGAAGGATAAATTATATTGTAAGTCGTTAGTAAAAAAACATACTAGACTGTTTTTTTTTAATTTTTAATGATCAATCATTTGGTGTACGCTGGAGACGAATTCCCGATATTCAAATTAGTTAAATGGCTTTATAAAGATGATGTTACATTACTACAATCTTTGATCGATTGATCCCAGCAAATGATAATCCGTGGTCACTGCCATAATAAGCCATTTTTGCGCAAACTATATCGCTAAAATATCAGTCGTAACGTGACATCAAAGCCATAAGGCCTTGTCTGCCTTGCGTCAAGTAATTCGGGGATAAGTCAGCGTCCGCTAGCAATGTCGGGTGTGGCAGTGGGATCGCGAGGCCGCCCACAAGTCGCGCTCGGTGGGCAAAGCGGCGCGGCTCCTCGGCGCAGATACGGCGCGACTGCACGACCACACGCACCACCAACAGATCGTATGTATACGCCTTTAGAATTAAGTTCGATGACTGTGCCTCGGTTTGAGCGATAAGCGCTGTACATTGCATTTGTGCCTCGTTTGGCATTCGTGTGGGCTGTTCTGTAAACAAATGTTATATGGGTTATTGATCGTGAATATTCCCCTTATTTATAAACGATAATTAAATGCCTCTTAACTTAGGACCCTCTTTATCTACATCTCTTTTACTTAAGATGCCGACAACAGATTCAGAAAATGTATAAATAATGGGGGTTATTGGTTTTAATGTTGTTTTAGTGTTTGCTCAAAACAAGGCACTCAAGAATGGAGCAATTCGTTCGTATTTTCAATTATTAACTTCGCATAATTATGTTATTGGAGTTTTGTAATTGCTTTATTCAAACACGGATAAATCTGAAATATCAATTCAAAACATTTATTTATAACTGCTTAATTTTAGCTTACTGAAAATTGTGTAACTGAAATCATAATATTTACATTCCCCTTATCTCATTTAATTATATAATTAATCATGCTTTAACATGTATGTACCTACATCTGATGTCACTACAACAACAGGATTGTCAAAACTTCCTGTATCATGTTATCATTATAACCATGGATAAAATGCGACGTATACAGTGTACCTATAATATTGATATATTAACAGTTCTCATTTTATTATTTAGTGTGTGTAATGCCAAAGATAGTATATATATACTCTGATTTCATGCAGCCGTGTCCACGTTCAAGAGGATAGCGTAAGTATTTCATTCGAGAAAAGGATGGTACGGCCGTGCCGCTTTTTTGCTCAACTTGGCGGGGGCACTGCAGTGCCCCCAGATAGGACAGAACGAATAATTCTCCACATTTCCAGGAATAAATTAATCGATTTTATAGCTCCTTATGAAATTTGACACTTGTTCATGGACACAATAACAAGAGCTATATAAATGCTTGTTAAACAATAATATTATTCTTATCACATCTAATCATTATTATAGTATTCAGGATCATTATTTCACTCAGTTCTACATTTATCAGTCTGTATTTGTCATATATTTCACACATCTATAAAAACCTTCAATTTGAAAACAAAAATATCTTCTAAAATCAATCCTAAACGTAGCGCTTTAAGCTGTAAAACTTGCAGGCTTGAGTAAATATGCTTATTGATTGTAAGCAAGTCCGTTTCCACTGATGCAACATACAAAAGGTATATTCTAGGTTCAGTTGCCATTCTGGATTCTTCATCGACTTACCAGAACAGCAACAACCGGTGATAACTTATTATTTCCATTAAGCATACATGACTAAAACTTTAACGAAATAACTATAGGGGAGGAGTTGGTACAGTAGCCACAAAGACTCATGAACAGTGGTTAATTAAGACTTTATCTGTTAGGTGGAGCTGTGCGTCGAAACTCTGGGTGAGGTGATGTCACTTCTCGCGCGTGAAGATGTGGGTCCCGTGGAGGCTGACAGGGGCGAGTTGGCCAGGAGGTTACTGCCCACCGTCCTGAAGACTGCCGCGACCATGTTGAGAGACAGGAAGAGTGAGGACCAGTGTAATAGTGCTGATGATGCTTTGTTGGTGAGTGTGTTTTTTTAACCTTTTGGATCGTTCATTAATCATTTGATGTTTTTAGCAAAATTTAAACCCCCCCCCCCCCTTTCCTCTGGTGATAGTTGGTGAGATTGTAAACTAACTTCACCTCCCTATCCAAGATCACGTGTCACCATTTTTGATGGAGTGAGGGAGCTTGTTTTTTTTGTTTTTTTTTACACGGAGTAACAAAAGTGTGGTGCAATTCCCGGCTCAAAAGCTGCTTTGCTTTTCGGTATAGTCAACGCGCGTTCAACAAAAAAATGAATACACGTGATATCTCATGACACTCCCTCGTGTGATACTTCGTGATTTTTTCCGAATGCCTCCTCCCCTCTTTCAAACCTCACGTGATTAATGGACGATACCTTTGATATTTTCCTGAATTATGCTTGTCTAAATAAATGTTATGACATCATCTCGCGCAACATTAGATTTAGTAGTATTAACACTATTTATTTCACCTAAATAACTTCTGTTTTAAAGTGTAGTACAAAAAGCTGCGCAGAACTATATTTTTTTGTACTGCGCGTTCTCTCAGATTTACGATACTCTTACGCTGTAGATGATTGTACCATAATACCATTGCGAAAGTCAAGTTTAGAGTGGCAAAGTTTTTTAAGCTCACTGTACTTTATTGCACGATTTCAATATCATATTATTTATTATTATTTCTATAAGTTGCGTAATAATGGTGTTCAATAAATTATATTATATATTTTCCAGAGAAGAATAGTCTCAGTACTTTTGGACATGGTGCGTCAGATGTCAGAAAACCAATACTCAATGGTGGTACGAGCGTTAGAAGCTGAGAACGTTGGTGGCGCCGGTACCCTCGTGTCAGATGCTCTGTCGTTGTTCCTGGCGATACTACAGAGGCCAGTGTTTAGACCTCATTGGGCTGATATGCTGCATCTACAGCATTATGTTATGCTACATGCATTGAGGTAACATGACACTTTGGTATCCTATTGAAATTCCTTTGTTCCTTAAATAGCATTTCTTTTTTCTATAAGTAGTGTTGCACAGCTGTAATAGTTCTTTTCTTGTTATTATTGTAGAAGGTGATTGTGTATTCTCTGTAGGAGATCCGATATCGCCCGTTAAGCCGCTCTTTGGTCGGTTTCCTATCCCTTTGGACTAGCTTCACCTGTTGTTACGTCACATTTTGTGCACTAAAACATCTCCTGTTTAGTTGACACGCAACGTGCATAATAGTACACCCACATATTAGTATTTTATCATGTTATCGCCCCTAGATAATCATACATAACTTTAAATTCTGTACGAACTGTTAGTATATAACTAATCCATTCCAGATTACTAGCTACAACGCTTCGCGAGCGCCTTCACTCCACAGACGAGTCGGACACAGAAACACTCTCAGCTGTCCATTCGCTCTGTCGAATATGGTTCGAGGCCGGCGCATGTCTAGCGACGTCGGCCCCTCTACAACTAGAGACGTTACCTGCGGCGAGGAAGCAAAGGCTGAGTGCACTGTATGGTGACATAAGAAGGGGTGTCGCCGACTGCTTGAGCGAGATGTGGTACAGTTTAGGTGGGTTAAAATAATCACTAAAAATACATACACGAATACTAGACGTTGATTTGGCAATGACGGACTGGACGGACGGGTATCAATTAAAATGAGTTATCTCTCCGTTGTCCAAACGTATAATGCTTAATGCCTAGGTGCTAAGTAACACATACTAATACAGGGAGGGAGTGTAGACACACTACAATATGAACTATTTTTACGGATTCTAAGATAATTTAAAACTCCACTTGCGAGGCTACAACTTGATGAAAGTATTCTTTATAAACTGTTAACATGCAGTGGAACTGTGTTCCAAGTAGGTGGCGATCACTGTCGACTGTTAGGGTGCCCAAAAAGGTTGGCGGCATTGCTAAATCTTTGGCCGAAAAACAAGCCTGCCCTTTATTCACGTGAAGAGTATGATATTTTCTTTTGCTCATAAAACATAGTACAAAAGTTGTCAAGTACATAGTAATAAGTTTCATCATCTATTGTCCACAGAAGATCACAAACGTTCATTCATCCCGTTCCTGGTGGGACCCTTGTTAGAAGTGAGTTTCCTGAAAGATGAAGAAGTTCGTAATACAACCATACCACTGTTCTTCGACATGATGCAGACTGAGTACAGCCATAGTGTGGTGCATGGTGAGACTGGTGAGTGTCTTGATTTTATTATATTAGCGAGTATGTAAGGGTGTTGTTAATTTTATGATTTTAAGTTAGGTTGAGTAACAATTTTCTTGCATATTTAGGTATCGCTGTTACACTTAAAGTCTTAGTCGATATCTATTTTGAGTACTGCCTCTTCTGGTAGGTATTCAGGATCAAATAGAAACACCAGAATCTATTCACCGGATATATTTCTCGTTAGACCTAATTTGATCGTTCAATCGGACCAGTGCGCAGTATCTGCCCGTTGATTCATACATCGCGCTCACATACGTTTTTGCTTTCATTGCATTACCTTTCATACTGTGTCCCTACACATATCTATTACGTTTGTCGAATGAATGATGTGTTAGTTAGTTGTGTGAGTTAGAATCATTTTTTATTTAAAACACAGGTGTACTTTGTCCAGTTCAGTCATTGAAGATGGATTTTGAAAGTACGCAATCTATCGCACGAGACTAACGCGCGCGGTCAATGCCACAATAGTCGCACTATAAAAAAGTATACCTAGATATAGGCGACAGACGCACCTGATGTCTGCTCGCGCATACATTTTCACAACAACTGTCACGTGACTTTTGTCGCATCGGCCGCACAGAAAACCGTTTTATGTCTTAGTCAAATCAGTGGTGAAACGAATTTCAAACGCACCAGCAACAACCGCGACCGCCGTTCGGAGGACACAACTGCCGAACACGTGTTCACAGCCGTCTTTTTTGACAGAGAGCCCGCTGAAAGAGCTAGAAAGCGAGATGATCGACAAGGTAGACGTGTTAGTGGAGCGCGGGTACGGCGACACCGTGTGGCGCGTGCGCTTCGTGTCGCTGTGCGGCGCGCTGTGCGGGGCCGCGGGCGGCGCGCTGCGCGGGGCGGCGGCCGCGCTGGTGGCCGCCGCCGCCCGCCAGCTGGACGCGCTGCTGCAGTACCGGGCCGCCGCGCGCCGCTCCGCCACGCCGCACCGCATGCACCTCACCACCTGCGTGCTGCACTTCTACCAGCAGATCGAGCGCCCGCACATGTATATACGGTGAGAGATGATACACAAACTGACCTTTATAGGTAAGGGATAATGACATCTCATAGGTACAGCACTTGACCGCGGTTACTATTTTTAGACGTCGGGCACGACTGTTATTCTTAGATCATTATATTAGCAGTCATGACGATCAATAATGAACAACTGTGATCGATTAATACAATTATTTTGCAGAAACCAAAAATAACACAGCTGTTTTCAAAATTCCACGACCCAATCATAAAGTGGCTAGGGGATTGCCGGGCCAGAATAGCACTTCCCTATTTCGTCCCGTCGGTGTCGTAGGAGGCGACTAAGAAAGGGGAATGCCCACGGATGGTATCGCTAAAATTTGAATTGTGTCATTAGCTAAATATATTGAAAATTCCTGTTTTTATTTATAATAATTTTTTAACTTGTTATTACCCTTCTACTTCTCCGGATAAATTCTGATAAAGTAAAAAGCATAATAAATGACTAAATCCTAGAAAAGAGGAAAGCAGTGTTGCCATTTCTTAAGTAATTAATTTGAATAAGAGATAATTCCTTGATAATCGATAAAACATAACGATTCCAGGAAAATATCTTTTGTTTTTAAGGAAAACACACTCATACCACATGAGTGTGTTTGATTTTAATAATTAAAATAGGTTTAATGTGTAATATGAAGGTAATGCGGAAAAACTCGACGTAACCAAGCAATAACTGTGTGTATGCTAGCTCATTCTTTCATATTAAGCATAAATAATGTTGGTATGTTTAGTAAAAAAATTGAATTATAAGCGAAATACGTGAACTGCGTTGTACTGCGGTTCCATACCCGGACCCGGTATGCGCACAGTCAGCGGTTTGACAGGTCATACCGGGAGCCGGTATAGCCCACAGACTAGGTGATAATTCATCGTTGCGACTTAATACAGTGTGGACGTGCTGTGGCTTTTTAAAGTGTTAATTTGTGATTGGCTCTTTAGTGTAAAATCCATTTCTCGTTTACTCTTTAGGAGTTAAGAGGACTAGTCCCGCCCAGTGGGCTGTCCTAGAGGGAGACAATTGGTTTTTGTGTGCTCCGACCTCAATTGTGTTTGAGTCCTACCTGGATTTGAACCGGCGACGCTTGGATTCGCAGTCGGCCGCCCTACCACCCGCGCCACCAAGGTTAGTCACCGCGCGCCGAAATCAACGACCGCGTAACGCGCCCCACTACTACTCTGCTACGTCACTGCGCTGCCGCTGCTTTGTCGTAACGCCTACACTAAAGTTAATAGCAATTCTACGCTCTCGTTACTTATTGCATATTGCTACCATTACAAGATCGCACGACGCATAATGTTTAGTACGAAGCGAACGCCACCTAAACCAGCACTACGATCAGAGCAATCGACTTCTGAGCCGGACCTAGCCAAAATAACATCAGAAGGTGAGCTGAATATTGCGACTCGTAAGCGTAAACAGCCGGAATGTGAACACGCAACACAAATTGAAAGTATGCATACCGATCTGAAAAAAACTCTAGGTGAATGGAAGTCTAGCTTGGATGCCAACTTATTGGTTATTAATGACAACATCAAAAGTATAAGGAGTGACTTAGAGACGTACATGAAGGAAACAAAAATAGAAATGGACGGTATTCGCTCTGATAATATCAAAATTAAGGCAACTATAGTTAAATTGTCAGAGGAGGTCGCTGAAACTAAATCATCTACTCAATTTATCTCTGACCAATATGATGACTACCAGAAACAGTTTAACTGCTTGGAAGAACGGCTTTCGAATCAAAGTGCATTAAAGGCTCTCGAAGCTAAAATAGACTACCTGGAGCAGCAAGCCAGACAGTGTAACCTGGAGTTATCAAATATTCCGGAACGGCGGGACGAGAACTTATTTACTATGTTAGAAGAAATCGGCAAAAAAATCGATTTAGCCATACCACGTGATGAGATAACTGCTGTACATCGTGTCCCTCATGCGGCGTCCAACGAGAGGCCGAAAAATATTATCGCTAAGTTTAAAACCCGTTTTCTGAGAGATAACATACTTAGCGCTTACCGACTCAAAAAAGGTCTCACCTCGTCTGACTTAGGCATTTCTGGTGCATCTCGTGCTATCTATGTTAATGAGCACTTGACTCTCCATAAAAAACAATTGCTACGAGAAACACGCGAGGCGGCAAAGAAATATAATTATAAATTTGTTTGGATAAAACACTCCACCATACTTGCTAAACGGTGCGAAACCTCTCCTACTATAGCCATAAAAAATATAAACGATTTATGTAAAATTACAACTAACAACAATAATTAACAATTTTATTTATAAGATTTAATAATAATATTTAAGACAGTTACAATGGCTTCTAATACAAGTGACTTTTGTATATACTATCAGAATAGTAGAGGTATACGCACAAAGCTGAACACCGTTTACATGAGTATTCTATCAAACTGTTTTGATGTCATTGTTTTGACAGAAACATGGTTAATCCCCACAATAAACAATAACGAATTTATTGATAATCGCTATATTGTCTTTCGTTGTGATCGTAATAGAAATGCAACCAATAAGTCTGATGGGGGTGGTGTGTTGGTAGCTGTATTGCGAAAATACAACCCCGTTAGTGTCTCGTTTCAGTCACAAATTGTAGATAAATACTTTGAACAAGTTGTCATAACAATACCTAGTAATAACGCTGCTACGCAAACTCTCATCAGCGCAGTATACATTCCTAATAATTCGCCGCTCGCTGTATATAACTTACATTTTGATTTAATGGATGATTTAATTAATTCAGCTAATATCGACAACTTACTGTTACTCGGAGATTATAACATACCGACGGCCAACTGGACGAGACCCCATCCTACTCTTGGCACCCTTACTTGCACGGGTAATTCTGCAATCTGTCACCGCCTAAGAAACTTTATGACTATTCACGATATTCATCAATATAACCAACTAGCTAATTTTAACGGGCGAATTCTGGATCTCTTAATCTCCGACACTACTTGCCATGTATACAAACCTAATCAGGATCTGCTTCAAGCTGATAATCACCATCCTCCTTTTTACACTCTTCTTTCATTAAATCTTAAACTTATTCCCATACGTCCTTTATGCACGCCAAAATATAATTTCCGTAAGGCTGATTACATCCTTATTAATAGAGACATTGACGAAATTGATTGGGACGTGGAATTAAATAGTGAAACAGCCGAAAAAAACGTCGACGTTTTCTATGATCACTTATACGGTATAATAAAAAACCGGGTCCCTCTTTCTAAACCAAAAAACTCTAATTTTCCTGTATGGTTTTCCAAAGCCCTTATACATATTTTTAATTATAAAAAGAAAGCCTGGACAAAATGGAAAAAATATAAAAACTTATCCGACTATGAAATTTTCTCCTTATATAGAGATCGTTTTAAAACAGAGTGTATCAAATGCTATCGTATATATATTAATAGTGTTGAGGATAGTATTCCACAAAATGTCAAACACTTTTGGACATACATTGCTAATTGTAAAGGGAAATCCAGGATTCCTTCCAGGATGTATTATAAAGATGATACATCTAGTGACCCTATTGCAATATGTAACCTCTTCTCAGCCTTTTTCCAGTCAGTTTACGAACCATCTACACTAACACCTGACTGGAACCCTGCCCCTGAACAATCTATTGTCAACGACACATCTTTCTGTAGCTTACATTTTAGCCTCTCGTTAATTTGCAAACAATTAAAAATGTTAGACTTAAATAAAGGGTCAGGTCCAGATGGGATACCTCCTTGCTTTTTAAAATGGTCAGCGGATACAATATGCAAACCATTATTTAGGATTTTCAATCAATGTATTAACAATGGCTCGTTCCCTGCCATCTGGAAAAGGGCCAATATAGTTCCGGTCTACAAAGGTGGCTCCAGACAAAACATTGAAAATTATAGGCCCATTTCTCTTCTTTCTACACTAGCTAAACTATTTGAAAAGCTTGTTCACCACGAGATATATCCATTCATTCAAAATTGTATAATCCCGGAGCAACATGGCTTTGTGAGACGAAAGTCTACCGTTACCAATTTAATGGTTTTTACTACCTACTTATTTAAAAATATGGACATCCGAGCCCAAAGTGACACAATTTACACTGACTTTAAAAAAGCCTTTGATAGAGTTGACCATATGATACTTTTAAACAAAATTTCATATAATGGCATCAGGGGAAATTTATTGCGCTGGTTCCGGTGCAGTGACGGACTTAAGGGTATCAATTAAACACAGTTATCTCTCCGGTGTCCAAACGTATAATGCTCTAGTACAAAGGATACATTCCAATATATGGAAGGTGCAGCGCGTCACACACCACACCTCCCCCCATTATATAAAATAAAAAAAATGTTTACATATTTTTTATTAAGTACTAAAAGAACCTACAATTTAATTTTGATTAACTAAAATTTTAAAATACAATTAAAGAAATACATTAACATTTAAATAATTAGATATACCATGGAACAAAATTTTAAAATCAAATGACATTTTCATTAACGTACAATTTTGAATAAATTTTAAAGTAAACTATGGATATTTATTTCATTAAAATTCTTAAAAATAATAATGAAAACTAGGTATAGCACTGTTGACAATACATAAAACAATAAAATAAACTTTTATTACACAGTCATATAACCACAATGTTCATTTAGATACCTTTTTTTTTCTTCAGTGAATTTAATTTTCTTTCAATTTTTAATTTCAATCACATAATAATTATTTGATAAAACTTTAAGATCTTTAAACTTTAAGTCACAATCTTTCATATAATTCAACACAAAATAATTTTGTCATCGTACATACAAATCTCAAAACTTTTTATATTCTTATCTCATTTCTTTATCCAGTTTTCTTCTATAGTAGGTAGGTACACAATATTTATTACATTTGCAGCCGACCGGCTTATTTTTCATCAACTCTTCAAATTCAGAACTCTCGGTATCTGATATTACAACTTAATTACAGGGCCATTATTTAAGACATTTTGTCTCCAAACATTCTCACTGAGGAAAACTCGTTCACACTATGATCGAATTAAGGACATGTACCCCATATACATATATTTGTGTACCTATATTTAATCATAATATAACAATATACGTCAGCCTTTTACACACCAAAACCAAGAATCACTACGGTCTAATCCTAATTGAATACTTTGGTAGGTACTTAAAATTATAAATCGCAATTGGATGATCAGACCAATTACGTATCTAAAATCTTATTCACCAATTTATTCCCAACTACCTTTTATAAAATTACACTTCCAAAACATATATTATTCCATTCCAAACCATACTTCTTTACATATAAAAATCTCTCATAATCGTACCCCATCTAATACAAAATCATTCCTATAAAACATTTGATGCAGATTAAATTTCATAAAGATTCTAACATAATAACAATGTCTTACAAGTGACCAAAACTACAGTGTTGCATTGTTAAGTCATCAAATAACTTACGTATGACATCATGCTAACATAAATGGGAACGTTATGCTTTCTAAGTATCTCAGTAACCTGATATGATATACCTTAGTCATCATTGGTGCATGCTAAATTAAAATCTAATTGGTTTCAACTAAAATAGAAAACAATATAAAATATCGAACATACTTTGCCGAAAAGCTGAAAGTATCACTTAAAACAATTTTAAAATAGAAAAGATATTGTCAACAGGCCATATAAAAAGATATGATTTTTTTTTTAATTCTAGATTACCTTTAGATTACATACTAAAGTTACATACTCCAAATTACATACTGACATTTAAAAAAATGCAATCCGCTACTACATAATAAGTAAAATATTCGGAATTTTACGACTGCAGGGAAAAAAAAATCACCAACACAAAAAAACAATCACTATCACTTTTCCATCTCGGCAATAGAGCAACAGATACTCCGCTGGCAGGAAGTCAGGCGGCAGCAAACACATTTCAGTACCGTCTGGGCAAAGCGTGGGTCCCGGCGCCAAGGTTTTTGTGCCTTGGCGGGCCACATCGCTGCATTTTCTCGTTCTTTTTCATCACAAAATTTTCCGATTTCGAATCCAAACAAAATAAATGTTCCAATTTTTTTTTTAAATATCATACTATACACTCATTTTGGTGTTCTGTCCAGGCTGCCAACGTGGCAGCACTGGCAGGGTCGCCATGCAGTGACGGACTTAAGGGTATCAATTAAACACAGTTATCTCTCCGGTGTCCAAACGTATAATGCTCTAGTACAAAGGATACATTCCAATATATGGAAGGTGCAGCGCGTCACACACCACACCGGTCTTATATTAGTAATAGGAGTCAAACTGTTGTAAGTAATGGGTACCTTTCCGACGCATTTTTGGCAACATCTGGAGTTCCACAGGGATCAATTTTGGGCCCATTGTTGTTTATTATCTATATTAATGATATCAGTACTTGCTTTCAAAACAGTAATTTTTTGCTATACGCTGATGACCTTAAAATTTTTAAGAAAATTTTATCGATTAATGATTGTTATCTTCTTCAAGACGATTTAAATAGATTGTCAAGTTATTGTACCAAAAATAATCTAAAATTAAGCATCGACAAATGTAAATACATTACCTTTACCAAAAACAAAAACATAATTAACTACAATTATTGTCTCTGCGATGAACTCCTTCTTAAAGAAACTGAAATTTGTGATCTGGGTGTACTTTTGGATTGCAAACTTCACCTTAATTTACACATTGAAAAGATAATAGCTAAAGCTTTCCAAATGTACAATTTTGTTATGAGATCGTCATCAGCTTTCAAACGCCCAGTCACATATCTACATCTTTTCAACTTTTTAATACGACCGCAAGTAGAGTACGCGTGTATGATATGGGACCCCTACTATGCAAAATACGATCAAGCATTAGAAAAAATTCAGCGTAAGTTCTTGAAAACAATGCAGTTTAAATGTCACTTAGAGCGTCTGCCGTATGAGGAGTCTATGCAGAAGTTTAAGTTACTAACATTACACTCAAGGCGTTTGTTACTCCAAACCATGATGCTCCGTGGACTGATACACAATAAGTTTGATTGCCCTGAACTTGTGAATAATATATTTTATATAGTGCCTAGAACTGTAATAAGGCGAAAGGCGCGCGCTTATCCGCTCTTTGCTACGACCTCTAGTCGTACAAATGCGGGTAAACGGGCGCCTCTTCACAGATTACCCAAAATATATAACGAACATTTTGTTAAAATAGATATATTTACGTTAGCTCATAATGTATTTAAAAAAGAATTAGTTAATGCACTTAAAACCTAATAATTAAGTACAATGTTAAAATAAACCCTACCTTTCTTCCATACTGTATGTAAGTAAATTAATATTATAGTAATATGTGGAGACGTTGTTGATTGTACGTTAACCCACTTTATTGTATACTTAGATGTAAGACAAAATGTACAATTGTTTGTTCTCCCTAATAAAATAAAATAAAAAAATAAAATAAAAAAATAAAAAACAGATTGACCATAGGTTAAGAACGTTTCACAGTGTATTTCATGATAGTAATCATGCGACTAGTAGGGGATTTACCTCACAGACCAGGTATTTACTGCCTTACTCGATTATTTTGTCTTTAGCTATTGTTATAGCTCACAATGAGCTATTGAATCGTTTTCCATTAAGGGAGCAAGACTGCGTGTTTAAATTATTTATTTCAATAATAAAATACTAAAACTAAGAAAACTAGGTTTCTTTTCGAATGCTCGAAAGTATCGATTACATTTGGATTAATCAATCAAAACGCCTGGCAACACTGATGACTGCTTCTGTCATTATTTACTTTGATTATTTATTCACGTTGCACTTTTGTTGTTTTGAATGTTTATTTGTGTGGTTGTGATTAGTTACAATCAACAAAAATAAGGAAAAGTGATAGTGAGACAGAGACTGTATTAGTTAACATGGAAAACCCACGGTCTGTTAATTGTTCACTTCGACAACGTCATATTATACGTTGGCAGTCGTCGGCAAAGTTAATGATTCTGTCTACAATACTTTAGCATCTTGGATTGCACCCACACCAGTAAGTCGTAATGATTGTTACCTTATTCGTAGGACAGTTAACGTGGCATACCATCATTCAATAAAAATCAAGTATCGAATGGATTGCTTCTAAAAATGAAACATGCAAACTATTTTATCGCCAATATTAAAAAGATGTAATTATTTGACGTTACAGGTTTCACGTGAGGGCGTGATTTGCATTGAATGTTCAGCAGCTATGCCAGAGGCTATAAGAACCTGCAACAATTCCTGAGTTTGGACATACTAGTGTATGTTTTGCATGTGGAGTATCTATAATGCATACACATACATCAAGAGTGCCTATATATTGTGACGAA
Organism: Abrostola tripartita; assembly: GCA_905340225.1. NCBI lineage: Eukaryota > Metazoa > Arthropoda > Insecta > Lepidoptera > Noctuidae > Abrostola > Abrostola tripartita. The sequence continues at coordinate 3,586,143 of HG996508.1, read as the reverse complement.
AGGAATATTATAATTCAATGGATATCTCCTCATTTGGTAGGTACCTTTGTAAAATAATGTCTATCAAAGGATTTTTGCGTCCTGGCCAAATCAAATGCAGCCTGCACTTTGTGTGAACATCATTCGCACTATTCCACTAATACCTACATTCTATACACCTACTAATTTATTGATGCTACATAAAGCTTCATTCCTTTAATGCAAATGTGTTGTGGAGTGGTGTTCTCACCAGATACTAGGGAACGCACCGTGGAGGAAAAGTCATAGATGGACTGGAGGCTAGCGGCATAGTTGACTTATATTCTCACATAGTGCCGGCTGCATTATATTTGACTGAACTGCAGAACATAGCTAGTCTGTCTGTGATAAATCTTTTCTTTCCCAGTTAATAGTTAGTACATTTAGTTATGTAACAAAACCCACATGACCCTAAGATACAGAAATGTCTTATTTTTAGGTTCCACATCTAGAAAGAGTGTGTCAAGCCTGTTGGATGGCAGCTAGAAGAAATGTGCAACAACATTTGCAACAGGATGCAAATAGAGATACTTCCGGTGCTGAAATAGAGAATGTACAGGCTCCTGAGCTACCACCGCTTCCACAGGAATCATTGTTTCAACCACAAAGAAGGCAACAAGAACCAACTATTACCTACACTTAGTAGATACAAGCGTGCTACTGCTAAAACAAGACATTTTATATTTCCAGGTTATGAAAATGTAATATGCTTAATAGTTCCTATGATTTTAAAATAAATTATACTCTTTCATGTCATTTATTTAAATAAATTATATGCTACACTCAGTTTTTATTTCAATTTCCTATATTATATATTTTAGGTAAGATTTTAGGTTAGTAGAAAGGTATATTTCGATTCATTCTATTAAATAGTGGTTTTCTAAAGAATAGAATTTCTGGCGAAGTGATAGACATTACGTTACGTCGATTCCAGTTTTTTCCTAGAAATGAATAACGCAGCGATATTCCTTAGATACTTTACGCGTTAGTTTTAAAGAAGTGAGTTTAGAGAGTAAGTGCGAATTGATTTGGCGTGATTTAGAGATGTAAGGAATATACTCTTAATAGGTACAGGTATTATAATACAAGCCACTCGTATTCATATTAGGATAAGCGAATGTAAATATTACGAATACGCCGTATTCGTCAAATATTAGTCAGCAAAGATTTACGATTGGCAGGCGGTTACCGCGCTGGCGATCACTGGCCTAATCCGTGTAACGTCGCGTCACGCGAAATACAACCGAATAGGTAGCAACGTTTAATATTTATATTAAAAGCGAGTAGCGAATTTTGAATCGTTGACTAATATTTGACTAATACCCAGTAATAGGTATGGTATCCTAATACGAGTTAACTAATATATTCAATATTATGAATACCTAAATATCATCCTAATATAACATCTCTAGCGTGATTGCGCGACGTAGCGTTAGGTACCTACTTACAACTGCGCGCGCAGCGTTAGGTACAATTGCGCGCGCAGCATTATTTAGTCATTTCTTGTTATTCATCACAAAATTGCCGTTGATTCCGGAGAGTTATCAAAATAATAATAACTGTATTTAAAAGTGCTGGAATCAAGCTATCAATTAAGCTTCATTAGATTAAGACACAAAAGATTTTATAGCGATACTAAGTGTCATAGTCACTTGGGCATTCTCCTTTCCAGAAGATGGGCAGCTGCGTCTGCTGTAACTTCACCACCCAATACTGCGATCCCCAAGGCGCTTGCCAAGCGTGGGGATTATGGGACCCCCCCCCCCCTTTTAAAGAAGTTGGCCTTTATTCAACAGTGGACGTCTTCTGGCTGATGATGATGATGAATCATAAAACAAAGACTTCCAGTGTTTTACTTACTCCTTACTTCTTCTTGCAGTTACGTTCACAAGCTAGCTAAAATGCACATCGCGGCCCAACAGTGGGCCGAAGCCGGTCTCTCTCTCCGTCTGCACGCGAAGCTCCTGGCGTGGAGTCACGACCCGCTGCCGCCGCGACTCAGACACCCCACTGTCGAACACGACAGCCACACCACACATAGGGAACTAAAGGTATAGTACATAAATAGTTCAAAAATAAAAACAATTTATTCAGAATATACTTTTTGACCGTCAATTACATAAAAACGACCCAAAATAGTATCGTTGCTTATTGGTATAGCTGGAATGAAGAAACGCAACAAAGTTTAACCTTAGGTAAATTCGTTAATTAAAGAGATTGGAGTTAATTAAGTTCCAAAGTAGCTATCAGATTTTCTGGTATTATTTACATCTTTATTCATCAGAACACGAAACAATACAAAATTAAAACAACTTCGTAATCAACCTCAAATCCTTCCAGGAATATTTATACCTGGAAATCGCGAACCTCCTAAACCGGGGCCGTCAATGGGAGCTAGCAGTCGAAATCATCAAAGAGCTAGTGTCTCTATACGAAGAGGAAGCTCTGGGCTACGGGCCGCTGGCCGAGCTGCACAGTCAGCTCGCCAGCTTGTATGACGCTATGCTCAGGACGCCTCGGTCCCCGCCCGGGTACTTCAGGGTCGTGTACTATGGGAAAGGATTCCCGGAGTTGCTGAGGACACCACATGTAAGTACCTAGGATGTAATTATGTATATTTTTGTCGTTTTGGCAACAGATGTTCATGCTACTTAAACAGTAAAGTAATTATTTATTGGCTAAACAAAAACAGAAATACAAAAAAAAAATATACATTTTGCCACATTGATCTGCCACTGCTTAATCCTTTGACCTACACAACATGCTTCGAGTAGTTCTAAAAACTTGGTCCATTCACAGTGGGATATTTTAAAACAATTTTTCTAAATTAAGATCTGCTTTCCACTAAACCATAGAACACGTGAGAATGATTAAAAACTGCATACAAACCTTTTTTAACACATGCCTTATTATAATCTGATTCTCTTACCAGGGCTACATATACCGCGGCAACGAGTACGAGCAGTTACAAGACTTCCGGGACCGTCTGTTAGACGAATGGCCCGAAGCTGAAATATTACCCAAGTTAGACCCGCCTGGACCAGAGATCACTGAGTCTAATGGACAATGTATCCTTTTTTAATTTCTTCACTTTGTACAAATTTAATAAAAGCTATTTTTTTTTTACCTTATGTATATATGAAGCTCAAACTTAAACTTGTGAAATAAGCAATTAGTTACCAATTATTGATACAACAAATTTTTAGAAACTCTGCTTCTTTTATCTTGAACACTGAAGCTACCATCCATCTTGATCAGAATGGCTGGTCAAAATAATATTCATATTCTTCTCAAGGCAAGAAAGTTAAGAAATGTATGCATAATATTTACTATATATTCCGGTTATACTTACGTGTGCTTGCGTCTCTGCCGCGTAACCAGCTCATGAATAAGGGCTCCGTTTGAGTTCAAAACTAGCTGGGCATTCCCGAACACTGGAATGTATAGTAAATAATATGGATAACACTCACTAAAGTTATTATAGTGAAATTGGACAGCAATTCTCGAATATACTTTCAGAGCCGCTTGTCAAAGGCAACCAACCGTTCTGACGCTAACTTTAAACTGTAATAACCTTAACACAACACAGACGTCCAAATAAACGCGGTAGAACCAGTGATGGGGGATAAATTGAAGCGTCTATCTGGCAAGCCGATAGCTGAACAAATACTGCAGTACTACAAGCATAATAATGTGGACAAGTTTGAATTCTCCAGGCCTTTCCACAGAGCAGGTAATGTATTCAAAACCTTTTTATAGTTCTTGTACTCATTTATTCGGGAATTCACGAGTTTATAGTTAACTAGCTGTGCCCACGACTCCGTCCGCGTGGACATTCGGAAACAGCAAAATTGGATTCTATATACAGTCAGCATCATAAGTAGATTAACATGTTACGAAACGTTATGTCGAATAATGGAAAGAAACAAAAACCAATTCAAGTTTATGTTTCAAATTATAGGAGCGTCCAAACGATGATCTTAGAATATTTAGGACTTTTTAGTGTGTAATTAGTTGTTCTTCAATTAATAATATGTTTATAAAATCAAATGTTCAGCTACTTATGATGCTGACTGTACATGTACGTAAAGATTGACATAATTTTTTTGTTCGTGAATCGATTTAAATAAAACAAACACTAAATGTTATGGGACAATCTTGCCACCATACATCAGGGAAAAGCGTATTTAAATCGGTTCAGTCGTTTCTGAGATTAGCGCGTTCAAACGCACAGACAAACAGACAAAAATGTTAAAAACTATATTTTTGGCTTCGGTAACATAAATACAGAGTGTATAAATTGTTTTTCTTTTTTAATATTAAATGTACAGACACGGGTCGTTTACGATTTTATTATATGTTTAGATTTCCCTTATGTGTAAGCTCGTGATGCAGTGTTGTCGCGAGCCGAACCTTTATATTTAAATCAAACTGAATCGAATTTTAATTTGTCATAACTTGTATGTGTAAATAATAATTGTAATATAGAATGTACGGCATAGATATAATTATATTTTCTTATACCTTATGATGACCCAATAGTTATTAAAAAAAATATGTTGAGCAAGAAGAATTAAAAAACGAACTAAAAAAAATTCGCGGCTATTTTTAGGCGCTCTTTTTAATATGATTATGTAATGTTTACAGAAGAACCAGTCGACGGCTCAACTGACGATTTATCAAATCAAAACGAGTTCGCTACTCGATGGCTGGAGAGGACAGAGCTTGAGATCAGTGATAAATTACCAGGTAAACGTAATTATAGTAATCAAAATATTAACCTGCTGTTTACGTGTATAACTAATATTAGATACAAAAGGGGCTCGTGACTTTGTGGCTACCTCGCAGATCAATCGATTTGCGAGGTTAAGCCGTGCTCGCCGCGGTCAGTCTTGTGATGGGTGGCCGTTTTCACATGTCGGGTCCCCCCTGTGCTTCGGAAGGCACGTTAAGCCGTTGGTCCTGCGCCTGATCTCTGACCGGTCGTGTCGGTCTACCGTCCCATCGGTACAAATTAAAGATAAGATTCATCACCTGCCTCGTTTTTTCCCTACTATGTAAGTGTTGGCATCGTGCCAGTCGTGATAGGCTTTTCAAAACATGAAATATTACTTACACAAACACCGAAACTCGGGACAAACATATGCGGATCACATAAATATATGTCACGTGCGACGTACTAAGCCAGTTCTATTACTTAGATTCTGCGTAAATTAGGTCCGCATTTGATTAAATTATTTAATACAATTTAAAATAGATTATACAAAATAACTCTATTTCTTATTTCCAGGCATTCTCCGCTGGTACCCAGTACGATCGCAGCGGACGTATGAAGTGTCGCCGGTCGCGGCGGCGGTGCAGGCGCTGCGGGACACGAATAGATTGCTTAAGTCCCTGATCATAGAGGCGAGATCCCCGGACACGCCTCTACATCGGCTTACTATGAGGCTGAGCGGTATGTAGCCATATACAAACATTTAAAACGTTGCCGGTGTTAATTAGGAACATGTCTTCTTAGTTAACCACTTCTTAAATCTATAGTCATCTCTATTCTTTAACATGCAAAAGACAGTGACAGGTAGAATTTAATCAATTGTTATAAGTAAGGGAAATTAACAAGTTTATGTTATAAGCAAGGCACTGATAGCCGAGTGGTATGACCGTTGGACTGCCAAGTCAAAGGTCGCAAGTTCAAATCCCGGCACGCGCCAATGTCTATTCGAATTCATGTGCGTACTATAAATTAGTTATCAGTTGCTAAAAACGGTGAAGGAAAACATCGTGAGGAAACCGGCACACCTGAGAGATTTTTCAACAGTGTGTAAAGCCATGTCAGTGGCCTACAGGCGGTTTAAACTCTGACACCAGGTTGTTCATCAACCATACGATAAGAAGAAATAAAGGATAATTGTATATAATCCATAGCTGGAAAAGATCAAATCAAATCATTTATTCGTTTGCGAACATGGGTACAGAGAAGTTCTTATATATTAATAGTGCACATTAGCCACAAAGATGTAAGAGGTGTTAAATTCAGTGCAGAGACTGTCTCGTTGGTCTAGTGGTTGCTAAGCGCAACTACTGGGCCTGAGGTCCTGGGTTCGAATCCCGGGTCGGGCAAAGTGTTACTGGGTTTTTCCATTAGGTAATTCTCAACACCAGCACGGTGTCTGGAATTATGCCCGATTGATGGCAATAGGCTCGCCCCCTATTACATTGGGACTCATAACTGGCGACCCCTTGCTCTGTATTATATTATCGTATTATACTTACCCCCGCACTCAGAGACATTTAATGATATTTAAACTATCACTAAGTAAAGGTTTTGTTCGTGAAATCTTTCCTTAGTGTCAGAATTAAAGCAAAAGCATTAAAGCATTAACGTCTCTGAGTGCGGCGGTTACTCTGTATAATAATTATTATAGTATTATTATCTGTATCATATTATTTAATTATACTCTGCCAACCCCTTCGGAGAATAAAGGCGTGATGTCATGTGTATTTGCAGAAATAAATTATTTTTAACATTTATTGTGTATCTAAATTGATAAAGGAAATTTGAAAAATGATAGACACGAGCAGGTCTTGAACCTGCGACCTTCGCCGTACCTTGGCGTAGCTCTAACCCACCGAGCCATAGTGTTCATCATTTTTCGAATTTCCTTTATCAATTTTGATTCAAGCTTAGCATGGGCAAAATGCAAAAAAGACACAAAAAAGTCATTTATTGTGTATGTTAATTTCATAATGATACATTTTTTTTTTCGTCTTCTATGCCCAGTGTGTATACTAACTATATACTTATATACCAGGCATCCTCGACCCGGCAGTACAGGGAGGCATAGTGAACTACGAGCGCGCGTTCCTCACGCCATCGTACGAGGTGCGTCACCCTGACCACGCGCCACTTCTCGCTGAATTAAAGGACCTTATCGCCGATCAGATACCTTTGTTGAAGTTTGGTGAGTTGTTTTAATATCTTGCAGTTGGTAGGCCGTGTGGTATCCGGCCTAGAATTGACCACCCCTTTCCTCCCGTGGGTGTCGTAAGAGGCAACTAAGGGAAAATCCATAAGATAGGCAGCAGCGTCTTCTGTAACATACATTTATCATCATCGTCAGCCGGTATACGTCCACTGTTGAACAAAGGCTAGAATTGTTGCGGTTGCTCGCAACTCTGACGATGTCGTTGGCCCACCTGCTGGGAGGTCTGTCAACACTGCGACTTTCAGGGGGGTTACATGAATTATATATATACTTTAAAATTGTGAAATTAACTAGACTAATAAAAAAAAATCTTAGTGTATGTAAAAGTAATGTGCGAAGTCGAAAACTTAACCAACTGAAGGCAGAATCGTGATTTTTGTTTTTACTTATTGACAGTATGTAACATAGACCTCGGTACATAATATTTTTACGAATATTTAGTATTTGAACCTTTTGCTGCTTAAACTTCTCTTCATCTTTTCGAGCCTATAACAATGTTTAAATCTCCCCAGGTTTGGACGTGCACGGCACTCGTGCGCCGGCCGAGCTAGAAGAGCTGCACGCGCACCTGTTGCGCTGCTTCAGGCGGGTGCAGCAACACGTGCACCAACGATACGGACGGAAGGTGACTAATATAGCACTACTAAGATTATGTAATACAAATACAGTTTATCAGCGCCGTACAAAAACGCAAATAAAGCTCAAAATATCCCATCTAGTTTAAATTTATAAAATTGACGTGTTAAAGTGTTTGTAGAAACCTATTTACAGAAATAAATAATTAATAGTCACTAACCGTGACATTCATGTGAGCTTTCGAACTTAGTAAATAGTTAAACATTTAATAATAGATGTAGACTATGCTTTGTTCATGAATGAAAAGATATATATTATTTGTATCGATTAAAATACGAAGACGTAACAGACAAGCGTCTGAATAAATTAAACTTTATTATTGCTGCTCTGAACTCCCTTTACGAATAAATTATGTGTGTGTTCGTCATTGGCATGACTATGAATAGATATGTCAATAGCATTAAGCGACGATTAAGTTAAGAGACAGCAGTTAATTAGGCTTTGAGAAAGGCTTGTATAAAATCTCTCATCGTATATTTACAGAATTGTGACTTAGAAGTGGAATCGCCAGAGGTGCAGCTCCGCATGCCATTCCGTGATAGTTTACAGAATGATTCCAGCAATTCATCCAACAACAGGATATCCGATATATCCACTAACGCTGAGTGAGTATGAATATCATCGTATTTTAGTCTTAAACTTGTTGAAGAAAAAGCAGTTTTTTTAAACTGTTCTCTTACACTAGGGTCTCATGTACCAAGTATCAAGTATTTGAGATATTAATAAAGTACCTTAAGCCTAGAGTTGGGACCTCTAAATGTCTGGAAATAACATCCATGCGTTGGTTTTTATCTGTGATATTTTTTTTACAGGTTCCTTATTATACATTTAAACAAATTACTATCAAAACGCGACGGTGCCGAGTAATGAGTGGTAATAAATTGATATGATTTGTTTCAGATCTTCGTCAAAAACCAGGTTCTTCAGTTTCAACGCTGCGATAAATCCACTCGCGAGGTAATTAATTCATTATGACTATTCACTTAATTTTGTTCTATAAAAATCGTTGTAAATGCACAGTTATATTATTCAACTTAGATCGCTACTTCCATATAATATATTTATACTTCCATTATACACGAAGTAAGAATATTCTATTTAATTATGTTAAATGTTTTCAGAAATAGCAGCACGGGTGTCGTAAGTCGCTTCGCAACGCTGCAAAGTTCGCCCGGCAGGCGGAACAAAAGAAATTTGAGAAAGGTAAATAAATACCACAGGGTAAAAGAAATACCTATAAAATTACAACCCTTTTTATATTGATAAAAGTAAAAAAGATGATTTTCAAGTATTTTTTGATTGGAGAAGTTTTTCTTTTAAGTTTTAGCCAGTAAACTTACTCATATCCACAGAGCGAAGTCGGCACCCAAGCGAGCGGGAGTCAATGGTACACCTCCCACTCAACACCCAACGGCTCGCTAAACAACAGCACACCAACCTCCATCAACAACAACACGTCAATCAACAACAACAGCGTCACAAGCATCAACAGTATCACCCAATCAGAAACGCCGTCCGCGTCCCCGTTGAGAGAGTTGAGGCAAGAGGTGAGACAAGTACTTAAGGTCAGTCGATTAAATGATTATTATTATGAGTGTTGAATGTGGTAACTTAAACACGTGCTTAATGTAAGTTAACATGATACTTGGTTATAACAATTTTCACGTTGTTTTAACATTAATTTGGATATGTTTGTGATATATTCACTTTTATAAGGGTTGAAATTAAGTAGCGTTAGAGTTGAAATTTCATCATTGTGATCGATAGTGTCGACGTCACCTCTTGCTAGGTTTTTTTAACCTATTTTTCATCAATTCATTTAATTTAAGCGTAAAGGGTAACAATATGTTATGTATGTATGACTATTAATGCGAGGAATAACAGTACCAAGTATTTAATAGTTATGAAATGCTTCATATTTATTTTATAACACAAACATTTTTGTATGAAATTTCAATAGGTTTTCTTTGGACTTGCAACAAAAAGTTATGTTTTTTTTTGTGTTTATTATCTACCTACGTTTTTTTAACTGTCCCTTGCTAACGCACCACAACAATATTTTTGGATTGTGTAACCTGATTTATTTCATAGAAAGCAGAAATTAGTTGCCACCTAAATAATGCGCACAGGAATGAATTTTTCATTACTACTCGATGGACAAAAACAAGTCATAACATTATTAACAATTCGCTTACTTATGTAGTTATGTAACTACCCTCTTGCTTTGCTTATACAAATCACAAATAATTAGGTACTTATTATACCCACGTATCTAAGAAATCACGTCTCCAATAATCATGATATTAACTTAACGATTTAATATCTAAAAGTCACGTCACATTTAGGGTCCTAAGGCAAAGCAGTCCATCTTTAGAACCGTCGTGTGGTGTGTTATGTCTGTTATCGTATGAACTTTAAATCTAAATATGTGGCTGGTTTGTTTATAAATTTTGGATTTACTCTGAATTACAATATCAATGACAAATTTTGATATTTTGAATATTTTGGCACAAATAAAGAATATTAGTTTATTTTCTTAGTAAAAGTCGTTCTTAAAAGGTGTCCACCACGTTTTAGAAAGCCAACTTCATTCTGTCTAACATTGTCCTAAGAAATACACCTACCCGAAGCAGTAGGCCGATATGTTCGTCATCAAGAGCCTCAAAAGCGCCTTTAACATGCACCATTTAGACGGGGTTGCTAAAACTTCACTTGACGCACATGTATTGTTAAAAATGGCGATACCAATTTTATTTTCTTCTTACAGCCTTAATAACGAAAATGTTTTGTTGACTACTTGCAACCCTAATTACGTTGATAACCGGGTTATTTATGCCATGAAACAACGCTTTATATTTTACGTACGTTAAACACCTTCTGTAATCGTTGTTTTTTGACGTACGTATGTAAGGTTAACAGACTGTTTGAAGCAACCCGCCCTTACTGATTTCCTACCATCCATGCCCATAGTAATCTAGCACAGTGGTTTAACATCACGTAAGTACTTGTGTGTACGTAGTACAGTGTTGTTCGCTTGTCTCAGCTGGTGACTGAGCGTCCCTTGCGCGCCGAGGTTGAGCGCGAGCGGCGACTGTCCCAAAGAACTAGCTTGATCAACACTTCCGCACCACCCTCGAATAGAGACTCTATGGGTGAGTGTTTGTTTTGAGTGTATCTGTTATTTAGTGAGTGTTATATATAGTAGTGCTGTTATCAACTGAGTTGTAAGGTTATCGTCAGATACAAAATAATACCTGTTTTGTAAATGTAGCGACTGACTGTTATACTAATTTAAACCGATGCGAAATTTGCCTTCGTTTACAATCAATTATTTTGTATATTTCCGGTTTTCATAAAATTTTAATCCTCTGATATTGAAAGTCAATGGTGATAATATATTGGAGCGCTTTTTAAGCGCAATCTGTGAGCAAGATTCAGATCAAAATAATAATTCTATTGCCTGAACAACTCGGATGACCACGGCAGTACTATTTTTAGTTTTTGTGTTACATGTATGTACCTGTTTGTGAAGAAGACTATATTAGCGGGTGGCTAAGTAATAGGCGGGTTCGAATCTCGCACCGGACAAATATTTGTGTGATTAACAGTCGGCCAATTCTTGTACTTAGAGATCAGTACCTAAAAGATCGTTATTATAAATCAGTTTGGGTTCTATGTTAACTTTGTACCGAAACTGATTTATTTATAATTAGACATTATTATTATTATATTTAGACCTACGTGAATTGGCCTGCTAATTTTCTGCGGCTATTTGTGTTTATTTTGTGAATTAGAGTTGGGTTATGAATGTAATATTTTCTGTTTATTTAACGCACCTAATATAAGTGATTTTGCCATAACGAATTAAATTAATTAACTTTTATGTTATGGTCCATAGTCACGAATTTAACATTGAATGTCCGTAAAGTAGGCACAATAGTTAATTTATCAACACATACCATTTATGGCTTCTATGATTTACTATAGGTAATTATTATGGTTGAGACAAAGCATTTTTGAGATAATCGAACTGTTTTCAATATTATAAATGATAAATAACTGTATCGAAGACTACAGTATTTTTAATTTGCCTACAATTTATAACCCTTCAAATCATCTAACTTAATTACTAAAAAATTGTACTTAATCTCTACATAATAAGACTTAAATTTAAATTTTTATTTCCTGTCCCCAAGTGAAACCCTATATTAAGTAACTTCTTCACCAAAACCCAGGGACAACAGACTCAAACCAAGAAGAAGAGGAGCCTCCTCCATTACCAAAGAAGTATGCCCACCGAAGCATGGACCTCGAGAGCGACAGCAACAACAACGGGGACTCGAACCCGCTCCCACCCAGACACAACTATGACACAGTGTGGACGCCGCGAGGATCATTCCTGTACAACTCTATAGCTCATAGGAAAACTACGAACGATAAGGCGCCTACTCCACCTCCTAAAAAAAGGAATGCACAATAGAGAAAGTCTAATAAAATGTTAAAAATAATTTATTCAAAGTGGACTATAATAATATTTTACTATAATAACTTTTCGCCGCCTCGGATTGAGAAGTGGGGCGGCTGTATACATAGCTAGCGCATATGATCGCTTCGCGCGATGCACTATAGTTTGTCCTTCGTCGTATAGATGTCGCTACGACTACAGTGAGTGTTATCCTTATTATTTATCAGTCGAACGGAGCCCCGTTCGGCTCGCGACTCTGCCGCGTAACCTCATGATTAAGGGCTCCGTTCGAGTTCGACACTAGTCGAGCATTCCCGAACACACACGTGAGTATAAACCGGCGTATATAGTAAAAACAAAGTGGACTAAATAATAGTACTTTTTGAAAGTCAATTGCACAAAATTAGCACCAAAACGCCCGTCACCGATAATCGTCAATGGCTTTGATAACTAAATCCCTATAGATAGGTAATTCTTACGAAAGTGGCAAGTCGAAACTCAGCTGATAGCACATCTCTTTTCCACTCCAGTTAATTACGACATGCCATCCTACTCCCACATGTCATCTTATGCAGCGTGACATTACAATGTTGTGCTGTGTTGATGAACAAATGCTGCGTAGATACAATATCAGCTCTTTTTGACTTGTAGTATACAAAGGTTATGCAGTAACAGCGTCCTTTTTGATTGTTTGTGGTCCTAGTCTGGTAATTTCTTGCGCCCTGTGCCTCGGCACCGCTGGCACCGCCCTATTTACGGCACTGGGTAAGCGTTGACTACCCAACGCTTAGACATATTTTTATTGAAAATTATTAACCATTATAAATTCAGTGTTACCGTATTCGCGAATAAAAATGCCACCGAAATTTTACATTTACAAATATATACCTACATGTTATTTTAGTTATATAATTATATATATTATGATATTATTGTGATATTAATATTCATTCGATGCCATTTGTCCAAAGTTATATTATTACATTGATATTAAAATGTTACCGCAACCGGATATTATTAAGAGAATTATTTTTGTATACAACCTCATTGCTAGAGCGTCTCATTTATTGAAATATGGTCAAACGCCATATCTATTTAAATTGACGCGATTTATTCAACATTTGTGTTTGCGAAAAATTATGTGGGTGGGTTGCACCAATCGTCAGTTATCGGTAAGTCCGTACGTCAACGAGTCAACGTTAAGTTTGTAGGAAATTCTTAAACAAGCGGCCATATTTAACGTTAACCAATATATTATCAATGTTGTTGGTGCAACTCACACTGAGAATGAGACTAAAGAAATCAAGAAATGTATTGAAATTAGAAACACGAGAAACGTAATATTAGAAATTGTTTTTCAGTATTTTATCTATACGTAAATATTTAAATTTAAGTTAATGTGTCTCGGATTCTTTTATTGTATCAAAAAGTATCAAAATATGTTCTAAATAGCCATTTTCACAAATTCTTAATTGTTATATTTCATTTCATATAACATTACAATACTATGGAGGGCTTCCAGTCCGTTTAGTGGATTATGAGGTTTATTACACTGGTGATGTGACAAATAATTATTTTGGTCTAAAACTAACCTTATACCTACGTAATAGAATTCTAAATCAATTGAATAAACAGCTGTTAATAGGTTTTCGTGTTTAGACCCATCTATATTCTATTACAATCTACTTAAGCTGTTATTTAAAAACGTTGGATAATGTTTGATTCACATTTTTAAATAAACATTATAATAATCTTAAAAATGTTAAAATAATATATAAGTAAAAGGAAATCAATTTTCCACATTATACCATTTCGCGGCCATACGTAGCACCAAATATACAAAATATATGTTTTGTATATAATTATTTTTACTGTATAGTTTAGATGTATAAGTCGATTTATTTGACAATAATGTAAGTATCTAATAATAAGATGTATGATTCAAATGTTCGAATACAGTCGACTAAATTGTTTATAGAAGTATGTAAATCTATTTTGTCGACTGTACTGTTTTGTTATTTATAATTTAAATAAACAGATCAAACTAGATTAAGGGAAATGTTTATTTATATATTTTGTAGCATTTTGATGATTATCACTTTTTTTAGTTTAGTATTATTGTTGATTTTTATTTCGTGAATCGCGGGAGGAGCCGTTTAAGGAACACAAGAAATATCGATTAAGTAGATTTTATCGATATCGATAACGTGGAATTTGTCGATATTTGTATTTAAACAGAACATAATTAGATCAAAAATAATACCTACGCTGCACCACACTCCATAAAACGCAGTGTATTTATGTATTAAGCCTTAGTAATAATCACCTCACCTGAGTTTTCTGTTAATTTACTGCCAGTAAGTACCAAGAATATGATTGGTACCACGTTTAATTCGTATGTAAAACAACTGCATTTTACTGCTAGATATCTTAAACTGTGTGTATATCTGTCAAATATATTTTAATCTGTTCGCGCCAATAGTTAAAATCAACCAATTTCTATGAGACAATGTTTTTTTAAAGCGGTGAAGCTTGGATGAATAACTCTTTACCTTTGCCTATCCAATGTTATACATTACAGTAAATTATACAGTCTTTATAATCCTCATCCCGCGGCCATACAACACCAAATATACGATTGTTGTGTTTTTGTATATTGTATAATTGATTTGTATATTATTAGATAGATACATAAGTATATCGATATTATTGTATACTCACGTTGCAATAATTATTTTTACCAGCAAATAAATAGAATATTTTATACATGTGTTTGTTTTTTGTATATGCTGTTTAATTATGCTGTTGAGTTGCGTATACTTACCTAAGTATACACAACTTAACAACATCCTCGTCAAACTATTTTGTTTTCTTTAAATAAAAACGTCGCCCCACACTAAGAATTTCTCCTGTATCCCGAGTGCATTTTACAAACATGTAATATCACATACACAAACACCCAGACTCGACACAAGCATCTGCGGTCACAGAAATCCTTGTCTCGTGCGGGGATCGCACATGCAACCCTAAGTGCAGCAGTCCAATCGCTTGGCCATTGCGCCAATCGGGTCCTCAATATAGCTTATATACCTACAATAAAATTGATGTAAGGCTGTCGCCGATTAAATTCGCATCCTATAGACTGGTAAAAAATTCTTTGAACGCCACGCGGGTCAGATTTGACCCGCGAACAATAAAAAATCGATTGCGTCTGCGCATAGTCAGTGTTAATTAAAATGAAATCATTTTTGTCTAAGTAGGTAGGTATATTGCCTTCTTGTTAATACAACTTTGTCCATCCTAAGGTTGTCTGTAAGAGATTGCTTAGTGCGATAAGACGGCCCATTGTACATTATCCATAGACTGCACTTAAGCTTGTATTTAAAATCTGTTTAGGCATGATAGATTGTTCTCAAACTGTGTTAGTTACAGTATGAGTAGGACTAGAAATCATGTCCGAATGTAAATTAAATTAACTTCACCTCATATTATGAAATCCTATAAAATAATTGGTATGATATGAATAAAATGTCAATAGGTTTATTGCCATTTTAAGATACACCATTTAAAAAAAAAACGGCTGTAATGTTTTTTAAACTTCGCCCCACACTAGGAATTTCTCCTACATCGTGGGTGCGTTCCACAAACATGTAAAATCACATACACAAACACCTAGACTCGAGACAATCATCGGTGGTCATACAAATCTTTGTCCCGTGCGGAATTTGCACCCGCAACCCATAGCACAGCAGTCCAATCGCTAAGCCACTGCGCTGATCAGATCGTCAACTGAATACGCCATTTTGATGTCTGGCCTAGGAATGTGTCAAGCCGAGATAAGGTAAATTAAGGGGGCAATAACCGTCTCAATACCAACCGTATTATAAAGAAACCGGTAGATATGCAAACACGTTAATATCTATTGTGTCATTGTGTGGTTTGTAAACAACCTTAATTATAAGTTTGGTGTTTTACATTACTACATTCGTGATTATCATTGTGTATGTACTTTTCACGTGTATGCTCCGTGAAGACCTGAGGAATTCCGACCTTCGCCGCTTAGTCATGATCTTTTCGGTTTTCGTGCATTGCGGCATTTTGCGTTCAGATTTTCAGATGCGTGGGTTTGAATAAAAGTACCTACCTACTTCTGAAACAGAAATATACCTAAATGAATTGCACGCGAGTATTATTTTGTACTTAGCTTGTTTGTAAGATCGATGGTTGTGAAACTGTAATATAGGGGAAACTGTAGAGGAACTTTTTTTAACAGGAGACCAACAATTTTTCACTTAGACGAAAATCTGTTTTTTATTCATAGATTGCCAACAAATAATATCAGACGTACCTGTAACCAAAAAATGGGAACTTTAAATTTGATGTGGAGCGGCATGGTGGCTCAGTTGGTAAAAAATGCGCCACGAATCAGCGAAGATCGCGGGTTTGAAGCCTGTCCGTGTCCATAAAAAAATCTAATTTCTCTTAAGTCTTCTGTATTGCAGCCATAAAATTACGCCATCGCAGCCCCACGCATCTTAAACGTGATATATAAAAATCTCACATAGATAGGTGCTTAATTGTTTTTTATCCACAATGGACCTTCGCCTACATTGATAACAGATGCCAAATATGGTGACAGCTATTCTTCTGTACAATAAGTTAAAAACAAAGACAACAATATTGGTACAGTGACTAACAGCTTATAGTCTGAACTCAAGGACACCGGTTCTTATTCAACGCGGACTCAAATTTAGTAGGTATCTACCTAAATTAGAAAAACTAAAACATTAGGTAGATACTTAGTCCAGTCTGTTTGATTTGTAAGAACATAAGTAAATATAAAATAATGCCTATATTTCCAAAGTGACGTAAAAATAACGCTGACCGTAATCTAAATTTTTTGAATACCAGTCTATTTCAAAATGTTACGTAACTAGTAAATTACCTATAATAATTCTACGATAAAACAAACTTGATTATAAACCACAATAGCTTAGGACCATAGGAAGCGACTATATCCGAGTGAAAACACCGTCGCTGACATTCGCCCAGCGTTATTTTTACGGAAACTAATTCTGCATTAACCAAGCACAAATCCAGGCTCCGTGCTGCTACTGAAAATTACCTAATGGAACAACCCATTAGCACTTTCCGACTCGGGAATTGAACAAAGGCCCTCACTCTGCATTCGCGCTTTAAGACCACTGAAACAACGAGGCGGTCGCAGTATAAATAAATAAACCATTTGATTAATAAGAACAGGATATAATTATAAAGCTGAATTAATTTGCATCTAAATACTAAAGAAGTATTAAATCGACTTGGCCAAATTAATTAATGGCTCTGATGACTAACGATGAAAACTAATTGAATAGGTGGTGTCTTATCTAAATTAGTAAACACCTAAATTAATGCATACTTACTGCCACCTATAATAAACCTGAGTAATTAAAAGATTGGGTAACGGAACCGTTACAAATTCCTTTCAAATTTTCAGTGAGATGGCAAAACAAGAAAGGATCGTAATAGGGAAGTAATTAGGTAAATGGAAAGAATAAAGGTATTGTATGTCATGTTTCAGTTTAATTATGCATAGGTACTCCATGACAAGTTGTCTTTCATTGTGGCGTTCTAAGGGGGGGGCCTTTGTTCAACAGTAGACGTCTTCCGGCTGATAATGACTCACTCCAAAAAAAGGTATCGACATCATGATCATCATCATCATCAGCCGGATGACGTCCACAGTTGGGCAAAGGCCTCCCTATTTAAGAAGGGGGGGAGGGTTGTCATAATCCCTAGGCTTGGCAAGCGGCTTGGGTATCGCAGTGTTGGTATCAACATACGTAGTGAATTTTATTTTACAAAAAGAGTGAATAAGCAGGGAAAAAAAGTACGTAGTATCTATTAGGTACCTGTATTCTAATGTACTTAGGTTCTAGTGTAGGTATCACCTATTCAAGCAACTTTAGGTGTTTATAAGGAAACAATTAACGTCACACTTAAATACATTCTGTCTGATAACGTACCTAACAAGTCTCAGACTAGCCATATGCAGTTTTTTAAGCAGTAGGTAAGTCTATAATAATCTACCTTTTTTATTGGATGTCAATTTATTTAATTTGTTTAAGTAATTTTTAATGGAGGTAGAATTTGGGTAGGTATTAGCATCAACACCTTGACAAGGTACCTACCTACTTCAATAATAATGAATACATAACGCCTATATTCCCCGAAGGGATACTTAGATAATGTGTCGTACACCCAAAATTTTCCAGCTATGGTATGGCTTAATGTAATAGGGGGCAAGCCTATTGTCATCAACTGGGCACAAATGCAAACTTCGTGCTGCTACTGCAAATTACGTAACGAAAAACCTAGTAACACTGCCCGACCCAGGATTCAAAATCAGGATCTCATGATCACCAGTCGCGCTTAGCGACCATCGGACCCACGTCGGTAGACAATGTTGCACGTTATTAGAAATTTATCATCTATTTACTACTACATAACACGAATAGCACCTTCCCATTTCGTCCCGATGGGTGTCGTAGGAGGCAACGCAACTGAGGGAAAATCCAGAAGATGGGCAGCAGCCGCGTCTTCTGTATCTTCACCACCAATACTGCGATCCCCAAACCGCTTGCCAAGCGTGGGGATTATGGCAATAATGGGAAGGCCTTTGTTTAACAATGGACATCTTTCGGCTGATATTGATAAATACTTCGTAATACCAACGGTTTAATGTGGAGTTGTATTAACAAATTCCTATGTAACGTGATAAAAATAGCATTGTTATCACCAAAACTGAAATATTAATACATTCATAATTAAATGTGCAATTTAGATCGATATAAAACAAAGGAAAAAACCAACCAATTAGCAAGTTCTGTTAATTACTAATTGATTTTTGATGGTTTAACTGCGAACGTGATATATCTGGAACACACCGAATACATGACTTTGTAGGTATGTTGGTAAATAGATTGATCATAACGCCTGATTTCCACTTGGGCGTAGGTCGAGACACTATATTGCACTGCCTCGCAAATAAGAATCGCAGTCTCATGTAGATAATGATAATAATATCAGCTTATAACTGTCCCACTGCAGGGCGAAGGCCACTTCTCTTATAAAGAAGGATTGAGCATCGATCACCATGCTAGTTCAGTGCGGGTTGGCGATTTCAGATAAATTAAATCTCGGTTTCTTCGAAATGTATGTGTGTTTAACGATTTCTATTGATCATTTTTGTGTTAAAACTCGATTTAACTTGTCATGTGATTTGTCAATTAATAGTTTAATCCATTATCCAGCCACAGTTACTTGGTAATTGGCTAATAGATATATAATACGTTATGTCGCTGGAGTATATGTTTACTGTTTTCTGGGATATAGATAGGTAGGTTTACATTACTGGACTTGGGTCAGTTCGTCGCCTGACCATATAAGCCCGAGTAGGTGACGTGTGCTGGTGTTCCACGCGCGCCTCTCTAGAAGAGACGTGCGGCACGTTGGCCGAACGTAGTATGCAGGACTCGCTGTGAAGAGGTAAGAGGAGGGTCGCGACTTGTCGAGAAATGCGGTACAGCTTACGCAGATCCCGCGTCCCACGACCTAAGATACCTAGGAAGAGACCTTGAGTGGTTTTAGCCGGTAAGGGTCCGGCAAATCTCTCCGTTCGCCCCAGGACTAGAGCAGACGACTCCAGGCATACTCGTATAATATACACAAAATCACTTTGGCATTCTTGAACCAATTATCCAGTTCCAATTAACCAGTTTTTGTCCGGAAGAGCATATAATTGCGAACCGTGTGACGGAGATAAGACTGTCGGCTAAGTCTCGAAATCTAGATAAGAAATAATAAGAATATGCAAAGTAACAGTGAAACTAATTCGAAGCTGATATGCTGACCCTAGTTCTTAACATTTTAGGGTTAAACACAGTATGTGACCTGAATGAATTAATTTTAAATGAGAATTAAAACATCACGCCTGTATTCCCCAAACGGGTAGGCAGAGTGTATAGTACACCCACATTTCGCCAGATAGGTCCCAATGTAATACGGGGTTAACCTATTGCCATCAGCCGGGCACAAATCCAGACTCCGTGCTGCTACTGATAATTACCTGTTGGAAGAACCCAATAACACTTTGCCCGACCCGGGGTTCGAACCCAGGACCTCGTGCACGGCAGTCGCGCTAAGCGACCACTTGAGAATTTTTAAATGATGTATTGTACATAATATTATGAAGCATAATATAACATAATTATTATCTAATTAAAAGGTATAATAAAATAGTAGGCTATTAGTGTCAGGTCATCTGGTTACGATGTTATAAACTTAAAATCTACTTAACATCTCTTATCGCAGCGACCCGTTACAAAAATAAAAAGAAAACCAAATATTTTGGTATGACACTGTTTTTTGTGGAAAAGTTGAGAAAACTTGACACAGTTATGTGTTTGCTTTTAAAGACTCGTTACGATGATGTTAAAAGGTTTATCTGCTTATTACATAACATAAACATAACATAACATTCGCCCCCTATTACATTGGGACTTACAACATAACTGGCGAAATGTGGGTGTACTATATGTTCACCTCTGCCTACCCCTTCGGGGAATACAGGCGTGATGTTATGTTATGTTACTTTCCTTTTATTTGTAAATATCACGTGAAAATTTAATCTTCTATACATATTTACAGAAACAATAAAGTGTGCGTCTAATTATACCTACTTACTGTATTAGCACAAGTAAATAAAACCAAATTAAAATCAGAAAAAAAAACTTAGAAATACCACTATCAAAATATCGTGAAGAAATATAATAGGTACATTATTGTGTCAGCCTGACCGTTTTCTTCCATATCTTATTTTTTTGTTTTTCGGGGGAAACCTTGAAAAGGCACCCAGCCCCTATGGGGGTAAGAACTGGGGAATGTGGGATTGTGAGATTTCAACCTCACTAAAACCACCCCGGTGGTCACCATCTGCACGAACAAAGGAAGTCCCAGGACCTCTTAAAAGACCAACTCCGGAATGTCTTCCATGCTCAACAATATTTTGTCTTGGCTCTGGAATAAATGAGCCAGGTTTGACTATCAGGCTTGTGGACAAGATCTCTCTTTTTATTATACTTAAAAGTGTGCCGCACTCAGGAATGTTAACGATTACTTAAAAAGACGGTACGATAATATACGTAAAGATTTTATGAAGAAAACCTTTACTTAGGTAATGATAGTTTAAGTAACGTCTCTGAATACGGTGGTAAAAGTGATACTTCTTTTCTACCTATTTTGTAACACTATCGTCTTATGATTCATCACTGCAGACGACAAGACAAACACTTGTCTAGCACGAATGAACAATCTTCATCGTCATCGTGTGACGTTGGCACATCACGCCTATAAGCAGAGATTTTCTCCTTTATCAGAAATATAGACACGACGACATGTCGCTCCTGTAATAGGTGGCCACTGGCTAGTCTATTGTTATTATAGCTCTGGTTTAGGTACACTCGGTTCATCACCTCTTACAATATGCTATTACTGCGGTGTTTTCAAACCGCCTGCTTCGATGGTCTAGTTTGGTCTGAAAATGCGCGACTGCCAAGCGCGAGGTCCTAGGTTTAGGGTCCCGGACAAAGTGTTATTGCGTTTTTCGTCAAGTCATTCTCAATAGCAGCGAAGAGTCTAGATATACGTGCCCGGTCAATGGGAATAGGTTGGTCTCTTAACCCATTGAATGCGAAAAAATCTCTGCTATTATCACCACCTACATAATATTGCATAGTTGGCAGTCAATGGGTTAATAAATTGTAAAGTAAAAAGTATGCACTATACAACATTTTGCCGCATTTCTATCCCTTCGGAGAATACAAAACTTGATGTTAGGTTTTTTTTAACCATGCAGGCATTTCTTATTGTTTCTTCTGGTGCAGAATTCATGACGTCACGTGCATGAGGATTTGAATGTGTGGTTCGCTACAGTAAAAACCAATAAATTAACCGATGATCACTGTATTAACAGCTGTATTTGTTTTGAGCACATGACTTAGTTGTTATTCTTTGAGATCTGGCAATGGAGTAGGCGTCTTATATTGATAATTATAATAATAGGTGTAAGCTTGTATGATCTCGTGTTTCCAGTAAAATAAGAAAAATTAACGCGTGCGCAGTGCGTGTTCAGTTTTTCAAGCAGATTGTTCGTGCTTACAAATGACGGTAATGTGATTACCGTCTTCAGAGGGTTCCTTATCAATAAATAGAAGATTAAAATGGTGTCCGTGGAGAGCTGGAGAGTAAAATTCTCCTTCAACCCGGGGTAGTTTTGTTTTGGTAATGAAAGATTTGTCGGCTTTACTCTAGCTAGATTATACACAATTTGAAGCTATAACTTTTGCACATAAGTAATTCATAGATCAGTTTTAACTTGTTGCTTCAAGGCATGTTATAGCGATAGACGATTGACCCATAAATCTATAGACTTCAAAGTGATTTGCCTGAATTTCAGTTTTATGGTACGGAACCCTAAAAATACCATTGAATTCTGGTTGTCTACCTTGACGGAAAATTTTGAAAACCAAGTTTCTTGTATAATATTTTAATCACCTACTGTGATAAAATGTCAGGAGAATGCTTGGTGATCAAATATTTAGTTGTCCGTGTTTCGATCACGCTGTAAAAGACTGATGAATTAGGGTTCAAGAAGTATTTTGTACCACAAGGATTTCTGTAGGTATACAGTAAAAAAAACTGAAAAAAATATTTGTTGGTTGTATCTTTCGTCTGATTGGGTATCTTTATAAACTAATTAGGGTACTGAATAATTGGAAATCGCCGGGAATAGACAAAATTCATAATTTTGGGTTCAAGAAATTGATTTCAATACATAGGTCATTAGCAAAAAATTTAACAGACGTAATTTTAGGGAACACCCCCCTTCTAAAAGGAGGAGGCCTTCGTTCAACAGTGGACGCCTTACGGCTGATGATGATGATGAATTTTAGGGAAGCCGCACATACCAGAATTTATAGCTACAGGAATAACTTACATGCTTCCGAAAGATGACTGATTGATGACGAGATTCACAACAATCCTCCCAATACAGACCAATTACATGCCTCCCTACAATTTATAAAATCTTAACGTCAGTAATTGCAACTAAAATTAGCGCACACACCGAACAACACTACATAGTAGCAGAAGAACAGAAGGGATGCAAGGAACAACTAGTCATAGATTCTACAATTCATAAACACGCTACCAGTAAAAACAGAAACCTACATTGTACCTACATAGACTAGTCTTTGACTAGCCTTTGACAGTATTCCTCATTCATGGTTACTCAAAATATTACAGATATATAAAATAAATTTCAAAAATAATAGATTTCTTACGTGACGTAATGTCACGTTGGAAAACTTCTTTACAATTAAATTACCACCATAATTCAGTTACTACTAGAGAAATATCTATTAGAAAAGGTATTTATCAAGGCGATTCCGTAGGTCCTTTGTGGTTCTGCCTCGCCCTGAACCCCCTATCCTCCATGCTACAACGCTGCCATGCCGGGTATAGCCTTAAACATACGCAGGAAACTACCATCTCACATAAGGATTAATCAACCAACAAAAGAGGCAGCTTACAATTCTCGTATATACTCTGACTGCATGCCCTTACCGTGTCCTTACCAAATCAGCGCTACTAGAAAAAATTGGGACCATACGATGTATTACAAGAGGTCCTTAGAGGCGGCGCCCATCAGACAAATAGCAGCTCAGAGCAATCAAGTATCGACTTAACAGGCAACTAAATAAAGTTAAAATTAAATATAACTTATAACTATGATTTTTCACCTCGTCCTGCTGTCATACTTGTAAGACAAGTGGTTGTTGACGAAACTCTGTGCTCAATAATGTGCGTCGGCCCTTACCCACACGTCATTCGCATCAAACGGTTTTTGCTGAATCCTAAATCAACATAAAACTCGTTTTCTTCAAAACAAAATATACACATTTAAAGCCAACCAACAAACAGAAACAAATGTTTTTGTTTGATATTATTATTATTAAAACAAAACCAAACACGCATGCAGACGTTGCGCAGACGCACGTGCCGTCAGTGACGTAGCATTGCGTATAGATCGAAAGACGTGATTTTATTCGTGTGAACGTGCGTTTCGTAATTTTTAAACTCGTTTAGATATTAATATTTCGGTGCAAGTGAGCCTCCACGAATGATGATATCTAAGTACCTCCAGCACTTGCTAGGCGATCAACTAAGGAAAAAACATAAAAATTAAATTGCGACAAAATAAACGCGAACACACCTTTCAGGCCAAAATTAAAACATTCGTTCGCGTTAATTCCATCGCGTGATTTTGGTTAAGGTAACTGTAGGTTTACAGCATGATGAAAGTGCAGCGATTAATACAAGTTGATAACTAATTATATTTTGAAATTAATGTGAATTGAAAAAAATTCAGAATGGCAACGTTTGGAACATCATAGGCCATTCACCTTATTTTTGTCATGTAAGATATTAAAGCTATCGCTATGCACTTTCGTATTTCGCAAAGAGGTAGGCGAGGGAATTCTTTTTTTGGGGAATACAGGTAATAAAGCGTGACCCATTGTTATTATTAGCCTGTACTGTCCAACTGTAGGGAAAACAGTGGAAGTAGGAAAAGGAGGCCCCATCCCTACTTCCACTGTCCCTGTCTTCCACCAATTTACGTTAGTCTTTCAGATGTCAGTCCAGTTACGGGTAACGGACTTGGGGCAGTTCGTTGCCGGACCAGACAGGCCCGAGTAGGCTACGTGCACTGGGGTTCCGCACGCACCTTTCGACAAGGGACGTTCGGCACGTAGGCCGTACCTTGTAAGCGGGGCCCGCCATCATGAGGAGGGTCGGGACCTGTCGAGGGATGCGGTGCAGTGTACGCAGCTCCCGCGGCCCTCTACCTTAGGTAGTAAGGAAAACACCCTGAGGTTTTTGCTGGTAAGAGTCCAGTATGCCCCTCTATCCACCCCAGGACTGAAGAAGTCCATAAAGATGTCCCCAGTAAAAAAAAAGGAACGAGTCCAGTTGAAATGCCATCTTTATCTCGGCCTGTTGCTTAGCGTTAGCTGCATGAGTCATTTTAAGTAATCATGAACTTTAATGCATTTTTTAATATATCAACTTTTATAGAATACGTGCCAAAACAACAATATTTATAAACCGTTCTAATTAACCATTAATATGTTACGCCGATGACGCAAAAAGGCCGATATAATGGAGGGCAAGTTATACCCGACTGTATATAAATCTCTGTATTGGTAGATAGGTACTTATTTTTTTATTAAGTAAACCCACAATCATACTCACGACATTCGATCTTTTAGTAGATATTAATTCATTTACACTACAGTGACTCAATTACAATTAACGTAGCATCACGTTCGTAATTTCGAAAAGGGTAGGCATGGATGTTATCTTTTATCTGGAGTCATACTCACACATTTTCCGCTTTTCTTGTTTGTTTGTTAAATTTAATGGCAATCCTATAATCAATGATATTAGTGGGTTTTTAACATGAAAAGATTGACAGAAATACACCATCGTGAGCCTACAGCTTTCTCAGAGGCTGCTAATGCAGATCCCCTGGTCTTAAATGGCAATAATCAATAAAGATGGTGATCACTAAAAATCGGGTGACCTGCAAGATCGTTTGTCAACCGCTATCATAAAAAAGTAGATATTCGCTGACTGGTATTTGGACTGCCTCATTGGCCTAGTGATTGCAACGAGCGACAGCTGTGTTCGAGGACCTGGGTTCGATTCCCAGGTTGAGCAGATTTGTTTAGTTTTTCCATTATGTAATTCTCAGTAACAGCATGGAGTCTGGATAGTTATGTATGTCGGTACATACATACCTATCCAGACTCCATGCTGTTGTTGTTGTTTGTACAGCCAAATCGGTATTTGGCTGTGGTATAGTATTACATTAGGACCTATTACATAAGTGGCGAAATGTGGGTGTAATACATATCACTGCCTTCGCCTTCGGGGAATACAGGCGAGTAATAATGTCCTCCTGACCGAATTTCTGTCACGGCAGCCTGTCTCAGCTGAGACTAGCCATCTGCGCAGGAGATATTATAGTGCACAAGTATGCGCGCAGACACAGGTGCACTCCCTATTCCCTCACTCTCATAATCCGATGGGACGGTAGACCGACACGACCGGAGTGAGATCAGGCGCAGAACCAACGGCTTAGCGTGCCTTCCGAAGCACGGTGGGGTCACGACATGTGAAAACGGTCACCCATCACAAGACTGACCGCGGCGAGCACGGCTTAACCTCGCAGATCGACTGATCTGCCGGGTAACCGCTTAGCTACGAGCCCCACACAGGCGAGTACACACAGTTTAATTACTAGGACCCACAAGCACACACATACTAAACAACTTAAAATCTGAAACATCCTGATTTCAGGACACCTCAATCCGCGACCTGCAACCACGTATTATCACATGAGCACCATCAACCGGCGCGCGGTGTTAAACACATGTTTACATCGCAAACATTAAATGCTACATATAAGAAGTAGAGACGCTTACTACGACACCAGTTCCTAGTTCCGTTCACACTGTGAATCACGCAGCGTCGCATTCACGCGTTGTGTGTCCGTATGTTCGGACGTACGCCACGATCGGCCATTGTGTGAGCGTCTGAAGTGGCTGACCGCCAATAATCGTGTATTTTCGGATCGTGTAACTTCGTGAGTATGATTTTGATTCATGTTTTGTTGTTGTTTTTGTTTTTAAACGTTTTATTGTTTATGATAAACAGCTTTATTATGGAAATTAAAATCGGTGATCGATTTTCGAAAAGTTTTTTAAACAGAGATTTTGCGCTTAATTTAGTTTTTTTTAATTACATTAAATTTATGCAATCATGCATTTTATCATCTACAACCGGAGCCCGACCTATGCAATAAAATTTTATACTCTAGGTACATAAATACATACATTAAAATTTTCATCCATATTTCAACACTTATATTCGGTTTACATAAACATTTTAAATGTTATAACGTTAAGCAATGTATTTATATAAAACTGGGAAAATATAATATGATTTTCAATACAATATTATTTACATGATGATGTTACATATAAGTTATACAACAATTTCAACCATATCATTTGATATGAAATGTTGGGACAGCTGTTTTGTTGGCATTAATTAAGTATGATTGTTGATGAGGGACGCAAAGTTAGTGTATGACTCCTGAAAAAAAAGCTTTCTGCTTATCTTTTGGGAATTACAGGAGTGATATTAATGTACATATTTAGGTATTCCTACTGTGAAAAGGTTACATAGATTAAATAAACATTGTTGACTGGATATTATAGATTTTGACGAGTATTAGAACATCATTCACAGCCTCTGTACATTTGCCAACATTGATAATTAAATTTATTATTAAGGAAAAAAAAAAGGAAAAATAAAGGCCTATTTCTCGTTAGTGACAGACGACTTTGATGTATACTTAGTAACAAATTAATTTTAATATTTAATTAAACAATTATTTATTGTTTGTATCTGAAGCTACTAATTACCGATAGTATACCTACCTACGTACCCACTATATCTAGCTACGTTTGAATTACATACCATTATACAATTTTTAATTAAGTAAAAAAAAAACTTAAAAAAAACTGTAAAATATTATATTTGATTTCTTTTTGTCAAACGTTTTGACCCTTGGAGCATCAGCACCCCTTACCATAAACTTTTAGCAGGACACTTTCCATTGTGGAAGCGGGACGTAAGACGTTAGACGTTACGTGCAGTGTAATGCTGCGTCTCGCTTCAACAACGGAAAATGTCCTGCTAAAAGTTTATGATATGGAGGCAGATCTCAAAATTAAACGCATTTAATTAACTTCATTGATGCACCATAGTAAAACACATGTAATGTTTGTTGCAATCTGATTAAGTACTTAGGAGATAGAAATCAGCCCCCTTACCATGAACTCTTAAAGCAGGGCAGTTTACGATGTGAAAGCGAGACGCCGCGCGCCGCTACGTGCAGTGTAATGCTGCGTCCCGCTTCCACATCGTATCGGGGCAGAACACAATAATGGATGACAACAAACCCCCCGCGATTACCAACACTGTATATGTATAGTAATCGCAGGGCTATATGTATTTTTTATTTATTACTTGTTTGCATAACATAGATACTCGTATCTAAATTGATAAAGGAAATTTGAAAAATGATGGGCACGAGCTGGACTTGAACCTGCGACCTTCGCCGTACTGTGGCGGTGCTCTAACCAACTGAGTGATTTGACACGATGCACGATGGCTCAGTTGGTTACAGCACCGCCTCGGTACAACTTTCCTTTATCAATTTAGATTCCAGCATAGCATGGGCAACATGCTAAAACGACATTAAAAGTCATAGCTCCTCGTAGTTTTGTTAAAAGTATTTGCTATGCGTTTTAGCTGGATTTGATTTTGTGCTAATATATAAGAAGAATGCATAGATTATGGTATTTTAGAAAAACTTTCTTCATCCACTTTACAATACATAATTAATTTGAATTATAAAGTAATTGGTACTTACCAAACGCCAATTTTACCTAAAATAACCCCCAAAACGTTCTTCTTTCACGTTTCTTAGAATTGTTTTTGTAATAGTAGGAAAATACTTCCACGTGAAAACTGCACAAATGCCGAAAATAATACTTTTGGCGAAAAGTTAGTACTTAGCGACTCCTACCTTTTCGAGGAAATCATGCGTGACAATATACACACAAATAGACACCTCCAATCAATTGATAACTTTGAATGAGCTGTCAAAATATATTCCTTCATATATTTTTGTATGGTAATATCAACATCACTATTTTGCCAACTCAATTCACTAACTGGTTGATAAATAACTATCAAAGCAAGCTAAAAATCTAAAACAGTTTACTGAAAATTAATATGGTTTTCAGGGCTAAAATCTAGCTCTTTTTAGAGACGTACTGTCTTGGAATTATTGGTTATTCGTGTCAAATACACAATTGCTTATGAAAACTGTATCTTCCTTATAAATAAGAGAATGATTGTCCCAATTCCTTGAACTTGAAGTCGCGTGTTTGGCACTTGGCAATCTGCCTGACCCTGTTAGGTCCGCCCGTATTGATCGACGAAAGTTTACAAAGGTACGCTTTGTTTGAGTGTGAGCAGAAGTCAAGGAAGAGGAAAGGTTAAGGAAATGCTTTGGGCTGAAAATAGGTTGTGATCACGCTATTTTAGGATGGGGAAATATGTATAACTAAAAATGCACCGTGTTAATGTAACGTTTTCTTCGTCTTTGCTGGGTATTAAAATACGAAGGTTTGTTTATTTCTTATAAATAAACCACTAGCCGTAATGTCATTTTATAAAGGAATGACTTGAACTTAGTAAGAGTAGGTACATACGCCTATTATTGTTTGCATATTACCAAAAATGTTAATCTCAGAAGAGGTACAGTACATATTAGCGGTCATTGCTTTTAGCTGCTAATTTTTCATATATTTCTAAGCAATAATAATTTTATGGCCATTCGATTAAAGACACGGTTGGTTTTAAAGATAAACCTTTTTGCGGTACTACTTTATACATACTGACTCTATGAGCAACTCATCAAATGATATACGCATGTTTTTCTAAGCAATGAATCATTTAATTATATAATTACGAATTAATGAGGTTGAATTTGAAGAATACAATTTTTGGCTGAGTTCCTTAACCACTACCTGTATAGGTACTAGGATTTTGCTTTAACTACCACCTCTGCAAGTTCCAGCCGTACTCGCCGCGGTCTTAACTACTACCTGTATAGGTACTGGTATTTTGCACGTAACTACCACCTCTGCAAGATTCAGCCGTACTCGCCGCGGTCGGTCTTGTGATGATTGACCGTTTATACGTCAAGATCCTTCTGAGCTTCGTAAGGCACGTTAAGCCGTTGGTCCCGCGCCTGATCTATCCTGTCGTGACGCTCTATCGAACCATCGGGCTATGAGAGTGAGGGAATAGGGAGTGCATCAGTGTTTGCACGCATGCGTGTGCACTTTACCATCTCCAGCGTAAATGCCTAGTCTCAGATAAGACAGGCGACCGTGACGGGAATTCGGTCTGGAGAATATTATTATTATAGCCTACTAGGATTTTCTAAAAATTATATCTTAACGCACTAGCCGCCTCGGCAATGCTAACAATTAGCTACCTTCTTTGTTGACGCAATTCTCATGAAGGTATTAGGTATACTACAGCACACCTGCAACTTAGTCAAGTAGAATACACTACACGAATAGAAAGAGAATGGAGACGCATTTTCTTGTTCTAACATCCTACCATACTGCTTTTGTTCTTTAGTTTATTAATACTTGTTCATCAGTTTAGGGTCACGCCTACTCTTCACCAGACCTTTCTTAGGAAACTTTGTTAGTTTTACAGTAATTTACTTTTCTTCAACATAAAAATTTGGCGACTGAAGTACCATTACACACAATTGATTTTTTTCCCGATCTGCACGTGGTGGTAAACAGCTGATACGGTTAATGAATTGTTCTTTTTGTTTTTGCTAACGTTGATTTGGAACTGTATGACGTTTTTGATATCTTCCAAAAAGGATAGCGAGGTAAATATACTGATGAATCTAAAACTCGCCTTAATTTAGGTACCTAATTTTTTTTGACTGATTTATCGTGTCATTGCATCGGTTTTAACTAAAAGGCACGCACTGATGGATAAGTTAACCGACATCGTCAATTTTAGGACACGAAGGGCAGCTTTTTTTAGGTATTGTCATAGTTCGGATTTGTAAATGTATTTAATTGTAAATACTCTTTAAAAATACTTTGAAAATAAACTAAAAATAAATACGTCTGAAATTAAATAACAGAATCATATACATACATACATGCACTGAATACACACATCGTACTATAGTCACTGAATTTGGCACTAAACTGACTTCAACGTCACTCTACCGGCATTGTGTATTGATTGCATAAAATATACAAATACACATATGGGTAGGTACCTACAATACACCAATTCGGTGTGCGTGTATTCGTAATTTAAAGTATTTCAAATTCAAAATGGCTTGATCGATTTTGATCATTGTTTCGTGCTTAGACGTAGAGCACATGAATGATTCGTTGCTATAGGTGGCGCTGCTGTCGTTATCAAATTATTTTAAGGTCTCATGTGCCGCTGCTTTGTGGCTAGCCTTGCCTCGGAAGCTATTTATTTCAACAGAATAGTCTTAGATCTTCGTTGTATCTAATCGTCTGTATACGTCATTTATGTAATGTCACCAAGGACGCGTGGGGGTACGAAGTGATTGCTTCCCTCAATTATGCCAAGAGTTCCATTTAATGATAAACCGGTGACACAAACGAGTATTTATGTTTTTTTTTATTACCAATTGTTGTGGTGCCGTAGGGACTATATAAAGAATCAATCATAATCATTACCTGCATCGCGTATTGACGGGCAGAGACCTACCGCCAAACTCAGAGACATTAAATGATTTCATAAACCATCAAGTAACGGTTTAATTTGTGAAATCTTCACTTAGTGTCAGTTTAAGGAAATTAATGTCTCTGAGTGTGGCGGCTACATTGTATTCCAAATGTGAGAATCGAAAACCTAAGTTTTATAATTTATTGAATTAATCAATACAAAAAGTTTAAATATGAGCAAATTATTTTTAAGTTCTTTTCTTTCTTCTTCTTATCTTATTTCGGTGGGACCTGTTTTGCATGAGACCCGTGTGACTTTAGATCCTGACGTGATATAAAAATTGTCAAGTCAAAAATTATGAAGCATGCTAGCACCTGCACTGCATTTTGACATTAGCATCAATCAAGGCGGCCGATGCAAATGGCAAGTTGTCGTTCATTGTGGCGTTCTAAGGGAGGCCTTTGTCCAGCCGTGGACGTCTCCTGGCTGGGTGAAGGAGGCTTCTTTCGTATTGGAAACTGGATTATAGATCGTATATAATGTAATTTTATGCATAGTGGCGTAATAATTAGGCTGAGCTATGGGTTGCATGTTAGGTCCCCGAACGGGACACACTTAATGTGTTTTTGTTATTTGCAGATATTTGTCAAAAGTAGCACTGTAATACACTACCACAATACAGGGCAAATCTTAGAATGTAAAGGTTGCTGTGTGTACATAAAAAAGTATAAACGTCCGTTAAGGTTCCTTGATAATCCTATTTTGCTAATACATCTTCACTGGATTCAAATATTCATTCTACTACTACCGTCTATCAAACAACGTAATTCTAAGATACCTATTCCTTAGTAGTCACTAAAGGTAAAAACAGGTAGGCAACGAAGAAATAGCCGTGACTAACTGCGATTAAATGGAGTTTTAACTGCGGTTTTCCTTACACTTGGTTTAACTGTAGCGCCATATCGTGCAACCCGGCCTTTACTTAAGAATTGTCACCTTAATGTTAATAACAATTGAATGCAGTCTCATTATAATCATATCATGATGTTTATCAACAAATTACGAGTAACGACAAGAATTCATTGGCTATTAAAATAATTAATCGATTTATGACGGTAATCGATTTCTAGTTTATTGTTTGTTTTCATTTATGCTACTTAAGGTATGTTGTGTCGATTGTTTTTTGTTTAACGCCTAAGGAATTTCTCCTGTCCTTGGTGCGTTTCATGGACATGGCATCACGTAAAATATTCAGACTCGAAACAAATGTTTGGGGATTACCAGTGATTATGTCAAAAAGTATAGATACGTCATGATATACTACTGCACACATACATAATTATACAGCTTGAAAAAGGCGTGAAAGGGAGCGGAATTATAACTTAAAGAGTAAATTAATAAACTTGTGTTTGACACTGGCGCGGACATGTCAAACGTCGCACAGGCTAGCCAATCACTGCTAGACAAAATATCCCAATGGACCGCACTAGTAACATAACTGATTTTTCGGAATATAATTGGTTACTACACAAATATTTTGCTTTGTGTGGATTTCTTAAGGGTTTATGTTTAATATGCAAGTAACTGCATAGTAATGCTAAGCAAGCAGGCGTCTAAAGTTGTTAATTTTTGACGGAATCTTAGGTACCTATGATTCCTTCAGAAAATCTCAGAAATTAAGGCTTTTCTGGTCGTCATTTTGATTGTATAATAAAATATATAATCACTTAGGAATGTTAAGGAAATTCTTTTCCATAGAAAAGACATTTTGGAACCAAGCAACTTGAATTGACGTTAAGTAAGTGCGTGCCTATATGAAAAACATTATGACTATGACTATTCGCCAAAAATACAATAATTTAACTAAAATAACTAAAAAAGCATTTGAATTTTATTCTTAGTTCCTAATTGTATCCATAATTCCGTGTCCAAATTATCCATGATTGTAGGTACCTACAATGTGCTACAACACGAAATTATGGATACATTTAGGAACAATGAATAAAATACATTAGGTCGTGTAAGTTTGCTGTTACAAAATCAGCATAATAAAAAATTCAAAGAAACAAATTTCACATTGAAAATTCAGCCTTCATAATGTCGTAACTACTCGTAACATTTTTATGGTGTTAGATTATTTAAAGTTTATGTGCTTTACTTACTTTTAGTGGTAAATAAATCGATATTTTTGGATTATTTGATGTTTGAGTCAGAGTTACAGCCTGATGAACCGCAATAGGCTATTCGTATGTACGTTCGACGGGGGGCCTGGTGATCTGCGTGACAGGGTTTCCTAGTGTGGATACCAGTCTCCCACAAAGGACTAGTAGTGTTAAAGTTTTTATGAACTTAATTTTAACAACCTTTGTGGAGGAGAATTATAGAGTTATTATTATCCATGAGTCAGAGCCTGATAAATGGCAATAGACTATTTATGAGACGGAGCCTGATGAATGACAATGGGCTATTTATGAGTCAGATCCTGTGGAATGACAATAGTCTGGCCACGGGCCTATGGCATGGCATAAGCATTAGCGGCAAAATGTGGGTGTTTACTCCTGATAAAGGAAAACCCGTTTGCCTATTATATGGATAACAGATATAATTATAATGTATGATATATGGATTTGATGATTGATGATTGATGTTTGGATATTAGCCAAAACAATAGACGCTTTAATTACTATTAATAATAATTACAGTGACAGCTATCGTAGGTCAGGGAAAAGTATTTGATGTCTCCGAAGAAAACATTAATGGCGATGGCAGAAACATTATCGTTTTTATTATTTCTGTGCTCTAAAAAATTACCTATGTTACGGGGTTTTTTGTAGGAAGTGTATTTTAAGTGTTGTGCTTTTGAGGTCCTCATTAGAGCCTGGTAGGAAATTTTGAGTGGGTTCTAAATACGCTAAGCCTAATATATCTAATGGTATTATTAAATTTCCGTCTAGAGAACCTTCATTGAAGATATTACAGTTGCGGTTGAAAGCGGTTAGGTGTATTTTTTTTCTGTATCGAATTAGTCGCAACACTCCGTGCTGCTATTGAAAATTACCGAATGGGAAAACTCAGTAACACTTTGCCCGACCCGGGATTCGAACGCAAGACCTCATGGTCAGCAGTTGCGCTAAGCGACCACTGACAAACGAGGCAGTCATACGGAAGTACTTTAGGAATTAACTAAATTAAGTGACGACTTAATTGAATATTCAAAATATTTTATTCAAACGTTATCAGGCAATGATTTTTATTACCCGCAAGTCGCAACCATTACAAATACCAGCCCCCCTAATCCAAAGGCAAAACGATAACGAATAAAAATCGAAAAGAAATATAATGTACGGGGATGACATAATGTTTCGATTATGTAATTTATGACATGTCATTCCCATACATGTTTAATTCTATTCGACTTCTAGTACATTCTAGTGCAAATAATGTAAGGCGCAAATGGCCCATGAACATGTCCCAACCTGTTTAACTCGTCACCTCCCGTTACGTTGACTTATCGAGATTGCCTCCGTTTCTATTTTTAGTCCACCGATTACTTGCATGTCGAATACTCGAGAAACCTCCGTTGTAGACCAAGCCTTATAGGGGTCAAGGTATAATGGTGTCTCTGTGTTGTTTACGAGACCAGTTTAAGTTGGTCTGCGTTATTCGTTTATCGTCGCCGTGCCCATCTTTAGGTTTATTTCTAATCTACCGGTAGCTCTTTTATCTGACGATTGGCGCAGTGTGTCACTGGTTTAATTTCCTTGTGGAGTAAATATTTGTATGACACACACAAGTTGATGCAGGCTAGACGTTTCATTCAATGTTTGTAAGCGCATGTGAAACGGTTATAGCTGTTTTGTTTTGAAAAATAATCATGTGTTAGTGATTTCCAGACGCAGAATTTATTTGTGTGTGGAGTCTTACCCTCATAGCCTTATGTTTATTTTAATTATATTTATCTGATAGAATAATAAAATGGTTCGTATATCTTCGACAAAAAACTAATTTTAATCCATTATAAAGTAACTATGATAAAACCACAAAATAATTAACTTTATTTAAATCAATTAGCTAACAGATTTAGTTCCGTAAGATTAGACTAAGTTATAAGAATTATAATAAAAACAACATCTAAAAGTTAAAAAGCAAGATCCCTAGACTTTTTAAGTGATCATCTTGGGTCATGGTCATGTCTGTTTCTATGCTATCCAACCGATATTTTTTTATAATCGGTTTAACATAACCCTTCCTTGGCATCAGTGATCAACTTCTCTACCATCCTAACCAATATCCAAACAGCAACATGACCAGCTGCTTTCATGCGATTAGCTCGCTTTTAGCAACCGACAATAAAAAAGAAGAAGAAAGAGTCTTAAAACAAAGACCTAATCATCCCAAGCTAACGTAGACCAAGCCATCATTCACCACTGACACACAATCGCAAATTGATTACAGTTCAGATAAACGATTAAAAACGCAATTGTCTTCGTATTGATAGAAACAAAAAACATCAACTTGTACGCAGAATGTATGCTTTCAATACCGTCTTTGTTTCAAAACAGCTATACACAGTAAGACCGACATATTGAATGATTGTTTCAAAAAACAGCCGATCAAATTTTAAAAACAGACGTCGAATTCTGTGAAGTGTTTTTGCGCGGGAATGAAAACGTAATTTGACGTTAATTTACGTTATCGTTGTCTTTACACATGTATTGAATAAAAGTAGGCTTGAAGCTACCGCAAAATTAATTCGTCAGTAATGTTAAGTAGGGCGTGCCCCGGCCAGCCGTTGGATGGGTGACCGTTTACTTATATTCGTAGACCTCTGTGCCACGGAAAGCTTGTAAGTCGTCGGTCTTGCACTAAATCTCTTTTCAGTCACGTCAGTACACCGTTCCATCGAACTATGACTGTGAGGAAATACGCATTGAACCGGGCACCGTAATATCAAAAAAGTGGTGTTTTAGAATGTATGTAGAATGACTAAGAAAATACAATATGACATTAATTTAATCATTATCAGCCTATCTCCGTCCACTACTGGACATAGGCCTCTCTTATGGCTTGCCACTGAGCTCGATCATCGGCCCTCCGCTTCCAACCGCTGCCAGCTATTATGCGAAGGTACCTATATCGTCGTCCCAACGAGCTAAAGGGCGACCTACATTACGTTTAAAAAGACATTTAATACCTAAGTGATTATTTTACTGGTATGTGCTGGCTTGCTAGGATTCATCATCATCATTAACGGGAAGACGTCCACTGTTGAACAAAGGTCTCCCCTAAGAACGCCACAATGAACGATAATTTGCCATATGCATACATCTTGCTAGGATATGAACCTGTAATTGCCGACGATTGGTATCCGGCCTAGAATAGACCACCCCCTTTCCTCCTGTGGGTGTCGTAAGAGGCGACGAAGGGAAAATCCAGAAGATGGGCAGCGTCTTCTGTAACTTCCCCACCAATACTGCGATCCCCAAGCCGCTTTCCAAACGTAGGGATTATGGCGCCCCCCCCCAATAAGGGGGAGGCCTTTGTTCAACAGTGGATGTCTTCAGGCTTATGATTAAATCTTGTCCATTATCTCCTGAGCTACCACGACACGTGCAGTCTATTACAGCTCGCATTATATTTGGCAACATTCCTTATTCATAGAATCACTCTGAATAACTATTGTTTTTGGCAAACATTTGATAGATTTGCTATATTTTAGTCTTCAGTTAACATCAATACTTTAAATATATCTAATATTACCACTAAATGGATACCCACCGCCGGCCGCCGACGACCAGGCAGACCGAGAAGGCGATTGCGAGATAATTTGGACATCTTTGCGGAAAAGACATGACCCGTAATGGCATTGGACAGGGTTTTGTCGAAAAATAATGGGGAGGCCTTTGCCCAGCAGTGGGACACTGAATAGGCTACTTAAAAAAAAAATCTATAAATATTTCTGCAAGGAGGCTATATATTAATATATAACAAAAAACGCTAGAACGCGCTTGAAGTCGCTTGTCACGAAAGTTGCTTGTGCTGTATTTTATTTGTTTTACTGCATAGAGGGTTGAATTAAAAAAAAGTAGCCTAGGTCCTTTCTCGGGTCTTAAACTGTCTACATTGCAAATTTCATCAAAATCCATCCAGCGGTTTAGTCGTAAAGGTGTAAAATACATACAAGCAGACAGAAAGACAGACAGTCAGAGTTACTTTCACACCTATAATATTACTATGGAAGTATGGATGTAAGTTCACCTACTGAAGTGCAAAGAAAAGGCGAGTTATTATCATAATTAACTTGTAGTTTATTAAAACAAAAGAAACTATTGACACTTGACAATACCTTTATTGTTAAGGTACGTATAATCATATGAATGCGAGGGATTGTAATAACTTCCGTATATTAGCTAACACTTCGTCACAAATAGTTTAAGGATAACAGTTCTCTATCTTCATGACTATTCATATCTGGCTAGATTTCTTTGTTGTTATAAATTGAGCTTAGCAACAGAGTGATAGGTACCTATACAACATAACATCACGTCTTTTTTCTCCGAAGGTACCCCTGCCTGCCGGCAGAGGTGTGCAGTACACCCACATTTCGGCAGTTATGGTGTGGGTCCCAATGTAATAGGGGCGAGCCTATTGCCATCAACCGGGCACAAATCCAGACTCCGTGCAGCTACTGAGAATTACCTAATAGAAGAGCCTGACCAAGGATTCGAACCCAGAACCAAATCCTCAGCAGTCACGCTTGGCGACCACTAGATTATAGTAATTCTCAGTAGCAGCACGGAGTCTGAATTTGTGCCCGGTTTATGGCAATATTAAGGTTCGCCTTCTATTAAATTGGGAGCTACAACATATCTGGCGAAATATGGGTGTAGATGCTATATTTTATGTACCTCTGCCTACCCCTTCGGGGAACACAG
The DNA here is from genome assembly GCA_905340225.1 of Abrostola tripartita. Lineage (NCBI taxonomy): Eukaryota > Metazoa > Arthropoda > Insecta > Lepidoptera > Noctuidae > Abrostola > Abrostola tripartita. Next base: position 3,547,594 of record HG996508.1, on the reverse strand, counting down.
GCGTGATATTATGTTATGTTTAATCTCAGACGATTGCACAGATTGGTTTATGCATAATTAAATATAGAATTCGACTTAACTCGTAACATAAGTCTGAGATAAGTTTAAGAGCTCTTTATCGATGTCTGTCTAAAAAGGATTACCAATTAAAGCTTGACCTTCTTTATATAATAGAACTCCTTCGACTTGCAGTAAGAAGGTTGACACAGTTATTTGCAACTGATCGCTCTAGAAACAGCGCTTATTATCATCAGCATCATTCATCCTAATTTACATGAGTATCATTCAGTGAGCACGAGCGATAATTATGAATAATTGACACTAATCTGCGACTTATGGACAGCTAATAGTTGTAGTCTGCTAACTGCTTCCTATGTAGTACTATCCTCAATCTAAAGAATGACTTTGAACAATGTATAATTTAAATTGATAAAGGAAATTTGAAAAATGATGGACGCGATTGGGACTTGGTCCTTTGACCGTCGCCGTACCGTGGTAGCCTTCTAACTAAGTGAGACAACGTGTCGCTGCTCGCACCCATCGAACTTCAAGTTCCCTTTTAGTACTTACGTCTTAAGGGTGACGTCAGGTATTGTCTGTTGGAATCTATGATTACCAACTCAGTGTTATACCTTTAAAGCTATAGACTTTTGGTGTCATTTTAGCATGTTACCTATGTTAAGCTTGGATGTTAAATTAACATAAGAATACTTATATCTGTCCATTTATGTGTCCAAAAAGGTAAACAATCTTAACAATAGTTTTAAATGTGCTTACTTTCATGGGGTTAAAATTAAAATATTTGAGTTACCTGCAGATCCTTGTTCTAAGTCTAGGAGTTTGTGTGTGTGTGTAATATTTTCATAACTGTTAAACGCATCCATGATACAAGAGATTGTGTTTGCGCCCTACGCGAGTAAATTCTCTCATAATTGGGTATCATGTATTTTTGCAAGTATTATCATTAAACGTATATCCCGGATATATTTTGGTCTGTGACAAAAAATGACCTTGTATAGTTTAGAATTTCCTAATGCAGGCCATATTACCAATTTGCTCTGTAAACCGAGTCCGAATCTGGCAAGCAAGCGACAGCATTTTGGCTGGCATCTCAATGATATTTGAGTGTAACTGCGAAAAAATCCCACGAGCAAACTATGCTTCATACAATTACACCTGTTATGTTTTAAGGGGAATCTATTTTCCGACATTTCTCTCACCATAAGGCCCATGTTTATAGATGACAGTGCGCACACTGTATGTAGCGGCGTCTCGCTTCCACAGCGAAAAATGACCTGCAATGCTAGTTTATAGTAACCCCGCTGATTAAACTAGAAAAAACTAGAAAAAAGTCTCGTGTCTTTTCCGGGATCAAAAGTAGCCTAGCCTGAAGATCCGTTCTAAATATTACTGAAAGACTTTTGAAAATCGGATGATAGTTAAGATTAGGTACCCCTTATATCATCATATACAACGTTACGTATTTATACAATTAGTAATTATAGAAGAGCTACTTATCAGAGCTTTAACGGGTTTGTCGCCTCTTTAAACTCACTTGTCTGGCTTAAGACTTTTTTCTCCTAAAATGTACATACATTATGGTGTGATTCTGAAAAGAAAAGGTGAAATATAAGTCACCGTGACGTGTTAATTTGCATATCTTGTATAGAGTATGCATTCGATTTTCTTTGCCTAACACAATACTCGTCATCATCATCACGACTGTATACGGAAATATGTCATACTCTTTATAATAGTAATTATGCATGGAAAGTGGGAATGATTAACTAATACTGACAAAAGGACAGTTAACAAAAGCTGCTGTTTCTAAAGTGACATGGATCATCATTGTCTGTTTAGTCTTTCCTTAAACTAGAAGGAACTGCTTAACTGGCCTACGCAACCCAATTACCTTTAGGTAAGATCGGTTTTTAGAATTTTGGACTTCTGTAAACTAAACGATCTAAGACATGGCATTCTTACAACTCCTAAATACCAGTGTATTGTGTGTAGTATTTAAAGCGCAGTTGAACATATTTCTTACTTTCAATCCTAAGTTTACGACTTAGGATTGAAAGTAAGAAATATGTTTGAACAAAAAATAAGCAAACCATTAATTTACCTGCATAATTCTAACTAGCATCCTAATCAAATTATACCATCTCCAATCAGTGTCAAAAAACATCAAACAAAAAAGGTTTAACCTGTAAAAAGCGCGTCCAAAAAAATATACGCGGAATCCTTTTTTGTCAGTAAAATAAAAAGACACATTTTAACGTTATGCTTAGTTTTGCACTCATAACCTTAGCAATGTGATCGCAACATATAATTAAGGCGGCCATCTTGGTACATACCCGTTTTAAAGGGTTAATTAATATTACATTCTACGCTATGGCAAAGTCGACGCCATTTTTAGTATTTGAAATGAGAATATTTACTCAGATGTTTCGGGTTACCTTGGAGAAAACAAATGCAGTTTTATTAATACTAAATTATACGTTGCTCGTGTATGTTTATGCTTGCATAAAATATTATTTATTCATTGTTGCGGTAAAAATAGGTTGCCATATTTCTTTATGGTAATGGAATTATATGGTTATATGTCATCTGTTTATTACATAATTCATATAATAAACAAGCTTTTTATACGTTGTCTCACGCATCGTTGCGTATTATAATAGGTTCCCAGATTTAAACTAATATCAAAAGATCATAATTATAAATGTTAAACCCATCATCATTGATTAGCCCCTTTGCCAATTGCTTTGAATCGTCAAATGAAATAGAAAATAATAAAAAAATACTTAAAATAATTGTTGTTACACCCTTACAGGGTCACCCTTACAGGGTGTCTGTTGTGATAACATGTACTCGTAATTGTTTTCTGTGAAACTACATAGTGCAATAAATAAATAAATAAAATGTCCTTTTGAAAATAATCACTATACCGTTAAGTCTAAGACAGGCTATTTTAGAAGATTATAAGAACATTAGAATATTAGAACACTATAAATCTCTTATCGTTCCGTCGTAAGATAAGATACATATGTAATACGCCTTACATAAGGATCCAAAACTCATTCATGACTAGGTCCACATAATTCGTGACCAAGGTCAGTTCAGTATCATCAAAGACAGACGTGACGATAAACACACAGACAGGCTGAGTCATGTTGATGTGGTGAACCGACCGGGAGGGTGCTAGGGGGAAGGGGAGGGGAGGGACAGGTGAATTAACATCCGATTAGTCACGTGATATGTACATATATTTGTATAGTATGCTTTTTCCGTAAAGGAATTTTGGTAGCATTTATTATATACCTGAAGACGTAGAGCATAAACTTGTGCAATTTAATATCTCTCGCGTAGTTGACTAGTCTCAGTTGAGATCTTCTTTTTTTCGTATGGTTGATGAACAACCTGGTGTCAGAGTTTAAACCGCCTGTAGGCCTCTGACATGGCTTTACACACCGTTGAAAAATCTCTCCGGTGTGCCGGTTTCCTCACGATGTTTTCCTTCACCGTTTTTAGCAACTGATAACTAATTTATAGTACGAACATGAATTCGGAAAGACATTGGTGCGTGCCGGGATTTGAACTTGCGACCTTTGACTTGGCAGTCCAATGGTCATACCACTCGGCTATCAGTGCTGTACTCGGCTGTCAGATGAGATAGGCTGCCGTGATAAAAAATCGGTCAGTAGAACATTATAGTGTAACAAATGTAATAGACCCGGCTGTTATAGTCATAGTACAAGAAATAATAGCATTTGCACACAATACAACACTAGTTTTGAAACCATGTTTCATAACCTGATCACCGAAACTCTTTTTGCGTGTTAAATCATTCTTACAGGATCTTCAATAACAATGATTTAATTCCCTATTTATTAGAATTATCTTCTAACGTAATTAAAAAATTAAATTTATTACCAATCGTCAAGCTTAGAAGATGATTTCTTTTTATCAACAAACCATACGTTTGTGAACAAACAGGTGTCAGAGTATAAACTGCCTCCAGTCCATGGCTTTACACACCGATGAAAAATCTCTCAGGTGTGCTTATTTCCTCATGATATTTTCTTTCACCGTCTTTAGCAACGGATAACAAATTTTACTAAGAAAATGAATTCGAAAAGACATTGTTGCGTGCCAGGGCTTGAAATTGCGTCCTTTGATTCTTCTGCAAGGAGACTAAAACAAATCTCTTCTTTCCAGAACCATGAATTCCGGGTGGCTAGCCTGGGAGTGTATAGTGTTCCTTATCTTCGTGTGTGCGTCATCATGTGCGCCCCTATGGAGTCGGAGGAAAGATGTGCATGCCGCTGGGGGCAGTGCCAAGCAAGCCTACATCTTCGCTGGAGGCGGCGTCTCTACCCTAGCTATGATTCTATCAGTGGCCAGAGGGACCCTCGGCGTGCGATCGTTCTTGGGTAAGTTGCTTTACCATGTTTTATAAAAATAAAAGCAAGCAAGTAGAGAACCTTTACTTGTGATAATACTTAAGTACGTCTGGCGCACCCTAAACCATCAGCTTCGCTACATACCATCCTTGTTGACTGACCAATCTCTACACCACGGTATGACCTATTCCATATGGCTATTGGCTGAAGAATGATCTAATGGAAAAACCCAGTAACGCATTGCTCGACCCAAAATTCTAATCCGGGACCTCGTGCTCAGCAGTCGCGTTAATTTTTAAGACGCCGCTACGTGCAGGGCATTGCGTCATCTCGCTTCCACAATGGAAAATGACCTGCAATGCAAGCATGCAAGCTCTTAAAACTCCGCAGTAAGCCTTAAGCCCTCACAATATGTGAGTAAATTAAAAATTAAATACAAGCCCATTAACGTCATAGAACTGTTATTGATCGTTCCATAATTTGAACTATGAATAAAATAGGCAGTTCAAATAACCGATCCATTGATGGCACTAATGATTGTTATAATATCGATTAACAGTTAACATTCCTTAAAAATAATAGTTGTCGGTATTGTCTATAATTAAAATTTAATCAATATTACATTAGGTGGTCGTGTGATCAAGAAATGTAATTAAATGTTGAGTTATTCCGGCACTATTAAATTATTATAACGTACTGTTAAATTATGTTGTTTGACCACATTAGTCTAAAGTGCTTGAATATGACTCGAATATTTTCTAAAGGCCTTCCGCTTAGAATGCCACGATAACTTGCCATTTGCCTCCACTGGGGGAGGCTTTTGTTTGCATCCACTAGGGGAGGCCACAGGTACTGGTGTTCCGGCTGATGATGATGATTTATTTAAAATATTTTAGAAATATACTGCAGTTGGTTCCATTTGTAATTTATCCAGGGAAGAATGGAGAACGGAAAGGGAGGCCTTTGCCCTGCATAATAATACTTAGAGTTTTGTATCTTGTTTTAACATTATTAAATGTCATCTTAATTAAAACAGCACCCATACACGCTCAAACCAATCTGATACGACCAAATTTGTTTTGGATCATGTGCATTATGCAATATTAACGAAAAATATGTATGACCGATGTAAAGCCATGTCAAAGGCCTAAAGGTTTAAACTCTAACACCAGGTCGATCATCAACCATACGATGAGAAGAAGAAGAAGTGATACTAAAACTGCCTATATTATAATTAAATCTGGTAGGTACGTATTGCTAATAAAAACGATTCGATTCTAATCCACCATGTCAATATCACGTGATCCTGAAACTCATCAAAACCAGCTAGCTTCATGACATGTGTCATGACAAATTTGAACTAAACGAGTCTATTAGTCTAGACAGCATTGAAAAATAATGAGCTACGATCTACCTCATATTATGCATATTATAAAATGTGATGGCGTTGCCTAAAAATAGAACCGACCATCATCGTTCAATTATGGCAGTGCAACAGTGTTCAAATCTATACCGATTAGGAGTTATTTGTATAATTAGAAAATTATTTCCTCACAATTGTGGCCTGTCCCTTTAAGTATGTTCAAATAATGATGTGAAGCTATTAGCACTCATTTTAATGATGATAATATCATGCCTGTATTCTCCAAAAGTGTAGGCAGTGGTGTATGGCACACCCACATTTCGCCAGTTATGTTATAGGTCCGAATAAATGTACTAATGTAATAATACGGGCATTAATCCAGGCTCCGTGCCGCTACTGTGAATGTCCTAATGGAAAAATTCAATAACACTTTGCTTGACCCGGGATTTTTACCCATGACCGCATGCTCAGCAGTCGTGCTTAGCGATCACTAGACTAACGAAGCAGTCTATGAAAGACATTAGTCAGAAAAATACCGATATTAAAGTGTTAGGTCCAAGGTGCAACACTAACAATACGTTCTGATTTCCTGATGAATCACTACATAGTATAAAACAAAGTCGCTTTCTCTGTCCCTATATCCCTATGTATGCTTAAATCTTTAAAACTACGCAACGGATTTTGATGCGGTTTTTTTTAATAGATAGAGTGATTGAAGGGGAAGGTTTATATGTATAATAACATCCATTAAATAGTGGAGAAATATTTTATACCCGGGTGAAGCCGGAGCGGGCCGCTAGTAATATATATTAAAATAACGTAGGTTATGATAGAAAACCGCGTGAACTGGTTAGATACTGACGCAATTTAAAGGGAATAGTACCTTTGTTGTGGACAGAGTTCCCACGATGCATCATTATTTTGACTGGAACTTCTTACTCATTTATGCATTTTACGGCATTGACTCAAGTTATAATATTATATTTTTTTATATAAAATATAATACAATACTGTTTTGAATCTTTCTCTATATTCTCTCTCTCTCTAATCTGTGCATCGTCAGTAGTATGGCAAAGGTCATGTGATAGCATTCTTATTTCTATTAAATATAACTATCAAGCATACCATGGTACCTATCTTAAAATATGTAAGATAGTATGACATTCAGGGCAGACATGTAAATAGATTTATTTGCTGAAAGATCTTAAAAAATCGTTTTGACAGAATTTGCGTATAATTATACTAGATGACTTAACCAAGTCTGGTGAAATAGGATGCTTAGTTGTTGCAGAAATTCACTGTTTACGTTTAGACACGAGACTTGCAGTAACTTTTGCAAGCACCCAAAACTTGCAGATAACAACTTGCTGCAACTATTTACATCGTGCACGTGACTTGCCAGACTGAATTTCTGCAAGTTTTATTCCTAGTAGACACTTGGCTCCTATTGGGCTTCTTTCTTCAATTGTTAAAAAAGGATAATGCTATCATATTAGTTTCTTAGTTGAGTTACTACGCCTATCCCAAGATACGTGAATTATTGCGTCCATTATTTGCAGAAAATTTAACAACAAAACGTTGTGTGTCTACCAGCAGTTGTTCCGTGTTTCACTTACTATCAAAAAGGTTGTTATTTCTATGACCCGCGTTTGGTAAAAACTTTACGTAACTCATAGATACACATGATTCTAATACAATTTTTGTTTGCGTATTTCGATTTTCCATAATAACATTATTTAGCTTTATAAACAGAATAAATAGCTTAGTGATGGTCGGGTAATCGCCACTATTATAATAATGTTATCATAATAAAAGCGAACACCATTATGGTGGACGCTGGAGTGTGAAACATAACACTTATGTACACATCGTCGTGAACATCATTTGTTCACACAAAAAGCGTATAATTATTTACTGACTTCATAATTTACTATTGTAATTTGTCGTCTGGTATGATAATTCTTAGGGTTTAAATTTTATGTTTTTCTGACCTACAATACCTGACTGTACAATTCCTAAATTGATAAAGGAAATTTGAAATACCGTGGCGCAGCACTGACAATTGAGCTGTCGTCTCGTTCCTCGCATCCATCGAATTACAAGTTCAATTTACAATTCCACTTCTAAAAGAAAAATATATTTTTCCAGACAGTATCTAACAAATATTTATATAAAAAATTACCTAGTGTAAAATCATGTTACAGATAAGAAGTATTTTGACTTTACAATAATTCCTTTTCCAAAAAGAAAAAAGAATGACTCAGTACTAAAAAACCTGCTAATGTAGAATTTTTTATTTAAATATCGAATGCAAAGTTTTCTTCAAATTCAAAAGGCAAAATAACCATAGATTAAAGACACCCAGTAGTTCTTGCAAATTTGGTCAACGTCAAAATAAATTTATCGCGTCTCAATGTCACTTGGTAATAAAAAATGTATGGTTCTAGCATGCAGGTGCGGGCACGGTAATAACTATTACCGTGGTGCGGGTGACACCTGTCAGTATGAGATGACTAAGGAAGTGGCACTATTCAAACAGTAATATCAATATAGGTTGTTATGATTCAAAATAGGCCATATTGAATAGATGTTTTTTTTCAATATCAAGTATTTTTTTAAAGGCCGTAAAAGTATATCATGCTTTTAAATAAATTAAAACTAATGATTAATATGTTTTCACCGATTTTTCTTATAATATGAACCTATAGCCACTAATAAATTGTAAATATATTTAAAAGAACTAATAAAAAAAAAAAATATACAATACATTGTATGTTATACACAAAGCATAAGTGTAAGTTGCACCAACTTTGACATTAGTTAGCGTTAAATATGGCCGCTTGTATGAGAATTTCCTACGTTGACGTTTTGACTTAACGATAAATAACGATTGGTGCAACCCACCCTAAGTCTCTGTAATGTAATGTACTGTAACAAACCTATCCAGCTTTGATCCTAGGTATAAAGCAAGGATCGAAATTGTATTTTTCTTTAATCTTGTCGCACAACTGGGCAAAATTATTCAAATTGTATTTTTCATTTTTACACTTCTGTAAACACGTCACTTGACGGCACAACTTGTGACGTCACGTAAATAGTAAAGCATGTATTCTCTATAATTACATGTGACATACAATTTATGTAACTTGCCTAAACTGGCTTCAAAGTCACAGCCGATGGAAGGAAGTTCATTGTCAATGAACCCACTAGGTCCCATCTCAGTATTTACACTGTAAAAATATTTACTTATTGCACCTCGTTGTAAAAAGCAAAAAATTATACAAATTGAGTTTTTTTAGTGCTAGCTTGAGAATTATCGGATAACCATCGCATAACCAAACTTAGGAAATGATGAACCATATTTGAATTTGACCGAATTTCGGTCACGGCGCGGCGGCCTGTCTCAGCTGAGACTAGCCAACTACGCAGGAGATATTATAGTGCACAAGTATGCGCGCAGACACAGGTGCACTCCCTATTCCCTTACTCTCATAATCCGATGGGACGGTTCACCACACACACACACCACACACACTGTGCAACTAATCGGCTAACTTCAGGACTGCCAAGATACGTCGGCCGTGTTGTACTCAGGACGGTAGACCAACACGACCTGAGAGAAAGCACGGCTTAACCTCGCAGATCGACTGACTGATCTGCGGGGTGGCTATAGCTACGAGCCCCACACTCCCCTATACCATAATACATACATCAAATCAATAACTACAAGGTGATACTATATTATGTAATCAGATTTGTGTTGATTTATGTGTTCATCCGTTCACAGCGATTGATTCACGGGTTAGGAAAAGTTTCGTTGAGTTTTTCCGTTAGGTTATTTTCGGGAACCTTCATTGGGACGTATACATAGCTGTCAAAATACAGGGGGAATACAGGGGTCATGTTATATTATAACTAGCATCCGACCGCGACTTCGTCTAAGTCTATTTCGAGTTTCATAAGTTTTTGCAATATGTTTCATTCATGCTCCGCTCCTATTGGTCGTAGCGTGATGTTATATAACCTTCCTTGAGAAATGGGCTATCCAACTCAAACATATTTTATTCAATTCAAACCAGTAGTTTCTGAGATTAGCGCGTTCAAGCAAAAAAACTCTTCAGCTTATAGTTAGATTTACGTTTAGATTTATAAGTATAGATTGGACCTATACCATAGGGTTAAAACTAAATGCTTCACAGGTTTAAGCTCATCCCAATTCTATTTATAGATCGTAAAGTGATTTATCCATATCTGCATTGTAACAGTGTTAATTTTAAACACAAGGGTATCTCAACACTTTGTAAAGGTAAAAACAAATATCGACGATATTTATTTAGGGTTTTAATATTTGTATATTGATTCTACATACATTAAAGTTTGTTGCTCTTATTTCTATTTTATCGTTTTCTTTTTAAATGCTTACTTACGATATCTGTTATGTTTCACCTTTCTTCTATCCTCGCGAAATGAGCTACACGATAAGAGTACGACCTGATTGGCGTAGTGGCTAAGCGATTAGACTGCTGCGCTAAGGGTTGCGGGTTCGATTCCCGCACGGGGCAAAAATTTGTGCGATCCACATTCGTTTGTCCCGAGTCTGGGTGTTTGTGTATGTGATATTTCATGTTTGTGAAACGCACCTACGATACACGAGAAATTCCTAGGGTGGGGCAACGTTTAAAAAAAAAAAAAAAAGTAGCTCGTGCCAAAGAAAAATATTAGTAGGCCAGTAAGTTAGTTGCAGAGCAGCCCCCTTACTATGAACCTTAAAGCAGGACAGTTTAAGATGTGGAAGCGTGACGCCGCTACGTGCAGTGCAGTGCGACGTCTCGCTTACATAACGTAAACTGTCCTGCTTTAAGAAAAGGGGGCAGAAAGCCTAAAGATGCACCAATTAAAACTCAAGTTTTCGAATAGAATAGAACTTTAACGCGGTATTCACGTAGCTACGAGCCGTCATGGTAGTAACATCAGTATCATCATCATCATCAGCCGATAGATGTCGACTGTTGAACAAAGGCCACCCCCATTTAGAAGGGGGGTTGCCATAATCCCCACGCTTGGCAAACAGCTTGGGGATCGTAGTGTTGGTGGTCAAGTTACAGAAGACGCTGGTCCCCATCTTCTGGATTTTCCCTTAGTCGCCTCTTACGGCAACCACGGGAGGAAAGGGGGTGGTCAAATCTAGGCCGGATACAACACGGCGTCATCCACACAACATCAGTATATTAGCTAATAATAGGTATTTCCTAAATATTATCACCATTGTCATTTGAGGTATGTGCAGCGTGACTTCGATACACCGTCTGCCAATAAATTGTTATGATGACATATCGGACTTTAATGTTTACAATAATGGCGAATGGCTCCAGACTGGCGATATGGAAGTCATTGGCTGCAATATATTATGTATTAATTTAGGAGCTGGTAGCTAAGCCGTGCTCGCTGCGGTCAGTCTTGGGATGGGTTCTGTAACTCATCCCAAGACTGACCGCAGCATTCTCACATGTCGAGACCCCTCCATGCTTCGGAACGCACGTTAAGCCGTTAGTCCTGCGCCGGATCTCTCTCCGGTCGTGTCGGTCAACAGTCCCATCAGACTATGAAAGTGAGGGTATGGGAATGCACCTGTGTTTGAACGCATACCAACTTGTGCACGATAATATCTCTTGCGTACTTTGCTAGTCTCAGCTGAATTAGGCGCCGTGACCGAAAATTAGGTCAGGAAAACAGTTTAAATGATGACGTCACAACTCTTTTGAATAACGTGTTTTACATTAAATATTTAGTTTTGTTTTGTTTCTTCTTTTTTTTGTGACCGCGGACCCATTTCCTTAGTTATACGTTCTGGCCTGGGCAACTATAAATGTAACTTTTACAATATTTCGGCATCATAGGTGTTGTACTTCTTTACATATTTTAAGACACCATCACTCTAACTAGTTTAAAAAAAAAATTACGTGCAAGTGTTTTTTTTAAATCAATTTGCAGCAAACAGTGACAAAGTTTAGAAGTTTATCCTTTTTTCTCTCTCTGAACGTGAATAGCTCTTTGCTCTGCCATAGGACCAGTTTTAGGCTGATATTATTGTTAACAACAAATAGATACCAATTAAATCAGTTTAAAACTTTAGAATAAAAGCATAATTTTTTTCAGTCAATAAACTTAAAAAAAAATTAAAAAAAGAGGTTCGAATTTACTTGAATATGGTGTCCGTCTTCAAACATATCTTGAAAATAACATTTATTTAGTGCTCACAGTTGCGCATGAGTGACTTGCGCCAAACAGAGGTATACTCTAACCCGATATCAATTAAATGCAACCAATAAAAAAAGTGATTACCAACTCTTAGTATAAATGTTGGCGGTTAATTAAGTAGTAATTTAATTTAAATATGCATGGAGCGCTACCGGTGTAGATAATTACGTGTTACATCGGTATTTAGAAATTACTATTAGTAGCTTTCGTGTTATCTATCTGCCATTTATACTGCATTTGAGTAAATAACTTAGCATGGATCGGTTTCTAATGAATGAGTCGAATTAAAAACTGTTAACCATGATACAACGGCTTTTAAGTTAACCGCCTCCAAGGGCGGATCCCCGGACTGGTTTTAGGTCTTGACAACTGATTAAAAAGATTTTTTTATTTAATTATAATTTAACTTTAATTTTATATCGACGGTTAAAAGGATATTGGTTATAAGCGACAAAAAGATAGCTCTTTAAAGTTTCAAATTTGCCAAAAATTTACCTATACTATTTAATGCGCCGTGTGGTATCCGGCCTAGAATTGACCACCCCCTTTCCTCCCGTGGGTGTCGTAAGAGGCGACTAAGGGAAAATCCAGACGATGGGCAGCAGCGTCTTCTGTAACTCCACCACCAATACTGCGATCCCCAAGCCGCTTGCCAAGCGTGGGGATTATGGCAAACCGCTTAAACGGGGAGGCCTATGTTCAACAGTGGACGTCTTTGGCTGATGATGATGATGATGATTTAATGCGCATGTACAAGAAAAGGCAAAAATGAGATTTTGAAAATAGATTATTGGTAATATTGACTTTAAGAATAATACATTCGATTATGGAGAACGAAACGGCCCTACACTCGAGCTCGTTTAAAATTGGGCCGATAAGTTTTTTAAAAACTTGGTTTTTTGGCCCTAATGTAAAATTAGCGAAAGTGTATAATACTTACTTAACTTATATTGTTACCTAAATGTGGAAGCTTGTATGTCATTACCTAGTTTTTCTTCATTTACAAAATGTTATTAGTCTGTAAGCTTTCTGTAAAACATATTAAATAAATAAATAAATATACATACGCGGTATTTAACAATGTTAATTACGCGGAATTGGGCTATCATCGACGATTTGATTCAGTTAAATCAGGCGGTAATAAGGTATAACCAACAGTGGTCCCCGTGAGGTTATTTACCGACTAATTTCTGTAAATAATTCTTTAATTAATGGTTAAAAGGGTTTATCAGGCACTAATAAAGGATATCCGACATATTACTTAATTGTGCGATATGGAAAATGGAACAAACTTACAGTCCAATTATTTCGAGGATAAGAATTACTACCGGCCCTATACTGCCTTGAATGACATGTATTTAAGGTTAATAGATTTAGGGCCTGTTTAACCATCTACAAGTAAAGTGTTGAATAGTTACTTCTTGATAACCGCTAATCGGTAAGTAGAAGTTACGAGTATCTTCTATCGTATCTTAGTTACAGCTCAGTTTATCCTCTGATTAATGCTACTCAGATATTGAGAAATTCGTATGAGTAGTTACGGGTGACTTTAAGTAGCGGTCAGTCTACTTGACACTTTACTTGTAGATGGTGAAACGGGCCCTTATTCTTTTGCGACTGTTACTGACTGTTAGATCTGTGAAAAAAAAAAGGTTTCTTCTTAGCACTGAGAAACAAATTTAAGTATCGAACATATAATAGTAATAGGGTATAAGCGACAGTACAATTTACATTAGTTGAGGGGCGACAAATTATGATATAAGCATAAAATGGAAATAGGGTTTAATAGCCAATGATAGTTTTAACAGTTTACGGTAATAGGGTATATATCATCAGCCACCAATCTCTTTTAGGACGAAAAAAACGTAGCATTAGCTCCAAGCTTCAACAAAGGCAAAATGATAACCTGATTGGCGTAGTGGCTAACCGATTAGGCTGCTACGCTAAGGGTTGCGGGTTCGATTCCCGCACGGGGAAAAAATTTGTGCGATCCACATTCGTTTGTCCCGAGTCTGTGTGTTTGTGTATGTGATATTTCATGTTTGTGAAACGCACCTACGATACAGAAGAAATTCTTAGTGTGGGGCGAAGTTTCATTAAAAAATAAGGAGGTCAGAGTAAACAAACACAAGCTCCTGAAAATTTTTCGTCGGCTCGAAGTGAAAGGACATAACCTACCCCTAACCACTAATTATATCGTTTTTAGTGTGTTTAGTTTAGTTTATTCGTGTTTTCAGTGTCTAAACCTTTTTCAGAATTCATCATTTCATTAAACAAATCACCCTATTGCCATTCCTTCTTCTTCTTATCGTATGGTTCATGAACAACCTAGTGTCAGAGTGTAAACCGCCTGTAAGCCTCTGACATGGCTTTACACACCGTTAAAAAATCTCTCAGTTATGCCAGTTTCCTCACGATGTTTTCCTTCACCGTTTTTAGCAACTGATAATTAATTCATAGTACGCACATGAATTCGAAAAGACATAGATGCGTGCAGGTTTTGAATTTGCGATCTTTGACATGGCAGTCAAATGGTTATACCACTTGGCTATCACTGCCATTCCTTGGGCTCATACTATGAATAACATAATCATTATCTTCGCAGTAAGTAAATAAAATATTTATGGGATAACCGTGCGTGTGTTATAAAAATAATAATAATTATTGGTTAATTTTATTATTACAAGTATAAATGCGTTTGTTTATTCAAAATATTCCGTTGTATTCTACTTTAAATGTCACGATCGCAGGAATAAAGTCATTTATATCGTTTTGTACAACACTGGTCTACTTTTACTTCGTTTTCTTGTCCTAGACACACAAACGCAGTTAGTTATAGTCTTCACAATTTCAATTCAAAGAAATAAAAATGCTTACAATATCTTTTTGATAAATTAAAAAATGATGTATTGTGTAAATAGGTTTCACAAGCATTTTTACACGTCAGATTTCAATAAACAAGAAACTAGATGGCGACGGCATTTCCTAACTGACTACCTCTGAAAAGAAACCCTTGATTTATTTTAAATTACCGCTTCACTCAATTTGTTTGTCGTGAACTAAAAAAAACCGTGATTGTATAACACATCATACTAAGACATATTATTTTACCTATTAACATCTTTTAGTTATCAAATAAGTTTGTGTTCCTATTCGGATCATAAAAGCTCGCTATTGTGATGTCGAGTAATTGTTACTTAGTTCTGTTCAACTCTTAAAATTAATCACTTTGAGCAGTCATTGAAAATAACAGCTGAACAAAGAACGCTTACGCCGTAGTTTGATTAGGTATAGAACTCACTCTAGAGCCTGAAAATGTCGCATTGAATAAACTATTTGATAACGTATGTTAATTTGTCACAATCAAATCGTTTTTCATAGCCGTACAATTGTTCTTAAGGTAGTTGAACCAATTCAGTCAGATACGTGACTTCGATTAATTATTTGGTGGTCTCTGGCGTTTGTTTGTTTTATCGAACTGAGCGGCTAATATTCAGCCAAAAGCCATTGATACTTCTGGATTGACAAATCTATTTTGGTTGTCAGCGTGTCAGTCAATGCGTATCGTGCCTCATTATTAGTCGGAAGACGTCCACTGTTGAACAAAGGGCTCCCCCTTAGAACGCTGCGACG
Source organism: Abrostola tripartita (assembly GCA_905340225.1). NCBI lineage: Eukaryota > Metazoa > Arthropoda > Insecta > Lepidoptera > Noctuidae > Abrostola > Abrostola tripartita. Next base: position 3,531,937 of record HG996508.1, on the reverse strand, counting down.
AACGGTAGCTTGCCATTTCCATCCACCGGTTGCCCGCAACTCTGACTATATCATCGGTCCACCTGGTGGGAGGCCTGCCAACGCAGTGTCTTCCAGTTCATAGTCGCCTTGAAAACCTTTTTTACCCAGCGGTATCGTACCTATTACACGGTAACTGTGTTGTGTAGTCGCTTCAAGAAAAATACTGGTATACAGCTGCATCAGGTAAAACTGAATGTCGAACGCTAGGCAGAGTATGAAGATAAATGGCTAATGGCTAAATTATAGCCATTTATTGTCTTAGTGAATAGTCTCTAGAAAATAGTATTTTCTTAACAAAATCGAAGGTTATTGAACTATGAAGTGTACATACACGTGTTTCTTTGTGGGGCTTCCTAAACCTTCAAGTGATTTACTTTAGCCTGATATAATTATCACGTTGTCTATCGTGTGTACCCACTTAAGTACTTTAAGAATCAACCCTATCATGCTTGTAAAAAAAATGGTCATGAAATATCATAGGTACTCGAGCGGTTGGGCCCCTTGCTGAAGTTAATGATCCTTAAAGTTAATATACTCCGTCTATTTTGGGGTATTTTTATAGTTGCAAAATAAAATGAAGGCCATTAAAAAAAATCATCTTTAAAAACAAACTTTTAATCATGAGTTGGTGAGCCGAAAGTTGTATATTCCGAAAAAAACAATTAAGTACGAGTCAAGTGGATGGTAAATAATATTTGCACCCTTTTGGATTATGAATTAGGTAATAAATACTCAGGGAAAAATAGTGACACCACTTATAAATATATTTTAACGTACATAATTATAATGAATTAATAATGATGTTGTCCTTCTATTAAGTTTACTGTGGCATAAATGGTGCTTCAATAATGACTCAACATTCTTCATGGCTTTTTCCCTTACGCCTGAATTGCATTTGTATTGTAGGTAACATCTAAAAATATAAATTCTAGGTAAATACATTTCACAGAAGGTAATCTCGTCACATTTAGTAAAATTCGTCATGTTTCATGTTATAAATACAATTCCCTTACGTTACTGAGAAAGCTAGTCTGGATGACGAGCTAGCAAAAGGTTTGCTACCTTTTAAATGGGCCCCACTAATATTATAAAGGCAAAAGTTTGTGAGTATGATGATATATGATTGTATGTTTGTTACCTCTTCACGCTCAAACGGCTTGACCGATTTTGATAAAATTTGGTATGGAGGTAGCTGACACCCTGGATTAACACATAGGCTTCCTAAAAATGTGGCGGGTAGCACCGCGGGGCGCAGCTATTCAATAATAGAATACTACGACATTGCAAAAAAATGTACCTAACCAGTTACAACTAATTCTTCAATAACAAGCTGCAGAACTAAAAAATACCTGCTTATCCAAAGGTTGTCTGTAAGAGATTGCTATGAACGATAAGTCCGCCAATTGCAGTCTCAATTTCACGGCCTGTTCATCATATACATGCATTTATCATATTATATACAGTGTACTATTCAAAGAGTACAATAAAACATTACCATGCATTGTATTGAAGATGAATAGTATTCATCCATATGTATTCTAGCGAATTTCTAGTAGCCGACACATGGTTAACAATGCTTTCGATTCTATCATCGTAACCTCTAACAGCTTGTTTTTGGATTGAGCAAAAATAGGAACTGCCACATGACAACTTCTGTTGCCCAACCCTCAAGTCTCTTTAAATGTAGGATTGAAACTGAAAAAGTAAACATTTGAGTACCCAAATCAATTTCTCAAATAAACTGGCGCTCTATATAAAAAAATCTTACACATAAAACAAATTTAGATTTTTGGAATCTGAAAGTTCTGTAACATTAGATTTTCTACCCCTTGGATAAGACCTTTAACAAAATAAAATAAATATGGACGCCTTCCTATAATATCTTCTTGAATTTAATTTTGATCTTGAATCTTGATCTCACCAGTTCATTATAACTTCCAGGCTTTCCATCTGAGCTGGTGTACTACGGGTCTGCGATGTGGGAGACGCTGTACGGCATTATCCTAGCCTTCCCTTTGGTGTGCTGGATCTTCGTCCCAGTGTATTACAGGCTGCACACTAACTCGGTGTATGAGTATCTTCAGGTGGGTTTTGGAGCAATTACTTTTAATATTTTTCGCTTTGTGATCACTACCATTTGAATATCCATTTTAGTTTTAATACAATTAGGCAATTGATAGAAGAGAATAAAATGCCCAAGAAGTGCTAGAGGAAGCTTGAAGCTAGAACTAGCTATCAAAGGTGATTTTAGACTGCAAGTTGCTTTCAGACGAGAATTAAAATTATGTATATTTCAATTTGAGTAAGTTCTTTTCGTAGAATTTGAAAACAATATTTTATGTGTAAATACATAGTTTAGTCTACCTCTAATTGATTCGTGTATAGTTTAAATTCAGTGCATGTTTAGTCAACACAATTAAGTTTTGTCTCTTCTAATAATGTTTTTTTTAATCTCTAGGTGCGAAATGATCAAATTTGTTGATCAGCAGATAATCATTTACTAGTTGGACTGTCACAATATTTGTGTAATACTCTACTAATATTGTTTTTTCTTAATTCTTCAGATGCGTTTTGGTTCCCGTTGGGTGCGTCGCATGGCAGCTGCAACGTTTCTCTTGCGTCAAGTGCTAAATCTGTCAGTGACCGTCTACACGCCTACTGTGGCTCTGCATGCTGTACTGGCTCTACCACACTGGGCATCAGCAGCAGCCCTAACTATCGTCGGAATTGTGTTTAATTTGCTTGGAGGATTGGCCGCGGCTATCAGGTGATTATTGATTGTTTGAGGTTACTTTTTAACTCGTTTTTAGGCAGCTGAGGCTTTAAGACCTAATTAAGTATGATTATAAATTATTAGCTGTCCAATCTTTGAAATCCATGACAAAAACACAAATGAGAAAAATAAAAATATGTATGGTACCAATAAAATAAGTAGGTACCTACAGTTCTTTAAAAACATTAGGTTTATTTAATTAACCATAGGTTAACGGATAAAACAACAAAACTTCTTAACTTTTTTAACGACCGCGTTTTTGCTGGTTTTCAAAATGTTTTCACAGACGATTGGTTTTTATTGTTTCGATAAAAAAACACGGAATAAACATAAATTGACGCGACGTATCCATGCAACATATATAATTAGTTTCAATGAGGGGCATCCCTTGCGACAATAATAATAGATATCAAATTAGATAATACATACATGACATTTGAAAATATAATAATATAAGGCTGACATTTTCCTAATTGACTAAAATTGAGTTTAGTATACAACAAACAATCATGTAGTTTTTTAATATAAACTCAACAACGGAACCATACTTTTGTTATTTTTTTTTAGTTTTAATAAGCGTAAATTGTATGATTTTTTATTAACTATAATACATTTTTTTTCAGAGCTGATGTGATACAAAGTCTGACGATGATATTAGTGAGCGGCGCATTTATAATTCAAGCAACAATCAAAGCTGGTGGGCCTCACCACGTTGTGAATGACAACATCGATGGAGGCAGACTGAAGTTCCTGCAGTAAGTATAGTTGATTAACATCGAAATACTGATCTTCTTAACCAGTATTCTTACAGGTTTAGTACAATGGGCGCGAGCGTTTTGTATTTTTTTGGCTAAGTTGAAACAAATGCTAATAAAGCTGTCAACGATGAGGCGCTGGCTTACGGGACACTTGAGATTTTTTTCAATGAGTGGAATTGCCAGATATCAAAATCTGAAATAAAGGACAAAACATACGACCGTAGGGTAGATGTTGAGATTTTCAGCTACTGAGTCAATTGTTACGTTTTTTAATTTATCTTTCGGTATTATAATATATGTGCTAGTTTACATAATATATTTAGTAATCATAAATTAAACTAAAATATTTCTACTTCCAGATTCACCGGTGACCCTACAGTCCGAGTTGACACACTCTCAGCCATCATCGGGCAGCTCTTCATGTCTGTCTCCATCTACGGCTGCCAGCAGACGTTTGTCCAGCGCTACTGCTCCATGTCCAGCGAAGCCAGGGTCAGACGGACCCTACTGGCTAATGTCCCAGCAGTAGCTGTACTCTTCAGCCTATCCTGGGTTGTCGGAATGACGTTGTATGCGGTATACCAGTACTGCGATCCTCTAACTTCCGGGCAGATTGCAGCCCCTGATGAAGTTCTGCCATTCTATGTCCAAGACCAGTTCAATTTCTTACCGGGAATGCTTGGCCTGTTTTTGGGAAGTCTTTTCAATGGGGCTTTGAGGTTAGTTACATTTGTTTTTCCTTAATGTGTCTTCATAAATATTTGCTGTGTCTTCCATAATGTCAATTGGACTATCTATATTAATGCAATTTGTAGTCGTGAGGTTTTTGGTTTCCTACAATAACAGGTGAAGAGTTGTTATTGACTCAATTATTTTTGGATGATACATGATAAAATAATTATATTTAATCATGGCCAAACAATGTTTTTTTGAAGCGGCAGGACCTTATGTCGCGCAAATATCCCTTTATAATAATTATGTTATTTTACTGCAATTCAGGTTTCAAATTTAAAAGTAACTAATTTATTGATTTCTTGCTTCCAGTTTCCTTGTATCAAACGTGAACTCTCTCTCCACTGTGACGTGGGAAGACTTCGTATCTTTCGCCCCTGCCTTCAAGGGAATCAGTGATAAGGAGCAGTTGACTGTTATCAAGATTATTGGAGTTATTTATGGTAGGTTTAGTAATGTCTCTTTAATGTTTAGCTATAAACCTAAGCAGTCTTATTACAAAAAACGAAATAAACATCGGTTTAAACCTAGCCTTTCAAGTCCAGGGTTATCAGAAAAACCATGGTCTAAATTTGTCCTTATTACAAAAGTTATAAAAACCGTGGTCTTCTTAGCACTGTCATTTGAACCATTGATTGTATATCAACCACAGATTAATACAAACATCGTTCGTTCATAATGTTATCATTCTACAAAAACGTTCCATTTGCCCAGAAAAGAAAAAAGTTTAATAATAGACTAATGATTAAATATTCTATAGAAGTGTTAAAAATATTGAGACTATTATTATTTTGCTTAGATTTGAATATCAATTATATCGTCAACTGTAGTTTTGTTTAGAATGAAGCTTGTTGTATTAGCTAGTAATACAACTAAGTACAACATCCGTGTAACGAAACGTGACGTAATTCAAACTCATTTGTTTATGAGATGTTTGTTGACGTAATTTAGTATGTTAAAACCAAAAGTATGTATTTTATGCTAGTTTATTTATTGATAAACATAAATAATGCGTTAGAATGGCATTTGTAGTGAAATATATGCGAATATATTGTCATACCGGGAGCCGGTATGGCTCACAGACGAGAGGATCTAATAATTCTTCTTGTGAATCGTATTCTGTTATATTTTGTGTGATGAACCAACAAAAGCAAATAATATCTGTTATTATCGGCTTCAATATCCTTAATATCAATTAAATTGACCATTATAATATCCATGTTCAGGTAAAAACAACAACAATATATGCTAACCTAAAAGATGAAATTTGACAGATATGATATTTTAAACCATAGTTCTTTACTTTAAACTAGGGGCCGCCCAGGTTTGGCGTTAGACCATAGAATGGACAATGGTTTTTTGCAAAACCACTTTTTGTAATAACACTTTCCTATAAACCGTGGTTTTTAGACGTTTTAAACCTTGGTTTTTAGATAAACCGCTTTTTGTAATAAGGCCGAAGGAGTTTTGAACGTAAATCTTATAAATTTTATAACTGAATCGATTGCACTAACTGATTAAATAATTAATATTCTAGAATATAATTTTCTCACTCCCTTTTGCATTTAATGCTCACGCTTATGTGATCTAGTTTTCACAAAATTGTTTCCGTGTACAAAAATCTAAACCAGATAAAAACGATTCAGCTCAGAAATATTGGTGACACATTCTAATCTAATAATAATAATGGTATGAAGAACGCATCATTTACCTATAAGTTCGAAAGAAAAATCCTTAAATTTATTCTTGTGACCCTTTGCCAGTCAGTATTCAATATGATCAACTTCTGTGATATTAACGGTAGTCATTTCGCTTTTTTTTCAGCACTCATCATCATGGGCTTGTCACTATGCGTTGGCCTAGTAGGTGGAGTCGTTGAGGGCTCCTTATTGGTCACATCGGCTACATCAGGAGCATTGCTAGGAGTGTTCATATTGGCTGCACTGTGTCCTATAGCCAATGGGAAGGGTGCATTGTGGGGCATGATAGCTTCACATATTGTTACAACCTGGATGGCTGCTGGAAGGCTGTTGTATGTGAATAAGGGCATGGCGATGCTGCCGTTGTCTATTGAGGTAAGATATTAATATTGTAGCTGAATTTCTCTGTATACTCTTCTAGCCTTGGGGTTAATAAGCACAAAATAATGGTTTACACGGACTTGTAACTTATTACCTTTCGAAGATGCCTGTGAGTCTAGTAATCATTTTATCAAATGCACCACTGCAGTGACGACAGACTAAGCATGAAATTTTTATTAACGAATACTTTGTATCATTTCAGCAATGTCCAAATTCTACCCTATCGGCGTTTAACTACCAGGGGATGCCGGTCGAGGTGAATCAAACTGTGGCTAAGTTAGTCCCGATTATTCATGCCATGAATAACACACATCCTATGCCGACCGAGTCTGCCGTGTGAGTATGACCAAAATAATTCCAAAATTATCACAAATCAAATCACATTTGCGTTCATTAATTCACTATTCTTTTTAAGTTTTTCCAAGATTTCTTTACTTTAAAGCTAGGCTCTCATCGGTGAAGTATCTTCTATTTCCTCCTGTCACATATTCATACAATTTTTTTAACATAAAGATGTATGTAACCTTCTATAATAGGCTAATTACTGTTCCAGAATGATGGGTCTGCACAAGTTCTACTCTGTGTCCTACATGTGGTACGCAGTCATTGGTACAGTGATCTGCGTGGTCCTTGGCAACATTATCGGCCTTATAACAGGGAGTCAGAAAGACGCCTTTGATGAACGTCTTCTACATCCTTTAGTCGCCAAAATAGCCCGCAAACTGCCTGGACCAAAAAGATTTTACACTACTGAGAAACCGGCAGCTACTGAAAGTAAAGAAGTAGAAAAAGATTCTTCAGAAAAAACAGAAGAGACTGTCACAGAAACCAATGAAATCGTGGAATCAAAACAAGTCGTTTTCGTAACTACTGGTAGTCGGTTATTTGATGTTTATGACGTCAGAAGATCACCAACGCCTTCTTCAGTAAGGACACGGTTGTGATAAATTTGTGTTAGTTTTAAAGAGGTTATAGTGTAAGAGCACTCCGTGCCATTATCAGAATCTGTATTCAAAGCTGAAGTCAAGCGCTTGCTTACTACAGTCAATAATCTAAGCAATACTTGTCCTTGTAATCGAATGCCTCTATATGGTATATAGTTAGCATATTAATTTAAGTAGGCGTAGTTCGCGTTTGACTGAAATTTATGAACAGGTCTTGAGGATATAGGAATATTTGAATAGGAATTCAATCTAGGTGTGCATTTGCATACAATTATAAGGCCATGTTCTAATAAGTTATAGATATTAAGAAACATTGTATCCTAGAGTGTGAATGAAACTATATTAGATGAAAGATGAAAGGTAATTTAGAAACGTATATTAGTTAAGACTCATTAAATAACATAGCAGAGAATATATAATTTATGCTATGGATCTCGAGTTTTATTATTATTTATATAATATATAATTATAATAAATCATTTATACCTATACTAAATTGAGAAATTTAAGACAAAATGATTATCAATTGGTTTTATCAGCTGATAATTTGAGTATGGATGAATCAAAAAAGTTTTGATCGGAATATATTATAAACTGTATTTTGTAAGTTTGTTTGATTTGGTTTTTATAAGCAAAATTAAGAAGATTAGACCTTACATTTGTTCTTGGTCGGAAAATCTTCAATTCAATTGTTTGTCATCGTCTAATATTACTTATCGTTAGTATATGAATTCAATTATAGTTAAGTTATTGCGTGTTTAGATAATTATATAATATATACAATATTGGATGTTTGGTGCAATGACATGAATACAGGACTCAGGCCATAGGCGTCAATAGCGTAGATAGGGAAGAGAAAACTATATTCGGAGTAATATATTTATCTTATAATTGTATTTATGTATAAATGAAATTTTAGTTTTGATTATTATAATTTGTTTATATTTATTATAATTTATAACAATTGACAAATTAGGTTTTCTCAAAACGTTTAGAGAAATATTTTTGGAAATGAAGCAATGTTAAATTAGAATATAGGTAATATGTATTTATATAAAGAGTTATATGCACAGAATAGAGTATTTTCTAGAGGCTGTTTTAGATCGTAACTTGTATTACTGTTTAGACTTTTTAAAAGGCTTTCGAGAACAAGCTTGTAACAGTTAAATATTATTTTTTAAGGGATACGTTGAACAATATTAAGTTTTGAATATTATATTTGCCATTAGTAAGAAGATATTTAAATATAGTATTTACTTTACTTACTAAAATACTTAACGTAGGTAACAACGAATCAACGATTAGTATTTGCTGGAACAGATACCTAGAAAGATATTATCTGTTCCAGTTGAAAGTAAAAGTAAATTATTTTTAAGATTGCATTTATGAAACTATAAATAAATTTTACGGGTTATTTTGCATTTACGATTCAATTTACTATGTTGGAAAATTCGAAGCGCGGAATACTCCGTAAAATTAATTTATGTCATAAATGTTTTTTTATACAGGGTAATTTTTTATACCGGCTACTTTTTAATTAGATCTTTGACGACATTAAATATAAAATGTTTTTATGTAGTGGAAATAATATTTAAAACATTAAGATATCACAAAGTTGTCAAATTTGCTTGTAGATAGATATATCATACGAGATTTTTTTCTTAGAAATTTTTACTTAAATTTATTTAAATTGATAAAGGAAATTTGAAAAATGATGGACACGAGCAAAACTTTATATTCAAAATGACACCAAAATGTCATTTAAATTTATGTCATAAAATTTGTCAATGAATGACAACAAGCTTTGAGGAAAAAAATTACCGTTATTAAAAAAAATCCCTGTATAATTTGTAATTGATAATTAATTATATAATTAACGAATTTTTATTTGTGTGATAATAGCACGTATTTAATTTCTTTTGTAAATACATTTATAAATAAGTTTTGTAGAATCACATGTAATTAGAGTAATTAAATTAATTGCTCTATTGTAATAAGACTTTTGTTGGTTAATATTTTAGTATTTTATCATTATATGCCTCATTTAATCATGTTATATTGTTATGTACTTAAAATATATAATGTTTTGTACAATGTTATTTTATATGTACCTAATATATTAAAAACAATATTTCAACGGAAATGAATATGCAAATAAATTACAAAATTAAATCAAAGAAAATATTTTTTAATACATTCATACCAAAGTCACGCATTTTTCTCAGAAGAGTTGGCAGAGACCACAAAAACTGCTTGATTGGCGCAGTGGCTAAGCTATTGGACTGCTGGGCTAAGAGTTGCGGGTTCGATTCCCGCGCGGGACAAAAATTGTGTCCCGAGTCTGGGTGTTTGTGTATGTGGTATTTCATGTTTGTGTACACACCCACGATACAGGAGAAAATCCTAGCGTGGGGCAATGTCATTTAAATAATAAAAACCATTTGGTACGATCCTGGTATTCGCCTTATTCTCTCTCATCACATTCCTCATACACGCTCTTAGGTTATCCTTGCTAACCTGGCTTTTTTGGAGAACCAATTATTTTTAACTTCGCTGTTTAATAAATAAAATTAAAATAAATAAAATAATTGGACTGTTGAACTTAGGGTCGCAGATTCGATTCCAGGACGGGTCACTTGCACGTCATCTTGCCCTATATTCGACAAAAATTATACGTATCAACTATAATGAATATTTAAATGATTCATCGCTTTTGATGCCGTTGAAATATTGTGTTGTATTTAGTTAAAGGCCGTAAACTGGATGACAGCGGGCAGCGGAGCGGTGGCCGCAGCGGCGCTGCAGACATTGCTTGACTAGGGGGCACCGCTCGTACGCCGCTCCCCGCGCCGCTGCCATCGAAAACACGTCAATAGAAATTAATGCATTAGGAAACGCCGCTCCCCGCGCTGTTGACACCTCCGCCTCGCTGCCCTTTGTCACGTGTCTACGGCCTATCACGTGTTTACGGCCAAAGGGAAACGTGTCTATTAGTTTTCTTCTTTGTATCTGCATTAGCCAATAGCCACATGAAATAGGTCATGCCGTAGTGTAGAGATTGGTCAGGCAACAAGGATAGTAGCGAGGTTGACCGTCCAGGGTGCGCCGGACGTACTTAAGTATCGTCACTCGTAGAGGCTCTCTACTTGCATCCCTACTATGTTGGTATATTAGTCATGTATCACACATTGCTAGTCTTATTCTATTGTAATTAATGTGAAAGTTTGGCTGCCTCGTTGGTCTATCCCGGGTTCAAATTCCGGGTCGGGAAAAGTGTTGTTGGGTTTTTCCATAAGGTAATTTTTAGTTTCTGCTCGGCGTCTGGATTTGTGCCCGGTTAATGACAATAGGCCCCTATTACATTGGTACTTATAACATAATTGGCGATAAGTGGGTGTACTACAGCCTTCGGGGAATACAGGTTAAGTTTGTGTTATTGGAAACTTGAAAATTGGTTTGATTTATTTATTTTACTTTGATGGTTGTTGCACAAGCACTGCGTATTAAAATCTAGCAAGACAATATATATATATATATATATTGTTGGCAATAGGGCGATTAATTAATACCATCAACACATCTTACAAATTTATTCATAACTAAAACACAAATATAATCACAAAGGAATAGGATAAAATCTAGACAGTCAACGTCATACCAAAATACGTGTTAGCTGCGCCAACTAATCGTCCGGAGAGAGGCTAGGCCCTGCGCGCGTCGCCTTTTATAACCTTCCCGAATGACAACAAGGAGGATTGTCTTGAAAGAGGCTGCAGTCTCCAACAATATATATATAATTATATATATTATAATCTACACACTACACAGTATAATATTCGCCAAAACAGTTACTTATAAATATATAACTTAAATAGCCGTGTGGTATCCGGCCTAGAATTGACCACCCCCTTTCCTCCCGTGGGTGTCGTAAGAGGCGACTAAGGGAAAACCCAGAAGATGGGCAGCAGCGTCTTCTGTAACTTGACCACCAACACTGCGATCCCCAAGCCGCTTGCCAAGCGTGGGGATTATGGCAAAACCCCCTTCTAAAAGGAGGAGGCCTTCGTTCAGCAGTGGACGCCTTACGGCTGATGATGATGATGATGATGATATAACTTAAAGTATTTAAAATTTGAAGGGCCTGTTTCACCATCTACAAGTAAAGTGTCAAGTAGACTAACTGACACTGAAAATCACCCGTAACTACTCCTACGAATTATAGAATATCTGAGTATCATTAACCAGGGGATACTGGTCTTTAACTATGGAAGATACTCGTAACTATTACCTGCCGATTAGCGTTACTCAAGAAGTAACTATTTAACACTTTACTTGTAGATGGTGAAACAGGCCCTAAAAGTATTTGTTATAATATATTGATGTATTCAAATGTATATTGAAGATGGACAGTATTATAATTTTTTTAAATATTATGTCAAGTTTGTAAAAAGTTATTCGTTGTTTAAGTGATTATAAAAAGATGTATTCAATATAAAAAAATCAAATTATGAGATATTTGTTTTGATTTTATTTCTATTTATTCAGACTATGTAGTTTGGTCCATGACCGTATGTTCCGACAATAGCGTGCTTTTAAAAACGTAATAAAAATACAATAAATACAACATCTCCTCATATTGATTAGATAATTTATTCTCACGCACAAAAAGAGCATAATATTGTGATCGCATCATAAGGACGCTCATAAAAACGGATCGGCGAAGGTCTTATGTTCGAATCCTGCTTGTGTTCAACATTTTTCAAATTCATTTCATCATAAGGGTTAAGTTAAAGTAACGCCTCGTTGGTCTAGTGGTCGCTAAGCGCGACTGCTAAGCAAGAGGTCCTGGGTTCAAATCCCGGGTCGGGCAAAGTGTTACTGAGTTTTCCATTAGGTAATTCCCAGTAGCAGCACGGAGTCTGGATTTGTGCCCGGTTGATGGCAATAGGCTCGCCCCCTATTACATTGGGACTTAAACTGGCGAAATGTGGGTGTACTATATGTTCACCTCTGCCTACCCCTCCGGGGAATACAGGCGTGATGTTATGTTATGTTAAAGTAACGAAATATTCGTCTCAGGCAATAACTTCTTGCAACTGTAGGTAAATACAATTGTTATAGATGTGGGAACATTAATATAATCTATCTCGAGCGCTTACATCACAAGTGTAGGCCGAGTGGGATCAGATGACACCTCATAAATACACTCGATTAAGTCAGCCAGTTAGTCTGGAATTTACCGTTAGCCTAGTAACATGTAGTGGTGCGTAAGCGAACCAGCTATGAATGATCATTATTTTTTTATTATTAGTGGTTCACATACCGGATTTGTATGTACAAGGTTGCAGGTTTAAACCCAGGCAAGTATCAATGTGACTTTTTCAATGTCATAAATACTTTCTTAGATATTCTAAAACACCACTGACTAACGGTGACGGCAACATCGTGAAGTAACCTGGGTTTAATTATCTAAAATCGCCAACCCGCAGTGAGTTAGCTTAGTGATCAATGCTTAATCCTTCTCTATACAAGAAGTGGTGTTGCCATGCAGTGGGGGAGTTATAGAATGTTATTATAATCATAACTATATATGACTATGTATATTAAAAAAAAAAAAACAAATCGGTTCATAAATGACTGAGTTATGAGGGCACATACATAAAAAAAAAAAGATCCCGACGAATTGAGAACCTTCTCCTTTTTTTGAAGTCGGTTAAAAAACAGCTTATATCGAAGTCAAAGAGCCGAGGTATGTGAAAGAAATACATTGAACACGAAATCGAGCAACTTAGCTCCTAAATCATCCCACAGCAGTCAATAAAAAGCGTCCATTTACCCACAGTCGGCGTCCCGTATTTATGATAGTCCTCACAAGTAGGGATGTGTATCGCTGCGCTGCGCCACGCTATTGTGCTCGCTCAGTTTACTGCGCGGCGTGCGTTGACTCACTTCTCTGAATTGTGATAGCACAGAGCGCAACATACCTAACATCTTATGAAGGTCTTTCTTTTCTTACATTATTAACAAAATAAGCGAAAATTGTTACCGGATTTAGGTTACATTTTGCACATTTTAGTTTGAGTTAACTCACTGCGATAGCGCAGTCAGCTGCGCTTAAGGTATTGAGTTAATGCAAGTTTTTTTGGCCATCTCTAGTCACAAGCCTTGGCAGTGATGGAACTGAGCCGATGACGTCACAACACGAGTTTCTTATGCAAATCGCAGGAAAAGGGACACTTGCTCCAGCGTCAAATCCAATTTGCGTTTCAATGAGACGCTGTAATAGTCTTGCGGACTTATTCTGATGTTTTGAAAGCGATTCTCAGGTCGTTAGGGATTTGAATTTACACGTTGATTATGTTCGAATATAGTTTCGGATTGGTAGGTAATAATAGCATCCCGAAGAATCTTCTCTCGGATGGGCAGCGTTCGGGAAACTACGCGACATCTTCTCGTCCAAAATTCCGCAGTGTCTGAAGACGAAGGTTTTTAACCAGTGTGTGTTGCCAGTGATGACGTATGGCTCTGAGACGTGGTCGCTAACGGTTGGCCTTTTAGAGAGGCTCAGAGTCACTCAACGAGCTATGGAGAGAGCTATGCTCGGAGTTTCTTTGCGCGACAGGATCCGGAATACGGAAATTCGCCAAAGAACTAGGGTCTCCGACATAGCTCAAAGCATATGCAAGTTGAAGTGGCAATGGGCAGGCCATATCGCTCGAAGAACTGACAACCGCTCGGGAAGAAAGGTTCTCGAGTGGCGACCACGAACCGGAAGACGCAGCGTTGGCAGGCCTCCCACCAGGTGGACAGACGATATCGTCAGAGTTGCGGGCAACCGGTGGATGCAAACGGCAAGCTGTCGTTCATTATGGCGTTCTAAGGGGGAGGCCTTTGTCCAGCAGTGGACGTCTTCCGGCTGATGATGATGATGATGATGATGAATAGCATCTTGTACATGACCCTCTGTCCGTCAATAGCTGTGATAGAAATTCGTAGGAGAAGACATAGGTAAGTCGCATGTAATATTCAAAGAAGAAACATGCAAAAGAAAAAAACTATTTGATATGGCTATAACACGTCCTCACTCTTAAGACGTAAATACTAAAAGGGAACTTGAAATTCGATGGGTGCGAGAGCGATGGCAGAGCCGGGCCACGGTACGCCGAAGTTCGCGGGTTCAAGGCCCGCTCGTGTCCATCATTTTTCAAATTTCCTTATCAATATAGAAGGCTATAACAGTTTCATACAGGATGACTAAAACTACTCATCGACAACCCAATTACCATGACTAAAAAGCGCAGATGTCAATGATCAACTGTTTGATTGTCACACAACTTGCATAGGCACGGGAACGATGGCTTGCGGTAAGCGTGGCTTAATTACAGTGCGATCGATGGAACGTGTACGCCATTTTATGTGCGGAAACCTGCTGTAATTTTAACAAATCTTGTTGCAGGCGGATTCCTGATGATGATCTCTGGAAGTTTGGATAAGCTTTGTTTTAAGTCGTAAGCCTATAAAATATTATAACTCAAATGATAGATACGTAACTTAAATATGGACAATATCATCGTCTTTCAAAAGAGGTCTAGCACATACGTCAAATTAGGTATTATCTTTTAGCGTGCAATTGGATATTTTTCTATGTAATATACTTTTTTGGGTAGCATAATATGTATTCATAAAGTTCTGGTATGCATTTTAAGGATACGAATATTAATTTTTAAACGAGACTATCTAATCCTTTGTAATACTTACACAAACAGCTTCTTAGAAGCTCTTCTAAATATAATATCGGTCTTATCGATCGTTTCAACATTTATTAACTGATATAAGCTTATGTTTACACATTTGAAGTGCCAGAAATTTTTGTAGACACAAGACAGTGTTATGCAAGGGAGCGTGAGGCTTTATAGCTCTAAATCTTTTTCCAATAATGCGTTTTAGAATGGCGGCAGGTTCATCAATATCACTTCAACGATTTTTGAGAGCTTGCGTGGACTAAATTGCTGTGAAAGTAACCACTTGGTTTTGTCTTTGCTGAATTTTGGCTTAAGATTGTTCTTTCGTTTTTCGATGGGTTTGAGTATTTTGCAAGATGGAACACAGTCCCTTCTAAGGGTGCCACAGGGAAATAGGTGATTAGGGATTATATACATACATACATAAAGTCACGCCTATTTCCACGAGGGGTAGGCAGAGACCACAGATTTCCATTTGCTACGATCCTGACATACTTCTTTCGCCTCATTCACTCGCATCACATTCCTCATACACGCTCGTCGGTTAAGGGTACTCCTCACTTGACCCTTTTGTAGAACATCTCCGATCTGGATTACAATGGCTCTATAAAGCTTTTAGTGGTGTACTGAAATGGAAAACTATCTTAGGACACCCCATAGCTGCACAGTCATGGATTGTACTCATTTGGTCTAATTATTTGATACAACCTACTTATAATTCCTGAGACAAGAGGACAAAGAGCAATGGCTATAGATTTAAAGGCTATAAATTAGGAGCCAAGAATGTTCAGCTGCTAGAAAAATCTTTCGCTATGTAAATACGTATCGTAACGCAATCGTCTAAGAATTCTTCTGCTGAAGAAGACGAGTATAATAATCGAAATTTCTAACCCCGTTTATTAGTCCCACGTTAATCAAGCATTATTAATATTAAATATTTCATCATACTTACTATATAAATCATAATACTTACTACCTCCAAATATTCACACACCTATCGGAATAACTCCGTCGTTCCATTCAAGGATATTTAAAGCATGCAAATTGTATAATACACTTACGTGTGACGGTTTTGGAAACTGTGGGACGCCTAAACGATGTTCATTAAACGCCATATTATATTCAATGGTTAATGGTTATCACCGGGTAATAGTAATCGTAGGCAAAACTTACGATAAGATAAAATTTAAGATTTAATTTAAGAAGAAAATAAATAAGGGTCGTTTCAAGTTTGACTCGTTGGTCAAATCGTCGCTTAACGTGCCTGCTGAGAATGAGGTCCTAGGTTCAAATCCCGGCTCGGACATCTCATAAATTCTCAAGGGATTTAAATGTTAGATTCGTTCGATCTTACTTTGTTTGTGTTTGATGTGATTATTTGTCTTGAAAGATTTCTAATTACAACATCAGAAGTATAACAGCGTCAAAGTTGAGATGTCTCCTCGCAACCCAATAATTAATGTCCTGGTAAGTTTTAATTATTATTTTCTCAGTAATAACTATTCCCTCCGAGTTCGAACAAGTTTCTATGACTAACTTTATGCTCAATTAATCACGATTGCTTTAGGGTTCCCTATTGAGATATATTGCCCGTGAGGCCGGGCCCGAATAGCACCTTCAAATCTCGTCCCGTTGAGTGTCGTAGGAGGCGACTAAGGGAAAATCCAGAAGATGGGCAGCAGTCTTTGTAACTTCACCACCAGTACTGCGATCCCCAGGCCGCTTGCCAAGCGTGAAGGTTATGGCATCCCCCTTAGCGGGAGGCCTTTGTTCAGCAGTGGACGTCTCCTGGCTGATGATGATGATTGAGACATAGCATCGAATTTGTAGGGCGACGTGCTTAAAAAAAACAAATATTAAATTCGTTTCAAGATTCATTCCCACATTTTATCATCATTATTGCCATTCCTAAAGTATATTACTCCTCCTTTCTTCGTATTTGGTTTTATACTAAGTTTGTTGAACGCTGAATCGACTCATTATTTTGTAGTCCCCTGAGAAGCTTGTTATCTTTTACTTTTACGACGATATTCATTGGAGGACAGCACCGTTTGTTAAACTTCAGTATGGAATATATCTTTTACGTATAAAAATACTCAAACAATGTATAAGCTAGATAGTGTCAGTTGCGATTAGTGTTTTGTTTCAATACTTTTGCAAATGTAAGCTGTCATTTCGCAAGACAGTATTGTAATAATTTAAGGTGTCATTGCCGTGGTGCAGAAATTACTCAGATTGGACATTCAACAAGGATGCTAGCGAAGTTAAACATCCCGGGTGTTTGCTGACTGTGCTTAAGATGCCTATCTCCAAGCTGTTTAGGAACTTTCATTAGTAGCTAAAAAAAGAAGTCATTTAAATCTTCATTTTAGAATGGTCTTAATTCATCATACTCTGATTGTTTAGCAGCGTTAAGATGTATCTGATTTCCTTGACAATTATTTCAATTGGGTCCTTATTTAACTGTATTGTGTGTTGTATCAACTTTGTCTAGCGAACCGACTCATTATACAGCAGTCTCTGGGGATAGATGCTTGTTATCTTCATTTTACTTTGCAAAGATACTTATTGGTGGACATTTCCTTTAGTTAACTTTTGTTAGTAATCTTCTTTTGTTTTGTTTTTCCATTATACAATTGAATTTAGGTTGTTTTATTTGCTTTATCTATATTAGAAGGATAGAATATAAGACTGGCTACTATTTTTATAGAGACGCTCGTTATGTTTTGATTTAAGAATTATCTAAAAAGAAGCCCAATATAAAAAAAACGATTGTATTTATGGTCGGAAAATTTAAAAATTTGTTTCAGTCATAATAAATCGGCTTTTCGTGAGAAAACGCAATGCTCAGTGTTAAAAAAAGTCTGCAGTTTTTAGAATGATGTATTTATATGCTTGCAAGTGTGTCATTGGTTTTAAGATTAAGAGATATTAGATTGTGACTTATAACGGTTTAGTCTGTTACCATGAGAAGGCCTGGCAGAGTTACTTCTAAAATACATTTTTAAAACGGTATTCTTTTGTTTAATATCTGCAAGATTATCTTTTAATTATCGCTGAGTAGTAAAATAAGTGCAATCAGCTTATAGTTTGTGTCTATATTTCTTAAATAATTTCTCTTTCGTCGGGAGAATACTTAAATTGAGCGACAAAACCAATTATTGAGCGTTGTCCTCGGCTCTCTCAAGTTCAGATTTATTGTTCTCAAGAGTTTTATTGTCCTAATAGAAATCCTCGATTTGTTGGTTATTATATTTGATAGTTGTTGTATTTTCTTTTAAATATCTTAATTTACTTCACAATTTATTTGCGCAGTGATAAATAAAAACATTTTTTTTATTTTTTTCAATATTTGAGCATTGTATGCCAGTAAGGGCCCTTACGTTACAACATTTTGAGATTTTGATTATGTTTATTTATCTCCATATTTTCGGAGCTTTTGCTGTAAGTACAGAGAAGGTTATGGATTACGGGATTTTTTAGCTTTAGTTCAGAATAATACATTTTTTTTAAGAAAAAATAATTATGACAAAAATGTTGATCCTTATTATTTTGCCGTTTCCGGCGCACAAATATTTGAGTAGGTACAATATAACATTTAAGCAGTAAGACAAAACATAATACCAATAATATTTAGAATTTCCACTCCGGTTTCCCATTAAAAAAATCATTTATTGAGTGTTTATGCATTTAAAATTTTGTCTAATCTAATCTATCTATCAACGTGCCTATAACGAAGATACAATCCTGTTTCTAAAGGCAACGTAATATGATAATATATTGATACATCATAGCTATTCATTCATAACCTTTTGAAGAGGTGATAGATACTGTCTTAAGAAATACGGTCCGCAGATATTGAAAATTTCGGAGTATTGGTTGCACAAGAAAAATTTTCATTGTCTTGCTAATAGAAAATGAAAGCACAAAGCCACTGCGTCAATCAAGTTGTCATATCGTATATTCAATATACCTACGTATTTAATTACACTCAGTTTTATTAATAAACTTAGCATTTAATATGAAGTTAATTATAACGAAGATAGACAAAGTTGCTTAAGTTACCTCACTTGTTAATTAACAAAGATTCGCATTAAAAAGGATTAAAGTGAGTTTGTTTAAAGTTATACACTGTTACGGGCATCAAAGTGAAATTAGTGTAAGAACCCCCTTTACGAAAGTTTCGAGAAAATTCTGATGAACGTTGTCAAACATCAGAAATTCGACTTAATTTTTTCTTGTTGAATTCTACAGACAAGGGTATGATTTAAAGTTTTGCAAAGGGCAGAGTTTGATTTTGTTTAAAAGTAATTAATTGAAGCAAGTCTATAACTTTTAACGTATCGTGTTCTTGTATGAAAATAGGACTTATCTTTTGCCACACGTTTATAAACATAATAACTAGCTGCACCCTGCGGTGTTACCCGCTACATTATTTCGGGATAAAAAGTAGCCTATGTGTTAATCCTGGGTGTCAGCTATCCCATACAAAATTTTCTCAAAATTGGTTTAGCCGTTTGAGCGTAAAGAGGTAACAAACATACATACAAGCACACTCACAAACTTTTGCCTTTCTAATATTAGTGTGATACCTGTATTCCGTATTATGTAGCTAGAATATATTTTGTAATAGGGTGCGAGCTTACTGCCATTAACCGTCCACAATTCAAGATACCACGGTACCTAAAGACAATACCGGATAACCTCTTTGCTTGACCTGGGTACTGAATCAAGAAGTCTACACTCAGCAGTTAAGTAAGTGTGTAGTGTACTATTTTAAATAGCTGCTTCTATATTTTAGTCTTACCAAATTTACTGGCTATAGATATTACAGTCTTTTGAGAAACAAGTATGAAATAACATTTGTCGTTCTATCTTTTTCAATCACGCCTGTATTCCCTGAAGGACTAGGCCGGTATCGTACAGCCGCTGCAACTGAGAATTACCCGATGGAAAAACACAATAACAGTTTGCCCGACCCGGGATTCGAACTCAGGACATCGAAGCAGTCCTGCTTAATGGCCACTAGACCAATGAGGCAGTATCTTCTTTTGTGTCTTTAACCGACTTAAAAAAAGGAGGAGGTTCGACTGTATTTTTTTTGTATGTTTGTAACACTATTTCTCCGACAATTTATATAACCTACCTACATTTCCAAATATAGTCTGCGTTTTAATTTGCCCTTATCTTTTATTTATTTCTGATAAATTTACATTCATTTGTATCGTTTGGCAATCTATCAAATTGCCGACTTTGGATGGCCGAACAGTATAACGAAAATAAACTTTTGCCTTCTGAAGTGATTGAAAGATTCATGTAGCCTTTTCACATCGTTCGTTCGTTCGTTATAGCGACAAGAAGAAGCTTTTATTGCCCTACTAATGGTAGATTTACATTAAAAATAGTTTGTAAGATAAGTTGTAAACAGTATTTTTTTAATGTGGGTAAAGTATGTACAACTATTACATATTTACTAGAGGGCTCGTAGCTATCCGGCTACCCGGCAGATCAGTTGATCTGCGAGGTTAAGCCGTGCTCACCGCGGTCAGTCTTGTGATGGGTGACCGTTTTCACATGTCGAGACCCCACCGTGCTTCGGAAGGCACGTAAAGCTGTTGGTCCTGCGCCTGATCTCTCTCTGGTCGTATCGGTCTACCGTCCCATCGGATTATGAGAGTGAGGGAATAGGGAGTGCACCTGTGTCTGCGCGCATATTTGTGCACTATAATATCTCCTGCGCAGATGGCTAGTCTCAGCTGAGACAGGCCGCCGTGACCGAAGTCGGTCAGGAGGACATTAGAGGGAGATTTTTTATTTTAACGTAGGTACCTACAACACAAAGGACAATTTGTAAATGACGTAACGAATTTGTTGAGATTTGAATATTGAAGAAATACCTACTGCTAACCGCCGAACTCAGAGACATTTAATGGTAACATAAACTTCACTAAGTAAAGGTTTTCTTTGTGAAATCTTTACTTAGTGTCAGTTTATGTAATCATTAATGTCTCTGAGTGCGGCAGTAAGTAATTAAATTCTGCCATGTTATTACTAAAAGAAAAGGCCGTAGTGTTTTCCATTAATCAAGCCTACACCCAAGTATCCGATCATTGTAAGTCCTTAGACTAGCCTTAAAATGTTTTGACGTAATCAAATCACAAAACACATATTTGATGGATCTACTCAATACGATATTTTTCTAGATTGTGACTTATAATAATAATATTGGTTACCAATATTAGACATACTCAGAATACTATTAAGTCTATCAAAACCAATAGTAGGCACCATCTCATTCTAAACTCAGATAATGGCCCGCAGATTAATTCCGTCCATTATTTACAAAGATTAAAATCTGCAGAATCGACCCATCAAGCTAGGAGCTAACTTCTTGATATAAGAAACAAGTTCGTTTTATAATTAAATCAATCAAACTTAAGTTTGATGTTGTAGCGATAAAACGTTAATTAATTGGAGAACTTTGATTAGTTTTAGGAGCGTGTTAGCAAGATTTCGTGTCAATTCGATCGTTTTGATTAAGTAAACTAACTTGCAAATACCCGTTGGATTATCTCTATTAAATTCTTTAATAGTTTTAAGTTAATCTGTGTTTGACACGCAGTGCCTTCTCTTTTAAATGTCAAATATTAGTTGTTATTCCAGTCACGTAATTTATGTTGTGTCGTAGCGGACCAATTATTGGGTAACGTAGCCTGCGTAGCGATATCTACAGTTACGGCGTAGCAACCTACTATCGTTCTTTTTTCATTTTCTAGCTGCGAACTTTAAAAATTTGCTTATTTCTCCTAATTTTTCAATAGTCATGTCCACTGGTAGAAAATTGATACTCGTTTTGACTATTTTTCGATGACACTCACTTGTTTTTGGTAATACACAATTATTAGCAGCTGGGCATTGGTACTGATAGCCGAGTGGTATGACCATTGGACTGCCAAGTCAAAGGTCGCAATATCAAACCCCGGCACGCACCTATGTCTTTTTGAATTCATGTGCGTATTCTAAATTAATTATCAGTTGCTAAAAACGGTGAAGGAAAACATCGTGAGGAAACCGGCACACCTGAGAAATTTTTCAACGGTGTGTAAAGCCATGTCAGAGGCCTACAGGCGGGCGGTTTAAACTCTGACACCAGGTTGTTCATCAACTATACGATAAGAAGGTAATACACACTAGTTTTGAACACAAACGCAGCTCTCACATGAGTTAGTGAGGCGGCGGGGTCACAAGCAAGTTCGTATCTTAGATATAGGTACGGAAAACTGACAAAAGTTACAATTGTATTAAGGTACTCGTATTATTTCATATGTAATATGTTCCTGTGTAATTACAGTGATTTTTTAACCTTTGACTTTGATCCCACATAATGCTTAGCGATTTGTATGACATACAACATTATTGAAGCTAATTTAAACGTTTTTGTGTATGTAATATACATATGTTAAACTTCATAGTCTGAACAAAAACCATTGAAGACGAGTGATATTGAATATAGCTAACTCTACTTACGTATTGAGCGTAAACTTTGCGGTAGAAGACCAAACTTCGTAACATTAGTTCGTCGTGCGAGTCGGCGAAGACTAAAGACTCTCCGAACTACGATTATAGATGCGAGTGTGGCTTGGAATTAGTCTAGCATAATTACATCTTATTAAGTATAGAATTATATGTACCTGATTAAAAATATTGACGACCCTAGAGGAGTACCTAGTGAAACATTTGATGAATAGAAATCGAATAGAATAATAAATGTATGGGGATGACATAATGTTTCAACTAGGTTATCGATGACATAACCCATATTTCGATTCGATTTCCATTCGTCATGTGTTTTGCCACTTGTCAAGGGGGGCTGATTGGTGCAGTGGCTTAGCGATTGGACAGCTGCGCCAGGGATTGCGGGTTCGATCCTCAAGACAAAAATCCTGAGGCTAAGCAAGCGCCAGGCATACATGGACAGTTCGAGCTGTCAACAGCTCTCGCGAAGTTGCCTCTGCCGGTCTCATCATTCCACGTAGCGCGCGCCTCCCGTCATCATCATCATCATCATCATCAGCCGGAAGACGTCCACTGCTGGACAAAGGCCTCTCCCTTAGAACGCCATAATAAACGACAACTTGCCGTTTGCATCCACCGGTTGCCCGCAACTCTGACGATATCGTCGGTCCACCTGGTGGGAGGCCTGCCAACTGCCTCCCGTCCGCTTGCTTCTTTTTCTGTTTGTTGCAAATTGGACGACGTAGATTGTGACGCTGAAGCAGTTATCAATGGCAGCATCAAGCAGTTGAATTTGACTGCACGAGCAGTCTGCGTATTTTGATCACTGGCTAATTGCTCAAGCTGTCCGTGTATGGCCAGCCAAAATAGCAATACTACACAACCTTCGCTAATCTTTTCTAAGCAATTATATCAAGGTCAATAGTTTTATTCACGGCTGTAGCACCCCAATTCCAGGGCAGAATAGGCCCTGCTCAATGCGTGTAATTTTGGAAAAAAATGTCCGCCCCTAAATAAATCACATAAAATTATGGGCAAGGGTAGCTTAGCTAGAGGGTAGGCAATTATCGGACTGGGCTGTATATTTTTACGTCGTATTTCAAACAGATTTTTGTTCATTAAAATTGAGGACGGTGAACGAGAAAGGTTTTTGCCAGCTCTGGGATACATAATTGAATTAATGGTGTACAATAATAGTGACGTTTTACCCATTTGGCTCAGACTTTTTATTTTTGTACACGTTGTCCATACACAATTTTCTATCTCTAAAAAACTGATAAATTGTCATCAGCAATTTATACACATTGTCACCTCTAGTACGTATTTAGATATTAATTTTCAATTTTGCTTTTCAATTCGGAGATCATGTTTATTTTTTTGACTGCTATTTTTACTACTAGCTGCGCCCCGCGGTGTTACCCGCTACATTTTTCGGGATAAAAATGCCTATGTGTTAATCCAGGGTGCCAGCTACCTCCATACCAAATTTTATTAAAATCGGTCCAGTGCACAGTGGTTTGAGCGTGAAGGGGTACCAAACACACTGACAAACTTTCGCCTTTAATATTGGTGTGAGTGTGATGTGATATGATATTAGTGTGACAAGCCATCTTAAGTTGTAAGAGTTTCAGATCAATGGAAATAAAAATATTATGACTCCGTATTAAGTGTGCTTGCTCTTAAAATTGGTTCAAATACGAAAGTCAAAACCCGAGTCCAAATTCAACCCTCATAAACAAACATTACCAGAAATATATATAACGTGAAGTTCTAAGTTAGTGTGACCGTAGATAAATATATGTGGGTTTCCGGAACAGCACCACCCTTAGGTCCCATGGGTGTCCTTTAGGCCACTAAAGAAAGATGGGAAGTAGCCCCTTTGTTTGATAATAATAACTTATAATCACGAATTTTATGGCAAAGATAACTAAACGTCAGTTCCTCGGGTCAATTCTATTTGCGCATTTATGTGCGCTATAAAAGCTTTAAAAATTACAAATTGTTTAATTGAATTTTGACGACCAGCCCCCTTACCATGAACTCTTAAAACTCAAGAGTTCATGGTAAGCAAGGCTGATTGGCGCAGTGGCTAATGTTGATGCTGCGCTGGGTTCGATTCCCGCATGGGACACAAATTTGTGCGATCCGCAGATGTTTGTCTCGAGTCTGGGTTTTTGTGTATATGATATTTTATGTTTGCGAAACGCACCCACCATACAGGAAAAATTCCTAGTGTGAGGCGAAGTATTTAAAAAAATGGGACTTGCCCCACTTCATATCAAGATGAGATAAAAACCATGTTCTAAAATTAAGTCCAATGCCCCGCTAGTTCAATGTAAGTCGATTGAGGTGATATAAAAGTATGTTTTAATAATTATGATCTATTATAAAAGAAAGTGGATGTATAATATTAAGGAGTATTATAAATGGTAATCGCTTGAAAACAGCCTCCTTACCATGAACTCTTAAAGCAGGACAGTATACGTTGCGAAAGCGAGACGCGGCATTACACTGCACGTAAGGCTCTAGACAGATGGACCGCATTTCAACTGCAATCCAACCGCAAATTGCAGTTCAAGTGCAGTTTGAATGCAGTTGACACGACTGCAATAGAACTGCATACCAAAACCAGTCCGTCTGTCTAGAGCCTAATCTTCTCGCTTCCACATCGTATACTGTCCTGCTATAGGAGTTCATGGTAAGGTGGCAGTTGTTTCAATAACACAAGATCCTCACGGTTTCGCAATTGAAAATTATATTTTAGTCCATACACCTGATAATATGAGACTCTGGTATAAGCTTACTCTGAAGACTACTTAACACAACATTAGCTCACTAAAATCCTTCCACCAAGCAAGAACATCTTTTACCGAGGCAATTTTCATTAATATCACTAAAAACAACCCTACATTTCCTACTGTTATTATCTTTACCGCCATATCTAACCCAATCAAAATTTATAACTCCTGTACTGTGTGCTAATCGAAAACCTACCTTATTCTTAGATTATAAGACTGAAAAGCGTTTGATGAATAATCAGTGCCTATTTTCGCCAATTGCGTGCGAGATTTCATTTCGCGTGCTCATTACATTTGTGGCACAATTTTAATTTTTGTTTATGCACGGTACGATGCGATGGTGTAACTGGGTGCTAATATTATGAAGGAAAGTAGGTTGAGTGTCTTCTCATAACACAGGTAAACGTTCAATTACAAGGAATCACGGTTTTGCAATTTCGTTCTAGTGTATTAGATGGTAGGTAGCTACAGGCGAATTTTTATAAAATGAATCAAAAGTTGGTCTGAAATCTCCTAAAATAAGTTTAAGCCACACTAAGCATTTTTTTCTAGCGTCAGTAATACTTCTACTCTGAGTGTGATCCAGAAGAATACCAATTTGTTTGCCATTATAAGTGGCAACATCAAACAAAATATGACGAGTTCAAAATAGAGGTCCATAGATTCCTGATGGAAAAGAACACCTACTTCTCTCGTTCAGTGGGTTCACTAACAAATAGTATCAACGGAGCTCGCAATATTGATAAAATACATAATAACAATAAATGAAATCACATAGAAACTCATTCTATTACTAGTTAAGCCGAATTAAAGTGGTTGTGTCAAATGGACAGTCGCTTCCTGGAAGAACCGAAACGGGACGACAATCCAGGTAAACAAACATTGTCCATTGAGGAAAAAGAAACTAAAAATATCTGTAACATATCTTTTTCAGGAAAAAACAACGATACGATAGGGATTTTGTGAGTTCTTGGTAAAGCTGCAAAAGAGTAATGTCCGATTGTCCGTCTGACTGAATTTCGGTCACGGTAGCTTATTTCAACGAATTGTAGTCATCTTCACCGGAGACAATATTATAGTGCACTGTGCATATCTAAAAACAAGAATATGTATTAGAAGAAGCAGGTGCATATTTTTTATGGATACATAGATCTTAAAAACTTTTTCAAAATTTATTTATGTACCTACGCAGATACTAATTAAATATTTTTTATAACAATTTAATACAGAACTACTTTTCGAAGGAGAGTGGATCAGTTTATATAAAAACCAATAAAATCGGCCAATATTTTTTTTTTAAATGTCACCCCTCACACGCAATTTTTCCTTAACCGTGGATGCGTTTCACTAGCATGAAATGTCACATATATAAACACCCAAACTCAGGACGAACATCCGCGGATCACACATATTACTGTCCCGTGCGGGGATCGAAACCAAATCCTTAGCCTAGCAGTCCAATCGCTTAGCCAAAGCGCTAATCAGGTCGTCAAGACAAATAAAGAGAAAAACTTTAGCCAAAAAGGGTAGTCTAGCCAAAAGCGAGATTAATAACGTATACACAAGTACAACAATGAGTGAAAACTCGAGCCCACACCACATCAGCGTGCATTGTATTATAAAGTTTAGCAGTCTGCCCAGCTCGTTGACGAATAGTTTTAATTAGAAACTCCAAAGCCAAGTTTAGCTTCAGACATGTTACACTGAAGAGCTGAGTTTAAAGGGATTACATAGATTTAGTGCTTACTGCTGACTAAAAGGTGTATATGAATCTTCAGAATGAGTAATTAATGTCTTTATTAAGTCATTATGGAGGAAGGAACGGGTTAATGGCAAAAGCCCTTTAAGGCTTGACGATTTGAGAAATGAATTTTGAGGTGTATGTCTGAAACCGACCGAGGTATGATAAGGCTTCGTAAGATTTTAATTATAAGCCAATTCATATTAATTAATGTTTGGAAGTAATTACGACCTCGGTCGGACTAGTAAAATAATTAATAAAGAAGATACAACAAAAAATATTGTTGTAAATTGCTGTTTATTATAAACTTTCTCATTAAAAAGCAAAGTCTCGATAAAGGTAGAAGTTTACTAGAAATCTGGTGAGATTTTAACGTTTTTTAATATGAAGACCTCTCCTCGTTTTAAACATAATTTGAAATTCAATAGCACAACGGAAACTCATTAAATTTAACTTGCTAAAACAGCTTAGGTAGTATTTTAATCTAGCTCAAAATTTTGCTATTAAATATCATCAAAGAAAACCTTTTATTATAAAACTTTTTAACACGTTTATCATAACACGCCTGTATAAACCCCAAAGGAGTAGGCAGAAGTGTATCACCCACATTGTTCCAGTTATGTTTTTGAGGTAGTAGGTATAATACAGGGCAAGATGGGCAACCGACCACAAAATCTGACTCCGTATTGGTACCGAGAATTACTTCATGGAAATAATACTGTTCAACCTTATAATCGAAATTGGGACCTCGTTCTTAGCAGTCGCTTGTTTTTTGCTTCACCACTAGACCAACAAAGAGTCACACTCCCCTTAGTATGAATTTTTTTTTCCTATCTACACACAATGTTGCAAAACATTATTTAAGCTAAGATAAAGTAGTAGAGACAAAATACTTTCATTCGCGAACGCTATAAAGATGTCTTCGACGTCGGTACGCACGATGTATAGGCCTTCTGAGACACGCTATAAAATCGCGGCTGTGACTCACTGCCACCCAGAAAGATTAATCTCTAGTATATTTGTCTGGGTAGGTTTGAACGAAAATTCTATTACGTTGCCTTCATTTTTCTAGAACGTTATTGATAAGTTATTTATTTTATAACGTGGTTGCGGTTACATACATGAAATATCAACAAAAACAAAAACATCACGCCTGTATTTCCCGAAGGAGTAGGCAGAGGTTCACTTATATATAATACACCTAGATTTTGCCATTTATGTTATAGGTCATAATGTAATAGGGGCGAGCCTATTGCCATCAACCGGGCACAAATCTAGACTCCGCGCTGCTACTGGGAATTTTTTTATGTAAAAACCCAATAACACTTAGTCCAACCCGGAATTTCAACCCACGACCTCATGCTAAGTAGTCGCGCTTAGCGAGCACTAGACCAACGTGGCAGTCATTATCATTTAACTTACATTTCATTCAGAAGAATAATATTTGGGGATAAGATCCTTCTATCATTCAGATTGATAAAGCTATTGGCCCCGGCTGACATTCGAAGATCTGTGACAATCACATGAAGTTAGAAACCAAAAGTGTATCACGGGTGTGCTATACCCAGTAACTAAATTGTGAAGGTAAAATAGGCCATCGCTGTATGTAGAATACTGGTATTTGACGGGCCCGTAGTTACGTGGCCACCACGCAGATCAGTCGATATAGAGGTTAGGCCGTGCTAGCCACGGTCAGTCATGTTATGGGCGACATTTTCCACATATCGAGACGCCTCCGTGCTTCGCAAGGCATGCTAAGCAGTTGGTCCCTAGGCTGATCTCTCTCCAGTCGTGTCGGTGTTTCCTTTCATATTTGTGCACTATAATATGTCCTGCATAGTTGGCTAGCCTCAGATAAGATTGACCGCCATGAAATTTGGTCAGGAGAATATTATTATTATCACTGATATTAATCGTAGTAGATAGATTGGGAGCCTACAAACACAAAGAGAAGAACAAAATAGCTCATAAATTTGTCGACCAACATGTTAGTTAAACGCAACAGTCATACGTATCAAGAGTTGAGCTGGAGACTTCATTTATTCACCAACCCTACCGCGCTTAAGAGGTTTTATGAGCTGTTTCCGTTACTATGTCCGCCCTAGTAAGGGTTGAGAAGGGGTTGAGCACGGGATGAGCTTGAGCCTCGTAGTTAGCGAAATATAAATGGTTGGGTGAAATTTGAGGAGTTCAATGACTTTGTTGGGATTGACGCGTGTTAGATGACGTATCAAATAATAAAAAAATCAGTGATAGCCGAGTGGTATGGCCGCTGCACTGCCAAAGCAAAGGTCGCAAGGTTAAACCACGGCATGCTCCAATGTCTTTTTGAATTCATGTGCGTATAAATAAGTTATCAGTTGCTAAAACGGTGAAGGAAAACATCGTGAGGAAGCGGCACACCTAAGATATTTTTCAACGGTGCGTAAAGCCATGTCTGAGGCCTACAGGCGGTTTAAACTCTGACACCAGGTTGTTCATTAACCATACGATAAGAAGCGTATCAAAGACAAAAAACGTTCATACCTTACCTTAACGATTGATTCAGTAATTTTACGAGCTTATTTGTTAGTGCGGAGTTAAAAAGAGTATGATTCACTTTTAATATCAACTTAAAAATTCACGCTCTCCTGCATTTGAAGACGCAACCTTAGGCATAGAAATCTGCAAAAATCTACCAAGATATTTATAGGTACAGTGACTTGTCACAATCAGCGATGTCTGACGGATATTAATGTTTCTTTCGAGCAGTATTTTGGTCCCTACATCATCTTAGCATAAAACCAAAGACAGATTGATCTCCAGCCAAGCATTAGGATTAACGCGAGAGATAAGCAGTTGATACATCGTTTTTCTCATTACCACACAAAAACGCAAATTACACTCTATCTCCAATAAATAAAGCATAAACTCCCATACCTCTGATGTGGTGTTCTATCGATCTACGAGCTCGTAACTGAAATCCAGATGTAACTAAGTACGTAGTATTGAAGTAGAATAATCCAAGATTGAGGATACGACAAAAAGGGATTGACCCAATTGAAACTGACCCAGGCTTCGTTTCGGCTCTAACGAGTAAGATTGGGAAACGATGCGAATAAATCTTACAGCTTAAGTGCGTAATAGACCATGTTCCCTGTTTTTATTGCTTTATATAAGAAGTTCATTACGATTAAGTCATGTTAATGTATTGCCATTATTACCAGAGGATTTATTTATAAATTTTTGAGTATAATTAATTCATAGGACTGCCTTGTTGGTCTAGTGGTCGCTAAGAGCGACTGCTGAGAACGAAGTCCTGGGTTTGACTCCCGGGTCGGGCAAAATGGAAAGAGAGTTGGGAGGTCTTTGCCCTGCAGTGAGACATTATAAGCTCATTACAATAATGAACAAAATATTTTCTGACTGTAGAACTTTTCCTAAAAGTAACATTACCGAGCTTCCAGAATATACACAGAATATCTCATCCGCTATAAACAGTGCGTGCTGAAATACAATTCTGATAAATCATTGCAGTATTCGAAGCCTGATCCCTAATCGTATTAAGTACAATCGAAGTAAGAAAGCCATTGGGAACAGATGGTCGGGCACCGAGTGGTTTCCTGGAGTACAATCAGACGTGCAGAACAGATGTACAAATGGTTCTACCTATAGATATATCTTCATACATTGAGACGTAAGCTCTCAGAAGCATATAGTTGTCAGTTAAATGCACGGTAATTAGAATTTACTGCGAAATATTGGTTTTGGGTATCCAACTATATATTATATATCATAAAGGCGAAAGTTTGTGAGTGTGTTTGTTTAGTATGGAGGTTGCTGGCACTCTGGATTAGCACAAATGTAAATGTAGCTGGTAACACCGCTGGGCCTATTAGGTTTTACTTACTTGAAGGTGACGCGGCGGAGTCACAAGCCGAACTGTTCGACTCCGCTGCGTCACCTGTTCATGAATAGGGCCGTTTGAGTCCAGGATTAGTCGGGCATTTCCAAATATTCACGTGAGTAAAACCGACATAAATAATAACGATTAGTAGTAGATCTAAATAGCGCAGTACCTGTGTCATTTGACGGCAGCGTTAGGGGTTTTGGGATTGATCTCTGGTCTGCACAAAATTGTGTTATCAGCGGACATTTTTTTTTAATCAGATTGTAAGAGCATGTTTGTTATATTTTATGTTCTTGCGAATGCACTTACCATAAACAAATCCCTTGCCTAAAAACGATAAAAAATTGTCATGAATAAGGTCTATTTTCAGGAACTTTCGTGAGTGTTATCCGTGCGACTCTGCCGCGTTACTTGCTCATGAATAGGGGCTCCGTTTAAGTCCGGAACTAGTCTGGCATTCCCGAAATTTCACGTGAGTAAAACCGGCATAAATAGTTGAAAATAATGTCTTAAATGTTTTTTGTTGGCAAACCCAACTTGAAACTAAGTTAGTTTTAAAGTTATGATGCACTTTCTGTACCGTCGCGACGCTTTGATTAGTGTCAATGCAGAAAACCTAGAACTGCTTCTACAAAGATGCTTGTAAGATTTTTTCTTTACGTTTAATAAAGTTTTAGTTTGATTGGAGTTAAACTTGTTTCGCAACTTTATTGGCTTTGTGGTTGGGATTAGTTTGACGATTTTAATTATGATTATTTGCTGTCTTTTGGTATTTTATTTTATATAAGACTAGCTGCGCCCCGCCGTGTTAACTGCTACAATTATTCGGATTTAAAAGTCTATGTGTTAATCCAGGGTGTCAGCTACGTCCATACCAAATTTTATCAAAATCGGTCCAGCCGTTTGGTCGTAAAGAGGTAATAAACGTACAAACACACACACACACACAAACTTTCGCCTTTACAATATTAGTGTGATAATATTTAACTCGTTGGAACTGAGTGCCTCGTTGGTCTAGTGGTCTGGACTGCTGCTGCTGCAGAGCATAAGGTCCTGGGTTCGAAACCCTTAGTCACCTCTTACGACACCCACGGGAGGAAAGGGGGTGGTCAATTCTAGGCCGGATACCACACGGCTCCTGGCATGGCAGTACACCCTATTATATTGGGACCTATAACATAACTGGTGAAATGTAGGTATACAACAGGAACACTTTTGCTTTGTTACGCATTACTTAATAAATTAATATATTACTGTAACAGTGCTCTTAAACCTAGACGATATTTACAATGGCATATTTCATAGATTTTCTGCAGTTGTACTGTATCTTACTGTGGAATAAAACAAGATGATTTAAATAGGCATGTCTATTGCAGTATAAAAAGATTTTCCTAATAAATATTTTTTTCATCGTTAAATTAGTGGAAAGCGAAATCACCTTCAGACAGTATTCACGGTTCAAAAGTTAGGTATGAATACGTTCACCCCTTGTATTTTAAAGTCCTTGCGTTATTTTTTAAGCAGAATTCTATATTAAGCATAAAAATGGATTTTGGGTTCGTTAGTTGGCATATTAAAGGTACCGTCTGCTGGGTAGTTTGTTGCGCCGTTTCTTCTACCCACCTATAGCACTAGGAAGCGGTGACGGGCGGGCATTTGGGGACTGTCTTGATGTTATTTGACGTGCAAAAATTACTTTTTTTTTAAGTCCATTTTGAATAAATGATTTTTATCTTTTAACTTTATCTTACCACGCATATCGATCAAGTAAATCGTACTTTGTGGAAGGGTGTCAGTTTTTCACGCACTGTTACTAGTTAGTCAATTAGTTGGCAGGCTAGTAAACTTTTCTTAATACCCTATTTTGTTTCACACTGCTGGGTAAAGATCTCCGCCTTACAGCAAAAACATTACCAAATTAAAAAAATTAAAATAAATGAAAAATTGAAGGCCAACCGAGTCAATAAAAATGCAACAACCTCAAAAAACAAAGATCAACCAACCTAACAAATCACCAGACAGGTACTCCTTTAAAATGACAAGTAGCACAGCTATCAGCTATACGTCAGCGATCTCGGCAGTAATGGCGTAGGCCACTTGTCGTTAATTAGAAACGGCCGTGATCTACGGCCGGGCACGTAACCATATGGTACTCGTCACCGCTGCGGGCAGCCAGCGATTATCTGCTGCTCTTGAGAACTAGGCAGGTTAATACAGCTGCGTATACATATGTTTGAAGATTGACGTTTAAAATCAAGTGCCCAACACTAGGGTCTTCTTTTGAAAGAAAGGAGATTGAGGGCCTGTTTCGCCATCTAGAATTAAAGTGTTGAGTAGTTACTTCTTGATTAACGCTAATCGGCAAGTAAAAGTTAGGAGTATATCTTCTATCGTATCTTAGTTACAGGCCAGTTTATCCCCTGATTAATGCTACTCAGATATTGTGAAATTCGTGTGAGTAGTTACGGGTAACTTTAAGTGGCGGTTAGTCTACTTGACACTACTTGTCGATGGTGAAGCAGGCCCTTAGACAAAATAACCATTTCGATTATTCATTCAAACAAAGATATGAAAATACGTCCTAAAACACTGTTAAACATATGTTCTCTCTTAGTTAAAAATGCAACCATCTCAACATCAAAGACCAACTATTTAAAAAGCATTGCTTTATGCTAATGATTATGTAAAATAAACTTTGTTGCTACAAGGGAAAAAGTTTCTCACACAAAAAAATGTCTCGTGATGAATAAATCTCAGTGCGGAAATCCGAAACTTCTGATCCACTGCACCAATCGGATTACCGATAAATGAGAAAAGAAGACATTTTCATGGGCACACAAGAGTAAATTACAAAAATGTAAAGTAAAACAAAAAAAAACTTACATTACCTATCAAAAACACAGGCAGGCGTTAGTTATACACCGAATAGTTCTTAGAGTAAAAGATGGCCTCATAACAATACAAATACCCGATTGAATACAGTGTTGCAGGTAAATATCTTTTCCAATAGAGTTTCCGAACGGAATCAATACACAGATTATCACCCTTTCAAAGCGGAGAGTGCTGTTATTCACGATGGGATGCAATCCATTTACAGCTTTAGCTTAGTCATCCAATTTATATTACGATATTGCCAGTTTTTTTTATTCCCATCTTTATGCAGACGACCATCTGCCCGCAAACTCGCCAGGGTAAACATTTTTTTCTTGTCTTTTCCATGATTAGCGTAGTCTATGCCCTGAAGGTCCATTCTAAATATCAGTGAACGAATTTTGGCATACATATATGAAGCATAGTAAGTATATATTGCATTATTTTTGCAAGCAATTATGGGCTGAATAATATCAAATTGTCAGCACTGATAGCGTAGTGGCATAACCATTGGACTGGTCAAAGGTTGCAAGTTCAAACCCAGGCAACCAATGTCTTTTTGAATTCATGTGCGTATTATGTAATTAGTTATAAGTTGCTAAAAACGGTGAAGGAAAACATCGTGAGGAAACTGGCATATCTGAGAGATTTTTTTAAAGCTATGTCAGAGGCCTACAGGCGGTTTAAACTCTGACACCAGGTTGTTCATCAACCATACAATAAGAAGACGAAGAATATCAATTCCGGATAATAATAATCATTATTTCCGATACAGTATTATTTGTATGTAGGTACTATTCCCTTAAAGCATTTTAAGGGAATAAATAGTACCTACATAAGATTTTATAAGAGTTTGATAAAAATGCCTTTGTACTCAGTCGACACTATGCGGCTTATAGCTCAGCGTTAATTAGTAACACCGAGTGTTCGCTCCATCTATGTCGGTGCCTGTAATCAAGTGTATAGTGATGTGAAGCCGACGACGCATGTTCAATGTATTGCTAAGGAACTGGATTAATGTTCAAGCCATCGTGGTTATGATTCCTAATGGGTCAAGACGTCATGTAGAATGAAAAGTGGAGTTAATTTTTTTTTATTTGTAAAAAACCTCGCCCCACACTAGGAATTTCTCCTGTATCGTGGTTGCGTTTCACAAATATGTAGTATCACATACACAAACACCTAGTTTCAGGACAAATATCTGCGGATCGCACAAATCACACAACAAATTTTTGCCCGTGCGGGGATCGAATCCGCAACCCTTAGCGCAGCAGTCCAATCGCTTAGCCACTGCAATCGGGTCGCGTCGCGCATCTATCGCAAGTGGAACCTGGATGAAGCTGGTACAGCAGTCAGGGAAAGACTGGCATAGAAGCGCAAAAACTGGCATAGAAGCGCGAAGACTGGCATTAAATAGAAAGGTCTATACCCAGCTAAATAAGTGAATGTAGTCGGGCTGTAGATTGACGCTGATGATAAAATGAAGTAAATCACATTAGCATACAATGGTACTTCTTTCCTCTCTTTTAAAACGAAAAATACTGAAAACTTTTTAATTATTTATACCATGTTGTTTGTCAGCATTGTGTACAATTCTTTTGATGTTCCTTCCTCCTTTCATGTATCAATTTGTAATGGTAAGGCTTCGTTCATCTGGCTTCGACTGTTATTGTATTGTCATTGTTTGCTTATAAATGTTGCGTTTATTTCTTTACATTCGAGGATGGAAAATTGTATTTTGATTCTTAAATATGTTTATGTATGGTATATTAATATTGATAGACACTGTATTCTTCCACCAAACATTAATAAAAACCTAATGACATTGACAATAACGATCATTTAAAAGGCTCCTAAGCATAAATTCAATCGATAACTCGATATTTTCTCAGGTATGGATGGGATGGGGCATAAAAAAATTTAACCAGCAATTTTACCGGCAGCACATAACATAACATCACGCCTGTATTCACCGAAGGGGTAGGCAGAAGTGAACAGTAAGTCCCAATGTAATAGGGGGCGAGCCTATTGCCATCAACCGGGCACAGATCCAGACTCCGTGCTGCTACTGAGAATTACCTTATGGCAAACTCAGTAACACTTTGCCCGACCCGGGATTTGAACCCAGGACCTCTTGCTCAACAGTCGCGCTTAGCGACCACTAGACCAACGAGGCAGTAAACCTACCGGCAACAACTGCAAGATTTTCTGAGCTTAAAAAAATACGGAATGCTGTCCTTATATTTTGCATACTCAAGTACCTCCGGCGCCTGCGCTATAATTCTAAACTAATGCTTCTCAAATAAACTACCAACAGAAGTTCTGTATATCCCACAATACGGAAGAAACAAACAATGCAATTGCCAACACAAATGCCGTAAATAACTTGAAGCAAAATAAATTATCAACGCAACTTATAATATCATTCCCGTTGGAGAGTAGTGCATACTGCACAAATGCCTTGCCAGGATTGGATGGGATATTTTTCAAAGTATTCGCACAAATATTTGCGAAGAGCGGCTGCGTTATAAACTGAATACCTAACACATTTAGCCTTACTATGAAACTCGAAGTTATTTTATAATTTACTTGTTCTAATTCACAGACGAATTTAATTAAGCTTATTGCCAGTTCCCATATTATTTGTTGCTATAGAGAATCTTGCCATAGCAGTGTTTTAAAGCTCATTTTGCAACACACGATATGAGATGATATTTTTTTACTCGACTTGAGATGTTTGTTCCTTTTGTATTTCTTAGCCCCTTTGAGAATAATGCAATAATCTGAACCGATTTAAACCTTTCGGAAGAAAATCTGGAGGACCATAATTTAGAAGTGAAAAACTCAGGAGTAGAGAAACAATAGTAGCGCGTAAAACTATTGGATGCCTCACGCAAAACAATTTGTATATTGCGAGCAGCACCGAATGCCGACAAACGCGTCATGTCACTACCTCATTTGATACATCATTCACTGGATAATATAGGAACGTGGCACATATTGCCCTTTTGACACCCCATTGCAATTTTTTATTAAAAATCGATTAGCACTTTTGACGGCGTCGAATTTCAATGATATTACACTTTTTATGAGTGGTATATATTATGTAAGGATGCCAAACAGATCTAAAAACATTGTATGGGGTCTGTCTTAGGGCTACTCCTACTACATTTATAGTTCTTCCTCTGCTTATGAGTATAGTCGGTTGCATATATATATAGCTACTCTAATAAACGGCAAAATTATGCCACAACTTGTAATGCATTAGTAACTAAACATAATTTATTCTTTTATTTTTTTCCAAGGTACTTTTGAGTCTGTTCAATACAATTATAAAAATGCACTTACGATACCTAAAAATAAATTCATTTAAAGTCGAACAACAATTTTAACACGCCAGCCAGCAATGGTGAGCGTAACTGGGCACGTAACGAGCCCAATAAATTTTCCCATAAAGGATTTTTACCAAAACTCAACAGCAAAAAAACGATATCATAATTTTAGGTAAATGCCAAAGTAAACCTTATTACTTCAACGTAAGGTTGTGTTTTGAAACTTGGTCCCATTGAAGTGTTGTCGAGATTTTTCTGGTAAATGGGACTTCAGGGACCACGATGGTACCCCAGGGCATCCCTACCGTTGTAAGAGATAAAAGCTTGATATACAGGTGCAGATATATGGGAAAACATTCAAGGACAAACGAGAGGATTTTATTGCTTGGACATAAAATGTTTGTAAACATAACATTTATTTTGAAACTGATAAGCAAATGTGCTGTATAAACGGCCTCAGTGATTGTTTATGATATAGTCGATTTTGGCAAATATGGAGATCGACTTTGGAATTTATTAATTTTTTAATTAAGTGGAGGCGTTTGCTTGTATGTCGTACATCGAACACGTTAAATAAATAAAAAATTACAGCAACATTTTGCGAATACTTAAACATGACTGACGTGACATGAATAACATGACTTAAATATGCCGTTGTACTTTAACTAATTCAATAAATGCCATAATAATATCACGCCTGTTATGTTATAAGAATAATTTCTTATATACACGTTAAATTGAATTAAATATTATTTTCAGTTTCACGGTACGGTACGGTTTCTGCCCTGTAAATGAAATCAAAGATCCAATGCAATGAAGGCTATGCTAGCGACACGTTGGGTATAATTTGCGGTCAGTAATCTGCTTGTGAAGCACGGTTGCCATGAATATCATACCTAGATACCGTTTGGTTTCTCAAGTCGATAAATAAAGCTTAACTTCATATTTTATAAACTAGTGTAGTTTGTAAAAGACGAAGATTTTTTCAACGAGTGTAATTCTAAGCTTTTCTATAGAAATTAAAAAATGGATTTTTAAAAAAAAATTTTGGAAGATTTAATCCAGGTCTCATTTGTAAAATAAGTATAAGCTTCATTAATCGTCCTAAATTTTCGGTATGAAAATTCATTTACAATTTTTTTCTTAGTGGGTTCAGCTGGCAGTTGGCTAGCAAAGGATTAACTTGATTATATTATTTAGTTTTCCTTTATTATTACATATTTCTTAGGCAGTATCTATAGACTAGATAGATCTAGGATAGATACATCATATTGTGCAGAAAAAAATCTGAAAATTATTTTACCAAATTAAACGCTAGGTTTATTGAAATGAATGATAATATACTTAATTTTTACTCATATTAAGAACAATAGGTAAAAAAAGTATCATATCATTTTTTAATATAACAATTTTTATTAACACTTCTACGTATAATACAACCAGTATAAATGACCACATGACGAGACAGTACTTTGCCTATACGCATAGCAATGTAGCATTGTATTTATCCCCATCGATGTCGACCGACGTGCTCAAAAGACTGGCAGCATCGCCACGTTTAATGGCAATTTAAAAGCGAATTTAAACATGTTATACTAAATTAAGTAGTTAGAAGTACTTCTTAAGAATCTAAACAATTGTTCTCACAATGCTTTCATTACAGCTCATTACCCCTTTTGAATATCTTCTCAAGTGCCGTAATGATGCTTAAATTGTAACAGAAATTACATTTTGCGATTTTAGCACTTCTGTAAAAGTAATTAGTACGAAATTATTAGTAAATAATTATTGGTGTCTTCATATTAAACCTCCTTGTTGTTTTCAAATGATTTGGATGGTCTGGTCTGGGCTTAGAGCATTCAAGGCCAGGTCGATTTTACACACCGTTGAAAATCTCTCGGGTTTGCCGGTTTCCTCAAGATATTTTCCTTCACCGTTTTGGCACCTGATAACTAATTTATATTGCCTATTTCTTTTAGTCTTCATTCTTCTTTTCTAAGTACTTAACACTTCGTGATAGATTCATTTTTAAATACACAATCTTCCACTGACTGGGCGATATAAAACATTCAGAGGTTTTTAACGATTACGCTTTT
The DNA here is from genome assembly GCA_905340225.1 of Abrostola tripartita. Lineage (NCBI taxonomy): Eukaryota > Metazoa > Arthropoda > Insecta > Lepidoptera > Noctuidae > Abrostola > Abrostola tripartita. Next base: position 3,492,644 of record HG996508.1, on the reverse strand, counting down.
CAAATTCCCTTGTTTGGGTCGCGTCGGTAGAAGATTTCTTAATACTTAAAGCCATTGGATTTTGTTCTGAAGTTGTGCTATATTTTTTTGATCCGATAAAAATGTTTGGAATGTTTGATGAGTTAAAGTTCGGTGAATATTATTTTGGTATTTCGTGCGGCTCTCGACATTATTTTGTATACACTTTCTGTGTAAATTTAATTTATTCTGAGAGCAACATCTTTCGGGATAAATAGATTGGAGCAAAGTATTGGAGTTAAGAAATACAATTTCTCAAGATTTTATTAAAGGTTGCGTTAAGATGTCTCTATTGATAATTTTAATATTCTTAAATTACTTAATATATTTTCGAAATATGTTCTTTCTCCTTTGGGCCGATTTCGGTTACAGCGGCCAATTTCAATTGTAACTACTACTTCTACTTACTACTTCGCAGATGATTTTTTAGGGAACGATTCTGTGAGCAAACCCAGAGGCATTCTCTGTTCCCTGACACCAATAAAACTGGTAAAACTGGCTCCTGTAATACGATTATTACAAGCGCAGGAGCCAGAAAATTCTGTAATTATACGTAAAGGAAATGTGTCAATAGCGTCTTAATAAATTTATTGAGATTATTTTTAAGTATGTTGCCCATGTTAGGCTAAAATTCAAATTTACAAAGGATATTTGAAAAATGATGGATTAAGACCCCACTCATTTTCATAAATAATGTTTCAAATTTATTTTATATCCTAAAAGTTACATTAAATGAAAAAATACCTTGCAAAAGTTAGGCCGGCAAAGTTGTGCTCTAAAGACTTACCGAAAGTCTTTATAAATGTTGCAAACTCTTAGCCTTTTCACGTTTTACCTTTAACTAATTCGTTAAAAGGTTGCTGAAAATTCTTACCCTCAAAACATAAAAATGCAAAGTAAATAAGGTTTAAGTCTTTTGATTATTTCACAAGAAGTGAGAATTTGAGTTAAAGATTGATGTATTATATCTTTTAAAGATAAATCGACACTACAGTTAATTAAGGTATTTTATTATTATTTATTTATTTATATTTACGAAGTGGTGAGTAAAACTTATAAACTAAGCCTCACGAAACTGTAGTATATTATTAAAGAAACAGACATACAGATGAACATAAGAAAAGCTCTTCATTTTTTCAAGTCAGTTAAAAGATACAAACGTCCCTACATAACATAATCTCACCTGATATCCCTAAAGAGGTACGCAGAAGTGTTTCCCATTATCAGGAGTTTATATACCCACATTTTTTCCTCTTAGGAATCCTAAATCCAAATAAAATAAAATAATTAATATCCCAACAAATAAAAAACAAAATTTACTTTCTTTATACCCAAGCCCATCAATACAAGACCTTGCAACACATAGATAGGTAGATAACAAACTTTCTATCCTATCTGAAATGTCTAGTATCAAATTGAATTATATGTCTCAAGGGGCCTCTCGCTTTGACATTCTATTGACCTGATTGAATCCGCCACTCGGACGCTAGAACTGTCCTGTTTCACCGTGTAGCGCTAAACATAACTACTTATATATAAGGTATTGAATACAATGATTTCTTCTTTCCTTTTGAAATAGTGCTGACTTACAAAGCGGTGGATGAATGGTGTGGCGTGTAAGATTTATTAGAGCCTGTTTTAGAAGTTACTACGTAAGTAGAATATTTATGGAATAAATGATTGCAGAGGTGACTGAACCTGAAAAGATAAAAAGACTTCAAACTCCGCTCTTTCTTCTTCTGCAGGAGGACAACTTATAAATGCCTCTCTAGGAGACTTTTGAAAAAGGTGACCACCGTATGCAACTTCGTCTACCTATTCTAGGATTACAGGCGATTAATGATCTAGACAAAAAATTACTGAAAGAAAGGAAATAAATTTCTGGACTTAATAGTCTCAAGATGCTCCTTGAAACACAGAAGGTAAAACCCAAAAAATACTCAAGCAAGCGTGGGTTAACCTTAAACAAGGACAGGTCACAGCCTGAGTAGTACATGCCCCCATCCATTTTTATTACTGCGAAAGATCACTACGTAAATGGCATGAAATTAAATAAACTTGCAAAAAATATCTGGAGAGCTATAATAGGCTATATTTAGGAAAGGTCGGCGTTAAATAAAAACGGACTACAAGGGCGTTAATAGGGACAATTTATTTAACGGTTGCCCTGGTAAGGGGCAAGAACAGAGGAGTGAGAACGCAATCAAGTAGAGGTACAACCTTTATAGAGAGGCTGTTTGATTAAAAACCTTTGCCTTAAAAAAAGTAATAGGCTTAACATCTACCTATAGTAATTCTGACAGCTGTCAAAATTAATTGGGTATTTGAAATCATCAATCAATTGGCATACTTTTTATGAGCGTGTCTAACCGTTATTCCTGTTTATTTTGTATGGCATTAGCCAATTATGACGTCACTATTTTGCCAACGGTTTTTCAAATTAAATATCTATTCATTAATTTCAAAGCCACTGAAAATTAATTTGATTTCCACAGTAAAAAAAAAACATTTTAGAGAAGAAGTGTCTTGAAATTCTTGGTAATTGGTACCAACTACCCAACTCAGACAGCTTTCACACAACCTTAAACCATGAAGTTTGTTCTTTGTTCAAATAAAAGATAATTGATATACTATACTTGATAGAGTATGAAGTTAATGCAGTGTTGGTACTCTAGCCTTGAAGTGCAGTAGTCCAGGAGCTTGATAAAAATCCATCCACATCATCTGTTTAGCGAAGAAGAACATTATGATTATTTATTTGTTTTAGCCGGCGTGTGATTATAATTAGGTGATACTGGTTTGTAAATCCAGAAGATGGGCAGCAGCGTCTTCTGTAACTTCACCACCAACACTGCGATCCCCAAGCCACTTGCCAAGCGTGGGGATTATGGCAACCCTCCCCCGCTTAAACGGGGAGGCCTATGTTCAACAGTGGACGTCTTTTGGCTGATGATGATACTGGTTAGCAATTAAAATATCATTAAATTTATAAGTTGAATGTTTGCCTACTGTTTTTTAATTAACACGATACTTTTCTTCATAATTTTTACATACCGAATCATTGTTTTTGTGCTTTTTATAGAATAGCTCCACGCCTATATCCCCTGAAAGGAACGGTATAGGCACCAAATTTTTTTTTCTAAGCAGTCGCATGTTTAGGCGGTGTACGGTGATCAATGTCCAATTTTTAAGCCACATTTTTTTTTAAACTTCGCCCATTACAACTTAATTAACTGTTCTCCTGTATCGGGGGTGCGTTTCACAAACATGAAATATCACATACACAAAAACCCAGACTCAGAACAAACATCCGCGGATGACACAATTTTTTGTCCCGTGCGGGAATCGAACCCGCAACCCTTAGCGCAGCAGTCCAATCGCTTAGCCACTGCGCTAATCAGGTCGTCAAACAAGTATACGTATATCCTGCTGTTTTGACAACTATATTTTTTGGTATGATATTTACAAATCACTTGAGCCCCTATATGTTTATCTTATAACATTGTAAGTTATAGTCTTTCAGGTACCTGAAAAATAATTATAATGATATCCAAACTTGGTACGCTAGCTCCCCGACCATAAGTAGGTCGCGCTATAAGGTTGTAACGTATGCAGAAAGTGACCATTCATCCATTAGCTGCACCTATGCCTGTTACACAAACGCACATATGTATGTTAAATGACCATACATAGACTGTGTAAAGATTAACACTGACTGGCTTAATGTACAGTCAACAGAAGTTACTAATTATTAAAAAAATCAAACATTCTGTTAATTAAAGAACAATTTGTTACATAGTTGAAGTCCGTTTGAACTCTAACCGCCGCACTCAGAGAAGTTGATGATTACATAAACTGACACTAAGTATAGATTTCACAAAGGAAACCTTTACTTAGTCATAATTTAAAACAAAACAAAGAAAAAAAGAATGCCTGCATAACGTTCTACCAGTGTAAGAGACTAGTTGGTAAAAGATGGGGTCTCAACCCGAAGATAACACTTTGGCTGTACACTGCAGTTATCAGACCCTCTCTGACCTACGGGTCAGTGGTATGGTGGCCCAGAACACAACTTACCACAGTAAAAATGAAACTCCAAAGCCTGCAACGCCTTGCAAGCATTGCAGCGTCAGGATGCATGAGAACCACTCCATCAGCCGCTCTAGAGTACCTGCTAAACCTGAAACCTCTACACCTTGTCATACAAGAGGAGGCACAGGCGGCAGCACTCAGACTGAGAGCCAACGGACTATGGAAACAAAACATATCGACAACGCACTCAACCGTCTCGAAGGACATCCTCAAGGAGGTTCCACTCCTTGAGGCGCCTATAGATAGAACGATGTGTCATCATGTTTTCGATAGAAGATACAATATCCAACTTACAGCAGAAATGCAGGATAACTCTGGCACAGGTGAAGTTAGGATATATACAGATGGCTCCAAAACCTCACAGGGAACTGGAGCGGGAGTTTTCTCGAACGACCTTAACATTAAAATCTCGACCACCCTAGGTAAACTTAATACTATATTCCAAGCAGAATGTATCGGCATCACCAAAGCAGCACAGACGGTTGCAGCCAGAGACGTCAGAGGCTACAATATTAAAATTGTGTCAGACAGTGCATCTGTCCTTCAAGCTCTACAAAACAATACCATAACCTCTGTCCTAGTACTGGAATGTCACGACGCACTCCAGTCCATCGCAGACACAAACAGTGTAACCCTGCAATGGATTAAAGGACATAGCAACTCACTGGGCAATGACGCAGCCGACGAGCTGGCTAAAAGGGGATCAAGGACGACGGTATATGGACCGGAACCACTACTGCCGTTACCCCTGGGACAAGTCAGATCTTGGTTGCGGCTGAAAACAGAACAAAACCACCAAACAGAATGGAGGAACGGTGTAGGATGCAGGCAGACAAAGAATGCAATTCCGGTACTTTCGAAAAAGTTTGCCCGCAACCTCACCAGACTAAACAGGGACGAAATCCGTATAGTACTAGGTACAATAACCGGACACTGCCCTCTAAACAAACACCTTTTTACCATAGGTGTGACGGACAGCCCTCTATGCAGAGGCTGCATGGAGGCAGAAGAAACGCCACAGCACGTACTCATGGAGTGCGGAAGTGTGGACGACCAACGGGCACGCATTCTCCAGCGTCCAGCATCGCTACCGGAAGCTTGTAGCAGCCTGAAAAGGCTGCTCGCATTCTGGGACGAGCTGGGATGGCTGGAGTAGAAGAAAGAAACCCATCACGCACAATGGCCCATTCAAGCGGCTAAGTGCGGATAATGCCCAGCCAAACTAACTAACTAGTCATAAGTAATCATTAAATGTCTCTGAGTTCGGCGGTAAGACCGTAAACTGGAAGACAGCGGGCAGAGGGTGGCGGCAGCGGCGCGGGAAGCGGCGCGTTCAAATGCATTAAATTGTATTCAAATGTTCTCGATGGCAGCGGTGCGGGAAGCGGCGTACGAGCGGTGCGCTCTAGCGGTGTCTGCGTCACCGCTGCCCGCTGTCATTCAATTTACAGCCTTATAATTTGAGACTATAACTTGAATTGATGTTTAACATTATTTAACATTATGTTACTTAACTTGAAAACTTTTGTTGCTGACCGTACACCGTATAAAGTGCACACAATGTTAGTAAACATTATTGTTTTGTTTTCGTCGTTTGTGTTAATTGTGTTTGTTTAATGTAGTCATTCTTTGGCACAATACTGTGTATTTTAATTATGAATTATGATAATGGTAATATGAAAACAGTTCATGTCCCATTAATCTAATATTTGACGACCTGACTGGCGCAGTGGCTAAGCGATTGGACTGCTGCGCTAGGGGTTGCGGGTTCGATTCCCGCACGGGACAAAAATTTGTGCGATCCACAGATGTTTGTCCCGAGTCTAGGTGTTTGTGTATGTGATATTTCATGTTTGTGAAACGCACCCACGATACAGGACAAATTCCTAATGTGCGAAGTTAATTAAGTTGTAATGGGCGAAGTTTAAAAAAAAATGTGGCTTAAAAATTGGCAATTGATCACCGTACACCGCATAAACATGCGACTGCTTAGAAAAAAAAAAAAAAATTGACTAATTCAATATTGCGTTCCTGTTTTAGTTAATTGCATTTGAATCCGCCAATTATTCGTTTTATTCAAAAACATGCAATAGTTACATCGAAACAATAAAGTTAACATAACATGGCGCCTGTATTTGTATTAAAGAGGTAGGCAGAGGTGCACATATAGTACACCCACATTTCTCCAGTTATGTTTTAGATCCCAATGTAATAGGGGGCGAGCCTATTGCCACCAACCGGGCACAAATCCAGACTCCGTGCCGCTACTTAGAATTACCTAATCGAAAAAACCTGTAAAAATAGTTTTTATTTTAATTCAATGTCTAGTATTCGCGCAAGTGATAGAAATCTTTACATATTATTAATCGAGAAGTTCATTTATTTAATTTTATTTATTTTATTATAATTATAAAAATAATAATTTTATGTATACATCAGTCTATGTAGGCGGACTTAATGCCTGAGGCATTCTCTACCAGTCAATCTAAGGGTTGGGTAGGTAAAGGTTGGTAAGGGTGCAGAGATTATAATATGGTAAGTGCAACAATATAGTTCAGTAAATAAATTAATGGCATTAGACAGGGTATTGTGGCAAAATAATGGGGAGGCCTTTACCCTGGTGGTGGTCACCAGATGGACACTGAGCAGGCTACGTACATTTTTTTTTTATAAAAAATGCGAAGTTTCTAACATAAATATATATGTTAAATAATATTAAATATATAAAAAAAATACATATAAATTAAGTTAATATACATTCTATAAGTAAATTATGTGTCATATAAAACTTTGTGAGTTACATCGCGAACATAATTTCAAATCAATATTATAATAATCATCTCTATAAAGCCATCTACAAATACTGTAGGTACTGGTACTTTGAACAACCCCATTACCATAAATTATAAAGCAGAACAGTTCAAGATGTGGGAGCAAGACACAAATACGTGCAGTGTAATGCGGCGTCTCGCTTGCACAACGTAAACTGCCCTGCTTTAAGAGTACGTGGTAAGGGTGCAGATCAATAAAATACAAGAGTCGACGTAATGTCTTTATCGCTCTAACAATCAGTAATTATCGAGTATTGGATAATAAAACTATCGTTTTATTAATACAACGAAATGTTTCTGACAGGGGTTTTTATGTGTTGTTTATTGATCTCCATTGAAATGACCTTAAGGGCAGATTCATGTATTTCGGAGACCACTGGGGGCAATACAATTGTATTGTTTGATCAGGCATTATAAGGTTAAGTGTACGAAAATATGTATTGACTAGCAGTAATGGCCAAGTGGTATGACCGTTGGACTGCCAAGTCAAAGTTCACTAGTTCAAACCCCGGAACGCATCAATGTCTTTTCGAATTCATGTGCGTATTATAAATTAGTTATCATTTGCTAAAAACGGTGAAGGACAACATCGTGAGGAAAGCGGCACACCTGAGAGATTTTTCAACGGTGTGTAAAGCCATGTCAGAGGCCTACAGGCGGTTTAAACTCTGACACCAGGTTGTTCGTCAACTAACGATAAGAAGAAGATGTATTGTATGAACCCATTTGTTATGGTTGTATTGTTGCAACCAATCACAACAGTATTTCCTAAATGCCAACCGCATTTGTGCCCAAATTGTATCAAGGCAAAGGCAATAGGGCAATAAATGCCTATGCATGTAGATATTAATGACGAACCTATAGCAGGCAAAATATTGGTCTATAAAGTGTTGAAATAGGTAACGAACAATCATCTAATACGTTAAAAATGTCACTCTGCTGTTTAACTGGCCAAAAAAACGACTAAAGTTCCCAATTACTGTTGCGTTAAAAATCCCACATTATATTTACATGCATTAAAAAATAAAACCTTTTTATAGACGATATTTTTCTTGCATTACAAAGCGAACGTCGGACAGCGGGAACAAATTACACCCTATAGAAAGAGCTTGGCTTGCCCTTAAGAGGTTAAGGTGGGTTTACGATCGACCCGCGATAAATCTATTTAATGCCTACATCGACGGCTAATACCAAGCACTTGTGCTACCAGGATATGCTTGCAATGTAAGCGGGAAGCGATTAGAAGTATGGAAAAATATAGGTTTCAATTAAATTAAAAAGGTAAACTATTTTTTAACGTCGTTAATACTATGAATTTATGTTCTGTTGTGGTTGCCGTTTAAATACTTGAAATATCAGATACAAACACCGAGACTCGGGACAAACATTATGTGGAGCACATTGTGCGGAGCACACAAATAATTGTCCAGTGCGGGAATCGACCCCGCAACCCTTAATGTAGCACTCCGATTTGCTTAGCGATTGCGCCAATCAGGTCAACATCGTGCCCCGCGTAGTTACCCGCTACATTTTTTAGGGATCAAAAGCCTATGTGTTAATTCAGGGTGTCAGCTTCCTCCATACCAAATTTTATCAAAAATTGTCAAACCGTTTGAGCGTGAAGAAGTAAAACCATACAAACACACCCACAAACTTTCGCCTTTATAATTAGTGTGATTACATAACATAACATCAAGCCTGTATTCCCCGAAGGGGTAGGCAGAGGTGAACATATAGTAGACCCACATTTCGCCAGTTATATTGTAAGCCCCAATGTAATAGGGGGCGAGCCTATTGCCATCAACCGGGCACAAATCTAGACTCCGTGCTGCTACTGAGAATTACCTAATGGAAAACTCAGTAACACTTTGCCCGACCCGGGATTTGAACCCAGGACCTCTTGCTCAGCAGTCGCGCTTAGCGACCACTAGACCAACGAGGCAGTCGTGTGATTAATGGTCATCGATCTACAAACAGACCTCAACTAGCGCGGCTTAACCTCGATCGACCAATGCGGAGCTTATACACGAGCACTACAATAAACCACGAATTGAACAAGGTATTGAAGAATTAAAGTCAGCAGAAGTATTTACGACAACTGGAGGTACATACGAGTCAGAGATTTTATACGGAGCCATTAAAACAATTCAAATAAATAAACGAAATGCAACCATACTTCCTTTAACTCTAAAAATCCCGAAGAAAAATTAAAGCCAGCTGCTGTTTCTATACACGCCACTAACTTGCTTCCTAGACATAACCTTTTAGATTTTATAGCCTTTTACTGTTTACAGAATGACGCTGTAAATGTTTAAGAGGAATATACGAAATGCTTTGTAACGATACCTAATCCGATATTTTATGTGGAATGTTCGCGAATGCCTTTTGTTTTTGAAACGGTTAATTTTTACTTTTTGCGATTATAAGTTTTTATGACACATTTAAGGTGATTAAATCAATTTGTGTTATTCATTTGTTTTGCAAGCGCCTCCAATTTGTCATGTTTATTGCTGCTATAACGAACATGTTTTTTAAGTGTAGAAAAATCACAGAATTTTCAGGCAAAAACAATACAATTTTTAAAGCTGTATTTGTAAAAATCATAAATAAGAAAGTTTCGGAAAAGATAGTTATTAGATCAATAATTACTTATATCTATACTAGAGTGTTAGTCTAAGTTGGTTATTAAATAAATACATACTGGAAAAAAATACTGCAAGAGTAAAAGACAGCCCCTTTACCATGAACTCTTAATGCAGGACAGTTTAAGTTGTGGAAGCGAGACGCCGCATTACACTGCACGTAGCGGCGTCTCGCTTCCACAACGTAAACTGTCGTGCTTTAAAAGTTCATGGTAAGGGGGCTGATCGAAAAAATAATTGAGTTAATGTTTCATGTATTATTTCTGACAGAGAAGAACATCCAAATCTAATTACATCTTCGGAGATTATTGGCGTCAATGTATGAACCATGAAAGGAAAAATAATACAATTAAATTTTTTCTTTACCTAAAAAATACAATAGTTTACTCTATGAAGTCGATTCAACTTATAGGTCTACTTAAAATAACAATAACAATAAAATAATACGTACAAAATAAAACTTTATTTTACAACCCCTACTGCACCGGCTGTTGCCTGTACCAACAAATGCAATTTTAAACTCTTCCCCGTATACATAGAGTACATTTTTCAACGACACACGAACATAAGTCTCAGCTACTCAATTTCACTAGGTCCTACCCTTAAAGAAAGTCCAAGAAACTCATTATAACTTTTCGCTACGACGGTCAAAGGTCTAAATTTTATTTTAAACACCTTTGCAAACTATTTTTGAGTGAATATTTATTTTTTCGAAGTACAGATAATAATACATACACATACATAATTACGCCGGGAATAATAGTCGTAGACAGAGGTGATCGTCTGGAATTTAGATATTACTGAACTGTTTACTGTTAGAGTTCCTAGTGACTGCCAAAGTGAATAAACTATAGAAAATGCGAACTAATAATATTTTTTGACATTTTATAAAAAAATATGGTTGAGTTAGGTTCTACTATACGCAAAGCAGTTGAAGCTATTGATAATAATTGACATAACATACATAACATCACGCCTGTAATTCCCGAAGGGGTGGGCAGAGGTGTACAAATAGTACATCCACATTTGGCCAGTTATATTGTTGATAGTAATTGATACATACGTTTCCAGCTACCCTTATCCAATTTTGTCACCGCGCCAGCAGCCATTTTGTGATCAAAACTGTCAAACACACAGCATTGATCCACCAAAACAAAATAAATAAAATTCCCAATAAATACAAAATGTGTACAATGCAGCAAATATCAAAGAAGAAAGAGAAATAAACCTGTCCTGAAAATATCATTTGAAAGTTTCCACTTCGCTTGCTTCAAATTGAGTGGTAGAAGAATCTGTATTCCACGCAGATTGTTAGGAGTATACAAAGAAATTTGAGGTCGAGGATTTGTTAGGTCGCAAATGAGAATTACCATTGGTTAAAAACTAGAATTCTTAAGAGTTATCAATTATGTTCATTAAACTGATCCAGTAAATAAACGAAAAATCACTGATCAAGGCAATTCAGACTTGATTTAAATCTGAAATTACCAAAACACTTCAAGGTTTTCGAAGCTATTATTCCCTGTATTGCGATATTTAACTTGAACTGCCCGTAAATCAATGGGGGAGATCGCTGTACCTACTTAATTCCGCTCGTGCGAAATAGATAAAATTGCTACGATGAACATTTGTTTTAAGAGAGCTTCCTTTGTTTTAAACGGTCCCTGGAAGGTCATGAACATGGTGTTGCCTTTTATTAAATAAATGTCATGTCTGACCGTGGGAGTTTGGAATGTAAGACTTTGTTTTGGTGCTTTTTACGAAGATTCTGAAGGATACAGTAGCTTTTAGTCAACAAGTTACTTAGACGTGTTTTTTCCTTGAAACGTAGTTTATCGGAGACATTTTGCATAAAAGCAACCTCTTCTTGTAACAATTTGCAATTGATACAAAGACTTTGCATGGGATAGTAAAGCAGAAACAGTTAAAAAGTGAATACAAAGCTAAAGTTCTTCTATACACTGCGCAATAACGAAAACCTTACAAGAAACCTTTGAAGTTTGCAAACAAACTATCCTAGGTCCATATACCTATCGATCTGCAGTTATTGCATTGAATCTTTTAAAACTTACCAACTCTTCAGTGCATCTAAGAGCTGTGTACACCACATTTTCCGCGCGGTTGTTACGAAAACTAATTCCGCAGCAATTGGCTTGCTACAAAAACCGACTATTCTTGACACGAGTAAGCGATGGCAAAGTACTTTTACCTAACGCTTATGTACTCGCAAGCACAACTAAAGTCTGCGGTATCATTCGTGTTGAAAATGTTATCGTGTCTTTCCAAGATATTATGCAACATATTAATTTTAGTATTATAGGTAAGTCCTTTAGGTTGCAAGGTCTAAGCTATCCCTGTCTTCTACCACGTGCCTTCTTTCTGACATTTCTGACGCTGGAGGTTGTCACTTCTTAACGGTTCTTGGACGCGTCATTAAACAGCCTTACTCCATCTGACTTCATCACAATCTGGCAGATAGTATTCAATATTTGCTATATTTTAATCTTTTTCCTAGCCTGTGTAAGCTCTCGACATTAGACGGTTACCATGAACTCTTAAAGCAGAACAGTTTACGATGTGGAAGCGAGACGCCGTAACGTGCAGTGTAATACGGCGTCTCGCTTCTACAATGTAAACTGGGGCTGATATCTGAAATGTCAGAATCAGAATCGTCTCAAATGAACGGCGAGACCTACGAGTTTTAGTGGACCACAAAAAAGCCAGTACTTAATTCTTAAAGTTATAGTTACTTCTGAAAATAAAAACTTTAGTTACACTGCTAATCATAGAAGATTGCTTTCTTCTTTTATATTATTCTGCTCTTGAATCAAAGGTGCTTTGTTATATATCTTTGCTTTGAATCGAGAATAACTAGAAACTAGTTTCTCTTACTTATAAATAGGTAACAAAGGAAATGGGTCGTCCTGTACCGTACTAATGAAATTTGTTTTACTCGTTTTGATAATAAGGTGCTTTTTGTATAAGTTATTGAAATTAAAAGGTTGAGGAGTAGTTGAAGATAGATATTTTGTTTATTTTGTCGCTTTGTGGGTTTGATTCGTAGATTGGGAAAAGTGCTATTGATGGTTTTGTTAGAAAAATATCTGTCGAGTTTGAAGATTGGTTTGGAATGCTAGTATTAGTATATATAATTTTTCCAATGTTTGCCATTTCAATCATCTTTTGTTCCACTCAAAATGTAAATGAAAAAGATAAACGGTACCAAAACATGTTTACCAATTCTCATAACGTATTTAACCTTTCATAACTCACTTACCTTTCTTCCTTTCCAAATAAAAACGTTATTAAACATTCAACAACTTTCTTAACAAAACGTTTTTCATGTATATAGAGAAAATCGGCTTTACCATATTGTACTGAAATAAATTCTTATATAAAGTATACTTTAGCGTATACATTTTATGTTGCCAGCGTCAATATATTCCCTTTGATGTATTGAAATTGCTTTCTATATAAGCTAGTGCGTTACAAGGTACCTATTTGAATGAAATATACATTAACTTTGCTATAGACTGTGGTTTCGTCCAAGTTGTGTTTTTAATTCAGTCTCGTTTCTCCTTTAATACCAACTAGCTTCGCCCCGCGGTGTTACCCGCTACAATTTTTCGGGATAATAAGTAGCCTTTATGTTAATCCAGGGTATCAGCTACCTCCATACCAAATTATATTAAAATTGGTCCAGCCGTTTGAGCGTTAAGAAGTAACAAACATACAAACACACACACGCACAAACTTTTGTATTTATGATATTAGTGTGATTATAGTAGGATTGCTAGGTAGACCACTGCATTTATCCAGAATTTAATTTCCCCCAATTGAGGCCAATAAAAAAAGTTGGTATTCTATGCTAAAGGTTCTAGTCATGCATAATACTAATTACACTACAAACAATTTAATTACTTCGAGTAGAGGTATGTAGCGACATCTACACGATGAAGGACAAAAACTCACTCATGTAATGAAGTCTTAAATTACCGAAAAAAATTATGACAAAAATAAACACCAACTATTAATATCGACGATACGGTATGTTTCTTGTTACTAAGATAAATCAATATTCAATTTCTTTAACTTTATGGCAGAAGCCTTGGTTGTTCTAATGGTCGCTAAGCGCAACTGCTGAGCACAAGTTCCTGAGTTCGAATCCCGGGTCGGACAAAGTGTTATTGGGTTTTTCTATCAGGTAATTCTCAGTAGCAGCACAGACCTGAATTCGTGTCGGCCTCATGGCAATAGGCTCGCCCCTTATTACATAATTATAACTTACCTGGCAAAATGTGGGTGTACTATAGGTACACCTCTACCTACCCCTTCGGGGAATACAGGCGTAATGTCATGCCTTCATTTAAAGTCCTTATCAAATTAAAAAAATATGGAACACACCCTTATTTATTTCGTCAATTTCCAACCTCTTTAAGTTTGGCTTTGCATAAAAGGACCGTGTTTTTCTTCCATTGCCATGTTCCATGAACAAGAAACTTTTATTTTCTAAGGTAACTCATCCAGTATTTGAGTACAATAGAACCTATATGTTTGTTCGGGACGAATGTTGATAGAAATGTAATGAAGCGAGATATTGACTCATCATTTCAAGTTGTATATTTAAAACTCGTCGATTTTGGGAACGCAAGGAAAATATGGTTGAGCAGGATCGCGTTTGGTTAGTTGAGAAATTCCATAAATAATATTATGGTATCAAAAGTTTTTGGGTGTGTTTTAAATAAATAGTTGTTATTCTACTCTGTCGGTGTAGAGTTGTTTTTGTTGTAGTTTTATTAGAAAAACATATTTTACTTGAACACAAAACGTTAGATAATTGCAAAAGGAAATAGTTTTTTTTTGTAGTTATAACGCAGCGTCATAACATGATGTCTTCTTTCTATCATTATAAACAAATTGGCACATGGAAACAGGTCTTGCCGTGGTGTACATATTAGCCAGTTAACAAGGATAGAAGCTAGAGACGCTGTACGTACTTTGTGAATATTACACTTGCGAAAGGGAAGTAAATTGATCACCATATCGTACATACAAAAGATTTTGTTAGGTAGGTACTTAATTATCTACTTAAAGCAATTAATATTAATATTTAACGATGAAGGTATCAAAGCAAATCAGCATCTGAATACCATTCAAGAAATATTTGTTCGGCGAATTTTAACTGTCTCAAAGCGAAATCGCTTGGCATTGTACGGGGCGATTAATGGGACTTTTGCTATTACAATCAGCGCTATATCTGAGGAAGCAATAAAGCCTCCGTCCTTCCGGATTCGCTCAAATAAATATTTGTCTCATCCCAAGGGCATGCCGAAATAGGGTGAGAAAATACCTTCAAAATACGCCGGTCATGTCCAGTAAGAATATTAATTCAGTTAGCATTAATAAAGGCGTTAATAAATACACAATTTATATATAAATCATTCTGATAACGATGTAATTGCCACGGTAAAAGTGTCGTTGAATGGCGATATCATTATTATCATTAGCTGGAAGACGTCCACTGCTGAACAAAGGCCTCCCCCTTAAAACGCCACAATAAACGGCAACCTACCATTTTCATCCACCGGTTGCCCGCAACTCTTACGATGCCATCGGTCCATCTGGTGGGAGGCCTACCAACGTTGCGTCTTCTGGTTCGTGGTCGAATTCGAGAATGACAATTATACTCGCCACCTATTTAGACTTAAATTATGATGAGTGGCAAAATGTGGATGTATCGACTCTTGATACAAGACTATTTTTGCCTACCTCTTGATTGTAAATCGTTAAAGTGCATTTGCTATCTGCCTCTTTACCATGAAATCTTAAAGCAGGACATTAATTTCAGTGCAGTTCATGGTATGTCAAAAAGTTCCTTGTGAAATTTCTTCTAGGTGATAGGTATGTCAAGTGCATATAGTATCAGGTCTGCAGATAACTCGCACAGGATCAAACTTGCAACTCACCGCGCAGCACTTACAACGTCAACTTAGCTACTGCGTACATCGATCGCCAAATTTCATTGCAATTTTCACAGTAAATAAGAAAACAATTTGCTTTCAACAGTAACTTAGATAACTACAAGTCTCACATTCATCCCATTTGGATGAGGATGAATATGGGATGAGCGTGCGAACTTGTATTCATCCTGATGAATTTACAGCAAATAAGTGGGAATTGTTAGCTGAAACGAACGAAGTAGCTCGAACAAGCTAGTTAGTTTTATGAGATTAGGCGATTTAGTTGTAGCGTGCTTGCAAGCCGAGTTTGCTTAGTTACGGCGAGCATCATCAAGCTTATATTCAATGTTGGGTAAGCTGGTGTATAGGAAAAAACTTGTTGGTATAATCTGCTTGCGTGATTTTGTGAGTTTCTTTCTTAGTTATTTTATTATTTTACGACGTGATGAGCGAAATATAAGTTTTGAATTATCACGTGATCTGTTTGGCACAGTAGCATCGTGTTAAACTTTCAACTGCATTTTCTCTTTTGATGCGGTACTCTTGCTTTTAGACTAGATTTCGTACGTACCTACATATTATATTAGTTAAAACATAATGTTTATAGGTACTACTATAATCACATAAAATTTTCACTTTTCTTAGTGATAGTTTAAGTAATCATTAAATGTCTCTTAGTTCGGCGGTGAGTGTCTGTGCATGATGTTCACGTTCCAAAACGCTCGGTAAAACTTTGTACAAAAAGGTACGTTTTAAGAAGAAACTAGTTGGTAGGTACGCAAAAGTCCGCCACCCTACATTCGGTAGAATGAACAACTCGCACGGAGCACACTACGCAATTTCGTGCCGTGATAAACGCCCGATGAAGGTAATTACATCGTCAGCAGAAAAGCGCCGCGGTTACGCTGGATGTTTAAAAGTTTGTGTGTGAGGTAACGTGTACGTGAGGAAATGGGTGGAAGGTACAAAATGTTGACTGAAAGGAAGTTTGAAGATAGATGGAGTAATAGAAGGTACCTATAGCTATTAAGTATGAGGAGTTCTAGAAAGGAGGAAAGATGATTTTGATTAACGCAATTATAAAGTGTTTGAAGCTTCTTGAAATTATTCGCTTACAAAAATATTTTGACATTGTAAATTAAAATGTATAACGCCTGAAATTATTGTCGTAGCAATAATTCGCACTTTGAAAACTTGCTTCCAATATAAACTAACACGGCGTTCCAGAAAGATAATGTTCAATCGTATTTATGATATTTACTTACCTACTAACTACTACTACTACTCACGTATAAGCTAGCAAGTGAGCCAAGTGCTAGCGAAAACAATGGAACCTTGACCTATATTTTGCTGCATTTTCACGATGTTTTTCTTAGGGTGCTTCTGACCATGCGCTTACGTGAAATTCATTGTATGACGCATCGTGAATAGGTACAACCTGATTCGCGCAGTGGCTAATCAATTTGACTGCTGCGCTGACGGTTGCTGGTTCGAATCCCGCTTGGTACAAAAATTTGTGTGAGTCCGCAGATGTTTGTCCCGAGTCTGGGTGTGAAACGCACCCATGATACAGGACAAATTTCTAGTGTAGGGCGAAGTTGAAAAATAATTATATCCATGTGATAAAGAGTGTACTTATTGCCAATTATTCAACACAATAAATAAACCCATGTCCTAAAACAACAAATAAAAGAAAATACCTACGTAACAAAAAAATTATCATTATATTATTGATATTTTCTTGATTTAACGACGCAATTTACGAATCCATTCTGTAATTTCTATCATCATCATCAGCCAGAAGACGTCCACTGTTGAACAAAAATGATGGACACGAGCGGGATTCGAACCCGCGACCTTCGCCGATCCGTGGCGCTGCTCTAACCAACTGAGCCACCGTGTCGCTGCTCGCATCCATCCATCCAGCGCCACGGATCGGCGAAGGTCGCGGGTTCGAATCCCGCTCGTGTCCATCATTTTTCAAATTTCCTTTATCAATTTAGATTCAAGCTTAGCATGGGCAACATGCTAAAATGGCAACAAAAGTCATATAAATTTGGGTTGGTATTATCGTTTCAGTGATTTATAGCTGTAAAGGTATAACACTGAGTTGGTAATCATAGATTCCAACAGATAATACCTGACGTCACCCTTAAGACGTAAATACTAAAAGGGAACTTGAAATTCGATGGATGCGAGCAGCGACACGGTGGCTCAGTTGGTTAGAGCAGCGCCACGGATCGGCGAAGGTCGCGGGTTCGAATCCCGCTCGTGTCCATCATTTTTCAAATTTCCTTTATCAATTTAGATTCAAGCTTAGCATGGGCAACATGCTAAAATGGCAACAAAAGTCATATTATTTGAGTATTTCAGCGTATAAAAATTTTGGTACAGCTATCATTAATCATCAGTAGTACAACAGTCTGGCTGACCAAGGATAGGGGGAATTGGAAAATCAGGTGAGAGGCAAAGGCCCAGCAGTGGGAAACAATATAGGCAATTGAAAAAAAAAAACAAGTCTACTGTAGTTTGACTGTGGTAGTTTTGCACGGCCATTACCTATCACACCATGTAGGTTTAGTCATTAAAGGTTATAAATATGATTAATTTTATTTTTACGAATAAATGAGGTACGAGTGAATGAGGCGAAATAAGTATGTCAGGATCGTAGCAAATGGAAATCCGTGGTCTCTGCCTACCCCTCGTGAAAATAGGCGTGTCTTTATGTATGTAGGTATGTATGTTTTATTTTTACAGATCTTCATATCTGCCTTTAGCAAAGAGGTTTATAGAGTCTACAAGATAATACATATTATTAATTTTATGTCATTAGATTAAATTAGTCGTGGTGGCCTAGTGGTTGACATAGGTACCGGATTTCTATGCACGAGGTTGCAGGTTCAAGTAAGCAAGTATCAATGTGACTTTTTCAATGTCATAAATACTTTCTTAGATATTCTAAGACACCACTGACTAACGGTGACGGAAAACATCGTAAGGAAACCTGGATTTAATTATCTGAAATCGCCAACCCGCAGTGAGCTAGCGTGGTGATCAATGCTCAATCCTTCTCTATACGAGAAGAGGCCTTTGCCCTGCAGTGGGACAGTTATAGGCTGTTATTATTATTTTTTAGATTAAATTAGCTGCACGTAATAGGGGGCGAGCCGTTTTAATTTGGTCATTATAATTACACTTTATTTTCATACACGGATTTAACACCAGTCTTGTACTTATTTATAGTATTGAGACATCTTCACTAATTGCTATGAATCGGTTGACGGAAATTTAGGGTTGTCAGTATTATTATGCTGCAATATTATCGAATGGACGAAATAATTACATTTACTATTATGTCTTTATGTATTGTGGTAAGAGTAAGATGGTAGAACATTAGAAATGAAGACGACTGTGTGTAGGAAAATTAATGAGACAAGTAAATAAAATAGAAATAAGTACATAATATATAGACTAATACATTTCTTTTTTAAACCTCGCCCCAACTAGGTTATTCTCCTGTATCCTGAGTGGGTTTAACAAACATGAAATACCACTTACACAAACTCTCAGCCTCGGGACAAACATCTGCGGTTGGAAAAAGAATTCTCCCGTGGAAATCGAACCCGCAAGCCTTAGCGCAGCAGTCCAATCGCTTAGCCACTGCGCGAATCGGGTCGTCAATTAATAGATTAAGCTAAATAAGGGGGAATCCTTTTAGCATTTAGCGCTTACCCTTCCTCAAAATCAAAATCAAAATAATTTATTTGCTTTAAACACGTGTGAGTTTTGGTGATAACAAATATTTTTATAGTACAACATGTTTTACCTATATTGAGGTGTGCAAATGTAGTACTTATGAGATAAAAACTATAAGTAGGTATAATAAAATTTTAACAATTTGAACAATAACTAAATTTGAATATAAAATAAACTTAAATTGTAACATAATGGGTAATAAACATATTGCTGCGTAACAATGCAAAACAATAATTAAAATAAGTAATTATTACATAATAATAATTTTAAAAGCTGTCATTTAAAAAATCTTTAACACTATAATAACATCCTCCTCCATCCATATTGTTTAGCTATACAGGGAAAACTTGTAAGCTGTGGAAAACGGCTAATAATATTCATTCAACTAATGTTGACTATTTGGGTCCATAACTCAAAAATATTCTCGTCAAATCGCCAACCCTACAGAAGCATCGTAAGCGTACTAATTTAAGCTTAGTCGGATATTTCGTAGTTTGGGCCCGCGCCAGACGAACGTAATTAGTTTGTCTTGTTAGGTAAATTATTAATTAATGTCTAAATCATTTCTAACAATGGCGCAGTTTCGGAACTACCTACCTAGCTATTTGCTTGCAAGTACATTGAATTATGTTCTAAGTTTATCGCTGAAGTTTATGTAATTACCTCATTGTACAATTCATGCTGTAAAGTGTAAGGGTTGGATTTATGCATATGTGAACAAGTACTATTTGAGATTAAGTTTTCTCAGGAGACGTGCTAGGTTCGAGGGCATTCGTATATTAGAGATAATGGTTAATGATTCTGTTGAAAATGATACACCCTTACCATGAACTCTTTAAACAGGACAGTTTACGTTGTGGAAGCGAGCCGCCGCTATCTGTAGTGTAATGCGGCGTCTCGCTTCCACAACGCAAACTCTACCAGTTATACCGTTGTCCGTTTGCCGTGCCTTCCTCTCCCATCCCCCAATAATATCAGATATTAGATACTGTAATCTGAATACCTAACAAAGCATGTAACTTATAAAGCTTGTGTTTACGCACGTGTTAGCACTGGATGTGTTGCGTTTCCGTGCGAAGCAATTTACAAAGCACAAACACGACACGAGGAAAGAAAACAACAGAAGGTACACCAATTGTTCTGTAGCCTAATGAAAATATAGACACATAATTGGATTCTCGATACGACTTAAATTAAAAGGGTTGTAGCAAAGTGGCTACCGCTCAGATCAGTCTATCTGTTAGGTTAAAGCGTGCTTGATGCAGTCAGTCTATGGGTGACCGTTTTCACATGTCGATACCCCTCCGTGCTTCGGAGGGCAGGTTAAGCCTTTGGTCCTGCGCCTCTTAAATCTCCGGTCGTGTCGGTCTACCGTCCCATCGGACTACGAGAGTGAGGATATAGGGAGTGCACTTGTGTTTGCGTACTTGTTCACTACAATTTATTTTTATTAGTTGGCTTGTCTGAGCTGAGACTGGCCGTGCGAAATTTGGTCAAGAGACCATTATTACGAATGGATGCAAATAGGAATATTTTTTATTTTTTTTTGCTTTTTTTTTAAAAACGTCGCCCCACACTAGGAATTTCTCCTGTATCGTGGGTGCGTTTCACAAACATGAAATATCACATACACAAACACCCAGACTCGGGAGAAACAAATGTGGATCGCACAAATTTTTGCCCCGTGCGGGCATCGAACCCGCAACCCTTGGCGCAGCAGTCTAATCGCTTAGCCACTACGCCAATCAGGTCGTGCGTGGAGTGGTAATTCTGTATTATTTTTATAAAGTGGCATCATCTTGCATAGTTGTATAGGATGGCAATATAATATATTATGCATCCACATCCTACCATGTATCACAGTGCTATTGTTGTGGGGAATTATAAGTGAAATACATAGTGGCAACTGCGAATATTAATTTGTTTACAGCATTAACATTCAGTTTGATATAATAAATAACGGTTTGTGTGATACACGCCTTTATATTGCCTGCCGGTTTAGTCTAGTGGTCGCTAAATGCGACTGCTGAACATGAAGTCGTCGGTTCGAATCCCAGGTCGGGCAAAAGTGTTACTGGTTTTTTCCATTAGGTAATTCTCAGTAGCACGGAGTCAGGATTTGTGCACGGGTGATGGTAATAGGCTCGCCCCCTATTACACTGGGACCTAAAAAAATAGTTGGCAAAATGTAGGTGCATTATACACCTCTGCCTATCCCTTCGTGGAATACAGGTGTGATGTTATGTTATGTATGTTACAATATCCAGGCACGATAATTACGAATATATTCATACCTAAAATGCGCATTTTTCATTTGTACAGAACACAAAATAATATTTACTACCATCGCTATCGGAGATGCTACAAATGAAATTAATAGCAATAGTGCAATTTATTGCGGAGAGATGGCGTATAACGTCTATTATGTTAACAGATCTTGGGGAGGTCATAATCAACGAAATGATATTACCCAGAGAGTATCCCTTGGCAAACGACTTGAATAAAATCTGAGGAGTGGTGCAAGACACAAGATGTAGGGAATTGTCCGGGAATTTATCACACTAATATAGAAAACTTTGACGACCTGATTGGCGCAGTGGCTAAGCGATGAGACTGCTGCGCTAAGGGTTGCGGGTTCGATTCCCGCACAGGGCAAAAATTTGTGCGATCCACATTTGTTTGTCCTGAGTCCGGGTGTTTGTGTATTTGATATTTCATGTTTGTTAAACGCACCTACGATACAGGAGAAATTCCTAGTGTCGGGCGAAGTTTAAAAAAAAAAGGTGCAACTTTGTGAGTGTATTTGCATATTTGTTACCTCTTCACGCTCAAATGACTGGACCGATTTAGCAATAATTTGGTATGGAGGTAGCTGATAACCTGGATTAACACATAGGCTTTTTAACCTAAAAATAACGGGTACTATCGCGGGGCGCAGCTAGTACTAAAAAAAAATACAAAACAAAAAATAAAATTTGTTACCTATTATCTACATATTACCTGTTCAATACTAACATATCCACCGAATACTTTCTACTAGTCCCATGAATCCTCAAAAAAAATCGCAGAAAAAATCTTAGTCATCGAAACTTCCTTTCCATTAAAGATTTATTCCCTCAATTGCGCCAACGGCCAAAGGTCCCGCGACATCATTATCTGCCCAACACAAGCATGAGATTAGGACCGGACTATTTCATTATATTTTTCCAAGGGATTTCATTCTCAGTACCGAGCAGGGTAAGTTAAATTAATGTGTCTTGTGGATGGCAATCACACTAATACGTGACTAAGACTTTTGATAGGTTGATCTGTATTTTTAGTTTAGCAATAGTAGTATTTGGTATGAAGTCGATTTGGAGTCGATTGGAGTTTTTTTTTCTTCTTTTGACGCTGCTTCTTTAAATTAGTAAGGATCCTTTTAATGTCTGATTAAGTAATGTATGTACTCAATGTATAAGATAAAAATAAACATTTTTTTTAAGTGATATAATATATTTTGTGACTGGGTTTCTCTATAGGAAATCCAATTTTGGCATTATCTACCATAAACCTATGAATAAGTCATTGTGTTGCTAACTTCAAATATATAAGTGGCTCATCTTACGAGCCTATACATCAAGTTACCATGCCTGTTTACTTGCTCAGCAAGTTACTTGATTTATCATTGTTTAAATAAGATTGACTGGCTTTCCATTACAGATAAAGAAACTTCGTTTTGTCAATTCAATTCAAAGATAAAAAGATTTTGAAAGTAAAAAATATTTGTTCTTTTCTTTATTTTTGTGTGAATAAACTGTTTTGTGGTGGCGTGAAATTAAATTTATAGATACGTGACCAAAACTTCAAGACTAGGTATTGATTTTGAAAAGAATTGTATCTTTTGAAGCAAATATAAAATTCTGTTAGTGACCAATGTTGGATATATACAGTTATGTTTGGCTTGATTCAATTATTAAAAAAAAATGTAGATATTTCAATTTAGGTATTTCAATAGCGGTTATTGAAGCTATTTTCAATAAAATAATCATAACCATGATCCTTGAAGCCTTAGGAAATGTTCTCTTTTATCAGGATTCATTTTTATATCATCAAATCATTCTATGTACATTTTATATAGCTAGCCTATTGCCATCGGCTTTTTCAATATACCACTATCAATTACGATTCTCTTTGTCTGTGTCTGAAGGGAATCGTACTCATATCCCACTGGCGCATAGTATGTGTTAAGCACTTCGAAATAATTAGCGATGATATTTTTGTCCCGTCTAGTTGATCTAAGGGTCGTTCATTGCGACTGAATTAGAATTAGAATTTAGCAGTAGGTTTTTCCATCGGGTAATTCTCAGTAGCAGCATGGATTATAGATTTGTGCCTGGTTGATTGCAATAGGTTCGTCTTCTATTAGATTGGGACCTATAACATAACTGGCGAAATATGGGTGTACTACACTCCTGCGTTCCTCTTCAGGGAGTACAGGCTAGATAATGATGCATAAAATAACTCATAACTTACATGGTAATAATAAATAATTTATTTTCTACTTACGTACGGTCGTCCGTGTGTCACTATAGGGTGGCAACTGGTAACCAACGCTGGGTGTTCAACACTCAGCATATGCTGAGTTGGCGACCTTTTCGGTATTGCATGTTTGATGGTACTACTAATAATATTTGCTTGATGTTTCGTTTTTTGTTTAACCTTTTGTTTATGCTGTGTCGAATAAATGTTTTCCAATTCTAATGTTATGTTATCTTATAAGACTTAACTTCCTTTCAGTATAATTATAATCTTTAAATAATTTTATAACTTTTATTTGTCTACCCTTTTGGTAAGCACAAGACATGGCCCAGCAAATTCCAATAACCAGCAGTTTACTTTCATTACCATTTCTCACGGAAAAGAAAGTCAATAGATAGGTACTTTTACCCTATTCTTTTAAACGAGTATTGCTATGCTTTAGTTCCGCTTCATTTAAATTCATCGATGTCCTCATCCTTTTCAGCTGAATGAGCCACTTATATTCACTGGATATACTCTTTGTTAGATAGGAGTTATGTTAATGTAGTGAGAACTTCTTTGCGGCATGAGCTATCTTTGTTGCATAGAAATAGGTCATAACATTATGCCTGTATACCCCAAAGTGCACATATAGTACACACACATTTCACCAAGTACGTTATAGGCCCTAATGTAATAGGGGGCGAGCCTATTGCTATCAAACGGACACAAATCCAGACTCCGACCTGCTACTGAGAATTATCTAATGAAAAAACCCAGTACCACTTTGCCCAACTTAGGATTCGAACCCGGAATCTCATGCTTATTAGCCAGTCAGCAAGAGCTTCTATTGTTGGTAGAGCAATCGATATTATCTTAGGTTCTACGCCTTCCATCAGACTTCTAAATACGACACGCTTATCTCTTTCGACATCAAGGTTTTAGACCGTCATTTATTTATTGTTCATCATATTTCTCTCTTTATCCTGTCATTATACGCTATTTACTATATATCCCGGTTTGACTCACGTGTGTATTCGGGAATGCCCGACTAGTTTCGGACTCAAACGGAACCATATTTAGGAGCACGTAATGCGGTGAAGTCGCGAGCCGAATTATTATAGTTAAATATCATACATTACTTAAAAGAATTTTAACCAATAAGTTGGTACTTGCCACTACCGTCTTATTGTTTCCATACAAATTGTAGAGAATAAGTGGAAGGATTATAATAGAGAACCTATCAAGAGAAACATAGTTATTTCTCTGTCCAGACTTAATGTCATTCTCTTTAAGAAGCTGTGTCTTATTAACTTGAAAACCATCTTGCCCCTCCTATTTTCTGCTACCTGTATATAAAATAATGCCTACTTCCAAAAAATGTAAATGATGCCAGACAACTTCACTCATTAACATACATACAGACGGAAGCGCCAGTCCGTATACATGCTTGTATCTCTTACTTACGACCAGTCCGCGTCCCTGGCTAACTTCCTAAATAGCGGCTATAAATTTCTCGATACGTAACAACTTTACGTAGCCGGATCCAGTGACAAATGCTCGTTTCACCTGGATTCGAGTTCTGGACTTTACAATGGAACTATGTACGCTGTGATCGTGATGGCAGGACATAGATAACTACGGTAGGTATCAGTCGTGGACGGTGAAACAACACCTGCATATTTTCCGTGCGGGAATTAAGGCTCATATTTCTAAACCAGCTGCCCTAGACAAGTGGCAAAACGCTTGTTGAATATAAATCGAATAATATTAATAATGTTTCGACTGTGTAATCTATGGTACCTTTATTATGTTAATCCTATTTATTTTTCATTCTGTTCATTTAGAATTATGCCACTAACCTATGTGCCTATGGTCTCAGGAGTCGAATTTCGAAATCGTCTAGCGTTGTGGCAATATTATTTCCAGCGTAATCCATACATCTATATAATGATCAAACTAACATTGCTTGATAAGTAAACTTGAAATCAGGCGGCAAATCGTCAATAAACTATACTCATCTGCGTACCTTATCCATACCTTCCAGCCGAGTGGTATAGCCTTCGGACTGCCAAGTCAAAGGTCGCAAGTTCAAACCCTGGCACCAATGTCTTCGTACTCATGTGCGTTCTATAAATTAGTTATCAGTAGCTAACAACGGTGAAGGAAAACATCGTGAGGAAACCGGCGCACCTGAGGGATTTTTCAACGGTGTGTAAAGCCATGTCAGAGGCCTACAGGTAGTTTAAACTCTGACATCAGGTTGTTTATCAACCATACGATAAGAAGAAGACCGTCAATGCATACGGCCCATTGCCAATGCAATACACCAATGAGAATGGATATGAAACGGACAGTATACTGCAGCATATATACTTAAGTATATAAATATATATATACATGAACTATTACCATACTGTGTACTACAATATTATGCATCCTGTAAACACGATTGGTACAGAACTCAACTTCCAAACTAGCCATAAATATGTCCAAATAGACAACTTTACGTCGCTCTTGCAATCAGTAACTGCTCAAGTTTCCACCTTTATTTGTACAGAATGTCAGCGATATTAACAATACATAATTTTGTAGTAAACAAGTAGGTACATAATATAAATAACCTTTAAATGAAGTGTGTATAATCTTACCTAAATTTGGACTGTGATGAATCAGTTTTCATTATCTAACCCGCGCTTCTTATAAGGTTATTATAAGTTATAAGAACTGTTTAAAATCATGCATATTTATTGACTGCCTAGTTGGTCTGGTGGACGCTGAGCGCGACTGCTGAGCATGAGTTCCAGGCCTCACTGAAAACCAGCGCTGCTTCAAAGCAGCAGCATTGTGCTTAGTTGGGGACCCTTTTTGGCTCGTACTATGTAATACTATACCGTGTGGTATCCAGCCTAGAATTGACCACCCCCTTTTCTCCCGTGTGTGTCGTAAGAGGCGAGTAAGGGAAAATCCAGAAGGTGGGCAGCAACGTCTTCTGTAACTTGACCACGCACTGCGATCCCCAAGCCGCTTGCGTGGGGCAATTATGGCAACCCCCACTCCCTTCTAAAATGGGGAGGCCTTTGTTCAGCAGGTAACGTCTCCGGCTGATGAAGACTATGTAATTTTTTTTTTATTATTATGTTATCGAGACAAAAATAAATCATTTTCTTTCTTTCTTCCGATGTCCGCGGTCATTCCGAAAAAGGGTGACTATCCATTTTCATATCCAGCCTGATCCCAAAACCCTTAACAAAGCAGCACTAATCTTAGGACCGATACCCCTACTCCCTAGTAGCTTATCTCTTTAGTCTCTTAATTTTTAAGACGCAGTGGCTTAGCGATTGAACTGCTGCGTTTGGGGTTGCGGGTTCGATTCCCGCACGGGACAAAAATCTGTGTGATCCGCAGATGATTGTCCCCAGTCTGGGTATGAGATATTTTATGTTTATGTAACACACCCATGACACAGGCGAAAATCGTAGTGTGGGACGACGATTAAAAAAAACCAAGGACTGCATGAATTACGTCATCAAGACGTACCTACCTACAGTTCACGACAGTAAATAAATAAAACTCTTCTCCATCATAACATTAATTCCAACAACATATTAACACGGCACGGTACAAATTAATAGTCCGACCAACTAAAATTTATGGGAGCCGCGCCCGCCCGCTTCTTAGTTTCTATTGCTCTTGGCGCACGTAAGATAAGAGGAGCCACTTTACTGGTGCGTGTTCTAGTTATAATTTAACGTAGCTGGGGTTTATTTACTAGTGGTTCCCGTGGCTTCGTTTGAAGCAAAAGTTCTGAGATGAAAACTGAAGTTTGAAATGTTTTTAGTACTTATAGACCAATTACGGGCGCTTAGGCTCCATCAATAGGACTTTTACGGTACTAATATTATGTTGTATTTGGAGAAGAAGAAATGGCAAGAAAAAAAAGGTTTTGAAAATACTTTTTTTATGGCGATTGGGTACCGACATCAATGGGGTTGACAAATTATCATAATTGTGGATAAAAGCCTCCTTATAAATAATAAAGAATAAAAAAGTACTAATAAAGGCAGACTAAGTAAAATCTATGGTAAAATGCAGTAAAACCCATCTTAGAACATCAATACGTAGGTAAATAAATAAGCATACATATGTTTTGACTAGATACTTTCAAATTAATCTTAATTCCAAAACTCACTAAACTTATTTCAGGCGAGTTTAATCCCGGATTAGGTCGCATTTGCCTTCCAGCTAAATCTACTCTGATTTTCCGGTCAAAATCGTGAATGGATGTTTTAAATATTCCAACGTATTTCGACGTTTGCAGCGTTTGAATATCAACCCGTTTCGTATCGTAGCCTGGGGTGATTATACTATTCGCAACACACAAAGGCTTCCAGAACACGTCAAAGATAAAGCTGGATTTGAAGCCTCCGCAAAACAAAGTATTTTTAGATGGATATATACTGAAACGTTGCATTGCCAGAACTCAGGACGGGGTTTTCCAAATACTTTCTGTTCAGGTCAGGTAGCACAATGTTAACTATAGTTAGGCTTCTCGTTTGTTTTGGAAGTAAAAGTCGCCTTGCCTTTTTTTTCTTGAAGTTAATTTTTATTTTGTTTTTGACAGGTTTTGTTTGTTTGTTTTTTTAAATAACGTCGCCCCACACTAGGAATTTCTCCTGTGTCGTAGGTGCTTTTCACAAACATGAAATATCACATACACAAACACCCAGACTCGGGACAATCAAATTAGGATCGCACAAATTTTTGCCCCGTGCGGGAATCGAACCCGCAACCCTTAGCGCAGCAGTCTAATTGCTTAGCCACTACGCCAATCAGGTGTCAAAAATATAAATAGTCTGAAAATTTATGACTTTTTGTAGATGTGTATTGTCTTTATTTTTGCATTTACAGACATGTCTCCTAAAGCCCATCAAAAGAAACCTTAGCAATAATAATTTCTGTAACAAATTCAATTCATTTATATTTCTGTGTAGTAAGTACAAAACGTACCTACAAGTCATTAACAGAACAAATATTTATAATAATTCAACGTAGCGTAAATCAAAGGGACATTTCACTTCAGACAAATCTTAATTATGCTAACAAGACATACACCTGACTTATTTCGTCTCAAACGTTACGGAAAATCAAATAGCAAGTAAATATTATCATTTACACGTTATTTGTATACACAGAAAGATTTGTGCTATTAATAACTGCTATTATATTAGCTGCCGAGTAGGTATCATGCCTGTGTTTCTTTTAAACGCCACCGCCACTTGGAATTTCTCAAGAATCGTGGGTGCGTTTCAAAAATATGAAATATCTTCGAGATAATTTATCATGAAATATATATTAGTGATCACAAACACCCATGCTCTAGACAAACAGTTGTGGATTGCACACATTTTGTCCCTCGCGGGAATCGTATCCGGAACCCGTAGCACCCCCACTTGGAATTTCTCAAGAATCGTGGGTGCGTTTCAAAAATATGAAATATCTTCGAGATATTTTATCATGAAATATATTTGTGATCACAAACACCCATGCTCTAGACCAACAGCTGTAGATCGCACGCATTTTTGTCCCGTGCGGGAATCGAATCCGGAACCCGTAGCGCAATAGGCCAATCGCTTAGCCACTGCGCAAATCCGATCGTGGGAGGTACAAATTTCTCGAAAGAGTAGGCAAATAAGATCCCATAATGTGGTATAGGGATTGTTCTGTCAAGAAAGATGGTAGTAAAGTTGACCGCTTGATGTGTGCGAATATAGGTAAAGAGGATCGTGGAATATACCACACATACGTCATTCTACGATAGTTGTACAAACCACTATAAATATTATGAGAATGAAGAGTGCACCCTCTATTTCTGCATTTTTAGTCTTTGTTTAGTATGGTGCTGTGACCGATATTTGGTCAAGAGTATATTTCATTGTATAGACATCTACTGTCTTTACAAACACAAAATATAACAAGAAATAACAAAAATTCAATTCAGTTTATTCGATTGTCAGATAAGAATTTCACGGAAACTCTCTTCCTTTTTAACAGCTTAATCTTTTTCTTTTGGTAAGATAAGATAAGATTAGTACGCGAAAACGAAAGTAAATTGAACACAACATAATTCTGTATTAAAAATATTTTTATCCTTCTTACTTTTATTTGTGTCGATTGGTATTTTACCGTTGGATATTATTATGAAGAAGTAATTATTACCATGTAAAATTGTCGAATACAATTACCTTGTCTTATTTTTCCTATTTATAAAACAGTATCTTGGTAATGTGACGTTACCTACTGGTACCTAACAAAGTACCAGTAGGTAACATCACATTTCCTCCACATACATAGGTAACAACCTATCACTACTTTCTTCTTATCTCAATGTTCTGCGCTTATTTGTAGTCGGCGCAATATGTGTATTTTTAAGATCTTAACAAAATCGGGATGATCGATAGAAAACCACATTTTTGACGATTCACAAAGATTATCAATAGGATTTTCACTATGTTCTTTAAAGATATACTGACTGATTCTGACATAGTCGCAGTTAAGCTGTCGGCTTAAAGGGACCACTTGTATGGAACAGTCGACTTAATGCGGCAAGTGCGACTAATCCGCGGATACCGATTGAATTTTTGATGACTCGATTAACACCGTGGAGTAAATAACAGGTAATCTGGTATGAATGTGACCACAGCAAGGGACACCAGAGGAGGTAATTTCCTTTTAATTCTGCAGTTTCTTGCCTCGGAAATGCGGAGAAAACTGCAAACCAAAGATCACACGCTAACTCTAGTTACAGCTTTCGGTGGCACCGACTGCCTCGGCGCACGAAACGGAAAAGATAAAGTTAGCACATAAATCTACGCTTGTCAGACGGTCGCGATAAGCTGGTTTGCTTAGCCCACCCCTTTACCTGTGGGCTTAGATCAGACAGACCCGTAAACGAAATGTAGGTCATTTTATATACATTTATTTTCCCCTCTTGTTTTCTTGCTTAAAAAGGGGATGAAAGTTTACGGTAACGTATTAATATGTAGATTAGATAGGAATGATTTTGATCTCGTGATTATAACGACAAGACTTTGAACATTTTCTCAAATCTAAACAGTAATTTAATAAAATCTAAAAATATTACTAACGGGAAAACTTTTGGCCACAGAATAAGAAAGTAAGTCATAATTATCAACACTATACAGTCACGAAGACAAATTTTATAATTATTAATATACATCTTAATAAACATAATTCTTCTGTACGTGTGTTTGTCACCTATCTCCTCCTAAACGGCTACACCGATTTGGATGACATTTTGTGTGTATATATCAATGGGTTCCTGGATGGTTTGAATATACAATTGGACCCGGTAGGTGGCGCTGCTTTTCCGGACAGGACGACGGCTGCCAGCTCCGCTAGTTTCTGTATGAAAAAGGGTAACATTTTAAATACAGACTTATGTTAGGTAGATACCAACATATTTAGGGTGGTACTTTTCGGTGTAAATGAAGTCTCAAGTTAGGACCGTCTTGGCACCGCAACTCTACAGTTACTGTAATGGAATTAATGGCCTTACTATTAACCTCATGGGCTTGGATTTGCTTGGCTTTCTATTTTTCGATTGAGTTAGCTCACAAATATTGTATCAAGATTGCTTTAGTGGGATCAAAACTTTATAGAGCATGTTCGCAGATCGTAATGCTTCAATGCGCAGTGCTGTGTATTTAAGCATCCTTGCTTACGATTTAACTTAAACTTCCTTCAATGTTGTTTTGGCAGATGGTTGTATATTCAACTTATACTCAAATATAAAAGCCGTGAGTTCTTCTTCAGTCTCAGCATTATGAATCACTAGTTCAATTATTGAGAGTAATGAGGGTATAAATGTGTTTCTGAATGCCAATTATGTCTGTAAGCATTTATGATTCCAAACCAATCCCAACACAAACCTGTAATATATTCGTATGTACAAAAACAATGTTATCAAAGTCCAGGTTCATTTATTGGAGAATAGCTATCAGAAATATAGGTACAATAAGTATTTTGTGTATACACGGTAGCTGCCTTTCCAAAATGTTAATTAGTCCAGACGAAAACAGTCTACTAGCATTCGTTCCATTTAAAACACAGTCAAACACAAGACGAAACTTAAGTAATAAATCCTACAAAGTACATACTTTACATTTGAAAGGTTCATTAAATTTTATAAACTTTACTCCAATCAACAAAACTCAAACGAAAAGCGATTCGAAGCCACAAAACCAAATTTCCATAATTACGAAATTCAAAAACCAATACAACGAAATATTTGGGGCAGATCGAACGTAAATCAGCGCATTACTTTTAATGAACACTCAGCAAACGCCAGAGTAATCCAATAATTTAGTGATTCGAACGCATTAACGAATGATAACCAATTGACTACGAATATAGGGGATACAGAATATAAAAAAGAGATGGTTTATTTAATGCTCCTAACCTAGACCATTCTGTTCTATGCCTACATGCTCGCAAATCTTGTAATACTTAACAAAAACATAGTATAATTTTAATTTTAGCCACAGAATCATGTTGTGACGACAAAAATATTGACGATTGGTATCAAACAAATTCATATTTGAAAATTTTGTACAACCCAACATAGAAACTAGATTTAACAACGTAATGAAGCTTATTTAAGGTATAGGTAATACTCATTGGCACATCTTTAAATATTATTTAATCTATTGTATAATTCCATTTTAATTGAAAAACGACGCCAATGTGTCGCTAATGAAAATCTTCGATAGTCTCCATGGTAATTTTATGCATAATTACTGCCCTATCAATGTACCTATGTAGCCACAGAACGAATTTTCAACGAAATGTCGTAAACAATTTGATCAAGATAGATGTTTGCACGAAGTACATTACTAAAAACAAAAGCTGCATAATATATCTTTTTAATTTTAGGATTCTGCCAATGGTATAATTAGGGCCTGTTTCACCATCGACTAGTAAAGTGTGAAGTAGACTAACCGCCACTTAAAGTCAACCCGTAACTATTCGTACGAATTTCACAATAATTATCTGAGAAGCATTAATCAGGGGATAAACTGGCCTGTAACTATGATACGATAGAAGATACTCGTAACTTTCAACACTATACTTGTAGATGGTGAAACATGCCCTTAATGTCTGTCGAGTGTCGAGGGGATAAACGAAAATAAATAGTTGTCCACGCATGTTAACATAGATATTTCTATTGCACCATTACGATCTTTGAAGCAAACGTTTTATTGTTGAACGTGTGTACAGTCGTATGTGGGTCGCCCGCGGCTCTTAGCTTCAACAGAAAATAGCGACGCATTTGATAACTTTTGTGTTGTTGCTATTGTACAAGGGTTGTTGGCTAGACATAAACTGTGTCGCCGCACAACATTTCTTTGCTTATCTCTCCCAGAATTTTCATTTTCGGTCTTTTTGTTCGGTTGCTAGGTTCCGCGATAAAAATGACACTATTGCACGTTCTTTGGATTTGTACGTGCTTTAAAAGAGAAATTCATGACCAGTAATAATATACCATGAATATTTACGGTTCAGTAACAGGTAAAAGGTAATGAGGATTAGTACTGGTATGCTCTATCTACACTTTTACACTATCAAGCGAGGTGATTAATAGTAATGTTTCAAAAAAACTAATTTATAAGTTGTTTATCTGGACACTTTTTTCTGGCTAATCATTGAAATATAAATAAAACTAGAATAAATATCTCAAATTATCTCGTAGGCATTATTAAAAACACTCAATTCTTAAAGATAATAAAGTTAAAAACTGGAGCAAGATTTCATACCGAAAATACGAATTTTAATATTATCTTGAACGTAATAAATGTCATATTTGAATAATTTCTGAGGTAATATACAATTGTATAAATAATAATGTTTTCCTTTATAATAGCCATTTATCTGACGCAAGTAAGCCATAGAGGTATGACCTTTTTTCTAGAAGGAACACGAAATTATTCATAGTCTTTTCTTATTATTTCTTATAAACGAATAAATTCAATAATAGTAAATCGATTATGGGAGTGCAAAGGATCAAGATTAAATTTATTTTATAACATATCATAACACCACGCCTGTATTCCCCGAAGGGGTAAGCAAAAGTATACCTATAGTGCAACCAAAATTGGCCAATAACACTTTGCCCGACCCGGGATTTGGACCCAAGTTACAAACGTACCCTTTTCAATTCCTGAAGCGTGACGATTTTCTTTAGTCTAGTCATCAAACTTTTACCTTCATAAACTAGAGAGGAACAGAATTTTAAAGTCCGCAAAATCTCTTCCAGTCTTTAAAACTTAATGTAGTTCAAAGAGCTGCGTGGTACTTTCAGTACCCTTCTTCTATACCATTTATTAGGCTCCAACCCTTTAAGGATGACATTTTATGTTTAACATCGAACTTTTTCGCTCAGCTCAGCTTTATAGAGCAAAGGAAAACCAGTCACATGAGAATTTCACATCGCTTTCATGTATTTTTAGCAGTTAGGTCTAAATAAATGTTTTCCATCCGAATATGAACGTTTATTTCTTTGCTGGAATAAAATTATGTGCTGTGTATTAGAAAATCCGCTTTAACATAATCTTGAAAAGAGAAAAGCTCTTAAAATAAAGTTTTTGATTGAATTTAAATACGAAACATATATATTAGGTACATATAAATTTCTGAGATGTATCCTACATAATTAAATTTATGTGCTATTCTTACGAAATGTAATTAATTTGCATAAAGATTTTATTTAATAACCGCTGCAATGAACAAAATTCTCGAAGCAAAACGCAATCTCAGCAAAAACGCTAAAGATTAAAATCAATATTATGCACCACCGCATCTCTTTTGTTTTTATTTAGAAGTAAACATTTAGAAGGCTTTACGGTCCACAAAAAGCTAATTTTGTTCACCAAACATGGCTAAGAATTGAGAAAAGTAAACTGATTTCTGCCGTATCGTATATGTGAGATAGCTGTAGCCGAGTGGCACAAGTCCCGTGGAACGTTGTCATCGCGAGATCCCTTTGGAAAGTAGAGCATGACGTTTGGTGAAGAGGAGAGGAAGAAGCGGATGTAAATATTTTGAAATTGTGATTAGTTTGGACTCTTAAATGGAAGAACCGTCAGAATTTCAATATTCAGCACGTGATCCCACATTCTGTGATCTTTAAACCAAATACAAAGTATGCTCATTGGTTAAGTACTTGAATCAATTAACTTGAATTTGTTTTATTGACTTACTAACTCTTTAAACATAGCATACCACGCATGAAGTAAGCGGAAACCTATATTTAAATCGCTCGAATCTATAAAAGGCTCGAAAAAAACTTTAACCATATTTTCACCTCTGGATATGTTCAATAAATTTATGAGAACTGGTCCTTGGACTTACGTTCTGGAGTTTAATGACCGGTTACATCATAATAACGCTAACACGTAATCTTCCTCGAGGAAATCTCGTCTATTGTGTCCCGTAATTGTTACATACCTCCGACCACTTATACCCCACACCGCACCCGAGCCCGGTGTCGCAGCAAGCGTTAAATCCCCAACTTCGGTAACACGACGGTGCCGCCGGTTTTATTTCCAAGTTTCCCCACTTCACCTACGGAATATCCTCTATGTTTCAGCAAAAATATTTTACACAAGCGACCGCACGTTGTAAGCCAAGTTTGGAATTAGTATACATTGTAGAAATTGGCGGTCCTTTAGGTTTCAGCCTTCAGGTAAGGATAGTTTTCGTTCTTGTGGATTTTAAACTTTGCTGTCCTTTTATAGTTGGTCTCAATAAATTGTAGTACTGTTGTAAATCTGGTCCTTTGGTACGAAGCTGCGCAGCATCAATGGACCAAAATTTTTGTTTACAAATACAAAATGGGAGTTTGAATAAAGTTGGTCAAAATTATTTTAACTTCAAAAGTGAATCAATAAATCAAATGCTTATGGAAGAACATATATGTTAAGTATTTTGTATCCATTGTATTAACCTTATTTATTGTTTGTATTTCTCCTTTTTAGACATACTGATGTTTAATTGCCATAGATGTTTAATTGCTATACCTTTTATATCTAGATTATTACGACAAAACAATACTCCAGAATGAGTTTCACAAACATCGTGGTTACACCAAGGCAAAAACTTTTTTCGCCTGTCCCCAACAATATAGGCGGATCATTCTTTTTCTTTATCCGCCGAGGCAAAAAATTGCTTCGAAACTTTTATGGTTTATTTTTTGGGATTTGCATTTTTTTAACTTCACTCCGCAAGAAAATAATCGTGGGAAACTGGTTCGAGTTACAAAATTTCAATTTGTTACTTAAATGGACTTAAATAATGTATGTATGAATATTTGATACTTATAGATTGTTTTTGAAATTGATATTAACGCTTCAGCGAAGCCTTGAGACATTTTTCGTATTCAATCCATTTTGGGATTTACAAACTGAATTAATAGAATTTCGTGTCATGGCATTTTAAGCAATGGCAAGCTAAACCTTACCTGATTGACATTGAATAATGTTAAATGATTTTATTTCTGCAAATAGGTTTTTAAAAAGCACTTTTACACGTCATTTTTTATATACTAATTTGAATGATGGTGTCGGCATTTCCTAACTGACTACCTCTGAGAAGAAATGCCGAAACAAACTCAGGGGTAATAAATATAATATTAAGTAAGGTCATAATAGGCTTACAGCTGCCGGTTCGATCTAACTAATTATGGTAAGCTTATAATGAGCCTCTTAAAGAAAGGAGCGGATAGAAATAGCTCATCTCTAAGACGGTTATCATGCATCAGTTATGTTGTAGCCAGCCATATTTAAATATAAAGGTGCATTCAATCCAATCCTGTTTCAATTTAACTTTCCAAGATCTGATCTTATAAGGATTTTATTCTATAAACGGTTTACGATTCAGTAAAGCATATAAAGAAATCTTGGTTACAGTCTTAGAAAAGGCATTTAAGTTAAAATTACCTTTGATACTTCGTTTTGGTTCTGCGGTAGGTTTTTTACAAATTCGTTTATGTGAATTTTCAGTCTATGTTGTATGGTATAAGTCTCAAAGTATTAGTGGTCGAGACTATGCCATCAATCGGGCACAAATCCAGGCTCCGTGCTGCTACTGAGGATAACCTAATGTAAAGACAGACAAACAGTCAAAAATAGTTAAAAAAAAAAATAGTGAGTAAAACACGTTCTATTGCAGTTGGTAGGGCTTTCCGCGCCTAGTTAGCAGCTAGCCTCGGGTGACTAAACAAAAATAGCGGCGCGAAACACACTCTCGCTCTAGTAAATGTGAACCAAAACATTTTTGTAGGTATGTACACATAAAACATGGGATTGGTGTTCGTGCACATCGTTCGAGCATGTTTTTCGTGCAGAGTTAAATCTCTTGGGAAGCGGTAGAATCGATATTTGACGACTCGATTGGCGTTCTCGGTGGGCACTGGATTTTTGCGGATTAAGTTTGATGCCCCAGAGATAAATAGCTGTGTGGCTTTCTGGCGATTTGAAGATGATGCTTCTACTATGCATGTTGGTTGAAAATTTGCGTTTAAATGAGAATTTTTTTTTTTTTTTTTTTAAAAAAACGTCGCCCCACACTAGGAATTTCTCCTGTATCGTGGGTGCGTTTCACAAACATGAAATATCACATACACAAACACCCAGACTCGGGACAATCAAATGTGGATCTCACAAATTTTTGCCCCGCGCGGGAATCGAACCCGCAACCCTTAGCGCAGCAGTCTAATCGCTTAGCCACTGCGCCAATCAGGTCGTCAAATATCGATTCCACCGCTTCCCAAGAGATTTAACTCTGCACGAAAAACATGCTAGAATTGATTTCCCAGTCACAATAAAGAACCCAGTCGAATAGTTTCAATTGACTGTTTTGAGGAATTGTGATTGGCTAATTCATTACAAACTTTTTTTATAAAGGTACTTGAAATTATTGCCCTAATGGTACCTGAAAGCAGCATTTGTAATAATTGAAGTCTGTTATTATTGCAAAAACCCATTTTAGAATCTGGATAAACGAATCATTTGGGTTCTACATTTATAATTTCGATTGGGCTCAGCCTAAACAAGCGCTGTATTCAATTTGTCCGAATACATATTCATTGGTTTGTAAGTCAGTTAATCTTTAGGATTGACGTGGCTCTGTGATTGTGGAATATTCATGAAGGAAGTTGTGTCCTGGACAAAAATTGAGGGAAAATTGATTGGCTTTTATACTTTCAAATTGGAATAAAAATGCTGTAGTATTCTTGGATACAGTTTTTGAACGTGGAAAACCTTTATTTTCTTTTTGAATCCGTCTCCATTTGTCAAAGCAGTAAAAACATTTTCTACTTTCATTATTAGGCTCGTCCCTAATTCCTGTCACTAATACTGTCGGTCAAAAAATAAACATGCATCAGTCCAGTATCTTACTCTCTTTGGAAAAAAACAGTTGTGATGGTATTTATACATAACCATTTAATGTATGTTTTACAAGTTATTTTACAACAAAATTTATCTGATGTAGTCTCTAAGCAAGTATAGTTTGAGCAACTTACTATAGTAACACAACCGTTAGCTATGCTTTCACGTGTTGAATTAATAATATATGCAGAATGTGTTACTCTGCGCAACGTAATAAGATTTTCGGGGTGCAGCGTGCATTACATCCTAAATGTAACCATTGTGTTCAGACAGAATTGTAAGCTGTAACCGCTGGATGTAATTAATGAATAAGAGTGTTTATAGTGGTCTACCTCGTTGGTTTAATGGTCGCTAAGCGCGACTGCCGAGCACGAGGTCCTGCTTGCGAATCCCGGGTCGGACAAAGTGTTGCTGGGTTTTTCCATTACGTAATTCCCACTAATTCCCACTAGCATGGGACCTATTGTTATAGGTCCCATGCTAGTGGGAACTGGCGATATTTGGTTGTAGATACTATATGTCAACTACACCTCTGCCTAGAGCATGAATACATGGATGTTATGTTGTAGTGAAGGTGTCTAATTGGCGTTTGTGTAATGCGATCTGTGTTTCCTCACTGCATTTTTTTTGTTAATAATCCTCCTAATTGAGTCCCGGCTATTGACGCTTGACGCAGTAGATATTGTAGTGCGCAAAGTGTGTGCGAAAATATAGATGGGCTCTCTATTCTCTTACGTCACACAATGATGCGCGGAAACCAACACAACTGGAGGCACTGATACTTAACTTATTTATACATGGTTTTGTGACCATAATGCAAGCTTCTATTTATGGAAAGATTTTTTCCATTACGTGTTCAATAAATATTACTCGCTGTCCCTTGCAACTTCTTCCGCGTGTTTTAGTTTTATGGGTTTTTATTGTTTTGCGCGGAACCCTAATTCTTTAGGAACGAAATAATCATTGCAACAACATTAGTTTGCCAAAAACAGCCCCCTTACCATGAACTCTTAAAGCAGGACAATTTACATTGTGAAAGCGAGACGCCACATTACATTGCACGTAACGACGTCTCGCTTCCACATCTTAAACTGTCCTGCTTTAAGAGTTCATGGTAAGGGAACAGACGTCTTATTTCTGAATATAAGCATTTTTTTGTAAACACATCAAAGGCGTAAACAAGTCTAACCACCGCTTCATCGCAAGTCGGTTTTACCGTCAGCATAAACAAACTTGCTTGTTCATTAAGTTAGTTCGGATAATCTAAGTCTAACGAGAGTTCAAGTAGTTAATAAAGTAATAGCTCCGACATCACCTCGGGGTTTCCTTTACATAACAACCTAACACTTTCCTTCGAACTTTGCTTCGAACCTTAGTAAATGTTAAAGTCTAATAGTTTTGTTAGTTCTAAGAAAATTTATGAGAGGCGTCTTATGCCCAGCCGTGGGTCACTTAAAAGCTGATCATGGTGATAAAGAAAATTTTAAGAAGAAACTATATCATATTAATATTATTTTGTCTTGTTCAAATGTAAAAAATGACAATCTGCCTACTTCTTAAAAAAAACCGTGGCTTAGAGTTATGCTAAAAGGTCTTTAGTTTTCATAAAATTTAACTTAATTTACACGATCTCCAGGAGATAAATAAATAACACTGCAGTTACATTTTGCCTAGGTTTTTGCCACAATTAAAAACAATCTATTCTATGTGATATTAAAAAGCTGAAGAGTTTGTTTGTTTGGTTGAACCCGTTAAACTCAGGAACTACTGGTTCGATTTGAAAAAATATTTTCTATAAGATAGTCCGTTTATCGAGGACAGGAACATCGAAATCTACGCGGACGAAGTCGCGGGCGGAAGCTAGTATCCTACAAGAACATCATAATAATTAGGCAAAGTATAAACCAATTGATTGTTACTCTTTTGGCCTTGTAATGAGATGCGAGTGTATCTATCTGTATAACAGCAAATTAAATGGTCTTTTCACCCACGGGAAAATAGGCGTGATTTTATGTATGACTGACTTTATTGAAGACAATGACTGCTTTCCAAACAATTCTTGGTGAATGCCTCCCATTGTTCTGAAGCTATATTGTGTTGCCTCTACAGATTGGATTGATGCCAAATTAAAGGGAACAAAGTAACTAGTAACGGGACAGGACAAAAGGTCCTTAGAGCCGGAAAATCTTTGGTACAAACCTGGCTTTCACGATACCATAGCTTCAGTCATAATTCGTAAATTCTATGTGTTTTTGTAAAGTAAAAGGCTTCTTCTATTTCACACAGTTTTGGATCAATCACAAATCCTCATTAATACTCATTGAGTCATCATTTAAAAAATTGTACTTAGGTACCCTTTCCTTGGTTTCTGGTAGTTTTAAAAGTCATTATTGTAAACTTTAACGGGCTTACTCATTTGTTTTTTTTCACACTTTCCGATGTGAAAGCGGGACGCCGCTACGTGTAGAGTAGTGCAGCGTCTCCCTTCCACAAGATATGAGTAAGCCCGGCGAACAATAAAAATCATTTCGTATATAGACTACGTCCTTAAGAATCCACTTTACCACCCACAGTTTGTACCAATTACCTGGATTTTACGAGACCCACAGACAGTATTTAAAGTTAATAGTCTGAACAATGCTTAAACTGAAGGTATAGGTGCCAATTAAGTCTGATTAGTTGTAGTTTACAGTTAAAATTAATGGGTTTTAGAGTTGTTTTTAAATTTATTTTAGATCCAAAGTTTGTGTTCGACCACAAAACTTTTGTATTTAGGAATTGGGTCACCAGTAGAGGAAGTTCGATAGTGAAGTTTGAAATGTGAAATAATTGTGCCTTATATTTTTATATAATTATCAAAAGAGTAAGATTTTGTAACCTGACATTACAATAGCCGCAGTGGTTCATCATCATCATCAGCCGGAAGACGTCCACTGCTGGACAAACGTGTTTCCTTAAGCACGCCACAATGAACGACAACTTGCCATTTGCATTCACCAGTTGTCCGCAACTCTTACGATATCGTCGGTCCACCTGATATATATTTTCCTATCAATAAATAAGATCATGTCAGAGGCATACAGGTGCTTTAAACTCTGGCACCAGCTTGTTCACCAACCATACGATAAGACGAAGAATAAATAAGGTATACACTATACATGGACCTATATATAATACATTTGATATTGCTAGGAGGAACTATAAAAGAATCGTTACGAACAAAGATTACACGCAAAGTATCGCAAAACATGAACCATTATCTACATCGCTGTTTGATACTACGGCGCTACTCCTAGCTAGCAGGTGCAACTAAGTTTCTATGTAAAATACTGGATATTTTACTTTAGGCAAATGCATTTCTGCCAGACTCGAGTCATTAGGCTTCACCAGGTGACTACGGCAAGCACTTTACGAAATATCGTCTTAAAAGCCGCTCTAGTTTCGAATAAGGCTGCCCATTGAATGTACGACAGACTATTTAGGTGTTGAGTGCTACATTTTAGAGTCATGTTTTTAAGTTCTGCTGCTTATGTACCTACTTTTACAGGAATTTTTTATAAGAATTTAGTGCTATTTATTGATTTTGACTGTGCCTGTTGGTTTATAGAGAAGATGAGTCTGCTTTAAGAGTACATTAAAAAATAAATAATCCAGTTAAATTTAATTATGGCACGTTGCGTTGACGACATTTAGAAAACTGCGAAGACACCTAGATAAGGGGCGGTCAAAGAAGAGAGGGATGGCAGAGAAAAAGGAATACCTATTCATAGAATTGGGTAATAATGTACCGGGCTAAAATGATTATGATGATATTTAATATTAACTAGCCTACAACTGTCCCACTGCTGGGCATATAGCCTACTGTCATACAAATAAGGAACAACTATCGATCACCATGATTGCTCACGGTCACTTTACTATCCAGTATGCATAGGTATTGATGTTCTCTCCCACCGTTTTAGAATGTCTATATAAAAATTGAGAATCTCCTCCTTTTTTTAAGTCGGTTATAAAAAGTCTTGTGTTTGACTGTTTGCTTTAATTCAAATACATCGTTAAATGACACCATCATTCAAACTAGTATATAAAAAATGACGTGTAAAAGTGTTTTTTAAAAACCTATTTGCAGAAATAAAATCATTTTATCATAATGTATAAGAAAATTAGCTTACTGAAAGCTTGTTCCTTTTTTAGTAGTCGTAAACATACCTGATATCAAGTACGTACTTGCTCTTAACATGTTACTTTCATAACTTACTTTCGCACTAGTTCCAGTGAAGAATAGCTTGAGAATATTGATGATCAATATTTTATCAACATAATAATATATACACACA
The DNA here is from genome assembly GCA_905340225.1 of Abrostola tripartita. Classification (NCBI taxonomy): domain Eukaryota; kingdom Metazoa; phylum Arthropoda; class Insecta; order Lepidoptera; family Noctuidae; genus Abrostola; species Abrostola tripartita. Next base: position 3,450,043 of record HG996508.1, on the reverse strand, counting down.
AAAGACCAGTTTATATATACGATACGGCAGACGAAGATTTTATTCAATAATAAAGTGATTTATGAATTCACGAAACATCGCAATACAATAGACCAAATTAAGTATTTTAGCATCCATATTTCACAATAGTCCTGCACCTTCTGGGGACTTTTCATGGCTGTTCTTTTATAGAGCAGTTGTGTGTTGTCCCTAGCTGGTATCCAATTTCCTTTAAGATAAAAGATCTCAACGGGCCTCTGCGTGTTGTGTGTCCCCACGTAAGCCTTTTAAAAGACCGGGTATCTTCCGCATGGTGGATAGCCCGATAAAAAAGAAAGATATACATACACTCAATATAATTATGTATACGTAACATAATATATCGCCTGTATTCCCGAAAGGGTAGGCAGCGGCCACTACGGCAACTGGCGAAATGTGGGTGTAGGTACTATAGGTACACACCTACACACCTATAGTACAACCACATTTCGCAAGTTATGTTATAGGTCCCAATGTAAAAAAGGGCGAGCCTATTACCATCAATCGGGCACAAATCCAGATTCCGGACTGTTACTGAAAATTACCTAATGGAAGAACCCAGAAACACTTTGCCGTACTCGGGATTTAAACCCAGGACCTCGTGTTCAGCAGTCGTGCTTTGCAACGTTTAGACCAATGAGGTAGTCACCATATTTTATTTTATAATTATAAATACTCCAACATCAAGTTACATCCCAGCTAACTTGTACGTTAAGACACGAACACTAATTACAATTAACTATTAAGTGGCAGCCCTATTAATAACGCGATTAATCTATTAATTGACCTGAATTAATTTGAAGCTAAACATAATTTATAATAACAACATAAAAACAATTCGAAGGACAATTTGGATACATTTGCGGAGGCGAGAAAAAAGACGAGGCCGAAAATGGCACTAAATAGAGATTTGTAAAGAAATAAAGTGAGTATGATTGACGTTAAGAAGCTCATCTAAGTTTTATCCATTTTATACCTTTAACATAAAATCCCAGAGTCATTTTCTACTACATTTTAATAACGGAAAACCTGTCCAAGTTACCTTCATTTGCTTTATTATTGTTCTCAGAAAAATCGAAGCCTGATCTTTATAATGGTGACAATCATTTTTCTCGTTACTTAGAAGGACAAACTTAATGAGGGCGAAGGATTCAGAGCAGATTAAAAAAACGTAACTTTTTTTTTCAAAAGCGTGTTGTCTTTTTGTTATTTGTGCTAATTAGATGAGTTTTTGAATCAGAAGCATTGATTAAATTTGATTAAAATTTGAAATATTGGTAAAGTTTTATGTAAGTAGGTAGTATTTATAAACACTGCTTCGAACGCCACGATAAGCCGTTGGTCCTGCGCCTGATATCTCTCCGGTCGTGTTGGTCTTCCGTCCCATCGGACTATGAGAGTGAGGGAATAGAGACTGAACTTGTGTATACTTGTGCACTATAATATCTCCTGCGTAGACTCAGATGAGATAAGCGGCTGTGACGAGGAGTGGAGGAATGCCGTCAGGAGGACATTACACATTACCACCTCAATGGTAAGTAGAAGTGTGCGCATTCAGGGTTGTATTTAAAAGTCGATGAAGTGTTTTTTTACCGTGAAAATGAATCAACAAAAATAAAAGGCATAAATGCGCCTAGATTTAAATAGGAAAAAATAAAATAACTGTATGATATTCAGAAATGTGTAGATGTAGGTGTATTTTTAGTAATTTGATTCAAGTACTATTGTAGCGGGGATCCAATACATTCAAAAGAAGAATTTATTATTCCAACAGATTCAAGATTTGTTACGAAAGAAAGCCGAAAATAAAAATAAAACTATGAACCTCAGCCGAGAATTTAATAATACAAGTTGTAGTTGAGCCTGCCTATCAAATCCATTACAAGTTACGTTCACCACATGACAACAATGCCATTTGAAATGTTCTAAGCACTTATACTCATTTGCTATGGTAGATGTTGAAGTTAAATTATACTTTCGTAGAAATAGACAAGTCTAACATTGACCTTTCTTACGGGTTTCGTGGCGTTCTCACCTTCAAGCTGACTTCATAGGTCAAATGCTTGAAATAGACCTGAAATCGACGGTTTTGTACAGCAGCGTAACATGTAATAGTAATGGTTTGAAGGCACCTTTTACGATACATACATTTTTCTACATAACTTTTGTGAGAGTTATCCATGTGTCGTGTGGTATCCGGCCTAGAATTGACCACCAACACTGCGATTCCCAAGCCGCTTGCCAAGCGTGGGGATTATGGCGAACCCTCCCTTCTACAAGGAGGAGGCCTTTGTTCAAGAGTGGACATCTTACGGTTGATGATGATAATGATGATCCATATAACATATATTATATGTTTACTATACTTATATGCCTGTTTAACTCACGTCAACATTTGAGAATGCCTGACTAGTTTCGGACTCAAACAAACAACTAAACAGGGGCTCCGTCCGAAACGAGCCGGTCAATTATTTGACATGCACACGACAGCGACAGGTATTATTATCATCATCATCAGCCGGAAGACGTCCACTGTTGGACAAAGGCCTCCCCCTTAGAAAGGGGGGGAGGTTTACATAATCCCCTCGCTTGTCAAGCGGCTTGGGGATTGCATTATTGGTGGTCAAGTTAAAGAAGCGCTGCTGCCCATCTTGGTTTTTTCGCTTAGTCGCCTCTTACGACACCCACGGGGGGAAAGGCGGTGGTCAATTCTAGACCGGATACCACACGGCACACGAGTTTATTTTAATAATGGTTAAAAAAATTTGCAAATATTTTATAAGTAAAAGGGTCAAAGAGCAACTAAAGCAACGTTTTACAATAAAAACTTTTTTGTAAAGCTAAACACGCTGACTATGTTTAAGCCACAAGTCTGGCCCATTGTGTAAATACATCGTTGCCATTTAATGTTTATGCATGAATTGTTGTTAGTTGCTCACAAACCTGACTAGCCAGTATTACAGTTAGGCTGACATAATTTATGTAGCTGTCGTTCTTGAATTACATATACGGTGACGTCAACTACGTGGAATACAAAATCTATGACGGTGTCAGAATTGTTACGAGTCATAATTCAGGTTTCAACACACACTTTATTTACGGTTAGTCAGTGGTCTTACAGGTGTGATAGCCGAGTTACATGACCGTTGGACTGCCAAGTCAAAGGTAGCAAGTTCAAACCTCGGCACGCACCAATGTTTTATCAAATTCTTGCGTTCTATAAATTAGTTATCAGTTGCTAAAATCGGTGAAGGATAACATCGTGAGGAAACCGGCACACCTGAGAGATTTTTCCACGGTGTGTTAAGCCACGTCAGAGGCCTACAGGCGGTTTCAACTCTGACACCAGGTTGTTCATTAACCATACGATGAGAAGGAGCGGTGTCTTGGAATAACTAAGGGATTATTATAAAATCCTGAGTTACCTAGGTACCTAGTATAAGTTTATATTATTGCGTGCTATTTTGAGCGAATTGTATTAACCTTTGTAAAACATTACCATCTGTAATTTACCTAGTACAGTTTTTGCAATTAAATTTAATTGCATTACATTTTTTTTTAATAAACGTCGCCCCACCTCATATGTTCTCCCGTATCGTGGGTGCGTTTCACAAACAAGTAATATCACATACACAAACACCCAGACTCGGGACAAACATCTGCGGATCGCACAAATTTTTGTTCCGCAACTCTAAGCGCAGCAGTCCAATCGCTTAGCCACTGCGCCGATCGGGCGGTCATTAGCTATGCGTAACATTGTTACTTGCCTGGTTGTAAACCGGCAACCTTGCGCACACAAAGCTGGTCTATTAACCACTAGATTATAACGACAATGCCTCGTATAATAATAACAGCCTATAACTGTCCCACTGCAGGGCAAAGGCCTCTTCTCGTATAGAGAAGGATTGAGCATTGATCACCACGCTAGCTCACTGCGGGTTGGCGATTTCAGATAATTAAATCCAGGTTTCCCTACGATGTTTTCCGTCACCGTTAGTCAGTGGTGTCCTAGAATATCTAAGAAAGTATTTATGACATTGAAAAAGTCACATTGATACTTGCCTGGGTTTGAACCTGCAACCTCGTGCATAGAAATCCGGTATGTCAACCACTGATGCCTCGTATAACATTAATTAAAGCTAAGAACTCTAAAGATCTTTAAACACTGCCTCAGTTACCTCGGTTATTCTTTCTCAAAGGGACTGTTAGCAATGCTTGATAATTTAAATTTTAAACATTAATTAGTACATCATAATCAAAGGTTTTAATGAAGTCATAAAATACATTATTTGTTTTTCAGTGCTTTTCTTGTAAGTTTTATAATTAATGTAGACTTGCTCTGTTTTTATCAACACCGTTGTAATAACATCAAATAAATTATTTTAATTACCATGTATACAATATGATTTTCATTTTATTAAAACAGTAGGTTAATTAACACAGTGTCTAGGTTTGCTAATTAAAAACATTGACTATAAATGTAAATATCTGCTAATTTATTTTTCTATGATTTAAATAAACTTTGTTTTTTTAATAACTGAATTTCGTATTCCAGGGTATATTCGTGTTGGTATAATTATGTATTATGGATCTGTCTAGGTATGGAACATATAAAATAGCTCATTATAAATACAATTATGCTTGTATTCCCGAAGGAGTAGGCAGAGGTATATCCTTCGGCGTACTATACACACTACACAGTACACCCACATTTTGCCAGTTATGTTATAGGTCCCAATGCAATAGGAACGAGCCTATTGTCTATGGCTATGCCTATTATCATTAACCGGGCATACATCCAGATTTAATAATACTACTAAAGATTAACTACAAGAAAAACTCAATAACACTTTGCCCAATTGGGGCAGCTAATTCGGGATTCGAACATAGGACTTAGCTCGGCAGTCGCTTTTAGAGACCACTTGACCAAGGAGGCAAAAAGTATTTAGCATTCCTAATTAGTAAAAAATACTAATACTAAAGACCAAAAATAACAATAGGTAAGTACATCTCTACTTTTAATCTTACCAAACTGAACGTTTTATCTAACTTCAAATGCGTCTTAATCTTGAGACGATCTTAGCCTCACTAAGATAAGGTTAGGCGTCTAAGCTAAGGCCTTTCCTACAATTAATGCTGAGGTCACAAGGCTTACTGAAGGTTACTGAAAGGTCCAAATTGTAAGGTGAACTTCTAGTTGAGATTCAGCGGATTGTGAATTCAATTTACTTGAATTTATGGCGATTTATGGAATAGAATTGAAATATTAATATTAACAAGTAAGTATAAGCTTTGTTTCGCTCCGTTTGTGTTTTAGAATGCTAGGCAATGATTTATGACTGTGAGGTAAAAATGAGTGCACTCTAATATCTTCTTCCAATTAAAATCGATCAGAAGAACCAATTTCACAAGAATTGGTAAAGGACCGGATTGTTCTGATATTCATTAAGAGTGGTGTAATGTCTTTTATGGTCCTATGGTACGGTAATCGTATGACACCAGACATAATTCAGACGCTGGACAAACAGCTCAATGTTTTTTTGAGGCACATTTTGATTATGTGAAAACCGTTTCCCCATCCATGAACCGACCGTGACAAGTACTGCTTAACCTTGCCACCTTAGAGTCAGCGCAGACCGAGAGGAATGATCCTCGCGCGTTCTCGAGCATTTTCTTTACGGCTCGTTGACTCCATAAAACATATAATGATAATATTTTTTGTCATGTTCAAACATACAACACGATTGTATTATTTTTATATTCCTATTTAAATAAGTATAGATAGGTAGTTATATACTAATAACATTATATAACCATAATTATTAAATCTTAACCTATAACTTATATGGGTACATATTATGTGTTAGTATAAGTTGCACTTTATAACAACAGATTTAAAATAATTTTCGAGTGTGTTGAAAAAAATCCCATCCTCTGCGCTCCTCTTAGCCTGCGCAAATCCTTAGCTAGTTACAACTTCTTTAAGAGTCTCTAATATTCCATGGAGCTTAATAGTGTCGCAATTGGCGTAGTTGTCAAGGTCTTCCGAAGTTAATTGACGCAGTTCGGATACCGCGCGGAGCCAATAATTACTTGCCCGATAACGATTGTAGTAATCTAGGAAATCCAATTGTGAGTAGGCTATAACGTTATATTATCGTTAAGTACCCTTAAGACGTAATTAGGTCCCTTTTCCTTTTTAGCTTTGGACCTTAATATAAGTTCATCGGAATTATGTGGAGCTAGTTACTACCCGTGACTTTTTCTGCCTGGCAAAGTTTGCCAGTAGCTGGGGTGGCGAACCTATTGCTATTCATCAGGCCCACGTCGATTTTGTCATATCTTTTGATTTCTTTTACCAGCGACCGAAAATGTTTCTATTAAAATAATATTTTAGCCCAGTAAAGATTTATTATCCTTTTTTTTTCTTCTCTTATTTTAATCAATATTTTTTGGTCTATATTTCTCCATGTATGTATATACTAAAAAAACACTTTTCGAGAGCACCTTGTGATCAGTAACAGAGACTCCTCTTTCGGTGTTTTCTCCTTTGACATGCATTTTAATGGTCTAGGACTTGGTTTTTTATTTTAAAAATGGTCTTTCTATTATTTCAGCAACGTCAGCACTGATAGCCGAGTGGTATGACCGTTAGACTGCCAAGTCAAAGGTTGCAAGTTCAAACCCCAGCTAGCACCAATGTCTTTTCGGATTCATGTGCGTACTTTAAATTAGTTATCAGTTGCTAAAAACGGTGAAGGAAAACATCGTGAGGAAACCGGCACACCTGAGAGATTTTTCAACGGTGTGTAAAACTATGTCAGTGCCCTACAGGCACATGAAACTCTGACACCAGGTTCTTCATCAACCACACGTTAAGATAAAATTACTAGCTTCACCACGTTTTGTAGAAACGAAGAATGAATGCTTAGAGACTGAGCCAATCAGAAAATAGGCTAGTAGAGAGTATTCTACGTATCTACATACCTTCATACGTCTTCCCAGACCGCAATCTTCGTCAACCAACGGGGCGTAAGACCATTACAACTTCCTTATCTATTTCTCAGGACCCTTAGAGTTATGGAGCATATATCATTAGAATACGGGGTCCATCATTAAACTTAAACAATGTATGGGAGAAGGACCCCCAATTTACATAATCTGATGATTTGTTATTCACGAGGGAGCTCATTTTGGTAGACCTTTATTGGTTTAGTATCTATATAATTGCTATGCATGAAATTTAGGTGTAAATGTTATGTGACTTGTAAAACCGATTAGCTCATTCGAATTTACGAGAATGATAGAACCTATTTTTTAATCCAAATTATTATTATATAGCAATAAAATAATGAAGGCTAAAATAATCACAATGGCCAACTTTATTCGTATTAGGTATACTGGTCTTTTGATACATTGAAGCTACTTACTGCGGCTACAAGGACCATTTTTTTTGTAACTGAATCGTATCGACTCCAATCCTGCATCAAATAGGTTCAGACATAAATTCCCGTGATATGATATCGAAACTATAACAATTAAGAGTAGGTACTTATTTACTAAATCTAATCTCCAATAATCACTTAACAACGTAGGTAATCTTACTCCAAAGCAGGTTTCGTATACAAAATATTACATAGCAACATCACATTCTAACCGTACCAAATAGGATTAATTGGAATCGAGCATCGAGCTTACCGGTAATGCTCTTAAAAACCGCGGTGTTGAGTGTTTGATTATTCAGTTACCGGTAATTCCGAAGCGATGATTGAATTGATTTGGATGTAATAAGTTTAGATTTGTTAGGTTGGTGTTGATGTTATGTAACGACGTAACGTTGTATGTCGGGTGGCGGATTTTGGGAATCATTTTTGAGGTCAAAAGTGAGAAAATGTCGTGATACTTTACAGGTTATGATATTTTTGTTTAAAGTTGCGTACTTAAGGACCAGATTTAAATGATTGTTATCCTGAAAAATTGTAATGCGACTATTTTTCATTAATAATTATTTCATTACTACTTAGCTGCGGTGTTGCTACATTTTAATTTTTTTTTAAATGTGGCGGACATTTAAAAAAAATTTAAAATGTAGCTTTTATCTAGGGTGTCAGCTACCTCCATACCAAATTTTAACAGAATTGGTCCAGCCCTTTGAGCGTGAAGAGGTAACAAATATACAATTATTATTGGTGAGATTAGTGTGAAACAGCGTGTACCAGAAAGAGTATATCTATTTAAATAGGCGAAAACTACAGCTGGTATAGAATCCTTCTACATAATACCAGCTCAATATATTAACCTTGTACCAATGTAATACCCTTTCCATTACACGTTGTATATTGCGTCTTATAATAATGCCTAACGATAGTTTAAAAGAAATGTTTAAATAAGCTGATGTAAAATAAAAAATAATATAAAAAATCTTTAATTTTTATTTTAAAATATAATTATGATTAAAATAGAATACCTATGTACTCTTTAATCCAATAAAGTAATTAAATCCAAGGATATTTTGTGTGTTACCTCCCATCACCCGCAAAGTGAAATGTGGGCAACCGTTGCCCGCCGCTTCCGGCAGCTCATTTCCGGCGGATAAGGAAACCCGACTGGCTTCCGTTAAGAAGATTCCTTGAAATATCTTACCATTGTGAACGTCTTTATCAACTAGGTATACATTCGTTGTTAACATTAAGGTAAATGTTATATGGTTAAAGTAAACGTTACACTGCCTCGTTGGTCTAGTGGTCGCTAAGCGCGACTGCTGAGCATGAGGTCCTGGGTTCGAATCCCGGGTCGAGCAAAGTATTATTGGGTTTTTCTGTTAGGTAAGTCTCAGTAGAAGGTGTCTGGATTTGTGCCCAGTTAATGGCAATAGGCTCGCCCCTATTACATGGGAACCTATATAATAACTGGCGAAATGTGGGTGTACTATACGTGCACCTCTGCCTACCCCTTCGGGGAACATAGTCGTAACGATATGTATATATTATGCCATGGAATTTTATTTATTTAATTTACATGACCCAGACCGGGGTGACTGATAGATTACGGTGGCTAATAAATATTTTTACCTAATAACGAACGTTTTAAAAACCCGAAATAACCCGACCTATATACCCATAACGTCAAACGTCTCATCCCAACGGATTACAAGGGTCACCCAGCCTTACACATCCCTTCCCATCCTTGACTAATCCTAGCCAATGATGGGCTGTCTGTCCCTCTCTGGCTTAGTTAATTAGAAAGAGACGGTGTGTTATCGTAGAGTTCAGGTTCTCAAACAATGTAAAGCGTACGAAGAATTTGTTTTTGTTTAAAAAGGCCATTTTGTTCCTGATCTGTATTTGATTAAGTTTTAGACACAAAGGATTACAATATAGTACCAAGGCAGTAATAGTAATTGGGTGTACTACAACACACCAATTTGCCGAGGTTCAACCAGGAACCTTGTGCCTACAAGTCTGGTCTGTCAACCACTAGGCCATTACGAGTGTTTACTAATTACATAACATCACGCCTGTAGTCCCCGAAGGGGTAGGCAGTGGTGTGTAGTACAGTCACATTTCGCCTGTTATATTTTAGGCTACAGTGTAATAGATGGTGAGCCTATAGCCATCACCCGGGCGTGAATCCAGACTCAGTGCTGCTACTGAGAAACCCAGTGACACGTTGCTTGACTCGGGATTCGAACCTAGGGTCTCTTGTTCAGGAGTTGCACTCAGCAGCTGTCTAGTCTAAAGGATTTTTTATTAATCTATATTACCCTAATTTTTCGCCAACCATCGTAAGTCGCTAATAACTAACCTACTGTCATTCATAGGGCTAACACTGATAGCCGAGTGGTATGACCGGTGGACTGCTAAGTCGTAGGTCGCAAGTTCATACTCTGGCACGCACCAATGTCTTTTCGAATTCATGTGCGTATTTTAAAATTAGTTATCAGTTGCTAAAAACGGTACAGGAAAACATCGCAAGGAAACCGGCACACCTGAAAGATTTTCCAACGGTGTGTAAAGCCATGTCAGGCGCCTACAGGCGGTTTTAACTGTGACACCAGGTTGTTCATCAACCATACGATAGGAAGAAGAGGGAACAAGTCAATGGTTACAAATGGATTTTCTTTTAGACTTTAGGCTATCCCTCAAATACATTTGTCAAGAAATCAGCGGTGAACAGTAATAAAATTAACCGGTCCCTAGGGCCACATTTAATCTCGAGCTTCATGTTCGTACGGTACAGAGTAGCTACACGATTCGTTCATGTAAGACATACTGGAAAACTTAAGTTGTAAATTCTATATATACGCTGACAATTGTATCAGAGATTTTTTGTCACTGACATAAGCTGTTGGGTGTTAATTGGAATCATCAGAGACACAATGTAAAATGGATCGTCACATCAGCCTATTAAAGTACATTTCTGGACGTAGGCCTTCCCCAGGGTACGCCACAAGGCCCACTCTCTAAATTATGGGTTCTTTCTATTATTATTACTAGACAGCATGTAGAAAAAAATCTATCTCTCTATTTTCACCAAAGAGATATTTAAATTTTGACAGATTCTAAAAAAAGTACCTTGTAAAAATCATTTCGATTGACATTACTGGATATATATTTTTACTTAACATAGTTTTAACAATAAAAATCTGCAGTTTATTTGGACGAGAATCACTTACAGTATTTTGTTTCAGATATGTTTTGATCAGAGTTATTTTTGTGGATGAACGTTGGCAAAATATAGTCGACACTTTTAATTGAGCTGAACTATTCTGGAATTTCAATCGAGAATCTGGATTCCAGAATACAATATTTCAAACGTAACAGGCTGTCACATACAAACTATTTCATATTTTTTAAATAAATTCTACGGATGAGGCCAATGATATTTCAAAAAGTGCAGATATGCTACGAGTGCGCTCATTTTGAATTTTAATAAAGAACCATTGTAGTCTTGGGCAATACAATAATTGTTGTCTGATTTGACATAAGGCTAGTGTAGTTCGGACTCATCGGAACACTTTTCGTGTTCATTTTGTTAGAATTTCACGTACCAATGATATGTCAAAAAGTATACTTTTTGACATATCATTGGATGAGGCTCACCTCCTATTGCATGCAACTGCCAACTGATAGTCTTTGGTGGAACGTGATTGTGTAAACGACACTTCTGTATCCCATCGGGAAATATGAACGTGATGTTATTCATACATGTATGTGTTATCAGTGTTTATTCAATTTGTCAAGAGGATCATATAGTATAGGAGCAAAACTAACCGTTAAACGTAGCTTTCTGACGCACGATGTATCGATATATGGAAAACGGTCACCCATCACAAGGCGGACCGTGACAAGCATTGCTTAACTTTAAAGGTTAGCTGACTACGGCAGTTACCTTTTTAAACTTCCAAATGAGATAAAAGATATTGAAAGACTGACTACCTCTTTGGTCTAGTGATCGCTTACAGCGACTGCTGAGCACGGGGTCCTGGGTTCGAATCCCGAGTCAGGGAAAGTATTATTGGGTTTTTCATTAGGTTATTCTCAGTAGCAGCATGGGGTCTGGATATCTGCCCGGTTGATGGCAATAGGCTCGCCCTATTACATTGGGACCTGTAACATAACTGGCAAAATGTGGGTGTACAACTGTATACACCTCTGCCTACCCCTGCGTGGAATACATATTTATATGTTATGTTTATATTAAAGGTTAGGACCAAAATATTGCTTACTCAATGTTTCTTAATACCAAAAAAAACACATATCTAAACGGTTGGTCGACTCTTCACGTGACCAAAAGGCTGGTTTGTTTTTCGGCCAAAGAATTAGCATTGCCATTCAACGTGGCAATGCCGCCAGCCTTCTGGGTACCCTGCCAGTCGACAGTGATGAGGAGAAATATCTTGATACATAATTTTTTATGTTTTTTGTGTGTATATATTTTTAGTTTTAATAATATAACAGGTAGTATAATACCAAAAGGATTTAAGTGTTGGATATTAATAGTTACCGAAGATTTATTTTCAGAAACAATACAGTATCGAAACTCCCAGAAGCTTTGGAGCGCAAATTAATCTTCGTGTACCGTTGAGTACCCCACTTGGGTCGATTGTTGTAACTACATAATATACAGTTACAGGGTGATTGGAAAGTCAACGCTATACTAAGAAAAGTATATTATTATTTTATTTTATACCTTCTCTAAAAATAAATAAGTAAATACTTTATAACAATGGTGTGTATATATAATTAAAACTGATTGGCGCAGTGGCTAAGCGATTACACTGCTGCGCTAAGGGTTTGATTACCGCATGGGGCAAAAATTTGTGCGAGCCACATTTGATTGCACAAATCTTTGTTTTGTGCGGGAATCGAACCCGCAACTGCCAGCACAGCAGTCTAATCGCTTAGCCATTGCGCCAATTAGGTCCTCTTTCGTTAAGATATAAATGCAATTTCAGTAAAGAAAGAAAATCAGTAGCCAACACAAGCGTATTAAATGAAACCTAAAAACCGAACACAGCTCTCTAGAGACGCGGCGTAGCAAAGCAATTTGCTACGAGCTACGAATACGTAGTCTAGTCTACATGGGTGAACGTGAAACATTAGATACCATTTTTAAAATTTACTTATCATCATCATCATCAGCCGAAAGACGTCCACTGTTGAACGAAGGCCTCCCGCTTTTAAATTTACTTATACTCGTACATAAAATAAATAACTAAAAATAAAAATAAGTATATTTCATATTATACTTGTGATACATTGCTTGTCACGGAGTCTTCATTTAAGCATGGAAAATGCCTGTAGTTGAAGGCTCCTCTTCTCTATCTTATAATATTCATAAGTGCGATAAAATTATAATTTCTTATACTACCTACGTTAAAAACAAATAATAATACATACAAATAATACATTAAAAATCAAAATGTTATGCATCGAAATATTCCTCTTTATCGCTATCGACTGGTAGGGTGCTCACTGCCCAAAATATTTGGCGGCATTGGCGCGTTGAATGACTACTTACTGTATACTTAAAGGGGCTCGTAGCAACGTGGCTACCGCGCAGATCAGTCGATTTGCGAAGTTAAACCGTGCTCGCCGCGTTCAGTCTTGTGATGGCTGACCGTTTTCACACGTGAGACCCCTCCGTGCTTCTGAAGGCACGTTGAGCCGTTGGTCCTGCGCCTTATCTCTCTCCGGTCGTGTCGGTCTACCGTCCCATCGGACTACGAGAGAGAGGGAATAGGGAGTGCACCTGTGTTTGCGCGCATACTTATGCACTATAATATCGCCTGCGTAGTTGGCTAGTCTCAGATGAGATCGGCCGCCGTGACCGAAATTCGGACAGGAGAATATTACTGTATACTTAGCTAAAATATGTTGTAAAAGAAAATCGATGGAATCACGAATACCTATCGTAGCTCCCACGAGATGCGATGTAGCAAACTAATCCGCTACGAGCTACGAAATCGTGTAGCTAAAACTTACTGATAAAATTTTAACTCTACTGTAATCTTATCAGTCACTTTATATAGTTACTAGCATGGTATATCAGTTTCATATTAAAAATAGTCTTCTTATCGTTTGGTTGATGAACAACCTGGTGTCAGAGTTTAAACCGCCTGTAGGCCTCTGACATGGCTTTACACACTGTTGAAAAATCTCTCAGGAGTGCCGGTTTCTTCACGATGTTTTCTTTCACTGTTTTTAGCAACTGATAACTAAATTATCGTACGCACATGAATTCGGAAATACATTGTTTCGTGACGAGGTTTGAACTTGCGACCTTTGACTTGGCAGTCCAACGGTCATACCACTCGACTACCACTGCTAGTAAGTATCTTCGTAGTAATACGAAGATGGTTAGACCAGTTTCAGATGGCATTGGCTTCTTTTTCGTAATAATGATGATACTCTGCACTGTGAACTTCCCATGTATCTGTATATATATATGAAATATAGAATTTTCAAACACCTAGCGTGTAGAAATTATCTACAGAACTTCTGGAATAATGTAATGGTATAACCAATCGCTAATCATTCAAAAATAATAATAATTATACATTTTTGTTATTCAATTCAAAATTTGCAATAAAGCTTTTCTTACCTAACATTATTATTCCGTTATCAGAATATGCCAAGTAAAGTAATTTATTTTCTAGAAACGTGGTCATAATTGTCACCTTTCATTTGTTAATTTTCATCATCACAATCATGTTACAGTAATGCGTTTGTTCTACAATATACATATATGTACACATATATATGTAGTATACAAAGTATGAAGAAATACTGTGTAACAAGAACGTTCACGTAATTACGATGGAAAGAAAATCAATAGAAACCCAAAAATCTAGCGTAGCTCTCCAGGGATGGTTCGTAGCAAACTAATCCGCTACGAGCTACGGGCTACGCGAACGTAGACGTAGAGGCGGCGGAAAATATTGAACGGTGAAGTATTTATTTCTATAACAGTAACACTGACTTGAGACTGCCACGTTGGTCTAATAGTCGCTTACCGCGACTGCTGAGCAGAGGTACTGGGTTCGAATCCCGGGTCAAGCAAAGTGCTATTGGGATTTTCCATAAGGTAATTCACAGTAGCAGCACGGAGTCTGGATTTGTACCCGATTGATGGCTATAGGCTTGCCCCTATACATATACAATAACTGGCGATATGTAGGTGTACGTTACAGTCACCTCTGGTAACATTCTGTTACGGGTGGTTATACTTTCATGGTTATTGCCAGTAAATAACCTATAAGGGTCTATGTAAAAAAGGCTCCATCTTCAGAGACGATTGGACTGCTGCACTAAGGGTTCGATTTCAGCACGGGACAAACATTTGTGCGATCCGCGATGTTTATCCCGAGTCTGGGTGTTAGTGTATGTGGTTTTCCATGTTTGTGAAACGCACCTATGGTACAGGAAAAAATCCTAGTGTGGGACAAGGTGCTTTTTTAACAAAAAATAAAGTACCCTTATATCATCTAATTATAGTAGTGTGAAAATAAATATAATCTTAAATTAATGTATTTCCTAACATCCTGGCTCTACACGTAAGAGTGTACCTATCAAACTGTATGTCACCGACACACATGCAGCCCCACTCTACCACGAAATCACGTGCTGCAGCAATTTGCATAAGTAGTGAGAAATTGAAGAGCACCTGCATGACCTATTTCACGCATGGAAAGCTTCGCTCATTGCATGTTGTTATTATGTCAGTACCAATGATATATGAAAAAGTATAGATACGTCATAACATCACGCCTGTATTCCCTACATTTCGCCAGTTATGTGTTAGGTCCCAATGTAATACTGGCGAGCCTATTGCCATCAACCGGAAACAATTTCAGACTCCGTGCTGGTACTTAGAATTACGTAATGGAAAAACCCAGTAACGTTTTTCCGTCCCGGGATTTGAGCTCAGGACCTCGTGCTCTGCAGTCGCGCTAAGCAACCGCTAGACCATCGACGCTGTCATATTATATGCCAACAAAATGAACGAGAAAAGTGTTCTAAACTCTGAGTCCGAACTGCACTAGTGTCATGTGTCAAATCGGACAATAATTGTACTACCCTAGACTACAATTGTACACTTTTCGAGTCTTCAAAATGACTGCGCTAGTAACATATCTGCAGTTTTTTTAATTATCATTGGTCAGTACACACAAGATGTACCTAACTAATAACTTGATGATGATTTTTATGTAAGAGGAAGGCAAAATGTAAATAATGTTTTTTATACTTTTTATTTAGACAATATCTTATGAGGAAATATTGGAAATAGTATTTAAGTATTTTTATAATACTGTATAAGAACAGACAAAAGAAATTCCGATGATTAAATTTTTGAGTATACTTGACTAATATTAATAAAAGGATATGGCTTATCTTCCTTGAGATTAGCAACGTATTTGAACGTAGAAAACAGATCTGAATAATCCTTTTATTTTTGACTGTTTTTCTAAATATCGCCAACTCTAAGGTTTTTTCTGTATCGTGAGTGCTTTTCTCAGGCATGAAATATTACATTAACAAACATCCAGACTCGGAACAAACATCTGTGGATCGCACAAATTTTCATCCCTTGCGGTAATCGAACCCGCAGCCCTAAGCGCAGCAGTCCAATCGCTTAGCCACTGCACCAATAGGGTCATCGAAATGGTAAGGTATAAAAATATTTTATTTCGTTTTCAGCCTTCCGGATAAATTAATGGCATACGTTTGATTAAAAACCGTAATAAAATGATTATAGAACATTACAATACGTTACTTCAAAATGGTTCTACGACTCTCTTATCCCGTTAGAAATGGTTAAGAATAACGATATACAGGTGCTACGGCGTAGCAAATATGTTACCTACGTTGCTACGCTAGTTGCTGAAGCAGTTACGTAACTCTGCTACGCGCATCTTATGTTTGTAGAGCGGTTCTTATGTTTGTAGAGCAGTTGCCTAGTTAGAATCCGTGCTACGATTTTGACTTGATAATCTCAAACGGCATGAGATATTTCTAAGATATAGTTTATATATTATAGTTGATGCCGATGCGGACGCAAAGAAGAAAAAATATTGTAGTTATTTATTTATTTTGTACAGGTAAAGATGGCCGAAAATAACTGGACTTATATTTTATTCTATCTGCTAGACCCTGCTGTGTTCGTTGCCAAAATTTTTATATTGAGTGATACAAAAAAAAAAAGAAAAATCGGTACTATGTATTTAATAATTATATAATAATATTTCTAGTCATCATCTTAATCATCAGCCTATGTCTCTTCACTGCTGGACTGCCTCTCCTATGACACGCCGCTGAGCTCGATCTTGAAAACGACTTGGTAAATACTAACTACGCTCCGCGGTGTTACCCGCTGCATTTTTTCGGGATTGAAAGTAGCCTACGTGTAATTCTAAGGTGTCAGCTACCTCCATACTTAGCATAGTTTTAGCAAAATTGGTCCAGCCGTTTGAGCGTGAAGAGGTAACAAACATACAAACACACTTACAAACTTTCGTCGTTATAATTTTTTTTTCGCCTTTATTAGTGTGGTATTTTCTCTACCTACCCCTTAACGAAACAAAGACACGTAACACAGACACAATTCAGTAGAACACGATTACAATTATCAAGCTCTTTCACATCATAAATCACAATAGCCTCAAATTAGCCGTTTTAGCCAAGATAACTGGACCGAATTCAGTTCGAACATAAACTCTGTAATTCACAAAGTGTTACGCACATACAAATTAGACGATTCGTATATTGACTTTGTTATAGATTTGAAAATTCAATTTTCTGCTGGAAAATCAATAGGTCTCTAGTCTTTGAAGTGTGGGTCGGGCCCTACCATTTGTAGCGTTGATTAAAAATTTGTGATTCACTTCCAGCTAATATTTCAGTGAGATTATTTATGAAAGTTTATTTTTCATTTGGGAATTTATCCGTTAATTCCAACTTGAATTCTCGTTTGTGAATGTATTTCTTATAGTTTATTAAATATATTTTTTGTGAATAAGGCGAAAGATGTATGCCAAGATCGTAGCAAATGGAAATCCCTGGTATCTGCCTACCCCTGCCTATTATCTGCGGTTCGCACAAATTTTTGTCCCGTGCGGGAATCGAACCCTTAGCGCAGCAGTCAAATCGCTTAGCCGCTGCACTAATCGGGTCATCATGTATCATCATCATCAGCCGGAAAATGTCCACTGTTGAACAAAGCCCCCCCCCCATTTATGTATGTGACAATTATATTAAATAAACGAAAGGTTAATTGTAATCACTACTCAAAGCTCCGTACAAAAGGATAAAAACTGACCAAACTTTAACAGTAAACATTGCTTTTTTTTACTCAAAGTTTCGGCAACGTAGCCAGTAATCCATCAAAGGACACCGAAGCGTACCAAAGCCATTAGGGTATGTGTCACATTTGCAATCGCATTAATGAATGGAATGGATGATCCGTTTTGTGAAAGGATAGCAAACTAGGTTAAGGTTTGTTTTTGCTCAGGGTTTTTTGGCTCAAGATATCTTGTCTATAAAAACGTAGTTTTGATGGTCCTATCGTGTATACATGAGTAAAAATTCCTTTGACGTGGAAAAATAATAAGCCAGAAGGATGGTATCAGCAGGATGGTATGGCTGATTGCCTAGGGCTCGCCGGGCAAGCTAATAAACAATAAATAATATATTATGATCTTTGTCGTGTACGTTCTATGCACCGTTATTGAACACGTAAAAACCGAATAGCAATGTTATAATCTGCTTGCATGTATACTTGATAGGTTAAGTTCTCCTAAATTAATTGCTTTAAAGTTAGGTAAATAAGATGTGCCTTGTTTTCTTCTTTCGAATACAAGTATGACCATAAAAGTATTATTTACCAAAAAAAATAAGTATATAAAGTAAGTTTTTGCATAGTAATTTATGGACCTGTAATTTTTTCCATATTATATTATTTAAAAAAAAAATATCAACTAGGCTTCGTAAGTAAATGTAAACTCATTAATTCATTAGCCCAATGGTAGGGGCTTCATTGCGCCTAATTAACGAGGTTATTAGCGATTATAGTTAGCAATATAATTAATTAATTTGTTATTCTCGAGTGGGAAACAAAGCGTTTAGCGGTATATACCTTAGCACTAATAGCCATTGGACTACCAAGTCAACGATCGCAAGTTCAAAGCCCGGCAGGAAACCGGCACATCTGAGAGATTTGTCAACGGTGTGTAAGCCATGTCAGAGGCCTACAGGCGGTTTAAATTCTGACACTTTGGTTAAAATCACAGCGATTTCGATGTCGTATACCTAAGAAAAAATAAACGAAAAACATTTGCTCTTTGAAATAAAACTATTTTTACGGATTTTATCGCGGTTTTAATTTTGTTTTTTGGTCCCGACGTTTCGAATCCTTTACAGCATTCATGGTCACGGGCAGACTGACTAAAAATTAAAAAAAAAAAAACATTTGCTCTGTTTATTATTTTTTTTAAATTTTTAGACTTTTATTTTATTTAGGTCTGTATTATGTATGTTTGCTTTGAATATACTACTGTACAAAGAACACATCTGAAAGAGTAGGCAGCCGGGTTCTAACTGTTCAATTAGCCCTCATTGTTTCACATTCGGCAAAGACTTTGATATTGTTTCGCAGAATAATGTGTGTAGTTACACATAGTCTGTCGCAATTGACAAAACTATTGTATTGTTCACGAACACTGAACCAGATGATGCCTAGTTGCAAAAATATAGTTTTTTCTCAGATTCTACTCAGAGACTTTCGAGCGGCAGAAGTATAATAATCTAATTGGTAATTATATTTTGAGCCGCTTGGGGTCAAAACACTTGGGCCATGGGATCCAAGCTCGCATTTCTTATTCAGAGACTTATCTAAAATTCTAAACGTCGACTCTTCACGTGACCAAAGGGCTGGCTTGCTTTTCAGCTAAAGAATTAGATTAAACTTTAGTGTATTCATTTTTTTATTGTACTACAAAGAAATTTAGACTCTAGTCATATAAATACCTAATTACTAAGTTCCTCACAGAGTAGGAGGGTGCTAAATAATCTCAGTCGGGTAGAACGAGTCTGTGACGGACTTAGGCAAGCTTTGTCCCGTGTGTACTGGCTTAAATGTCTCTTCGTGGAAACTGAGGGAAGATGATTATTCTAGATTTTATTATTTGTATGCTTTGTTTTGTTGGGTTGTGTTAGTTGTGAATTCAAAACACGTCCGTCAAACAATGTAGTTTTATTGTACAGTTTATTTTTTATAAAATATCTTTTTCCATAGTCTACTTACTGATATTTTACGTTGCCACGTGACATTTTAAACGTATTTTGCCACCATTAGCTAGACTAAAACTTATGAAATTTAAAATTCTATAGCGAAAGGGCTTTAATAAATGAGCCAAATTTCATGCCGGAAGATGTCCACAGCTGGACAGAAGTCTCCCCCTTAGAACGCCACGATGAACGACAACTTGCCATTCTTATCCATTCCTAAAAATATCATGTATGTAAATGAAATACTTTACGAGTTGTGATGGGGTCACAAGTAGCTGGAAATGGTTCGTGTTGCCTGTTCTTTTTTTTACTTCGCTGGACACGCTTCTACGTGTCTAGATCCCAGGAATACGGGGACAAATCATTTTATATATAAAAATGTCGAAAAACATTTTTTTTTGTGTTCGGCCACAATATTGTATTGTGAAAACATACGGTGAACTAAGGTCCGTCTAAAATACTTACCAGAAGAGTTGTATTGTATTTCATCAAGGCTAAATTCACCAAATTCAGTAGTCAAGGGGTGATCAATGTCAAATATCGGAATCAATACAAATTGGTTAGCTTCTTAGAAGCGTTAGTTTCTTAGAATAAGTAATTTCAAAAACACAGACAATTACTGTATTACCATAAAGGTGAGGAAGAGGTGCTCCTATGTATTAGGAGTTTATAAACGTTTTACTCCTCATCATAATTCTCATGTAGGTAAATAGGAAGCGAGCATATTGCCATTCATTGTTTTTTTTAGGACTAGGAATTTCTTCTGCGCTTGCAATAGGTGCTGTTACGGGGTGGGATGTTGGAGACTTTCAAAGAAACACTTTTAACTTGAATTAGTAGAATTCGAAGAATTTAATTAGAGAAAAAATACAATTTTAAAATAACTTGTGTCCACATCGAATACTAAAACTGATCTAATGCGCCTTACTTTAAAGTGTCTACGCGACAATTTATAAATGACGCACATTACCTGACACCTATTGAGTAAACCGCAAAAGTCAGGTCAGCGCTTTATTTTATTCGAGAAATGCAATTTAAAATACTATAACAGTGCGTTTGACAATCATGGAAATACTAAAAACCATCCAGGCAACAAACATTAGCAGAGCACACAATTTTTTGTCCCGTGCGGGAATCTTACTCGCAACCCCTAGCGCAGCAGACCAATTGCTTAGCCACTGTGCCAATCAAATTGTCCTAGCTCGCCTCGATTGCATATAGATTTTTGAATAGGTATAGGTTTCATCGCCTCTTACGACTCGCTCTGATGACGAAAGGAAATTTTATTCCTAATCTACTCCCCATAGATTAAGTAAAATGTACTGAACGAATAACCTCTTAAAGCT
Organism: Abrostola tripartita; assembly: GCA_905340225.1. Taxonomy (NCBI): domain Eukaryota; kingdom Metazoa; phylum Arthropoda; class Insecta; order Lepidoptera; family Noctuidae; genus Abrostola; species Abrostola tripartita. The sequence continues at coordinate 3,428,892 of HG996508.1, read as the reverse complement.
TTCATTCACATTCAATCCATCTCACTCAACTTTCATTCCTTTCAAATTCTACAGCATAAACGTGTAACTTCAAAATAAAATCGTCGACTCCGATTTTAAATCCATCCGTTGAAAACACGGAACGTTTTCGTTCCGGTTTCTACTACGTGAATTTCCCGGACACCAATCAGGCTAAGTAACCGATTTATTTAGTCTTCATACTAGATGAAAACACGTCCAATTTTGCAATGCCAAAGATTCATGGCGAAGAGTATGAAGTATTATTGGAGTGATCTATGTGTGTAATATTGAGGTTTGATTTACTGCGTACGTCTTTTGAAGAAGATAAAACATGTGGACGTTTTCTTGATATTTATAAGAAAGTTTACTTTCGACCAGTGATATGACTCAAATTATAGATAAGTCATATGCTTTTTGATTGAACGCGAAAAGTGTTCCGAACTACAGACATACATAATTATACAACTTGACAAAGACTTAAATTAAATACAGTAATTTTAACAGTCAAAGAATTTATACATGTGTTTGACACTTGCGCGCGCATGTAAAACGTCACTCATTCTATTCAGTTTTATTTTATTATATTTATAGTCGTTCATTTTGTCTAGCAGTGACTGACTAGAATGAGTGACGATTGAGACGGACTCAATTAAAACATTTTTGCGTCTTCAAAATGAGCGCACCAGTAACATATCTGTACTTTTATGAAATTATTTATTCTGCAGGTTATTACGTGTCTTTTCGAGAAAGCCCGACTATTTTTAGACTTGAATGGAGCCCTTTGTGAGTTCCTGACAACGCGGCGCGTGCCGAATAAAAATATCGGTCAAAGCTACCCTTCCGGTGAAAAAGCGAGACTTGTCCGGACTAGGTAATTTCGATTTGGTCGCAAAATGAGGGTAGGTTTGATTCCCGAGTAGGCCAAAATTTTATTAGGTATTGCTTATCACTTAACATCAACCAGCAAAATTTATAGTGAAACAAAAATTATGAAAATCAAAGAATTATATATTTACAATACCTGTATATTATTACAGTAACTAACTGCTACCATAAAACTAACGCAATTTAAACAAGTTAGCCAACAAAGCACGCGACGAGCTAGTCTATTCATCATCATCAGCCAAAGACGTCCACTGTTGAACATAGGCCTCCCCGTTTAAGCGGGGGGGTTTGCCATAATCCCCACGCTTGGCAAGCGGCTTGGGGATCGCAGTATTGGTGGTGGAGTTACAGAAGACGCTGCTGCCCATCTTCTGAATTCCGAAATTCCCTTAGTCGCCTCTTACAACACCCACGGGAGGAAAGGGGATGGTCAATTCTAGGCCGGATACCACACGGCACCTAGCTAGTCTATTAGTTTTACCAAAAGTCTGAACCAATTATGGCAAAAAAATGCTTAGTCTTTGAGAATAAAGGTTCTTAAACCATATTAGATCAATCTCGGCAGCAAAACGGAGTCTAGACTCCGTGCTGCTATACGATTGCGATTAGCCGGGAAAAGTCTAGACTTTTCCCGGCTAATCGCAATAGGCCTGTTCCCTATTACGTTTGGGTCTATAACATGACGAAATGTGGCTTTACTATACACCTCTGCCTAGCCTTCGGGGAACACACGGTCCTATGTTTATGGTTTTTATTTAATTTCCTAACATCAAAATTAATACCACAATAAAATGTCGAATGATCAGCGTCCTTCACTTAACCCGTCAATGATTGCGAATTAATTCGTCACACCCGGTTAAAGGGTGTTCGAACCATCAATCAACCGGGCTCCGGTAAACATCACACATTACCTCATTTATTATATACATTGATGTATCTCATCATCGATCTACATTAAAAATTTATTGGACATATCTGTGGGCTAAATATGATTATTGGTATTGAAATTAATGTGTTTAATTAATATGAGTTGTTGTGGTACCTCCCTGTTACATAATAGTTTAGTAATTTTACACACTGCGAACATTAAAAACCAGCTAATAACCATGACCGGTAACTGTCACACCAATTAATACACTTATTAAACACTTTAGACAACATTAATCACTAAGATTTGTTACTTTTAACATTTCTTATTGCTAATTATAACTGTGCAATGGATATTTACATTAAAATTTATAATAAAACAATAATTTTACAAATAAAATACAAGGACAAGTCTAAATCAGCTGTTAGCTGTAGTGTTGCCAGAGGGAGAAAAAATTATATTCGTATGAAGGTATGAAAGAAGAAATTTGTCGCTGGGCGTCGAGAACACAGATTCTCGTTCGACCTGGCGGTCAAAAGGTTCACAATACGACAGCTGAAGTATATCTATAATATAAAAATGAATCGCAAAATGTGTTGGTAAGCGCATAACTCAACAACGCCTGGACCAATTTGGCCAAATCTTTTTTTAAAATGTTCGTTGAAGTTCAAGGATGGTTTTTACGGCGAGAAAAATTAGAATTATTGCTGGAAAAACCCTAAAAATAGCCCTTCTTTTTCCCATACAAATGATTTGTTAATAATATGTATTAAGGTTTGAAACTCCGAAATTGACAGGTCACGTCATGAGTACCAGGATAACAGAAGGAAGTATTTGTGAAATCAATCGTAGGGGATTTTTGTTTGGGGGTTCGCAATGTTGTAAAATTACCCACTGCGGCCGTATTTTTGAATGTTGGGTACTAGGATATCAGAATGAAGACAAATAAGGAATACACAAATGCAAATGAAACAGATAAAACCGCGGGGTAAATTTTCCGCAATTGATAGCACATGTCATGAGTACCAGGATAACAGAAATATAGGGAAATATAGGGAAGTATGTGTTTTTTACCTAGCTCCTAAACGTGGGACCGAATTGGATGAAATTTCATGTGTATATTTCAATGGGTTCTTGGATGGTTTGAAAACACAATCCGATCCAGTACGTGGCGCTGCTTTTCCGGGGCAGAATAACGTCAGCCGGGTCCGCTATAATCTATACATCTATATCTATACATATAATAAAATCGTAAACGACCCGTGTCTGTACATTCAATATTAAAAAAGAAAACCAATTTATACACTCTGTATTTATGTTACTGAAGCCAAAAATATAGTTTTGAAATTTTTTGTCTGTTTGTCTGTTTGTCGGTTTGTCGGTTTGTCTGTTTGTCTGTTTGTCTGTGCGTTTGAACGCGCTAATCTCAGAAACGACTGAACCGATTTGAATGCGGTTTTCACTGATGTATTGTGGCAAGCTTCCCATAACATTTAGTGTTTGTTTCATTTAAATCGGTTCACAAACAAAAAAGTTACGTCAATCTTTACATACAAGTAATAAAACAGTACGGCTTGGCGTAAATACTAATAGAATCTGCTCAAACTTGGCAAATATATTCTTTAAGGGCCGGCGGGTAACATAGTATATATTATCACGGTATTTGGAAAAGGGGATGAGCAATATTGCATTGTATCTTTGTTCGTCTACTATTCACTGCAGGATTAATAAAAGACAAAACCAATAGTTGAAATATGTAGATTAGTTACAGATGAACCTCTGAATTGGAAATCATCACGCTATCACAAGGAACTCAGCAGTAAATCATGACATGTATAGAAACGTCTATTTTGAACCAATTGTCAAATATTATCGTAGCGTGGCGGTTCAGCGATCGCCCTGCGTGTGATTAATACAGTGTTCGATCCTTGGCAAAGGTTTTTCTTTTTGCATTAGCTTTCATTTCTTTTTGCATGTTTTTGCACTTCAATAATTATAATAGACCTTTATTTATACTTTTCACATAACATTTCGGACTATTTACTATGTTTTAATTAATTTCAATTTTTAATTCGTTTTTCTACAAAATACATACGATAAGGTATTCGGAAACTAAATTTGCATTTGGATAGTAACTATAGGCCCCCATCACAAAGAATTTATACGAACGCATTAAGGGGGTACTAAATATGTTGCTGCCTTCCTCCGAAGAATATAGGCGTTGATATAACTAATAGTATGGAGTGAAATGACGATAAAGATGACATAAATCAGATCAATATTTTTTATTGCGATTACGCCAAAGAATTGTCGACTTATACGTAGGCACGGCAAACGGTGAAGAGTTTTCAGGAAACATTAAGGCCATTGATTAAGAATGTATGATTGTCCAAAGTGTTCTTCTAAATAATCGCAACTAACAATCACCTATACCACGCAAAACAGGGTCCAACGTCTGCCTCCTTATGAACTGTGCGCTTTCTTACTAAATTTCAGGACGAAGTTATTTAAATTGGCAACACCGCGGTCGTTTTTAGGCTGCAGGCTCTACTATTTTTAATAATTAATGCTGTAGGCAACTATTTAAAATAAAGGCGCAAAGCCTACCATCGTTAAAGACTACATAACTATGATGATGAGGTGATAATAAAATCGGCCTTAATAGCGCTGGGCTTGCTCAACGTCAATTGGTTTTCTTAGATGCTCTTGGAATGCACTTATGCCCACTGGCATTCTTCCTGGAGGCTGAAACAAGGAGGTAATGAAAATAGTACCTTCCCTCTGCTGTTTGATGTATGTAACGTGACGACGAATGTGTGTATGGAAATGTGACACTTGCTTAGAGAAAATTCGTCTTTAATTGTATGGGATTAATGTACGATGACAGATAAATAGCCATGCAAGGTTTTAGACAGAACTCGGCAGGTTACCATGATATGTAACATGTATGGATTTTTTCTCATTACCTCATAGACAATTGTAATTCTCGCAGCAAGTGACACATAAGGTTCTTCGGAACTTATTTCTGTAAAAGCAATTTAACGGCTTCTAGCTCAAAGGCGACCTTCAGCGGTAACATCATTGAGGCGGACATTCTAGCAGCAAGACAGTTTTTCCATCCTGTGTATAACGAATTCGGCTGAGTGTACAGCCTTATGCTTCGCCATGACTATCAACATCAACCATTACCATTGACTCACGCAGCCTTAAAGCAGCCTTTAATCTCACGAGTTCTCTATACATTTTGTCTCATGAGATACTGTGCTCGATTGATGGCAATAGGCTCGCCCCCTATTTCATTGGGATCTACACCAAACCTAGCGAAATTGTGGGGGTAGGTATAATATGTGCACCTCTGCCTACGCCTTTGGGGAATACAGGCGTGTCGTTATGGTATGTTTTATAACAATATTTTTTTATAAGAGTCAACTGCAATGGTTCCCTATTTTAACTAAATTACGAATAAACCGACAAACAGACAAAACATCAAAATAATATAAATGGGTTGTATTGTATAGGTTTATTTTTTCTTAAATAAAACGTTTCTTAAATTTCGGCAGAATCGTGGGTGCGTTTCACAAACTTGAAATATCTCATACACGAACACCCAGACTCGGGACAAATATCTGCAGATCACACAAATTTTTGTCCCGTGCGGGAATCGAACCCGCAACCTCTAACACAGCAGTCCAATCGCTTAGCCACTGCGCCAATCTGTTCGTCAAGGTTGTCTTTATCCCTGGCATTTTTTTTCTACAGTAGTTTCAATGTTCAGAAACTCAAAAACGCACGCAATGGATTTATTTATGTTCTCTTCTTCAATTATATATTATTTTTAATAGACTTTTTGTAACTTCCGTAACTACCGTTCAAATTTTGCGGTTTTGTTAAAAAAATACCAGAAAGTATTCGTAGATACGAGTAAATAAGTGTTTTCAAGATTTTTAACCTACTTCAAAAAGCTAGCCTGGTAGGTATTTTTTTCAGTTAAAAGTTCAATGTGCTACTGGTGTTTTATCCGAAATACACGCGGACGAAGTCGCAGGCAACAGATAGACATGTAATAAAATAGTATGGCTAGGCGTAAAAACTACTAAATAAAATCCAATTTTGCTGTGTCCGAATGTCCACGCGAACGGAGTCGCGGGCACAGTTATCAATAATATAACTATATCTTTACATATAATAAAATCGTAAATGACCCGTGTCTGTACAATCAATATTAAAAAAGAAAAACAATTTATACACTCTGTATTATGTTACCGAAGCCAATAATATAGTTTTTTAAATTTTTGTCTGTTTGTCTGTTTGTCTGTGCGTTTGAACGCGCTAATCTCAGAAACGGCTGAACCGCTTTGAATGCGGTTTTCACTGATGTATTCTGGCAAACTTTCCATAACATTGAGTGTGTGTTTCATTTAAATCGGTTCACAAACAAAGAAGTTACGTCAATCTTTACATACATGTAATAAAACAGTAGGGCTTGGCGTAAAAACTACTAAATAGAATCCAATTTTGCTGTTTCCGAATGTCCACGCGGACGGAGTCGCGGGCACCGCTAGTGACAATATAAAATCAAGGTTCAAAGCAAAACCCTCGATCATAACCAAAACATTCACATTTTCAAACATAGACAGAATATCTAACCCCTCATCTCATATCAAGTGAAAAACATCGACCGAAAAAACAAAAACAGTAGGATTCAATTTCCAGCTGTACAAAGGCTGCAGTTTCTGTGCGGCGCCGTCACATATTTCAATTGTATCAGTCATTATTTAAAACAGATTACCTGCCGTGCGTAGAATGCAACGCTGCTACATGAAAAACACATCGAGACTTTCAATAAACGAGTCTCGAACGAATTGAAAAAGAACTATTTTTTCACCGGACTGCGTGCGCCGGAATTTTCATTTGAATCCGTGCCGATTGGATTTGTGTTACGACCGGGTTCTGGGGACCCAATGGTTTTTCTGGTTAAAAAAGGCCGTTTCATTTGTAGGGTTAATTTTGTTTGACGCTTCAATGTGCTAGTAATCAGCACAAATACTTATGGGAATTGTGATTTTAGGATTGAATTATTATGTATAATATTTATTTTGCTGTGATAATTTTGCTGAATTTCATTCTAGTCAAATAGCAAATGTTACAAGTGACTTTTAGTGCCATTTTAGCATGTTGCCCATGCTAAGCTTGAATCTAAATTGATAAAGGAAATTCGAAAAATGATGGACACGAGCGGGACTTGAACCCGCGACCTTGAAAAAACGAGCAAAAGGGAACTTAAAATTCGATGGGTGCGAGCAGCGACCGGTGGCTCAGTTGGTTAGAGCAGCGTCACGGTACGGCGAAGGTCGCAGGTTCAAGTCCCGCTCGTGTCCATCATTTTTCGAATTTCCTTTATCAATTTAAATGTTACAAGTGTATAAAGAAAAGTAAGTATTTATTCCTGTCTAGTTTTCCATTAATGGTTGTCTGGAAGAAATTGCTTTTAGCAATAAGACCGCCACTTGCACTGTTATCTAGTTTTAAGGTTATACTGTATTATTCGTTTCTTGGTGTGCAATAAAGTATATTCTATCTTTCTATCTATCTATCTATTAATATTATGGTAGAAGAGCTTAAAATCGCAAAAACGTGTCATGATTGAATAGCGCCAATCATTTGCTGCTTTAATATTTCATATCATAAATCAACATTACGCCTTGGTATGGAGGTAGCTGACACCCTAGATATCCACATGATTTTAATCCCGAAAAAGTGCAGCGGGTAAAACCATGGGGCGCAGTTAGTACTCCATATAATAAAAATATTTCTAGTCGTAAGCAAATACTTACTCAGCACGCACCGGCTTAATAGGAGATTTTATTTTCTAATCTGAATACAAGTTTCCGAGTCTTGGAGCGTTTCTATCGCTTCAAAGAGATACTCTTATAGGAAAGCGGATTCGCTTACTGATCGGCAAATCTAATCCTTTCCGTCGAGAAACTACTTATATTCTTGCTTCAGCAATAAATTATTGAAATTGTAGCTTATTTTGCAATATGATGCGTTTATTCGCAAAATTGCGGCTATGGCAGTTTTATTTCCGTTTCCAGTTATTGCAATACGGATAAAATATTAAAGTCAATGTGTCCTATGGCATATTTCTAAGTTAGTACCTATTTTTTAAACCAACGTTGTCCCACTCAAGGACTTTCTTCTTTACAAACACAAACAAGGAACAATTCAATATCTGTGGCTCACACAAATATTTGAAAACAGAACCCACCACGTAGTCATCATCTTCATCAGCCAGTAGGGCAACACTGTTGAACGAAGACCTCCCCTTTAGAACGCCACAATGAACGACAACTTGCCATTTGCATCCCCCGGTTACCCGCAACTATGACGATATCGTCAGCCCACCTGATGGTAGGCCTGCCAACGGTGCGTAGTGCGTATAGTGTAGCAGCCTAATGAGATTACTTAGTCATTGAGCCAATCGGGTACGTCAAAGAATAACAAAAAACTGAAGATACGATCTCCGAAAAAACGCAAATTTTATGTGGGTAGGTACTTAAATTCTGCCTACTTCTTACAAGCGCGATGTAACACAAACATACATAGATAAACAGATGTTTTATAAGAAGTGTCACATCCAATTTACTCGATAATTATACAGAAACATTCCGTAATGACGTCTACACGAGAGCAGCTTAGCGTATAGGATGAATTTAAATTAAATACAAACATGAACCATCTATGTTGATCCAGTTCGATGGTTATTTGAACAAAATTATTGGTTTTCCTTACGTGTGACAGTCTACCTAAGGGTGTGACTAAATACATTAAACGTGACGATCAGCTTCAAACAAATGACAACACAATTTCCAAAATGGTTTTACATAAACGTAACGTACGTAGGTACATAGATATAATGCTAGCTAACTTTTTTGTTACTCATCTGTTTTACTTTCATACTTCGAACATATTTTTTTTTCAATTTCTATTGTTTTTTCTTGTCAATGTCTTTTCTGACCCATGGACCGATTTCTATTTTTAACATTGTTTAATTGTTGTTGGCCAAGATAGTTTTAAAAAGCACCACTTTTAGATAACTAAGAATATATTTGATACATTTAATAGACTAGTTGATATTTCGTGCAAGCCATTTTAACTTAGCTACGCGAACTTGAGATAAATCAAGGGTAAAATACGAAGTATTTAGATAAACAAACGATCACTGGCTGAATCAAAAGGATTAATCGTTAACAAACATGTTAGCCGACCAAAATCCGTGCAATCAGTTCATTCAAATGTGGATAATATATACAAACCCAGACAGTAACTCGCTTAGCCCGAAAATATAGGCCAAAAAATATTTACGTGAGTTTTCATGATAACACGTGCTTAATCAGCTGGTGTCAGCCAATGTTCGCTTACCACGATATTTTTTCAATGTCACCGAGTTCAGCTGACACGAGACAGGCTCTGATTTTTTTAACAATATAGCATATATTTTGATGAAGTTGTACGGACAATCCGTTTTGGTGCAATGGTTCAAATTGAAGTTGTAGTCTCATGATTGTAGTATGAGTGTCAAATTCACGTTTATGACTAACTTTAAAGAAAAAAAGAGCAGAAAACTAAAGTAGTGGTCGAGTTTTTAATCACCAAACAACTTTTAGAAAAGGAATAAATGGTCGATTTTCTATACAAAAACTATTAGGTAGGTAGTGCCAATCTTTATCAGAAAAATGTTATGAAACGAATGAATTACACTCCCCATTTCCGATGCATTGAAGGTTTTGTAGAGAAGTACCTAATTATGAGGAAAATACGTGTAAAGTTGTGAATAACCGACCAGTTAGACCCAAATGGAGTCCTAAATGGAGCGGCAAACTTTAGCCCCTGAATTCGCTAACGAAGGCTAATAAACGAAACTAGTGGAAAATTTCCGAATCCAAGCTATTCGAATTTCATTTCAATTTGCGAAGTTACTGCTGCATAATTAGCTAACTGATATAGACTGGTAAATGGTTTCAAACTATGTCTGTTATTTTTTCCAGTCTATAGTGTTCTCTTGACCAAATTTCGGTCACGGCGGCCTATCTTATCTGAGACTAGCCAACTACGCAGGTGATATTATAGTGCACAAGTATGCATGCAAACACAGGTGCACTCCCTATTCGATTTCACTTATGGTCCAATGGGACAGTAGACCGACACTACTGGAGAGAGATCAGGCGCAATACCAACGGCTTAACGTGCCTTCCGACGCTCGAAGGTCTCGACATGTGGAAACGGTCACCCGGCGCAAAACTGAACATGGCTTAACCTTGCAGATCGACTGGTTTGTGCGGTAGCTACGTAGCTACCAGCCCCTCGTGATAGTGAGACTAGACAGTTACCTATAAGACTAAAATTGTGTGTGTAAACACAGGTGCAATCTATTACCGGAACTCCGATAGTAAGGGAAACCGACTTGGCGTGGTGTGATGACGGGGAAAAATTTAGTGCAGGTTCGCTGACTAATGTGCTTTTTAAACACGGAGAAAGCTCGATGTTTCGAGAACGGTTACCCATCTAAGAACTGACCGCCGCAAGCGTTGTTTAACCAGAACTCACTGATATCCTGATTTGCTAGGATCTGGATCCCCCTATCCCCTCAACCTCTTATGAACATGTGGAATTAGCCGAAGATTAGTCGCGGGTATGTGTAAACCTATCCATAAATGAATGGTATGTCTCACCCATGTATTGAGTGAGTATTGGGGCGTATCCCACTAATCGTTGGTCAACCATTACAAACTCGTTAATGGCGCCCAACTGGGCTCTCTAATAAATATTTAAAGATCAATACAAATTTCTAAGGGGGAGGCCTTTGTCCAGCAGTGGACGTCTTTCGGCTGATGATGATGATGATGATGAATACAAATTTAAGTTAAGGCGGTTTATTTATTACGAATTGTATTGTATATCATCATATAAATATTATCTAAAAGGGTAACCAGAGTTGTGTGAACTGTACACCAATCACTGCTAGAGGGTGACGATCCTATAATTAGCTTTTTTTTAATATGCTGTTATAGCTCGGTCTCACACTGGGTTCGTCGTTTCTTACGACTCGCTTCCCGGCAATTGAAGAAAATATTATCCTGAAAACTTTTTTTTAATCCACCCTTTTAAAGTAAATTGTTGTTATACACTCTGATTGATTATTTTTTATATGCTTATTATACCCCATATTTACGTAGACAATATAATGGGCTAACGCCATACCTACTCTTTACCTATAATACAATGATTTATAACTCGTAAGTTCCTATAAAACACAACACACGAGTAAAGTATATCTCTAAGGCGAACTGACATGACTCTCCAAATAGAATAAAATTATTTATTTTTTACGACCTGTAAACGTCGGCCACCGTGTTCTCTAGTGGACTTTAACGGGCCGTTAAAAGTAAACAGCTTTTAAAACGACATTACATTTGGAACTGCTAACAGTCAATCAAATTTTCAACCTTATTAACTAGGTACCTACGAAGTTTTGACTAAGAATTTAGCTTGGCTTAAAATTTCGCAAGCATCGTGGTTATTCTATATATTAGGATGAGATTTTTTTTAAACGTTGTTTTAATATTTTAAGTATAAGTTAAGTTCTCTTATACTGTGGGTATACCTACCAAATTTTATGTATTTCCATCACTGACTGTTTCGTTGGTCTAGTGGCAGCTAAGCGCGACTGCTGAGCATGAGGTCTTCGGTTCAAATCCTAGGTCGGGCAAAGTGTTACTAGGTTTTTCCATTAAATCATTCTCGGAAGAAGCACAGAGTCTGGATGTGGGCCCGGTAGAGGGCAATAGGCTCGCCCCCTATTACATTGGGATCTATTAAATAACTGGCGAAACGTTGGTGTACTATATGAGCACCTTTGCCCATCCATTCGGGTAATACAGGCGTTATGGTTTATTTATAACACTCCATTTTAAGCGATTTTGATTTTCTCAATACATATTAAGACAACATGACTACATGACAAAAATAAACACTTGATATTAAATCAACATTTTAAAATGAATGGACTTCTTATTCTGAATCTCCGTTCTAAGTGATTCCGACGTAAGTATGTCAACAACTTGCAGGACTTATAGATAAGCTTTAGAATCCAGTCAATAATTGCTCTCACAGTCACGATCCTAAAATCTCCAATCCCAACTTAGTCGGCTATTGGAAGATTTGAGGATTCTTCTGAGAAAGCCAAGCATTTCCCGATAATTGCGCCTTAGTAACATATACCATGAGGTTCTGAACTGCCGTTAGAGCTCCAAACTTTGGTCTTAGCTTGAGTTTAAAGTTTTGAAACATTCGGTACCTGTCTTTGTGCTCCATAGATTTTCGATTAAACTGTTACGATTCTACACCAATCTTATAAAAGTAGGTTAATATTTTGGTCATAGAATAATGTATATTAACTGTCCACAGTATTATATTGTGCACTTGCTGATCTAGTAAATTTCGTACCGCTGTTTCACCATTTAAACTTTCCCTGGACTTTAACAAATATTTCATAACCAAAATTAGCCAAATCGGTCCAGCCGTTTTCAAGTTGTGGCGTGACCAAAGGAAAAAGGGATTTATTTTTAGATAAATAGATTTATATAACACTAAATTATTCATACACCTGGGGGCTTACCATGAACTTTCAAAATAATTGCCAAGTTCCGGGCAGTTTAACTTTGAAGGATAGCCTGACAGGTTTTCTATTTGTACCATGATCATTTCTATCAGAGCTGCAATGCATCGATTTCACATCTGCTGTATTGTCTCTGATCAGCAAAGTCTAATATCTTCATAATATAAACCGGTTTTACGGTTTTAAAAAATCGTATTAAAGTATTTGAATAACATTTTTTATTACGATGATAATAATTAAAACCATATGTTTTATTACTAAACATCGCATTAGACATGATTAAGATGCTAGAAACCTTTTCAACACTTAAAACAGATAATTTACACTTGATAAAACGATTACTATTTTCGAACGATGACAAGTACGTCAGTTGGTATTGTTTATGAAATGGAACTACCACAAATTGAGGTGTTTAAATAAGAAACATTATATTGATTTGTTTCTTAGAATCATAAGATAGCAATAAAAATCACCAATCCGTCATCTCGTTTATAGCGATTGCCATATTATGGCTATTAAGGGTATAAAACCTGAATAGTACGTACACTATTCAATAATACAGCTGATAGAAGTATACCATTTAATAAATAATATTTTGGTCGTGTGGGGTAAATAAACACGTAGCATAATGTCACTAGATTTATTTTCGTAATCAACATCTTAATATAACAAATACTAAAGTTTTATTTAATGCCTCAAGATATATGTTTTCTTGATACCAAGCCCAACATTATAAACCACACTACAGCCATCATTACCCATACACCAGCCGATAGTTCTTCTGCCGATCCTCTACAGTAATAGTCACAATAAACGATCTAGTTAGAGCACTGCTATCGTCCAAGAAAATGACGATAGGTTGTTTTCAACTCGTTTAATTTATTTGGTTCAGATCGGTAGCTGATACGACCGTAGGCATGTCATGTACAAATTTCGTAGAAATCTTGCAGCACAATGGACACCATGGCTTAGTCGAGTACTTGCTAATAACTTTAAGCAAAATACACTAAATATTATTTAGAAATCCACAACTATTATCAAAAAAATTGTCAGTTTCAAACTGACATTATTTTCTCATTCCGTTTTACAGTAATTATAACTATGAAGTATGAACTTATGTTTCATTCTTAGATAAAGGAGGTTTTATTAACATGAAGATCTTCAAAATAAACGTAATATTATGTAATTTCATCGTTACACTTTTGTATAATATGCTAGTAGTACTTATACATGAAAAAACATGTATTTTATTTAAAATTTACCAAAACAGGTCAATAAAAGTTAGTTTTTCACACCGGTTTAATCTGACAGCAAAGTAGTTTAATTCTCGATGTTTGTATGTCTAAAATTACTTCATGGTACGGATATTTGCAGGCCAACTACTGTCACGTGATCGCTCGCCGGCTTAGATCACGTGACCGCTGGCTCGCCTGTGATTTTAAGTGATCATGGTACAAAATAACAGGACAGTTCATTTTTCGTCTAAAACAGTCGTGCTATAAGGGTTCATGGTAAGCCCCCTGTGGCCTGTTAAAATAGGTACCTACCTACAATATATTATGACCCAAATAAAAACCTACATTTTAAGATTAGACAATCAGAAAAATCATAGTTATTTCTATTATTTATCTACCTACTCATTTCCTAACAGACTCATGATATTATTATATTAAAATACTAGACGTACAGCATACCTATCCGTAACCAAGCTTAAAGATATACCATAAAATATTCATCAAAACTAACCCCACTTAAAGATTCTCGTGTGGTCCACCCATATAAGATAACCCTCTCCAAACAAAGCACTTAGCGACCCCAATGGATATTTCATATGGTACGTAATAAGTTGACACATTAACCTGTCTTGTCTTGAAACTTGGTAGGTAGGACAACCAGACTAAACGACTGAAAGTTTGATGAGCGTGGGACGTGAAGCTCAAACTGCGACACTTCACATTCTCCAAGTTTCGGTATTGTTTGGTGCGTCGATATTGTGGTGTATGCTGTGGCAGGTTGAGGGTTGAAATGTATTATGTATGTACTATGTAGGTACATAGCTACATGATCGTATGATCTGTGTACTATGATCGTATTATTATTTGAGTAGTTTGCGAGTGATGGGTTGATTTATTTATAAGGTATCTATGTCGGAAGGTTTGGTCTTCGATGTATAGAAGTGTATAGTATACTTAAAAAATAAAAAGTTTCCATACGAATTTCGGTAACGGAACAGAACAATGCAGGTAATATTGTGGGCATAATCTTAAAGTCACTCTCTATTCCTTCACACTCTTGGTTGTATGGGACAGCAAACCGACACGACTGGGGAAAGAACAGGCGCAGGACCAACGGCTACGTACTGTATACTTAACGATCCGTGTCGTAAATGGTACTTTTCATATTCGTTAATTTTCATTTGGGGTATTCAATCACAATCTGTGTGCCCGTAATATCTTGATCAAAAACATCAAATAAAGCATAAAACTTTATTTCAATATAAAACAAACAATTTCCGATTTCAATTCGACAGTGTAGCGGACAGATGGAATGGATTGTTTCAGGTTTCATTGGCGATAAAACGTTTTATTAGGTGGGTTATTGTATATCTATGTTGATCGCACACTGATAAAATATTAATCGGCTTTATGCAAATCTCATTGATTTAATGCGTATTATTATACCTGCAATCAGGAAAACGGGGTAGTTAGACGTGTCTTTTATCGGGAGCTTTGCGAGATGACCAAAATGCGTGTGTTTACACACGCATTTTGGTCATCTCATGGAGAGCCAAGCCAGAAAAGCACCTCCCCATTTCTTCCGTGGATGTCGTAGGTGGCGACTAAGGGGAAAATCTTGAAGATGGGCAGCAGCGTCTTCTGTAAATTCACCACCAATACTGCGATCCCCAAGCCGCTTGCCAAGCGTGGGGGGTTAGGTTCTCACTAAGGGACTTTGTTCAACAATGGCCGTATTCCGGCTGATGATGATTTTGGGCATCATAGGTGGCAAGTCTATTTCTGTTTATTAGGCTGGTAGTAGGTTTGTTGCTACTTACGTTTTGCATGCCCGGCCACGGAAGAAAACCTGACATAACATCACCTTGTATTCCCCGAAAGGATAAGCAGACGCGTGTAGTATATACCCGCATATCGCCAGACATGTTTTAACTTCCAATGTAATAGGGGGTGAACCTATTGCTATCAACCGGGCACTAATCCAGACCCCGTGCTGCTTCTGAGAATTACCTAATGGAAAAATCCAGTAACATTTTCCCAACCCGGGATTCAGAACCAAGACTTTATGTTCAGCAATTGCACTAAACGACTACAAGACCAACGAGGCATTGTTTTACTTAGTTGATAACTAAACGCTTATTACTTGGCCCAATCGTTTACTTAATGCAAAGTTTCGAAGCATTGTCCACTCAATACACCTCTATCCTACATCTTTGAATATCGATTCACAAGCGTAGGCAAGCACGTCAGTATTTAAGACATACATCTATTTATAAGCTATGAGCTGATATAATGTTTACGTATACCATTTCGGGGCCCTAGACCTAAATAACTAAACGCTAGACGACAATAAATCGAATTGACGAATTATTTTAATCGAATATTAAAGCAGACACTTTCTGTTGTAGAAGCGAGACGCCGCGATACTGCACGTAGCGGCGTCTCGCTTCCACAACGAAAAATGTTCTGCTTGAAGAGTTCATGGGGTTGGTGGGGACATATATTTATGCGATCCGCAGATGTTTGCCACGAGTCTGGATGTGTGTGTATCTGGGTGTGTTTGTATTCGTCAAAGTGGTGAACACGAAATACTGTGTTGCACCCCTGCATTCCTCTGTCTGGGAATCCCATAAATAAATTAGTCAGGTTAGGGCTTTAGTTCCAACAAAACCCTAGTTTCGTTCTAGATCTATGCAATGAAATGCACCCGAAATAGCAATAGACGCGCTTTATATAAACGTCATCCTTTTTTACTTACTATTTTGTCTCTGAGTATTGATTCTGGATGTCAAAGTAGGTACAGTAAGCAGAAGTATGTATACAATTATACATACTTCTGCTTACTGTGGGATGCAAGTGTGATGATACGGGCTAAACAAAACTATCCTCATCAGAGCAGACCATGGTATCCATTGATCTATGACAGTTGCGTGTATTTGACGTAGCACCGCCCCTAGACGTAGTGGAACTAGCGCTGTTTAATTACTAACGCCCCTGTTAGTACAGGAGCTAGGGTTGCAGATGGCACAATTATCAAACATACCAATTTTCGGGCCTAGTAGACGTTTCTAGAAAGTGCCTACGATACTTAGATGTGATGTGATACTTAGAATATATATAAAAAGTCGAAAGAACAAATTAAATTAATTCCCTCGCTGGCTGGAAAAAATATTCGCTACAAGCGACGAACCTATTTTGAGTCCGTTAAATGGTCCGCCATCTTGGCTTTATGAAGAGCGGCATATTTCTGGTATAGCAGAACTCCCTAGCCTACAAGCGTTATTTTATGTTTTTATTTTAGTAGGAAAAACATTTATAACAGATAATAGCCACAAGGGACGTAAGAAGACTGATAAGAGCAAAAAGTCAAGTTTTATACCATTAAGTACGTGATTATCAACATCTTCACTCGCAGCCCAATGACGCGTATCAAATAATAAAGATTGATATACCCACGGACCTACATTAGGATAATAGTGTTGGTTTTCCATTTCTGTAATTATCTTCAGAGTAGGTGTTATTTGTTTTCTGGAAACAAAATAAATATGGATCATTAATCATTTTGAAAGTCGCGATGTTATCAATCAACGTCGACTCGCAGGTATATAATTGTATATTGTATATTATTTGAATTGGGTGTTGACTGAACAATGGTATAGGCATCCAATGACACATATGTATATTTTAATTTAAACCGTGTCTATACCTAAGTCCGCTGTTTAAGTTTATATTAACACTTATCACTTTTAAGGGTAATTATGTAAAAAAAAAATTGCTCACAAAAATTAATGTGAACTTATGTTTTTTTAAACCACTTAAAATGAAAAGTTTACACGAAATAATATGTAAATGTTTACATAAACCAAACGAATAAAACGGTACGTATTGATGTAACATGTCCTCTTAACAGAACATAACTTTTACTCAACATTCAGTAACCAAAAAAAAACTGTTAATAACAAAACTATTACAAACATTATCTCCTGGACTATAATCGGGCACATGATTACAGACAATACGTTGGTACAGCTGGGTACAAAAGCGAATAGCAACACCAATGGCAGCCGGCTATTTCATCCGAATTTTGACGATAAATTGATCTAATAGCTTTTTAGAAAATCTCTCTTATTACCTACATGTTAGGTGTTTAAAAAAATACCTTGTTTATTAATACGATAACAGATACATCTTCTTCTTCTTATCCGTATGAGTCAATTATCACATGAAAATGTCACATCGTGGTGTAGAGATTGTTCTGACAACAAGCATGGTAGCAAGAGTGACTACTCCAGAGTGCGCTGGACGTACTTAAGTATGACGATACCAGATACGATAAATAAAAACAAAACATACAGGGACTCAACATTTTTGTACAATATTGGTATGGTATGGTGTATTGGTACGACCCGATTTGGCAGTGGCTAAGCGATTGGACTGCTGCATTAAGGGTGCGGGTTTGATTCCCGCACGGGACAAAAATTTGTGCGATCCACAGATTTTTGTCCCAAGTCTGGGTGTTTGTGTATGTGATATTACATGTTTGTGTATAAACGCACCCACGATACACGAGAAATTCCTAGTGTGGGGCAACGTTAACGTTAAAAAAAAAAGAAATTGGTGGTCCGCTTACCAAAAGGAAAAACGCATGTCTACCTTGGCTAGTGCTGATCTAACGCGTTTTAGTCGTATTCTCTTTGGTTCAAGAAAAACGAATTGGTCCTACTATTGAGTTCGGGTAGTCCGAATATTTCGTGATCATTTTTTGTAGCTGAGAGCACAATTTGAAGCAGTGTTGGCAGTGATTGTGTTAGTGAAAGCCCGCAGCGAAAATCAATGCTTTAGCCGTAGCCCTCCGACAGTTGATGGAGATTGTGTTTGAAATAATTGACTTTTTACTATCTTTTAGCCTTTTTGAAGTCAATTTTCAGTCCTGTGCAAGCGACAGGTGTCGGGAAGTAAAAAGGTTAGAACCACTCAATTACTTTCTTTCTTATCTTTTTCAGCCAGTAATAATAAGTGCTTCATAGCAGAGACCAATCTTTTTTTTTAAGTTTTTTTAAGAGATTATTTTTGTATATTCCTGTATTAGTATTTGACCATATATAAACATATAGGCCCATATCAACCATTTTTGATCCCAATTAGAGCATTCGGGATTCAAAGTAAACTTAATTTAATGGGATAGCTTATCCGTTACGCATCAGTATTGCGTTTAGAATATGTATCAATATAATGGAAAGCGAAATAGACTAAATTATGTATATTTAGTATTTTTATGTGAAGATTATCTGTCAGATACAAAAATATCACTCCTAATAATTATGATCATGATCGTTTCTGGTAAACTTCTTTGCTTGTCTACCTAACCTATATTTCCTAACCAAAAAGCAGAAAATAAATTATATTCGGTCATTGATCCCTAATACTGAATGAAATTAACAAGTTGACAACTTCACATAAATTTCAATGTAATTGCGTACCTATACCTAGTAGATATTGAGTTCATTTGCATGAACAAACTGCAATACAATCCTAGAAATGTATGATATTAAATTAGTGCCGTTAGTTAGTTAGTTATGCCGTGTGGTATCCGGCCTAGAATTGACCACCCCCTTTCCAACCGTGGGTGTCGTAAGAGGCGACTAAGGGAAAACCCAGAAGATGGGCAGCAGCGTCTTCTGTAACTTGACCACCAACACTGCGATCCCCAAGCCGCTTGCCAAGCGTGGGGATTATGGCAACACCCCCCTTCTAAAAGGAGGAGGCCTTCGTTCAACAGTGGACGCCTTACGGCTGATGATGATGATGAAATTAGTGCCTCGTTGATCCAATAGTCGCAAAGCGCGACTTTTGAGCATGAGGCTCGTGGGTTCAAATTCCGGGTCGGGCAAAGTGTTACTGGGTTTTTCTATTAGGTAATTCTCAGAACTTATTACATTGGGACCTTATAACTGGCGAAATGTGGGTGTAATATAATGCGCATCTCACCACCTACCCCTTCGGGGAATACAGGCGTGATCTTATGTACGTACTATGTATTAAATTAGGGTGTTTGGCAATAAATAAATCCAAGGACGGAAAAAAAACATAAATTTGCGAATAACATTTAAAGGAAAATTAATATCTAATTTTTTATACCATATTATTGTGGCGTAAAATAAATCATTTTGTTGTGTTTTTTTGGTAATTAATGTACATTGTACAGCGTGTATGGGACTGAAAATGACTTCTGGATTTAGGGGGAGGATCAGACCGTTAAACAGACCTGCTTTCGGAACCAACATAACACACTAATCCTTAAAAAAATATTAGCTGTACCAGTCTTTTTGTAAAAATAATCAACTCCACCAGAGTTGATTATTTTTCCGCGATTACGGTTCTGGTCAAATAAAGAAATTTTCCAGTTTAGTTTATGGTGGTACAGACAACCACATCTTTACTATAACGGTATAATAAAAAAGGCTAAAGATGTAGGTATTACCTACATAATATTTAGCTGTGGCTACCGCGCAGATCAGTCGATCTGCGAGGTTTAGCCGTGCTCACCGCGGTCAGTCTTGTGATGGGTGACCGTTATCACATGTCGAGACCCGTTCGTTGGTTCTGCGCCTGATCTTTCTCATGTCGATCTATCGTCCCATCGGAGTATGAGAGTGAGGGAATAGGAAATGCATCTGCTTGCGCGCATAATTATCTCCTGCGTAGGCTATTCGCAGATAAGATATGCCACCGTGACCAAAATTCGGTCAGAAGAACATTATATTTAAATACTTAAATATATTGTAATGAATTATCTTTAACGAGCTTCTTAATGGTGTACCATAAACGAATACTCCAGTCCATTGTGTATTATCCGTATATTCTTCACATTTTTTGTACCATTTATCCTACTACAGCCGCGGAATACAAAATATTGGTCGCTAAACGATAGCAATTAGGCAAATGGTAAACAATACCTACAATGATTACTGGCCTATTGTTTAAAATTATGCCTACTGACACTATCAATAAAAACAATGAAAATAATTATCTATCGTGACGTAAGAATATTTAAAATAGATGTGCTAACATTTGCTGTAGCATGCGGACATGCTGGGAATCTCGTAAGCAATAGGCCTTCCATCACCTTTTAGGTTGTAATTCCTCTTAGATTCGATATATTAAATAGATAATTTTCGCCGTTTATGTTATACGTCCCAATGTAATAGGGGGCAAGCCAATTGCCATTAACCAGGCACAAACCCAGACGTGCTGCTGAACACTTTGCCCGACCCGGGATTTGAACCCAGGACCTCATGCTCAGCAGTTGCGCTTAGTGACTGATAGACCAACGAGGTAGTCCCTTGACCAATGTAGGCAATTAAAAACCTATATTGTTTCGCTATTAAGTCAAAGTACGAGATTGCGACCTATATCACTTGGTCTCCTAATTTTAATCCCAATAAGTGGTCAAAATAGGTCTTTAATGAATGCAGTACTGCCTTAAACCAGTATGGGTAGTGTGTATATATATTTATACTCCTGTAATCTCCGAAGGTCGCCTTTATCAGGTATCTAAAGCTACACAAATTAGACCGCTCATCATAACTCTAAAAACAATGTGAGTATTGTCATAAATCTGGTCGATACGGGGTTGTCTCGCCTCTTAAAACCCGCTTTTCAGGCAATGCAAGGAAATATTCTTCTATTCCTAAACGATGCAGATTTTTTTATAAATATTATAAGTAAAAAGATCTATCAAGGTCTACCACGCCTTTATTCAAACTCATAAACTATTTGGCAAGTGACAGACGTAGCCCGCCCATTCCTAGTCAAGATTATAATGCCGTCGATTACATAAACATAATCTGAAATTCAATTTCCTACATAATAAAGGATTTTCACACGAATAGCAACGGTTAACTGTTATTATTTGAGATTTTGACACATCGCAATGGTTAAGAGTTTTTATTCCAGTTCTAGTAAATATCATAAATCACTCAAAGAATCATTACTGGAAGACTAACCATATAATTATTATGCTTTTATTCATTTTGATGTCTTTGTTATTTTGAGTCTCCTACTATGTACTTTACTCCTACTGTATAGGACATCCATACATTGTCACTAACACCCAATAATAACACGTGAAATAACTTGTTCTATAACTATTAAAAGTCGTATATTAGTAGTTAATCCATACATCTAAAAAACCAATCGTTTTTATAAATAATCAAAACACACACACACACATGTAGGCGCGCACACACACACACAGACACATACGCGCACACACACACACACATACGCGCACACCCTCACACACACACACAAATAAGATAAATTAATATTTTTCCGTAATCATTATTCAAAGTTCGTATTTTGCAATTTATTTGCTACAAGCATGAGTTTGACAGATGACATTCACCAAGACTGCGTCGACGGACTCTCACACACAAAGATACTCGTATACCGTCAAAATGAAAACGTTTTAATCCACTAGTTAACGAACTCAGTACGTTTGACGTTCATACAGACAGACCGAACAAAGATTTCCTTTTGCAGATAAAAAAAATCGTCACCAGTTTTGTAGGTTCCGTACCTACTGTTAGGTTTTGTGGTTCATAATTATCATGTAAGTTGCAGTTTTTAAATCCTTGTAATGGTTGATTGTTCAAGGTTCGTCTTCTTCTTCTTTGTATCGGCATAAGCCAATAGCCACATGGTATACGTCATGCCGTGGTGAAGAGTTTGGTCAGTCAAGAAGAATGGTAGCGAGATTGACCGTCCAGGGTGCGCCGAACAGTACTTAACTGGACGCTACTTGCACCCCAAATTGTTCTATGTTTATTTATTTTATTTTTTATAGGCTATTGGAAAGCAAGTAGAGAGTCACCACTGGAGCCAAAACTATTTTCAAGCATGTCCGGTAAACCTAAACTTAATGTAAAAAGTGTGTGTGTCTGTGTCCATAATCACACAAACCTGCGGATTTGCTTGTATAGTCTGAAATGAAGATAATTGAATACGCATATGGAGTCGATGAGAGAATAATGTATCTCCCTTCTCTGTATTAGTTCAGACCTAAAATGTGCGTGATAAATAGCAGTACAAACTCGACTGAGAATGAAAATTTTAGTTATTTCATTTGATAAATTGAGCGCACGACGCAATGCAGACCTCGTAACAAATACAGTCATTATGTAGTCTGATAGACGCGCGTTAAAATGCTTACAATAATACAAAGATTTTGAGACACGCTAATTGATCCACTTAGTCTGATTACGTTGGTAATGTACACGCAATAAAGACTAATTCATTTTACCCACTTAATTATGTTTAAACATAAATACTTTACCTACAAGCTCGATAACGTACTCAAAAACGAGTAACATTATACAAGTCTTAGTCCACAAAAATCAAGGATGTTCAAATAAAAAAGCGATAGCGAACCCTCAGATTGCGGAACTCTGAAAAACGAATTCGCGATGGCGCGAATACATTATGGCGGTGGCGAATTTCGCGCGTTTTTCGCCCGCGTTTCCCGCGCTTTTGTACAAGCCAAGCCCCAGGCCAGTCGCCCGCGGATCGTCGCGCCGATCGCATGTCTCTGCGTGACGTCAATGAATCAGTAAAAATTCGCTCTTCGGGTGCCCGCACTATTCTCGTAGCAGTGACTGAAAATGTATATTTAGACAATTTATTTGTGAAGGATAAATTAATACCGAGTGTGACAGTGTAGATCCAATTTTTTTAAGTGTCCAGTGATGTGAATGTTGTGGAGATTTTTTTAATAGTGTTTCCCTGTGATTTTTGCGAGACAAAGATATAGGGGTAAGTGGAGTAATTAAAAATCTGGTCCGAATTTTTTAATTAATTTATGGTTTAAACTGATGTTATTTGGAGTAATTTTTTATATCGGAAATATTTATTTTAATTTATTTTTTAGTTATTATTTTACAGTATTTATTTAATTATTTTAATGAAAATGCGTCAGACAATTGATGGATGAATCACATCATCTCCGAGTTTAAATCACTAATTATACACTGCATTCCTGTCTAATAATTTCATAAGATGTCAACCTGTTTTATGATGTTTATTTATAAAACTTGAATTTTACGATGACTATGAAGTGAAAAATGTGGAACGATTATTAACGCAACCGGATTATTTTTGAGTGTCCATCATTTTATAGTTTTTTTTTTTAATAATAGAGACAGATTTCAGGATTATTGCTATTTAATAACTCTTTTACTGCAATACAATGACAGTGTGAATATGAAGTGGTCATCATTTGACAAAAAAATATCTCACATCATAAAAATCTTGGCTGATTGAGACATTAAAAACTGTATCTCTAAAAGCGTTTACGACGTATTTTGACTTCCGAAATGGAGTATCGTTCGTTAATAAGATTAGGCAGATTAACAACAGTGTCAGTTCTTTGCGATATTACTTCTATGGCCCTAGATTGCGTAGGTACAAAAATAAGGGCGGGAGCAACTGGAATCTATAACTAATAGGTACCCTAGTTTGAAAAATCATTATCCACAAACGTTTTATCCCACTGCTGGGAAAGCCTTTCCTTTTTACACTATTCAGTTCGATCGTATGCCAATCTCAGCCAGGTGCGACCCATTTTTAATATCGTTGACCAATTGATATTACATGTATTGTATTTTATCCATATTTTTTTTACGATGGCTTCTGGTAATAATTCAACAAATTGGGGTTTATAGTATAAGACTCTTTAAGTCTTCGGCTTCTTTGCTTTCTATTTGATAGTAATTAATTGATGGAACTACAACCAATTCTGTAGATTTATAGGTTCGAATTGGAACTTCTAGGTATGACGATAGTTGTATTAGGTACCTATTAGTAGTTGGTATTCGACTTTTCTAGGTAATCCATTTTGGTACACGATTTTAGTCAATATCCTTGTCCAGGATTAAGAGAGTAGAAAGGTAGACTTTCTGTGTCAGAAAATAATGTTTTGCATATCGGTAAGAAGAAAAACAAATCCTCTTTTTATTCCTAATTCCTCCGGTTTTGCGCATCAGTACGCTAGGTTTGCATAATATGCAAATTGTTCATGTCGTAGTATAGAGATAGGCCAGTGAACAAGGATGACAGCAAACTTGACCGACCAGGGTGTGCCGCATGTACTAAGGTATTTGTATTATACTAGAAAATTTGCGCTAAAAGGTCTTTGGATAGTTTTTTCGTTTTAGTCAAAAACATGGCATATTAACGGAAAAAGGAAAAAATATTCTGGTATTTTACGACGAGATTTATAAGCCTCGTTGGTAAATGGTTGTGCCGGTCGATCTATCTGCGAGGTTTAGGCGCTAGTGTTGCGGGCATGTCCTAGATGAGTGATCGCTATTCACATATCGAAGCCACGCTGTACTTTGAAGAGCAGATTAAGCTGTCTGACGATTTGCAGTTTATAGACAGTATTGACGTGTATTTTCAGATGCCATACATTCCAAACGAGAGCAGTTTAAGAAAGCCCATAGCCACATATTTATAACTGCCCTTTTCAGTTATACTTTTTAAGATCTTAACGGAGACTGCCCAATTATACGCATTAACACAGGTCCTCTCTATTGCTTTACACTCATATTGCAAAAGGACAGCAAAACGAAACGATCAGACACTGGCGTGACTTACTAACCACTAAACCTCGGAAAAACGAATTTGCAATTTTCTTCTTTCGATGAATTAAAAGCGGCAAAGACTGCTTCACTTCGCAGATTGACTGATCTGTCCAACAGCTGTAGCCTTAAAATTAATAAAAATAAAGTGGCATTTAATCCAGAAAAAATCCCTAAACCGCTGAGATATCTTTTTCGAAACTCAAAGTGATATAAATGAAAAAGGTTTTAAAAAACAAAAAGGTTCTAGTAAAAAAAACTTGAAACACCACCCCTTGAGACCAAGTTTGAAACAGTTTTATGAACTTAAGATACGTTTTAAGCAGTTTGAAGTTTTAGATGGGCATTCAAAATTGAATATTGATGATAGTGAGCTTAAACATTTTTCAAAAGCCAAGATAGTTGGTCAACTGTATATGTGTATCTTTTGGTTTAGGCAGGGGTATGATTTCACTCATATTTTGCGATTGCTCTAGGACATTTTTAGACATTGTTACTATGTGGGGTATGACTAAAACTTTAAATAAGTGTCACGCGAACATATTCACGGGTTCTAATTTAAATTAAATTTCAATCTTAAAAGGTAATATTAGAAAGATTTTGCGTTCAAAAATGATTTTAGAAGAGGCACAAAATGACCGGTTGAAGACCGGATAACTTTGCTTAAAGATAATAAAATGTAGGAAAAACTTTATACACATATTTAAAGATGATAATTATACATCTTGTGATAATTATACATCATCATTTTGTGAGCAAAGAAAGAAATATGAAGAGTTAAGCAACAACAAATCTATTTCTTAAAAATAAATAAAATAAAGATTTCATCAATATTAATCATTTGTAGTACCTACTTATTTCATTAAATTTGCCTATTATTGAAAATCTGTTCATACAAGAGCTTCTAACCAAGTGAATCTTAAACGATTTCTTTCAATTGATTTTATTTATCAAATCAAATCCTACAATTGCTCTCAACGATATTTGAATTCACTGAACAGAATTTAAGTAATGAAAGTGCGCTGTATTGCAAACATATTAAATTAAGTAATACAATATTTTGTACTTTTGTACTCGATAAGATTTCTCTAAATAATAAAAATATCTTCTTGGGTCTACAAGAGTTCGTAAATAACTTACAGAGTTCACACACAAATATTGGTTTCTCTGACAAAATAAAGGAAATTGATGTCAGTCATAATATAAATCCAAATGAACGACGATAATATCACATTTTGTCTGATTACTGCTTCCCACGATAATTTGCTGAAAACAATTCTTGTTAATAATCATTTCATTAGTGTTAAATAAAAATAAAGCAAGTTTTTTTTATTTTAGTTGTACGAGCATAACCGCTAATTAGTTGTGGCTTCAAATTATTATTTACTTTAAAATATCCCGTTTTGAGACAAACACAAAATAATTCAAATCCGGATTACCTAATACTCCTATAGGTATATTGTAATCATGATTATAAATACTTTGGCTATTATAGAACTGGTGGTAAAAGGTAAATTTGAATATTTGTCAATGGCTGCTGACATATTTACCTCTATTTTTGTAATAACTTACATAATTAAGAATGAATGAACTTGACTAAATCCATAAAAATAAATTTTGGAAAATAAATTTTTGACAATATTTGTTTCAAATTCCAAAATGTGTGTACAAGATGCATGAAAATAACACAATAATAAATGGAAGTTACACAATAAACAGCTAGAAATTAATAACAATGAAAATCGAATTAATGTAAAATGTAATCCTAGAAATTGGTTTTCTTAAACGATTCAAAATGGAACGACAATCACAGAACTAAATGATATAAATTCAACGTTTCCTGAAATCGTTTAAATCTTATTCAGGGTAGCCGACACGATAACAACGTCATTAAATTCATTTCCAAGGATAATAATGTTCGGACTATTTTCTTCTGGGCTCTGAATTTCTAAATTGGATTTTTTTTCTTAGAAAATTCTTACTTGATGACTTACAATTTTGCTTTCTATATGAAATGCTT
The DNA here is from genome assembly GCA_905340225.1 of Abrostola tripartita. Lineage (NCBI taxonomy): Eukaryota > Metazoa > Arthropoda > Insecta > Lepidoptera > Noctuidae > Abrostola > Abrostola tripartita. The sequence goes on along the minus strand of HG996508.1, from coordinate 3,401,567 downwards.
TTATGGTATAATATATTGTGGAACAAACCAGAATATTTTCGATTTACTTAACATTCGTTCTCACGTTTATTTTGAATCAAAGCGATCATAGGACAGATTGTCCACCTCGTGAAGAGTTACACAAAGTTTCTTCCCACAAAATAGCTCGGACCATTGTCAGCCTTTCTTGAATCTTTGCGTTCAGTCTAGAACTAAAAACATGGCGAAAATAATTTTAAAATACTTAATATTTGGAAATAGTAACAAAAACATTAGAAAGTTGGTGAATTAATTGCGAACAATAATGATACTGCCCAATTTTTTTTAGGCCAAATTCACATAGGTCTTTAGCACAGTTCATCTAATGTTTTGTTTGCCTTCACCTTGACTAATGTAATGCTTACCAACAATTTACTATTTGTCGCACATACATACATTATTTCAGCTGTTTCCGAGGTTACACACGCTGTCCATTTATATTTTGGTGTACATTTTTTCTAATTTGAAATCTTGGTCTGACAAATTGGGCGCTTCATTACGTAGCCACAGGCGAGGCGGTGCCCAAGACTAATGGCGGAAATAAACGAGAAATTTTGACCGTGGGACGTAAAGCCAGTGCAACTGCTTCGCTATGCTACTAAATTAATATCTAGAGGTTTACTAGTGTTAGTACATGTTTTCGTAAACATGTCAAGATGAGAGGGGTGATTTAGGATTGTTTAAATATTTTGTGGCGTTCTAAGGGAGAGGCCTTTGTTTAACATTGGGCATCTTCCGGCTGATGATGATGATGAAATATTTTGTTATAAATATTGGATGAAACGAATTTCTGATCCAAAAATAGTTAGTTTTTACTTCGTAAATATCGAACCAAAAATAGCTTTTTCTAAATTTAACTGCTCTCAAATGAACATTTTTAATGACGCTAATTTCTTTAATTAGATAAATTTACAGTCGATCGCACTGAACAATCTGGATACTTTTTATCTCACTAATGGACTGACTAATTTGTTGTTATCTTAATGTGTGATTTATTAGTTTCATTTAAAACAGTATAACTTCATATGAGTAGAGAAATATTTTCGTTTTGTAGTAATAGAGTGCTCAGTTTATCAACTGAGCTCTCAATTAGATTTGTCCGGTCGTTATGCGCCAAGAAAAATGCTGGCCGCTATTGTAATTTATATACTCCGGTTGTAGTACCGGCTGCCAGATGTGCACCAGCACGACCGTCTACGTTGTATCGCTACTGTTGCATTATACTTATACCCACTTCAATTTCTTTAAATCTTTTGCACTTGTCGGAAAATTACGCTTAAGCCTCAAGTATCAAGATTGTTTGTTTAATCGTAACTACACAATTTTGAATGTTCATGTTCCAACGATTGCATAATTTGCAATTTCTAATACAACATTTATTTGACGATTATTAAGTCTGGTAGAAAACGCTTCGTACACATTATTTCAGTGTAGTATTAGATCCAAATGTTGTTTTATTGAAATCATGTATAGTAAAGGAAATCCGTAGTGTAATATTATTGACTGATTTAACTTTGTTGTCATGTTTGATATTATTTTTGGATCGTTGGCCGCTAACTCGGTTGTTGGTTGTGTAATAAATGGATCTATCAGTTAAAATTGATTTATATTCAGATTCTGTCAAGTAATTTGTTTAGGTTGATGTATAATTCTATCTGTCAACATCTATTTTCATACATGTCGCACACGTCACAATCGTTTTTTATTAAATGCCTTTAAAATCTAACTATTTTGAGAATTAGGCATACTAAATTTTGTAACTCTCTCAAAATATATTATGAAAGATTAAAAAGCCGTTAAAATAAACATGAAGTCACAATGTTTCAGTATAAAAATCTATCTACCTATATTTTGCGTGTCATAGTAGGTCCATATGTAAGCATATACTTGATAAAGGGCTGTCAGACCCCTATTCCAGTTTTAAAGGGAACAATGTTTCATTAAAGCGTGCTCTCATTTACGAAAAGTTACGGCCAAAGTATTTGCCTCTAGACACGACGAAGTTAGGTTAGGTATACGTTTATATTACAGGGGACTCGTATTTCATATATTATCAGGCTTTTGAATGAAAATTATTCTCTCTTTTCAAATATTTCATACAATACTATCATCACGCCTGTCTGTAGTCACTGAAGATAAAGCAAGAGATGTTCTGCTTTGTCAAAACTTCAAAAGACCATTAACTCATATTATTTTCTAGCTGCATTATAAATCCCTTGTACTACGTAGCGAGCCTAATCAGATTGATCTGAATCTTCAAAAAAAAAAAAATACTTGCCTAAAAAGAGTAGATTCAAATCATCCTTTCCAATCCCAAAAAAATTGCTAAGAATTAAGACTGCTTGGATTTAAGCGTAAGCGTAGGTCAGATTGCAATGTAGGTGGAACAATTTTATTAACTTTACTCTGAATTGATCAGAGTAAATGCGCAAAACTGGGATGCCAGGATTCTGGCAGTTGGAATCAATCGCCCTTGTCTGCTAAATAGGCGTAACTGTATTAATTTAATGAAGAAATGTGCGAACTGACTTATCTCGTGTCGGAGGCAGTTTAAATAAAGAAAACGAAGAATAATATTTGGACTTTGAATTCAAGTTACCTGAGAAATTGGCTGGTTACGAAAATTAAAAACTAGGATTTCTAAATTTGAATTATGAATAGAAAATTATGAATGAAAAGCATCATTGTTAATGGAATTTCTATCATAGTCTGATAAAATATAATTGTAGTCTAATCATCATTCTGGTCAACGTCAATTTAGTGACTTCTATTAAATTTCATCCAGCACTAAATCATTTCAATAATGTTGGGCTAATTTCAATTATTTTAGAGTTAAGTGTAAAATGCGAACTTAATTGAATACTGATTGATAAATGAAGCTCTTAACTGTGAAATTAGGACGCTAATGGATGTAGTGAATATAATATTCAATCCAAAATTCATATTGGTACTGATGTGATTAATGAATTTATTGGGCACCTACTATTTGATATTGAGTTACAATGGAGTCAAATTTATTATCACAATAGAAATATCACATTACTTGCCATTTATCTTTTGTAATACAGACTTCATAAACGAAAACCTGTTAGTAAGAGATATAAGTATTTGAAAGTTTTTATAATTTTATATCTATTTTATTTGTTATTTAACTTTGCTGCGCCCAAACAGGGTCCATAATGTGTTCCTAATTTTAAACTCACCATCTTTATAATATAAAAACATTGTGGAATTGCAATAAAGAATATAATAATAATAATTTCTACTTGAAAACCGAAATTACATTTACAATTATTAAATTTTATTTAGACAAACTTTTCACGATATTTATTTGGCTAAATTAGCCTCTTTTATTTATTCCCTTTATTATTATATCAGTATCTGCGAACTCCACAAAAGCATTTAATTTTACGATAATTATGTCACCAAATAACCTCAATAAAACAACCGCATCGATTACAATCGTCATAACATCGATGCATTTCCCGCAATCGACTTCAATCACCATACGTCTTCAGCTATCTTGATGACCTGCCAACATAATCTATGCTATTTCCTTACCGCGAAAGATGAAAAACCTTTTACCGTAATCGGGTAAACACCCTATCATGTCTTTGAAAGCAACCGATATCAGTTACACATTAACCAAACGTCCAATTTTGTAGCCCCTACATATCGTATATAGGGACTGGCCTTATTTAATTATAAGGGATACAAGTGAACCTTTTAGAGTCTGTAATTAGATACTGTTTGGCCAAATTTCGTAAGTTGTAAATTTAATTCGGGCAACACTAAAGTTTAGCAGATGGGTACTGACAGGGTTCTTTGATGGGTTAAATGGTAACATCGCAACGGTGACTAAATATACATAACTTAAAATACAATATGGAATGTCAACAGTAAGTAATGATATTTATGACAATTATTATACAAATAGGATATTTTTTTTAAATAGGGCTAAAATCATTTCATCGTTGATTGATGATTGCCACAACCTAAAGAGAGTAGACTATTTTGAATTTTTAAATAAGCCTAATAAGACAACTACGCATTACGAAGTAACCATGTCAACATGATGGAAGAATAATTTAAGTCGCATATTATACGTAGGTTAAATATTCGAATTTGGAATTGTGGGGCTCGTAGCTATGCGGCTACCCGGCAGATCAGACGATCTGCGAGGTTAAGCCGTGCTCGCTGCGGTCAGTCTTGTGATGGCTGACCGTTTTCACATGTCGAGACCCCACCGTGCTTCGGAAGGCACGTTAAGCCGTTGGTCCTGCGCCTGATCTCTCTCCGGTCGTGTCGGTCTACCGTCCCATCAGAATATGAGAGTGAGGGAATAGGGAGTGCACCTGTGTCTGCGCGCATACTTGTGCACTAATAACTTCTGCGCAGATGGCTAGTCTTAGCTGAGACAGGCCGCCGTGACCGAAATTCGGTCAGGAGGACATTAAATATTCGAAATAAGCAATCCCGTAATAAATACTAATTCGTAATTTAATACCATAAGGTATATTAAATTCCCTTTAGTAAGATTACGACCTTGTAAAATTCATTGATCCGACACCAATGAATCTTTTAGCATAAAATAGATGTATTATAACAACGTAGTTTATCAAATAAATCCAGCTGGTTAGGCCCATTTTATATGAACAAATTTTAAATATACAAATCAAGCAATATATTTTAACGTTCAATAATACATATTATGAATAATATAAAGTTACAATCGTGAAGCAATTTTAGAAATATAATATCATAATCTGTTAATTCTAAAAATACCAAAGATTAATTCGACAATAAATTCAAGTTTGATGGAATTTTATGATGTAACTAATTGGCTCTTTGATTGACGACTCAGTTTAGAAATTACTTTAACAATTGAGATGGATCAGATGTTGTTATTGATATACGGCGCTCTAGCCGATTTTTTTTTTGAAACATCCAGTTTGTTGCGGAATATTTTTTGGTAACTCTAAAATTGGTGTGTGTTTTGTTGGTAAATTGTTACATACATTGAAAAGTTTAAATTACAATATTTTGTTTACTGATAACTCGTAAAAACTAACCTGGAATAGGTGCTCACTTAGAAATGCGTGACATTGGCCTTGAACGAAGCATAGTTCGGAACTCTTTGCATAATAAGCAGCTGGTATTTGGTATAACTTGAATTGAACGAAACACGGTGCAATTTTTGGCTGATTTGACAAACCGTTTTAACCTCGATCAGCAAGAACACTCATCTCTAGTTAAGATTAAAGAAAAATATTTTCCATATTATAGTCGTGTGATAAAGCATACTAGAGCTTACCGTTAGACGAAGTGAAGGCTCTTGTGATTTATAACGAAATGGACCAAATCAAATAACAAATGGATTCTGAGAATCAAGTTTCTTTTGGTAATAAATTTAGAGATTACATGAAATTTTCATGTGCCTTAGTCAGCATCAAAAAGGTTTGGTGGATTTTGTAGAAATAATTTTGAAATTTCCAGTATTAGGTCACTGAACTATAAGTGAATTGCAACTTGCGATATTAGCAAACAAATTACTATGTATGGCTCAATAAAATGTATCGTGTTCATTAGTATTGGATTATTTTTAGTATTAGTTACACTGACATTGATATATACATTGTTTTAGAATGCTACTAATGTTATCATCATTAAGGCCATGATTCAATATCATGCCAAAATGTATAGGTACTATATACAGATAATTGTTATCATTTGAGAATTAAACAAAATATTATTTTCTACTTAAAATACCGGCTAAAATCATCAATTTATCAAGACTGTCAGTTGATATTTTTGTGATGTCAGTTTATGATAAACTGTGCTCGAACTTACGTATTTGGGCTAGAACTCACGTCTAGTAAACATTGCCAATACTAATCTACATGTTCATGATTTTGTAATAGTATACTATTTACATGTGTGGTTTGTGGATAAGAATTATTACAATAATTACACCCAATCTAAATCGAGTTCCGATCAACATAAAATTGATAAGAACTTGATTTCTGAAACAGTCGCCACTAAAGTTTTGTAATATTACTATATACAATGTAGCATATTTGTTAACAACTGATTACATGCGTAGGTATAACAAATACAATTTACATGTTCATTCGATATGGTGAAAATATAGCGAAGGTTAAATCATTAATATCAATAGTCACATGGTGACAATCTTTAGCGTTCTCTGGTTGGATCAGAATTTCTATCTTCTTCTTTCTCATCCTTATACTTTTCTTCTATTAAGTCATTGACATGTACTACGTATAGTGGTACTGTTAGATTGTTATTTGTTACAATGCCAATTGATTGTGTGATATTGTTGTATTATTTAAATCCCATTGGTGTGCGTCTATGCGTCCATATGTATGCATGCGTCACCCATTATTCATAATAAAAGAAAAAAATATGGATGCTCCTTATGATTATATTTTAAACATTGGCAATATAAAAACTTATATCATTTAGGTAATATACCTACATATTTTGTTGTCCAATGGTATCTGCCAACTACTAATTGAAAAGACAATCAACTTAAAGAAATTGCGCGATAAAATTTTCTGAGACAGTGCCTACGTCACCGCGTCAGAATTATTTACAGTTATAATGAAATCACCGTTCGACTTTGTAGACCAGACGCTGTGGAAAACACACCATACCACAATAGGAACCCATAAAACGGTTGTAAATGTCACGGCACAAAAGATAGTATAACTTTGTTGCTACAAACGTAAACAAGTGGCATAGTAAATATAATAGGCAAGTGCTCGAAGCCGGATGAACGGGTGAATATGTAAACGATTTTCAAATGTTATTTTATGGATTTGGAATAACATGGGTGGAAGATGAGCCACGTGATTTCATTCCCAATCATGAAAACGCCAATACGATCTTTCTACTATAGCAGTTAAGAAGCCAGACATGTCTGATAGTGACTAGGTGCTAATATTCTTTTAGTGTCTCTAGTGATAGACCTAAATCCTCCAAAACAATAGAATTATCTCTCATTCAATCAGGTATTTGTATTTTGTACATAAGTAACTCTAAAAAATTAATCTTCATCTACTCCTAAATCAACGTTTTTAACGTTTTTGTGCGCTGTGTCGAATAAATGTCTAATCTCATCCATTCCACCAGCTAGTTTGGATAGTCCTTGGTGATAATATAGATGTTTTCAGCTATTTAGAAATACACAAAATATTTATTGTACAATTCGCCTCTAGGCATTTGGACTAGGGACAAAACACAATGATGTTTTTTTCAATGTTCTGTTCGTATTGTTTCCTTGTGTAGAACAATACTTGTAATTTGCCGCCTGCAATATACACGATAACAGATATTACGTAGGTTTTTTTAAAATAGGATCCATTTTATTTCAGATTTTTGATATTATTAATTTCGGGTTTTCGACTGTCCAGTGTCCGCCATTAAAGATAATGCACCGAATTAAATATTATATAGGTACTATGTGGCTATATCATGAATCGTAAAAGATAGCACAATACATTAATATCCATAATTATACCTAATTAGTTAAGCATTTTTTGTTTCAACTATTACAGTCCCAGGAAACGTCGCTTAGCAAGTAAAAAACATGGTGCGATCGTTCAAAAATCTTTTTGAAACTGAATGTACTTTAATAATATCATTTTATTGAAAAAGGTTGGTTTTCCGAAATCGCATGTTATTTTTATTTTATTTGTAGTAAGTACAAATCTATTATAATCAAAGATATACAAAATATGAAAAATTATTAATGTTTTTTTGAAAGATAGAATTTTATTAGCCTCTTTATACCACGGCAGTTAACCATTTTAAAAGCAACAATACATTTTTACCCAAAAGATTCCAATAAAGCCATCCTAAGTGAAATACCTACGATGTCTAATAAATTACTGCAGTTAGTTAACTTCAAAATAATAAATGTGCAATCGCATAGTAGACGAAATAATAATGTTCGTCCTACATAACCTCTAATGTTTGTCAAGGTATTTCATGAGAACTATACAAGTATACATGGAACCATATAGTATGTTCAATGTTCATTTCTGTACAATAACAGCTAGTACCAAGAGCCATGTTGGCCGTGTGGTCGCCGGTGTCACTGAAACGCGTCCATCATTTGTTTGTCGGCAGACGTGGACAATTTATCTTTCACACAATACGGTATTGAACTCATGATGGTTTGTAGCGTTTACACCTAATGTGGTTGTTACTTGCTGTTGTATTTTATGCCTCATTTTAAAACACGTTTTTAAAAACATTGTTTTTCTTCTATTTGCTGCAAAAAGTATAGTATGAATAATTTTAAACTTCGTACTTTCTTCTATAGTTACTTTTACATTACCTTATTTTGTTTTATTTCATTCTTTTAATATAATATTATTACGTCTGTCGTATTTTGTAGCAAGTAATATAAATAACCTACTAATTCTTTTTTCTTTAATGATTTCTTATAGACAAGATTTAAAACATAATCTCATTTATGCTTAACTTTTGTGTTACATATTGTAATCTTTTCATTCCATTCATCATAATTATCATCTCATTAACATTTTCTTTTTAATTCTGCTTGTCTACGCGAACCAGTTGGAGTCTCATCCAAACTTTCATTAACCTAATAGAAAAATCTAATAACACTTTACGCGACCTAGACTACTGATCACGAGGCGGTTAGTTTCATGTATTTAACATTAAACTTTAGCACTTGTAAAGGTCAGGACTACTTCAGGCTTCAGTAGCGTATAAATTGCTTTTTGATATCAAGATACTATTACAATTTAATACAATCTAAATGGTAGTTATGTGATAACGACAACATTATTATTAGTGGTATTTTTATACCAAGGAACCTTGATTGCTTTTCTTTGCCTTTTTAGAAATCTCTTTGAAAAGTTGATCTTATTTAAAGTTTGAATTCTTTCAAAAGTAGGTAAATTATGATCCGCCCGAGTTTTAAATAACGTTAACTCAATGCATGGTGTGTTCTCATTTCGTACTTATGTTTACTAAATTACAGACCTTAACTTTAAAATGTTCATATACAAATATTCACCAACTAGAAAAATGCGGATCAAGCGCAAAGGTCTGGCTTATAAAATTTGCAGAACTACTGCAAAAATATCCGTCAAATAAAAAACAAAAGCTTAGCTCGGTGATAAATCATTGGATGATACCCAACTTGAAAAAGTTTGTCAGTCATAAAATACAATGACGATCCAATAAGCCTATTGGCTTATAAATTGGCAATACTGCGCTAGAGGTTACTGGTTTTATTACAGCGTATGTGCACGTAACTTTCATGCCTGTAATTCTGTATACTAACCGAAAATATATGGGACATTCCCGGTCCGCTTTTAATAAATATTTTGAATATGTTTTTATCGTTTATGTAGCTTTGCTGAAAGTACTAAAACTATTTTCTCTATATTATTTACACCACGAGTTTACAACTATTCTAACTGAATGCAAATGCATACCCACTAGGGGTACAGTATGATGTCGCTTTTAACTCAAGTTAAACTTCCCTCTATTTTCACTTAGCGCGTTTTCTCTCTGGAGCATGTGGAACTTCTAACTGGAGTTAATTGCGTTAACTCCTCAGAGTAACATGTATGGAGTTTAGTACACACGGTAATGCTGTTAAATATAAATATTATAGTATGAGTGGAACATGTGTTTTAATTGTATTTACGGGATTTCTAGAACAAGAAACATGCTTCCTTGGGGAATCCCTTGCTGGGGCTATTTCATGTATTTATTCTATCGTTGCGTGTGGACTGTAGTCAATGGACATATAGTGACATATACTATTTAAAGCAATTATTATTTATCTTTGTTTATAAAATTAGAATTATTTTTTTAATTTATAGATTTTCGTTTAATGCATTATTTAACCTGCACAGGCACTTTTTAATACAGATACCTATTTCCTACCTCGCATACAATTTTTTTAGCTTCTTAAAATATTCTTAATAGCATATAAAATTCTCTCTTTTTCTAATAAAAACCTACAATGTTAGTTATTTTAACCTATTGCAATAAGTGTCACAAAGCGTTACTCTAATTCACTTCCGATATAATTGGAAACTCGACTTATTCTAGTCAAATGTCAGAATAAATCCTTACCATTTCAAAATTAAGACTGAGCCATTATTCAAATTGAAACATAAACAAAATTTATACTAACTTCCTAGAATCCATATCCTATCATATTTCCTTGTCAGTATTTATGATTGTATTTTTTTATTCAGAAAGGTATGAAATATTGAAGTAACGAATCGGATCAAGGGAAACGCTTCAGAAATACGTGTCTCAGTAAAAGCTTAAATGTTTTATCGTAAAAGAACAAAGGATTATTTGATGTGTGTTTTGGATATGAAAGACACGAACGTGCTCATGACTACTGTGACTCAAGTATTTATTATTATAGGAAATATCGTAGATAAGAGACATACTAACGTTATTGAATGCTTCAGGCAGATTTATGTTTCGAAAAATGATTAGTTACAAGACCATGGACATCGTTCATCGTCAAATCTGTGGTTTATTTATTAATATATTTATAAGAACCTTCATCTGTTCCTGTTATACATTAAAAGCAGCAATTAATGGTTATTTGCAAAACTATATCTTATACTTTTTTCTTTGTTCTTACTAATTGTGATTGCTAATTCTACGAAATGTTAAACTCATTTGTTGCGGTATTTACGGGCTTATCCGTTAATGAAGCATGAAACAATATGTAACAACCTATATGTGATACATATACTGACGTTTAGAAGTCATTTTTCTCAGTGCATTCCAAGATAAAACTCGTGATGATTGCTCAATGCGCGTTTTACGATTTGCATTCGTAGCTTTTACAGTCAGCGTTTTATTGTGTTTTAGTAAACAAAACGGGCATTATGTCTTTATCAGTATTAAATTTACTTTTATCGTCATCAACCAAGTCATCGTTGAAGATTTGTCTAACGCTATATACTCAATATTAGTACTAATTTGAAGCCCAACTGTAATTTAAGACTCGTTATTAGGAATACTGACATCCTATCGTTGTTGCAAATCTCATAATGGATTTAAATTGTCCATGCAAGTAACTTAGATTTATGATGTCTATCTGAATAGTAGTTGAATGACATCGTCGGCGTCTGAAAATTTAGCTTATTCTCTTTTTAATAATACAGAAACACGTAAATCGTTTTGTTTTTTAGTTATTTTTTTTTTTTAAATCAATTCTATATAAGGCAATAAAACTCTTTTGTAATGCTACTTTTATACACATATGTAATTATTTTATCTAAATCAGTCTTGACTCTTAAGCCAATAATTAATATTCTTATTAACAAACGTTTAATTAAGAAACAGTTTTTGAGTCAAATGCTTTACTGAAAAAAAACGATGTCAACGACACATCCAAGATTCCTTTCTTATTTCAGAAACAAACGCGTTCATATTACATTTTTATTAATCAAATTGCTTACACCCGAATTACTTTTACGTTTCTCCTCAATATTTTACGCATCTATCATTTTTACGTTCTTCACCCTTTTCGTTACATTTCCCTTCAAATATGTGTAATATTATATCTCATTTGATATTCTTAGCACGCGAAACGGATTACTGCTGGATTATTTATTTTGGCTCTAGATAAAGATAGCCGCAAAAATTGATATTTTATACGGAATTATGAACATTGTGGAGAGCTTTAGGTTTTCACTTCAATAATTTTCATGGCTATGTTGGAAGTTGGATATGCTTTAGATTATATTTTGCTTTCGGATTTATAAATCATAATTCAAATTTCTTTTTTTCATATTCAGCGCCATTAATGATAATAATTGGCAACACAGACTCACTTCTAGTAGCAGTATTTTATAAAGTTAATATTCTCTCGTATTTCTACTACGGTTTTAGGTACCTATTTTCTTTGAACAATTTTACATAGCATTCTATTACCGACTATTTTTATAGATTTGAGATCTGTATGAAGGGCTGTTACTGATTCGTTATATTCTTGATGCAGTGTTTAAAATGTTTTATTCACTTTGTGTTTTTACAACGGTTTTCTATAAAAGATATTTTCTGTAGGTCTTCTAGAGTGTGTTTTTATAGATTTGAGATCTGTAAGAAGGGCTGTAGTTAATTCATTATAATATTCTATGGTTAATCCTGGGTTAAGTAAGAATCTTAATGAGGGATTCCTCAAGGTGCTATGCTCAGTAACTTAACAACTAACTACACTACGTCAGACTAGATTTATCGCTCAGATTAACTCAGATAGGAGTAATTCCAACCATATCTTACTACCATAATTTAACCATTTAACTAAACAATGAAAAACCAGCTTGAGAAAAAAGATTTTATTTGCCTAGAGATTGTTCATTGTTAAACTTTAGACACAATTGTAATGATTCTGGTAATTTAATATTTTTTTTGACAGTTATACGTAAACGAAAAAATCGGTAGCAGTTGAATAAATGAACCGATGAAGGAAGTTCTTAGTCGGCTCATTGCTATAGGTACCTATATTTTGCAAGACCTAACAAACAGACCTCGCCTAATTCTACCGAAAAATCATAACCCCAACACTATCTAGAATAATTCTATATTAAATCGTTCTGTAGTCAAAACATACGTAGTCTGAAGACAATGCCAAAACATTTTATTTTCGGTGATCATAAATCTAAAAATATTACGAAATGATACGATGAATGTAAGGGCAGATGTGCGTGGGAGATGAAAGTGTGCCGAACTGATTAAAACAGTCGCAATATGCTTATTCTGCTTAGAGTTATGGTTTTCTACTGTTGTCCTAAAATGCTTTTAATAACCCAATAAGGAGTTTCGTCAAAAAAAAATACAGCGATGTTACCATGAGTTTGAATTGCAGGTTATTTTGGGCTGTGGAAGTGCGACACTGCTTCATCAGTGTAGTGCAACGTCTCGCTTCCATAGCGGAAAATGACCTGCAAATGCAAGCTCATAGTAACCGCGCTGTATTTTTTTTTACGATTGGCCCGAACGGCCAATAAAATATGATTTGTCTGCACACACAGTTGTTTGTTCCGAGTCCGGGTGTTTCTGCATGTGATGTAGATATTTTCTTGTCTGTGAAAAGCACGATACAGGTAAGGATTAGTGTGACCATCGTAAAATTATAAAAAAATAATGATAATATACAAATAATTGTAAAAAACAAGTGTAGATACAATTTACTATTATAATTAATTTTATAAGCCCTGTATTTTTACTTTATAAGAATATTGAGCCGTGACTAATTTAACGGGCAATTGTGTAAGCATGATCAAGACTGTGTAAACACAACAATTAAAAAAACAAAGGTTGTATTTTCAATGTGAATCCGTGAAGGTTTTCGTTTAACATTATTCAAGTTTGTTTACTTAAAAGAATTGTTCTTAAATCAAAGTACTTACTTACCTACTATTACAGTGTTTTTTTTTAAACGTCTCCCTGCACTAGAAACGTCTCCAGTATCGTGGGTGCGTTTTACAAACATGAAATATCACATACACAAACACCCAGACTCGGGACAAACATCTGCGGATCACACAAATTTTGGTCCCGATGGTTAGATTTTGAGGAGTAACAATTGTTTTTACACTTATTGCACATAATTTAATAAATCAGCTGTTCAGTATTTCAAGCTATGGAATACTGATTTACGAAAAAAATATCGTTTAAAATACTGCTACTGGTTCTAATATTGTGCCTTAAGTAGATACCAAGATTTTTTAATGTTATTACTATTTTAATGTTACTGTGACTGCCTCGTTGGTCTAGTGGTCGCTTAGCGCGACTGCTGAGCAAAGGTCCCGGGTTCAAATCCCGGGTTGGGCAAAGTGTTACTGAGTTTTCCATTAGGTAATTCTCAGTATCAGCACGGAGTCTGGATTTGTGCCCGGTTGATAGCAATAGGCTCGCCCCCTATTACATTGGGACTTACAACATAACTAGCTAAATGTGGGTGTACTATATGTACACCTCTGCCTACCTCTTCGGGGAATACAGGTGTGATGTTATGTAATTTTTCTGTACCTAAAGACCAAGCTGTAATTAAATTGGTCCTTAGACCTATAAACAGACAAGGCTTTATATTATAAAACTAATAAACGTGAATAATTTTATATCTAAGCAAAACAATTAAAAATTAACGAACAAAAAATACAAACTTATTTGATTTAATAGACAAGGCTTTATTACTAATATTAAATCAAATAAACCTAGCCTTAATATGAGCTTAATAAAGAATGTAATTTTCGAAATTTATTATGACGCGCACAAAATGTAATTTACTCATAAATAATTAACAAAACTTTATTTAACATAAGCATTTAAGCAACTATATAAAAAATTAAGAAAACAATAACTAGTTAACGCATGTAATCAAATATTTTAGTTAGATCAGCTGTAAATTGAGCTGAAATAACTGAATGAAAATGAAACTAACTGAACTGATGAACAGATGAATGAACTGAATAACTGAATGAGCGGTAAGAATTGAATGTATATACCGTGTGATCCGACCTAGAATAGACCACCCCCTTTCCACCCGTGGGTGTCGTAAGAGGCAACTAAGGGAAAATGCAGAAGATGGGCAGCAGCGTCATCTGTAACTTGACCACCAATACTGCGATCCCCAAGTCGCTTGCCAAGCGTGGGGATTATGGCACCCCCCCCTCTACAAAGGGGAAACCTTTGTTCATCAGTGGACGTCTTCCGGCTGATGATGATGATGAAAGAATTGAATACAGATTTTAAATTTATAAAAGCAAACAGAACTATGAAACTGTCGAATGAACGAAATGTTGGCACGCTATCAACTGAACTTCATTTGTCTGCACGTCCACCGAGCAATGTCAGGGTCCAAAGCTAGTTGTACACACACGTATACATAATATGTACCTACATAATAATTATACAATTATATCCATGTAGATGCGCTTGTAATCCTTAAAGTGTAAGAAGAGGTATTCTTTATTATTAAAAGTCTATACATGTCTCATTATAAGTCCCCTGAGAGACTAAATTGCTACTGCAAAGATTCTAAAAGATTCTGATTCTAAAAGAAAAAAAAAAAAAGATCAGGTGATTTTAGGTTAAGTAGTTCTTGCTGAGATAATTCGTGGGATGGGTGACCGTTTTAGACGTGCCTACTGTGGGTACCTCATAAAAACACGTCATGCTATTGGTTCTGTGTCTGATCTCTCTTTCTTCTCTTTTTGGCTATGTCAGTTTACAGTCCTGTAGGACTTTGAGGAAACAGAGAATGCACCCTGTTTTTGCAATATAATTTCCTGTCCTTGTGCAATATATATTCCTTAAAGAAGATATTATTTTATGGGACTGTTTCACCATTTAAAATAAGCAGTGTTTAATAGTTACTTCTTGATTAACGCTAATCGGCAAGTAAATGTTACGAGTATCTTCTATCGTATCTTAGTAACAGGCCAGTTTATCCCTTATTTATGCTACTCAGATATTGTGAAATTTGTATGAGTAGTTACGGGTGACTTTAAGTGGCGGTTAGTCTACTTTAAACTTTACTTCACCACACCACCATCAGCCCGAAGACGTCCACTATTGAACGAAGGCCTCCCCCTTTTAGAAGGGAGGAGCTTGCGATAATCCCCATGCTTGGCAAGCGGCTTGGGGATCGCAGTGTTGGTGGTCAAAATACAGAAGACGCTGCTGCCCATCTTCTAGATTTCCCTTAGTCGCCTCTTACGACACCCACGTGAGGAAAAGGGGTGGTCAATTCTAGGCCGGATACCACACGGCGAACACACTTTACTGTGAAACAGGCCCTAAGTTTTATGTTAGTGGTGGTGGGTCTATTGTCATTCGTCGGAGCCACATGCTATATCTATATGTGTATGCTAATAGCAGTTATATGGAAGGAAATAAATCAGCAACGTCATATATCACCGCAGCTGTGACGATCAATGATAACATATGGTATCTTCACGAGTACATACAATTAAATATTATTCTAGTAAATAGTATACGTCAATACACTTGTATTGCATTTGTTTACGCATAATAATAACCGACTAGTTTTCGCATACTATTATGTTTGAATTTTCCTATAGAGAGTGATTGACTAAGGTCAGTACAGACAAAAACGAGAGTACTGCAGATGATTTACTGATGCCACTGAAAATTAGACTCTATTTTGTTGGTCACAAAATACAAAATAGTTTGAGTATCAAAGCAGGTTACCCTGCATGCTAGACACACTGCATGTAGCGATGCTCAAACAAATTTGCGACTTTATGGACTTGGAAATAGAGTTATTTTTTCGTATCAGAAAATTATTTGCTTTGTGTTTGGTCCAATATTGCCTACCTGACTTAAATGGCAATTCAAAATAATAATTATTTATCTATTTAATAAAAGAATACCAGCTCAAAGTAAAAAAAATAAGGCATAATTTCGGCGTTAAATTAAAGAGAAGGCACGATTATAGAAAACGAAAGAACACAATGCATCAGACTTACTAGTGATTTTCTTGCTAGGTTTCTGTAACAATGTCTGTCTAGAATGTATGCTGCTTACAAGAAGCATGAACATTGTATAGATATATTTTACCCGCCGACATCCATAACCGCTTTAAAGAAAATCACGCTGGAAATTTAATTTAATGGTTTCATCAACACATTCTTAAGTTAGTTAACATATAATTATATTATCTTAAGGCCGTATTATTAATATTAGTTGGTTTTCTTTTATATAGTTATTCCTGCGCATAATGTAGTGCATGCAGTGCTTTTCTTTAAGTGATGGGGCACTTAGTCCTAAGTTCAAATGTAAGTATAGTTTAAGTTATAGTGCACTCATTGTTGAAGAGCCATATAAATAAACAATATCATAATATTCCAGGTATTTTAAGTGTCATACCAATAAATGTAATGAAAAATAGACAAGAAACTCCATGGTTATTTTTTTAATCTTTCACAAAACTTTTAAGCGTACAAGATAAAAATGCATGTGACTGTTCCCTATCTGAGGTATGTACCTACACTGACCTACAGTCTCATATATTGCTAATACAATAATTATAATCATACTTGTCTTGCTCAAACATGTAGGGAATTGGCAATAATACTCACAGTTTGCACTTTGCCCTCATACAATAAATTATCCTTTAATCTGAAATCTTAATCAAAATCTCAATAGCATTCCAACGAATGTAATTTATGATGTATAAATTATAGATATGATAACAAAATTCAACGTATTTAGTCTTTGAACGCTACGCGGGTCAGATTTGCCCCGCGAACAATAAAATATCAATTGGGTCTGCGGCATGGCAGTCAATGTGTTAATTAATGGTGAAAACTAAATTATTCATACCATCACGCCTGTATCCCCCGAAGGTGTCGAATATATGTGTAATAGTATCATCATCAGCCGGAAGACGTCCGCTGCTAAAGAAAAGCCTCTTGCTTAAGGGGGGGGGGTCCATAATCCACATGATTGGCAGGCGCCCTAGGGATCACAGTATTGGTGGTGAAGTTACAGAATACGCTGCTGCCCATCTTCTGGATTATCTCCTAGTCGCCTCCTACGACACCCAACAGGACGAGATGGGGAGATGCTATTCAGACTCAGCACTCCACGGGTTGGCACTAATGCAATAGAAAAAAATCTAAATTGGTAAAAAGATTCAGAGATGACACACAGAAGATGCATCAGTAAGCGGAGTTCTTGCCGCTGAATGTTTAACGAAACAAATTTAAGCTTATAATATTTATGTCTATCATCGTATATGTATCTTTTATTAAATTATGTATTTTATTTTACAACAAAAGTTATTAATTTAGTTTTTTTTTCCATCGATACACTAAAAAATTCCGTAAACAGACTGTAATTTAGGGCTTCAATTTCAAATTGTATACAAAAAGTAAGGTAGGTAACTACTTATCCGTCACGATTTTGCCTCGCTACGCACAGATCCCCAGGTGCGATCGATATAAATATAATATTTAGATTAAATATCACCAGTAGGTAACCATAAATTTTCTTACGATCGACACCTCTATTTATAATATCAAATTTATGTAAGGTGGATGACCGATGGCTGGACTATTATATTTTAACCTATATTGCTCATGCGCATCGATGATTATAATCATTTTTAGTTTATCATTCTCAAAGCTGCTATTAGCCTAGTGTGGTATGCCGTATGGCAACTTGCTACGTATACGTGTAAATTACTTTGCCCAAAATTTTGCATAATGTGACTTTGTAATTCGATAAACTGACTGCAGTGGCTAATCAATTGGACTGCGGCGCTAAGGGTTGCAGGTTTGATTCCCGCTCGGGCCAAAAATTTGTTCGATCCGCAGATGTTTGTCCCGAGTCTGGGTGTTTGTGAATGAGAGAAATTCCTAGTGTAGGGCGTTTGTTTTTAAATAAAATTAAATTAAAAAAAGATAATTGCTAACGTGTCTGTATCTGTAATGATGATTTATGATCTTTATTAACTATTTTGTAGTTTCGCCGTAGTTCTAAGTCGTTTGCCAAAAGCGCTGGTGCATTAAAACATGTAGGTAATGAACACAATGTCATGAAAAAAATGTTAAATAACTTCCATCACAATTCTCTACAAAATGGCTGCAATTTAAAACATTCCGAATCATTATGTCCGTTAATCATAAAATATTGTACCAAAAAAATAAAGTACTTCAAATAAAATCTAACATGTTCCAATTAGCCGTGTCCCGTCGTTACAATAAAAAATAATAAAGTCGTGTGTTGTAAGTCTGAAAAAATGCATAACGGAATTCAAAAAGCGAAGTAGAAAAGTGTTCTCATGAAATCCAATTAGCTGTATCCAACTATCCAATCGGATCATAGTAAAAAATGCTGGCCGTGTGCAGTAATTCTAATTCTATATTTGAATAAATAAAGAACATGAAAAAAAAAGAATGAATTGTTAACGCCTCTGGTATCAGGAGCCGTGCCAACTAAAATGTATGAGCTTTTTTATACAAAGTGACAGGGTGGGAGCGCAAGTTGTCGGCCGCCTTGAGATTTTTGTTTTACTGTGTATAAATGCTGTTTATTATGTTGTTCGACAGGTTATTGAACATTTAAGACGATATTATTTTAGGACGGTACTTTAAGATTTTGTTTTGTGTGTAAATAAAATGAAATTATTACTTCGGAGAGTAGTAGCAGTAGTAGGTAGCGCAACATTTTTATTAGAGAGTTTAGATTAGTAAATCCACGGTTCAAATATTTTTGCTCAATACTTAATGTAAATCTAATTTAAAAAAAGCTGAAGGTAATATGTTGTATAAATAATACTAACGTGTGAAGTGAGATAGAAATAAAATAGTATGCACTTAATTTAATAAATGGTCAATAAGGATATTTTTTATCTCCTTTGTCTAAGCGTTCATTATTCTAGATATTATTGTAAAAAACAAAAGCTATAATTAAAATTCTTCCATTATTTAGACATAAAAATAATTAAACCAGGATTAGACATTTTGTTACACATGTCATTCCGCTGCCAAATGTTCCCAACAAAAGTGAAATCACAAATCTCTGGCTGGCAACTGGCAACGCCACCTAAATTTGATTGATTGAAAGATTGACAATTTGGCACATGACACAACACGTGAAATTGAGACGACCAGGAAAAAACTATTTCACCTAACTATTGCAGTGGCATTATAAAGCAGCGTGACAGTTGGAACACACAAATGTCACGATTTACGAGGGGTATAAAGCTGACAAATCTGTATGTACTTCTTTTATATGACTTTGATATTGATTGCATACATGGTTGTAGAAATAATAAATCAAACTTTAGACACGAGGTTTTTTCAGTAAAAGAGACTTATAATACGACTGATGAAAGAGGAGTAATATAAGCGAGTGGATGAGGCGAAAGAAGTATGCAAGGATCGTAGCAAATAGGATTCCGTGGTCTCTGCCTTTCTGGAAAACAGGCGTGACTTTATGTATGTATGTCATAAATTATTCTGAACATTTTGGGATTTATATTCCCATACAAGTAGGTATACGTCTGTATAGGCATAGGAGTTCTCGTTCCTTTTTGCTCATTTTCGACGCCATTCATTCCAGAGCGAATTGCCATTCAGCTGACCCGCATCCGCACATCCCGTCCCCTTAATGGTCGAAATCAGAAACATTTATCATTTTCACTAACAGATTATAGGTAGTTAGTTAGTCCCTATGTATTTTGTGCAATCCACTACGAAATAGTAATGTAATATCATGATTCAGTTTAGCTTCCCATGACTTAGTCGTAGAAGAATTAAATGGAGATCATGATGAAACTTCACGAGTCTATAACAGAATTAAACTGAAAATTAGACATATTATTTTTATTAATTAGACACAAAACACAAACATACGAAATATTCCCAAACTAGTGTAAATAAGTGTTTAGTACAAATTTAATCAACATTCAACCGTAATTATTTCCATAAAATTTGCGCCAGCTGTTGCACTTACATTAATTTTCTACGTTAGCAATTATCATTATACCATACCAATGTAGTATATAAGTTTTTCCAATCAGCGTCTAATTACCTGCAATCTCGTTAACAAAAGGGTGCCCAGATTATACGGAAGGGAACTTCATTACTAAAACAAAGACGTTTACACTTCATCAGAATTAGGGATCAGAATTGGTCGTCAAGATACGATTGCCAAAGATCTCTCGATCTGGGGTTTTGATGGCATAATCCAGTCCCTCCGTAGATTGTATCCATTTGAAACTTTCGATCTTCCCGAAAATTTTTCCGGGTGTTCCACCCCTAACTTTATTAAGTTGGGCTGCGAAAATCAATGGACGTCTTTCAGAATATAGATATTGGGCAAGGCAAGAGATTTGGGCCCGAAATTTCAGATTTGATTTTCACTGATAGGCGATAGGATAGACGTTTTTTGCGAGAGAGTTAAACGGCTTTGCGACTTTTCTGGTCATAAAAATATATTTTTTTGTTACGCATGTCATTTCTATTTTGTGAGGAAAGAATATTTTGAATAATTTACATTTAAGGCTTTTGTTCAAAGATGAGACAATTTAGACTGTTCTTTGATAATAATGGATTAAAATTGATATACTAGCGAGTTTAAGGTTCTGCTCAATGTTAATTATGCCAATTACATAAACAAAGTTTGATGTAATTCAACTTATCATGACATGTAGCCTAATTCGCTTCTCTTTCAAGCTTAAAGTTTTTAGCATTCCTATCCTCCATATTGTTTTATCCATATGCTGATCAGAAAAGCATTATGGAATCATACTTTTATTATAAAGGCGAAAGTTTGTGAGTGTGTTTGTATGTTTGTTACCTCTTCACGCTCAAACGGCTGGAGCGATTTTGCTAAAATTTGGTATGGAAGTAGCTGACACCTTGGATTAACACATAGGCTACTTTTTATCCAGAAAAACGTAGCAGTAAACACACGGGGCACAGCTAGTTAAAAATAAATTAAATCGCCTCTTAAAACAGTAATGGACATCCATTCTCAATGACCCAGTCCAAATTGCTAGCTACCATTTACGAGCTGAAATATAAAACGTACGTGTGCTACGTACACATACAAAATGGTGACGTAATAACGTACAACCATTTATTATTTGAACATTTGTGATGCCAATTTAATGGCCATATTTCAGGTGCCATTCGGGTTTTAGTCGAATATTTTTTGCCATTTCTTTCGGGTCCAGTACTTTAATGTATGGGTAACTGCCTCTATTACGGTGGCTTGGTATTTTGGACCTTGAGAATACAATCTACTTCCTGTATTTATGTTATTTGATTTTAATAATTCACTGGTTGGCCTTGTAGAAAATAAAACGACAACTTAAAAGCAGAAAATTCCTCGGATTTATTCAGTAGTTGTAACTGTCTTACTTACCGCCGCATTCAGAGACCCCTGCCCACCCCTTCGGGGAATACGGGCGTGATGTTGTGTGTGTGTGTGTCTGTGTGAGAACTTTATAATACTAATAATATTAAGTTCACACACACACACACACAACATCACAACGTGTGAGAACTTATTACGTGATAATTAAAAAAACAACAGTCGACTTTTCTCTCACTAGCCTGTGTTCTAAAAAGTTTTGACTTCGAGTTGTTATTATTGAATGAATCAATACGGCAAGATCCTACTTCCGTGCTCTCATATCAGAATATCAATAACCAATTCGTATCACGTTTCCCATATGATAGGTATAATAGGATTTGGACAATCAGCTTATGCTGATAGCTTAAGAGCATCTGTTCTGAGTTGAGCAACGTGGAATATGACATTCAAAGCAATAGTAGCAGTAGGTCCGTTTATTACAACAATATCCAATAAATTCCTTTGCGTGTAAACATTTCAACCAACTATTTAGCAAAAAAAATCATTGGAAATAATTAACAAAACATACTGTACAGAAAAAAACAAAATTACCTCACACCCGTATCCATCGAAGGAGTAGGCAAAGGTGAGTAGTACACCCACATTACGCCAGTTAAGTTATAGGTCCCAATGTAAAGTGAGGAGCGAGCTTATTGCCAATAACCAGGCACAAGTCAAGACTCCGTCCTGCTATTGACAATTATTCAATGGAAAATCTCAGTAACTCTGCCCTACCCGCTTTCGAACCCAGGACCTCAAACTCAGTCACACCTAGCGTCCACTGGACAAAACCAGGCAGTCAATATATACGATTTAAGATTCTCTATTTCTCTAGAATAAAATATTATTCAGTTACATGAGAAACACACAATTATATTGCTCTTTAGTGATTGTTAACGCTCGCAGACAAACAAGAATAAAATATTATAACAATAACCAATAAACTCCTTTGTGTGTAAACATTTTCAACACCTGTTTAACAAACAATTTTATTGGCAATTATTAACAAAACATAGTGCACAGATTATTGGATAAAGAACACTTGCACACGACGCAGCGCGTGGGCGGTTAAATGAGTTTGATACGACAAGGTGAGGGTTAACTGACTTCCATTGTCTGAGTAATAGAGGACAGATTTAAGTATTTGGCAACGGGTTTGTTTTATTATGATGTAGAAGTATTATGTTTCTGTAAGATATGAGGTTACACTTCCTGTGTTAAAGCAATGTGAAATATTTGAAAAAAAAAATGACTGAATGTTTGACTTTTGCATGTTTAGTATAAGAGCATATAGAAATATTATTAGGGCAATATAGGAGTAAACTATTTTAAGCAACTGTATAAATTTTCATGTAAATGATGTTTTCTCTACGAAGTTGGAAAATGGTTCGACATTCTTTAAAATTTTGTTAAAATTGCAATCTAGTTAGTCCAGACACAGAATTCTGACATAACAACCCAGCACTACATTCGTACAGGCTTAAAATATAGCCGTAAAAACACCGTCGACAAGGCAATAATTCAGGTGCATATTCCACGCGCAATTTACCTGTTGTTTTTATATCGTTCCACAACAATTTGATGTTATGACAAAGCATTTTCACAATAAAAAATAATGATACTGGCACACAGACATGACATTACAGCTCTCCAATGTAGGTTGTCCGACGATCATTGATGCGGCCGCAACAATGATGACGACTAGACGAATGATCGTAAAATTTATAAACCGATTTTCGGTGCGTCCACCTGTAAATTTTTCTGGTTTGATTTTGAATACCTAGTGTAATACAATATTGAGTATCAATGAATTTAATATTAGAACACTGATAATATTGAAAATCGAACATCTTTTTTATTGGAATAATTTTATGGTCGTCCTAATTTGTTATATTTTTTTGCAGGTAGAACGGAATAGCAAAGGTACAACTAGAATACAAACCAAGGTAAATAATTATTGGATATTAAACAGCTTCTGATTATTCTAAGAGTTATTTAATATTTTTAGCCGGTGGAAGTCCAGCATACCCCTTCGTCCACCCTAGGACGCAAGAAGTCCATAATGATTCCCCCAGTAAAAAAGTCAATGTAAAGCAAATTTAACCACCTGGGGTGTTGTGGAGCTCTCTAAAGCCATAAAGGAGAAAGAGCGTCTTTAAAGAACCTTTAACTGGCAACACGGTATGTATCCTTGTAAGACTATTTTCATTCATTGCTTCGATGGTTCTTAATGGTTATCATTGTAGATCTTAGTTTACAGGAGTTATTTAATGGGCATAAATGGCAACACTGTATCAGGCACAAAATAACAAGTGACCTTTAAAATAAAGACCCTGTTTTTGTTTCTAAAAACGTTCATGAATAAATACCGGTGATTTATAGTCTATAAATTAGAATTGAGTGCCGAAATATTATTATTTACTTGCCTATACTCAGACTTTGATCATTCACACGTGAGTCGGTTTAAAATTATTGATCTCGACATTTGTAGGTAATTAGATCAGTCGAAATTGATAGATTATAATGACAAGTCTGGCATGTTCTAATTGACATAATAAATTGATTAATCACTGACTTGATTTATTGGTTACTGTTCAATATCCGTGATTCAGAATATGTTCCATATTGGTTAATGCTTTTCGACCTATTCTTGCCCTTCGTTGTAACTCCTGAAAGCCAGAATCTACAATGATAACTATTAAGAACCATCGAGGCAATGAAGCTCGAGGCTTCCCAGAGAAATTATTTATTTGTCTTGGAACGCGCATATAAATTATTTATGAACTATTAAGAGAATATATAATTTAGTAATAAAAAGTTATGTATAAATCTCAAAAGTGAAAAATAGATGACTGTCATGTCAGCGGTGTATTTAAATATCGAAGGCTAATTTAATTATTAACCTCAGATATAACCTTACCATTAAATCAGAAAAGTCTCATCGGTACTAGCCGGGGATTCAGTCAAAAAAGTAAAGCAGTCAAAGCAGAACAAACTTACCCGTTCCAGCCCTTAGGGTGGATGAAAGCTCCCTAAAATCTCCAGGAGTATAACTGAACGTTGCCAGTTGCAAGAAGTTCACAGCTAGTGATTTCAGTCCACATCCAAAATATAGAGAAGTCATTATATTGTTTCTCCACATTTTGAGGAAGATGGAGAAGTATTAAGTTTCCTTGGTACGAGTAAATATATCGCTATAAACATATCACAGTCTCTAAAGACAGCCCTTGCACAGTTCAAATTGCGTTTGCAGTATTTGTCTCTGTAAAAGTTCTGGATGATCGCAATACGATATCGTTCCGTTTGACGGCCAAGTTATCGAAGATAAAGTTCTAGTTTCTTTATTGACATACATTTATTTATCGAATTGCAGTAACTTTGATGATGTAGTAGAAATAATGCAAAAAAAAGTGAGCTGGGTTGTAAAAAATTGTATAGTTCAGTAGGAGTGTGATGTGTCTGTTTGAAGATAAAAATGGTACTTCTTCATTGCAAGTTGTCAATATTTCCGTATAGTTGGGATTATATTAGTGTGTGGATGGTTTTTGTCCAGCAGTGGGACAAACGAATAGGCTAGTAAAACGCCTTGCGAAATAAAATACTCATCAATTTTTACAAATTGTTCATAAATTATTCTTATAAATGACATAATAAATATAATTCTTATTACACTATGCTGTTATTACATCTAATCAAAACTTGCTCCAGGTTTTTAAACTTTAACGTTTTTATTCTAACCGATAAATTATTGGTTAGAATTTTTAAAGTGTCAAATAAATTTCATATCAAATTGTTTTTCTTTATTTGTATCTTAAACGAAAAATAATATGCCACTTAAGTAAAATAGCTCTGTTACACGCAAGCCATATTTTTTTCTAGGCTACAAAATTAGCGTAATCCTCAGACGTATTAAAGAATTTATCTTTGACATTTTATCTCGACCAATTTAAGTTTGGCCCAAACTAACTTAGATAGCATCTCACTTTACCATTTCTGTTTTAAATTTCATCTTTATTTGCGTCTAAATGAGTTAGTTTTGGACATTAGATCTACGTCTTGAATCTGCAGAGATTTATCTAGGACTACTAAAATGATGTGTAAAAGAAATTGAGAATTATTGCAAGCCAGCTGTGGCCAAATATAAAAAGTATGAGTAGGGTAATGATTCAAATTTCACAATTTCACTTACATTTAAAATAATCTACTTCATGAATATAAAGTTGGTTATTATTAACTTGCGTACCAAATATCATCTATGTGATAATATAGTTATTATTAAATTAAAGTAAATAACACAATATATTTATATTTATAAAAACATGAACCCTGAAAACATTACGTACCTTTTTTCAATCGTGTAATAAGGTTTACACATATCTTTATAATCACATTAATAACATTATACGAATTTTAAGTCAAGAACTTCTTTTAACATGCTTAGAAACATTCGTATTTGCAGGATTATTAAATAAAGCATTTCTTTTAACTCGTAGGCTTGGAGAACAGTGTGAAGCATAATAAAATGAATTCTTATTACATGGCTGAAGAAACCGCGCCCATTAGTAAGTGCTTGACCAGTCGATTTAAGTGAAAAGTGAGTGCTTTGCCAAAAGGGACCGGTCTTCCGAAATGGGAATACTGGAATAGAAAAAAAAATAACGAAATGGTCGACCAAGTTTCTATAATTGGGTCAAAAGTAGAATCTTTATACGTCGGTAAAGTTTATGCCTATTAAAGTATTAAGCCTGACGTCACCCTTAAGACGTTAATACTAAAAGGGAACTTGAAATTCGATGGGTGCGAACAGCGACACGGTGGCTCAGTTTGTAAGAGCAGCGTCACGGTACGGCGAAGGTCGCAGGTTCAAGTCCCGCTCATGTCCATCATTTTTCAAATTTCCTTTAGCAATTTAGCGTCGGTAAAATTGTTAACACTCAGTAAAATAAAAATAATGATTATAATTTTGAAATAAAAATTCGGAATACTACATAATCCCTAAATAAAACTATGTTTCCAATTGAGTTTAATTTAAGATAACCTGATTGGTGCAGTGGCTAAGCGATTGGATTGCTGTGATAAGGGTTAGATTCCCTCATTAGACAAAAATATGTGTAATCCGAAGATGTTTGTCCCGGGTCTAGGTGTTATGTATGTTTGTGAAACGTACCCACGATACAGGAGGAATGGCTAATGGGGGACGTTAAAAAAAATACACAGTCTTCATATCGTATGGTTGAGGAACAACCTGGTGTCCGAGTTTAAATCGCCTGTAGGACACTGACATGGCTTTACATACCGTTGAAAAATCTCTCAGGTTATCTTACGATGTTTTTCTTAACCAACTGATAACTAATTTATAGTACGTACATTCGAAAAGACATGGCTTGAATTTGCGACCTAACACAGATGCAAATCATGTAGGCATTATACTATAGTAGGAAGGTTTTATAAAATAGTCATTTAAATTTAGCAAATAACTAATATCATGCATCCATTATATAAACAAACTTAAAACATACATGCAGTGAACCAGTCAGTCTTCTAATTGCAGATCATATAGTTTGTATGCAAAAATAGTTTTTTTACGAAGTGATAACAAAAACCGCTGTAACTGATATCCTTAGTGAGTCGAAAACAAATGAATATCTATTACGGGATTTTATTGTTTATTGGTCACGAGTCGAGATTTTAAAGCATTTTTTGCACTTCGTTGTTACTGAGCTATGGTTTTTATACAACTTTAATAAGTAGGTATGTACGTACATGGCCAGATGGACGGATGAATGACTTGAGGAGGTTATCTAGTGACTGGATGGTGAAAATGGGAGATCGGGCCCTATGACGTACCCTGGGGGAGGCCGAGTCCAGCAGTGGACTGCAATAGGCTGACATGTGATGTGACACGTGTATCAGAGATTTATTTAACGTTAAAGCATAATCCGCGGTAATTAAGTTTAACCAGGCAATCATGGTCAGTGAGTAATTGAGAATATAAGCCCATTCAACGGTTTGACGCACTGATGTGCGCAGTGGCTAAGCGATTAGACTACTGCGCTAAGGATTGTGGGTTCGATTTCCGCACGGGACAAAAGTTTGTGCGATCTGCAAGTGTTTGTCCAGAATCTGGGTGTTTGTGTATTTTTGTAAAACGCGTTTTTGAGAGAAAAAAATGGGAAATCGGCCGTCGTCAATTCTTCATCGTATAAAGATGAGATAATGCATCTCATCTTTGTGGCAGCGAAATGAGATTGTTCTGTGCATAAAGGAACATTTTAAACGAGGGATTAACAAAACGTTTTAAGTCCCTGTTTTAAACCTCTTCCAAGATTACCTACAGATGTATGTGATTGTGTATGTGGACATTGTAATAGTTTCTATATTAAAGTAAACTATAATAGAAAAGGAAGAAAAGACGCGGTCTGTTTATGATTGACATATCAATACTGTTCGGGTTGTAATGATTCCGGACAGAATCGATACCCGCTATACAAAACCATTTATCTAGCGTTATCTACGCTCATGTCAGTTACCATTCATTCATTACCGTAGACATCCTATCAGCATCGATGTTTAATAGCATTAAACAAAAGACGGAGATAGGCATATAAAGACTGTATGTGAGGGAACGATACAGATTGATTTTAGTGAAGATGCAAATATAATAGGTTGTTCAATAATGGTTGGTGAACGCAGTAATTATTCGGAATATATATTTTTTTTTAAAAACTAAGATCGTATTCCATATATTATGTAAATTAAATATAAGGATCTCCTCTGGATTGGCTGAGTAAGCCATATGAGAACGTAAAAAACCTATAATCTTAGGTAAGTAAGAGCTAGAGTATTTCTTACAGAACATGCATTGGAAGTATAAACAATATTGAAATCAAATAATATAATGTAATTTGGAGTGGATAATATTTGATTTTCAGCGCTTAGAGATGCCATATAATATGTAATAAAGAATCAAATACTAATCAGTGTCACGCGTTATTTATTATGATTATTATTCATATATTAGTTAAGAGTTTTAATTGTTATTAAATTGTGTTATTAAATGATAAATTAGTATTAAATTGATTTATCAATTTAATTGAAAATGTTCAATAGTGACATACAATATTTTCAATTTTTTATGTACTTAGATGATTTTACTATCTCACTTTTTGGCCTTCAATAATGTAGATTTTTCTTAAAGAAATAAATACTTTAGTTTACTGTAGGTTAACAGTTATAGTCACAGTTTAGCATGAGACATTCATGTCTAAAAATACTTTAGACGATATTATCTAAAGCGAGTGATTTTGTCGATTGAACATCACAAATCGCACCAAGTATACAGTACGAAACGTCGTTGCAACCATCGTGTGATATGTCACCACTATACGTCAAAATGTAGCAGCCTGCCGCATGCAAGCTCAATGGATTTACAGATTTAGGACGACATAATTCATGCGCCAAAACAATTTTGTGACTATATTAGAATATGTTAACGCAAATAAATATTAGTTTCAACATGTAGAGAAAAGTAAATTATGAAGTACCTAAATAGAGCCTCGTTGGTCTAGTGGTCGCTAAGCGCGACTGCTGAGCATGAGGTCCTGGGTTCAAATCCCGGGTCGGGAAAAGTGTTACTGAGTTTTCCATTAGGTAATTCTCAGTAGCAGCACGGAGTCTGGATTTGTGCCCGGTTGATGGCAATAGGCTCGCCCCCTATTACATTGGGACTTACAACATAACTGGCGAAATGTGGGTGTACTATATGTTCACCTCTGCCTACCCCTTCGGGGAATACAGGCGTGATGTTATGTTTATGTTATAGAGTAAGTAGAAATAGAGAAAAGAAATAAGAGTTAAAGAAAATAATTAAAGGTAATTCTATTGACTGTATTATTTACTATATATTTACCGGTTTTACTTACAAGTATATTTGGGAATGCTAGACTAGTTTATCAAATCAAATAAAAATCAAATTATTTATTTTGCAGAAAACACTGTTACAGGGGTGTTATAAAATGTACATGTTTCAAGTGATTCTACCATAAGGCATGCAAAAGTATACATTGTGGTTTATGAAAATATTAAACATTTTGATTAATATAATGTACCACTTGAAGTAGAATAAAAATACATTTAAATTATTTATTAATAGATTAATGTTTTTTAGTTATTACAGTATTGTTGCTAGAATTATATGAATTATAATATAGTTCTATGACTTGATGTTAATGCGAGCTCTGATGTTTGGAAAAATTTTCGTTTAAATAGTCGTTTAAATTATAGTAACATTTATTAACTAAAAGGGCCTTTAGTTTTTTTTTTAAATAAGTGAGTATTCATTGTCCTTATTTCTTTAGGCAATTTGTTAAAAATTACAGGAGCCATGTGGAACACACTTTTGTGCATTAAAGTGGTACAGGTTCGGCGTACACAGAGGCGAAATGCGTCGCGTTGTCGCCTATTATTGACTTCTGAGGCTAATGTAAATAAGTATTGATTGACCTTGACAAACATTGAGACCTCATAAATATATAGGCTTGGGAGAGTTAGAATTTTGTACTCCTGAAAAAACGGTTTGCAGTTTTCGATTATTTGGAGTCCAAACATAGCCCTTATGCACCGTTTTTGTGCTTTAAAAATTAAGTCAATGTCGGTCGAATTTCCCCAAAAAATCACACCATACCTCAGGACTGAAGCAACTAAACCATGATATGCAGTTATCAAGGTATTAACATTTGAAATTTGTCTTAATTCATGTAGTGCATATACTGATTTATTAATTCTTCTGCATAGTACTTCAATCTGAGATTTCCATTTTAGTTTATTATCCACAGTAAGACCAAGAAATTTAGTTGTTTGCACTGCACATACATGGTCACCTTTATAGTTAATCTGAGGCATAGTTGTATTTACACGCTGATTAAAATGGATTATTTTAGTTTTTTCTATGTTCGCCTTCAGATTATTAATGTCAAGCCATTTAATGATTCCATTTAGGGTACTGCTTATATCATGTTCATAAGATGCTTTGTCATTACATTTAATTGCAACTGTGCTATCGTCAGCGAAGAGTGTCATTGGGTTTGAATTCGCATTTGGAAGATCGTTAATGTATATTATAAAGAGTAATGGGCCCAATACACTTCCTTGCGGGACACCATATTTTATTTTACGTCCCTTTGATACGTATGTATCCTCCATCTTAGTTCTAATATTAACTCTGTTAATTTGTGTATATTGAGTGCGGTTATTTATCAAACGAAGCCTCTATTCATGAGCAGGTGAGGCGGTAGAGACACGAGCTGAACCCAGATCGGCAGAGGGGCATTCCGTAATGTACAAGTGAGTAAAACCGGAATATATAGTAAATAATATGGATAATACCCACGAAAGTTATAATAGTAAAATTCTGTTGACGTCACAATTATTATGACCACATGAATATCTGACATGCTCTTGAACACGGGAAAATTGTATGAAGGCTGGAGCTTAATGGCCCAAAATTGCCAACTAAGTCACCCAGGAAAGTAATAATTTTTTGCTGCTCGTCAAGTCGATAAGATAGCTGACGGAAAGCCTATATATTGGGATAGAAGTAACCTATATTATATATATATACCTCTTTTTCTTGAATACCGTTCCTTACATAGGCATCATTTTGATCCGTACAAATGAAGAAGTACAAATCCGATAATATAATTTCTAATAAGTACCTATATTTTTATGAAAATCGTCGTTATTACCAAATATATTTGCAATCTTGCCTGCATAAAGCCAGCACCTAACATTGAATTTAATAATAATATTATTAGAATGACAAAACTCTGTTATGAGCGTCGTCAGACTTTCAATTTCCATATAAAAGTCCTTAAACCATCGCTACACATGTGTTGCTTTATGTTCTTTTCTTTTTCGGTGTTTCATATCAGCATACTTACCAAGTTATTGCTGTTGTCGTTACTTGAAATGACAGCCATCCTTGTGTGCTTTTAAAATAGAAACAAGAATCAAGATTTACAGCTCAGTGGCATTAAATTGCACGCTTGTTGTGTCCTGGCGCCCTAGATAAAGTGGTACAATACTATACGAATAGAATGAAAAATTTATTCGGTTGACATAATATGATGATATTTTGTCAATTATTTGTATTTTTATAATCGAAAGAATTTCAAAATATACTGTAAGTAAACTTTTTATTTGCCCCTCAAAATCGAGTGTCGAAATTAAAGCTTTTATTTTTACTATAGTTCATAAAGGTACCATTAAATTGTATTTATATACTCCATTTTTTATATTACTTACATTAAAACTAATAATAATATATACAACATAATACATACAACCAAAAAAATCTAAAGACGTACATAGAAATATTCTTCCTCATTACTGTCGACTGGTAGGGTGCCCAAAAGGCTGGCGGCTTTGCCACGTTGAATGGTAATGCTAATTCTTTGGCCCGAAAAACAAACCATCCCTTTGGTCACGTGAAGAGTCGACCAACCGTTTAGATATGTCTCAAATAAGATACGCGCATTCGGTAGGTACCATTAAAAATTGTTTACGTAACAATTTATTCGATTTGAATGCTATCAAAAACAAAATGCCTAAATAATGCTTTGGGTCTCCAATCACTGGTCACATTAAGTGTATTTTTTTTACATTCTATATCACTTATTATCATTGCACCAACTACGTGTCTACTGGATGAATTACTTATAGGACCGCAGTGAACTGTATTAAGTCGCTTGCAATCCACCTCTTTAATCAATGATTACTCATTCATTTTAAATTAAAACATGACCGCATAATCTCGGTATGCTTCTGGCCAGGTGAATATGGCATTCCGTTTGATCGTCGTTCGTACAGTCACCAACTGTGTAATTAAAACGAATTTATTACTTTAAACGTCGTGATTGGAGGACAATTTATAGTAATTGAGAGAAATAAAAATAAATGTGGACAAAAGAGTTTTCACTTTCCACGCATTCTTTCTGTGGGTATTTAGGTTATTTTAATTGATGGAAATATTTGAGGTCGATTCTCTAAGAATGTTCCAAATTAGCGTTCGTTTCTTTTTATAAACGCCCCCCAGCCCGATGGACCGTCGCGGACGCCCTAATAAAGGTAGCTGGGTCGGACTGGATGCGGAAGGCGGGAGACCGGGTGTTATGGCGCAACTTGGGAGCAGCCTATGTCCAGCAGTGGACCGCGATAGGCTGAGAGATGATGATGATGAAGGGCCAATTTCTGTATGGTATTTTTAAATAAATTTGACGTTTTGACATATTTTCCATACATTAACTGCCAAAGTGACAATTTTATCTTTTAAATATAATTTATTTTACGATTGAAAAATGGGCCCTTTGTAGAAGAAGGAAGAAATAAGGGGCAATTATTTATTGTTCTAGCGATTATCCCTTTATTATTAAGTCATTCAACTGTTGCAGTAGCAAAAAGTTTGTCTTCATTCACCGCGGATTCAATTTCCGCGTTGAAATTAATATTTATTCGGCGTATGTACATGTGCTATTTTTCTCTAGATATGTATGAATGGATATCTATCGTCTGTCAGGACAGGTCGACTCAAGCCGGCATTGGATTTTTTTTCTTAAAAAAAAAACCATCTCGGACGACCTACATTGTTCTCACACAAACTTACGTTTGTCTGGACTTTAAAAGAGACATTGACCCCTGAGTTTGTTTCGGCATTTCTTCTCAGAGGTAGTCAGTTAGGAAATGCCGACACCATCATTCAAATTAGTATATAAAAAATGACGTGTAAAAGTGTTTTTTAAAAACCTATTTGCAGAAATAAAATCATTTATCATTTATCTTACACTGATATGAAGTTTTTCCTGTGATTTAAGCCATAGTTGTTACTAGCTATCTTAATAATAACCAACCAGTGAAATCTAGCTATCTTTACTATGCTTACTACAATACTGTGGGGCTCGTAGCTATGCTGCTACCCGGCAGATCAGTCGATCTGCGAGGTCAAGCCGTGCTCACCGCGGTCAGTCTTGTGATGGGTGACCGTTTTCACATGTCGAGACCCCACCGTGCTTCGGAAGGCACGTTAAGCCGTTTGTCCTGCGCCTGATCTCTCTCCGGTCGTGTCGGTCTACCGTCCCATCGGATTATGAGAGAGAGGGAATAGGGAGTGCACCTGTGTCTGCGCGCATACTTGTGCACTATAATATCTCCTGCGCAGATGGCTAGTCTCAGCTGAGACAGGCCGCCGTGACTAAAATTAGGTCAGGAGGACATTATACTATACTATACTTTACAACCAGTAAATTACACTTTGCCCGTTTTTCACCCTCTAGTTTCCTAATGATAAGCACAGGCGTCTCAAAACGGATATTAATGAAATTTAATTTAATAGGTGCTAGAACTTTAATACGGGTTATTATACAAACGATAATATTGTCCAAAATAAATC
The DNA here is from genome assembly GCA_905340225.1 of Abrostola tripartita. NCBI lineage: Eukaryota > Metazoa > Arthropoda > Insecta > Lepidoptera > Noctuidae > Abrostola > Abrostola tripartita. The sequence goes on along the minus strand of HG996508.1, from coordinate 3,367,168 downwards.
ATAGTATTTTCACAAAACATATTATTTACTATATATTCCGGTTATACTCACGTGTGTATTCGGGAATGCCCGACTGGTTTCGAACTCGAACGGAGCTCTTAATTATGAGCTGGTTGCGCGGCAGAGTCGGCTCGCGGCCTTAATGCACACATATATTGATCACAATAATATAATATAGGCGAAAGTTTGTGAGTTTGTTTGTTACCTCTTCACGCTCAAACGGCTCGACCAAATTTGCTAAAATTTGTTAAAGAGGTAGCTGATACCTTAGATTAACAAATAGACTTTTTATCCCGTGAAAATGTGGCAGGTAACATCGCTGGGCGCAGCTTGTAGTAAATAATATGGATAACAAGCACGAAAGTTATTATAGTAAAATCATTGAACGGAACATTGACATAGCCAATAGACATATTACAAAAGTGTATTACGGTTCAGATAATAATATTATTTAAACTGCATACCCCTTAGATCACGTCCGTACACATAATACAAACACTACGTTAACTCATTTCGTATTCATTGCTCATTCTTTATATTATACATGCATACATTTTATATATATCCATCGTAATTGCAGCAATCACCTAAATGTTTCCAAATTTTCGATAATGGTTTGTAATATTTTAATACGTATGTGCGTTCCTTGGAGACAACTGCCGTAGTTTGTGTTCTCTACTTAACGTATTTAGGCCTACCCCTTAACTAAGATACCATAGAAGATACTCGTAACCTTTTTTGCTGATTAGCGTTGATCAAGATATAAATATTCAACACTTTACTTGTAGATGGTAAACCAGCCCCCTTAGACAAGTGGCAAAACGCTTGACGAATAGAATGATACATGTATGGGGATGACATAATGTTTCGATTATGTATCGATGACATATTATGTCAATCCCATACAGTTTACATTCTATTCGATTTCTATTAGTCAATCGTTTTGCCACTTGTCTAAGGGGGCTGCTTTACCATCTACAAGTAAAGTGTTGATTAGTTACTTCTTGATCAACGCTAATCAGCAGAATAGTTACGAGTATCTTCTATTGTATCTTAGTTACAGGCCAGTTTATCCCCCATTAATGCTACTCAGATATTGTGAAATTCGTATGAGTAGTTACGGGTGATTTAGTGGCGTTTAGTATAATTAACACTTTACTTGACAATGGTAAAAACAGACCCTTTACATTTTAGAATAATTTGTGTTTTGCTTACACAACGAAAATGAACTGCAATGGTCACCTGGCACGCTTGTTTCTGTTTTTTCTTATCTAATAATAAATCACTGTAATTGCAGCCAGAGCTACGCAGTAATTTTGCTCACGTTACGTTCCGTTCGGTTACGTTCTTCCAAACCTTGTTTAAATGGTTCTTGCAAAGTTAGGAACTGTAAATAATCCAAGCCGACTCCATTTCCCTAGTGGCTCTTCTTCCAGCATCGTTTTAAGACACAGGCAAAATTTTACCATACGGGGCCCTTAGCTGCGCTACTACGAGAGCTGAGCTACGCGACAGCACTGATAGCCGTGGTATTGTACCTTTCGACTGCCAAGTCAAAGGTCGCAAGTTCAAACCCCGGCACGCAATGTCTTTTCGAATTCATGTGCGTATTATAAATTAGGTAATTATCAGTTGCTAAAAACGGTAAAGGAAAACATCGTGAGGAACCCGGCACACCTGAGAGATTTTTCAACGGTGTGTAAAGCCATGTCGGACGCCTACAAGCGGTTTAAACTCTGATCAGGTTGATCATCAACCATAATTATGATAGAAGGAAAAGCTGCGCTTTGGTAGATTATTTCGCTGATAAACCTAGCTGGAGGCCTTCTGTGAGATTTCGTTACTTGTAAGTATTATAAATCTTCTAGAGTCAGCCACAAAAGACAAAGTTAAAAAACCCCGTTAGAATTCAACAAAGCCAATCAGTCAAAACTGAAATGACACAAATACTGTCAGCTATCTGCATGATCCATTTATATGCGTATACAAACACACACGTCTACGTCATTGTACTACCTATAATATGCTTGTCAACTCAAAACTACACGGTACTAATAAGTGTTGGGAAATTTGCATTACTATTGTTATTACCTGTCAGTGAAGGCTGATATTCGGCTGCTTGCTCCTTTCGACACGCCAGTGACTGGTCAAAGTCATTTACATCACTATTGAGGTACGGTAACCAACAATTTCGTTTCTAAAAAATTTTGGATTCGTAAATGTTTTTAAAGTCGATTATAATGATGTTTTGAGTATCTTGGGAATCTGTTTCTTGATTTCGGGTTAACGTCATTGAAACTTTGAAAGACATTGGAATTAAGAATAGTTTTGGTTGAACGATAAAATCTATGTAATTTTATGAAGCATTACAAAACTGCATTTTGTCAAAGCGATTTATCTGAAACGATTTTATTTTTGCATTTAACGTAAGTATAGCGTATATAAATTAACATCAGCGTATCAAATTGACCCCCACACATTATATTTCTTATATCCGCAAATATATGTTGACCTGAGTCTTTTAGGCGGTTATCGTGGCTCAAAACGTTCCCACGATACGGAAGAAATTACCAGTATTATGCAACATTTCACAACAAAGACTCCACCTGTCATAAATTGACGAATATCTGATTTGATGAGTTCATAACATTTTTTCTTATCACGGAAGCATTTAGTTTATTTACTGACAAACAAAGGTGCTTCGAACTGGTAATTTTGTGTTGTTATACAGGTATTTTTTGCTTACAACCATTGTTAATTACAACAAAATTTAAACAAATTCCACTTCTAAATAGTTTCCTAATTTGAAAAATCGCCTATAACCTGTTCATAGATAATAACCCGGAAAACGACGTTCTTTTGTTATTATTTTTGTGATTGCTATCTCACACATTGTTTTTTTTATATTTATATCTGGCATGTAACATTAAATATACTTCTGTTACAACTACTAATAGTCCCCACGATGGGCAAAAGTCAGTCTGTCAACTCCAAGGCGGTCGACCTCACTGCCATCCTCATTCAGGAGCCAATCTTTGCTTATGCCTATAAAAATGAAGAAAAGATACATTCTGGTACAATACAATCTTTCAATACACTAAACACACCTCTTAAAAAAAAAAGTCGCGCCACCCTAGGAATTTCTCCTGTAACGTGGCCGCGTGGGTGCGTTTCACAAACATGAAATATCCCACACACAAAAACCCAGACTCGGGACAAACACCTGCGGCTCACAAAAATGTTTGTCCCGTGCGGGAATCGAACCCGTAACCCTTAGCACAGCAGTCTAATTGCACTTTGCAATCCCACTGTATTCTTTGTATCTTAACCTTAACCTTTAAGATCAATCGATTGATGACACATAATCTACATTACGAGCTAGTTATGTTTATGCGGATATCTATTATCACAAATCACTATGGGTCGATACATGCCAGGCACATAAAATGCCCTGATAGGCGAGTGGTATGACCGGTGGATTGCCAAGTCAAAGGTCGCAAGTTCGAACCTTGGCTCGCACTTATGTCTTTTCGAATTCATGTGCGTATTATAAATTAGTTATCCGTTGCTAAAAACGGTGAAGGAAAACATCGTGAGGAAACCGGCACACCTGAGAGATTTTTCAACGGTGTGTAAAACCACGTCAGGGTCCTACAGATGGTTTAAACTCACACCAGATTGTTCATCAACCATACGATAAGAAGAAGAATGCCAGGCTATATTTAGTCATATAATATTATCTATCTTGCGCTTAAATTGAAAAAAATCACTTAGGTTTATTCATTCCTTTGCCTCTGTGTAAGAAAAAGAGTGTGTTTGTTGAAACAAACAAATACTTTCCTATCTACCTATACCTTTATCCTGCTTATATATAATATAATATAATAGTTTTTCAATTAATATAACATCAAATATGTATTTATCCGAACGTTGCACAACTTAATCACGGTGACGGACGAGTTTAATGTAAAATATGAACGATGGAATTATTAGCATAATTATTATCCAGCTACAATTTTGATTAGTTATTTTTAATAATCATTGCCTAGCCCATTGTGTCTGTTAATGGCAATAGGCTCTCTCCAGTTGAGCGAAATTTATACTAGTCGGTGAAATGAGACGCAAAGCTTTGACTACTATTTCGGGAAAGATAGTCGTGCTTATAAAAGAACAACTACGATAATAATATTGATGGAATACTACTTTGATTCTTGTACTCACACTATTAGTTATCATTCGATATAAATAATTTAGTACTTTTTTATTTAATTCACAATATTTAAAACTAAATTTGTATCTGTCTCAGTGTTTTAACGGTCAAAACTGTAAAATTCACAAGGTTAAAAATATTTTCGGCCTTTCAAAAACCATGAGAATCGTCTTTCGAGTAATACGAATCACTACTAATACGGACGAAAGAGGCCAAGAGCACCGCATGGACGCGAAATTAGCAATATAAATAATCCTCAAAGGCTTGTAGACGCGACACGCAAAGAGTACTGAGGGCCTTACAATACGAAGGTAATGCCTCAAAGGCCAACTCTGAAATTGGAAGCCAGAGCACAGTTCTTTAGACACGGGAACGAACAAGGCTGGGATTAGAACACAGGACGGTTTTGGGTTCAGGGACTTGTAAGAGTACATTTGTGAGGACCCGATGGCAATAGGCTCTTGGGAATGGCTTTGGCAGTGACTGAACTCCATTAATTTAAACAAATAATAAAAAATGGTGCCGTAAGGATTACTTGCATTTCACAAATATCGTCTGACAAAATTTGGGATGTACTAGCATACTACCTAACCTATAACACACAGCACTGCAAGATTCTCTTTGAAGAATTTCCCTGTATCGAACCAAACGGAGTTAGAAACTTAGTAAATGAAAAAAACCTAATTTGTTAGATGTCTGACCCCAATACTCCTTCATCGGGACATGTTAGTACCTAAAAATATTGCAGCAGTAGTGATAGGTTACTGGTTCATCCTATATTTCTTTTTCCAGGCGAGTTTTACGATGCTCGTTTTAAGATATACGCTGTATATTTTCGTCGATCTAAAACTGGTATGGGAAACTACATATTTCTTTGATATAAAAGGTTGGTAGTGTCAGTATGGGAGTAAATCAATAATAATTGGGAAAAGAGTCTTTATTAGTAGTTTGTATGTATAAGTTGAGACGCGTCAAATAATGATTATAATAAAAAATAATAATAACACCCTATAAACTGTCCCACTGCAGGGCAAAGACCCTTTTGTATAGAGAGGGATTGAGCAATGAGCATTGATCAATAATAAGCTGACATAAAAATCGTCTCCAAGACTATAATGTTAGGTAAGCGTGAGATATTTAATTAATTACTGTCAGTATAATTTATGATCTATATAAATCGTTCGTAATATGTATCTTCACTTAGTATTTTTCCTCCTAAACTAGTGTTTATTTATTTTAACAATTAACATTATATTCAAATAAAATAATATAATGGCAATGCTACCAGCCTTTTGGGCACTCTACCAGTCGACATGAGAAGGAATGCTTCTATCCATAATTTTTAGATTATTTGTATATAATATTATATTGTATATTTTATTTAATATACTAGTTTTAGAGAATCATGGTGATCATACAAATATGATAAATAGTTGCGGAGTAAGAAAACCCCATTGGTCCCATGACAATGTCCGGAGACAAAAGTCTACCGCGGCACTTCACACATTGTGTCAGAGACTTGCCACTGACAGCCATAGTGATATATAATTTTGACGTTTTGGTACAAGTTATAAGCGACTAACCTGTAGAAATATATATATATATGTAAGTATAAATGTAACACTGACGTAAAATGTGCATTAATAAGGTCTCCATGAGTGGCGGAAGTAGTCGTACGGTGTCCTGTCGGAGCTCGGAGCAAGTCATCCCCGATACTGCTGAATGCGTATTTTATTTACCAAAACATAAACCGATTCCTACTGTATAGCTCATATTGACACGATCAAAAAGATCAGGCAGCTCTCCGTGAATTTTTATATTCGCACGGATATGTCTGTGTAGAGACATGCATAGAAAATAAGTTGAGTATAATAAATTACAATGTTTTTTGAACCTTTCTTCTTATCGGACAGATGTCGCTACTCGCGTATAAAATAATGTCAAAATATCCATTTATACAAATAAACCCCCATGAAATAGGATGATGGATGATGTATAGTCATTTGCCACCACGCAAGATAATTACCAATTCCCACGAAATAGAAACGTCTATCAATTGTGGTGGATTGACATTAACTGTCAGATGGTCACGTGACCCGCTCGTGTCGTTGTCATATTGACGTTAGGCCGTACTAATATTTTAGTAACATGGATGCACGCAATATGTTTATCTATTATCGTACTTTGATTTGTATTTGGTAAATAAATAAAGAATTATACATTTTAAATTCAACCTTTCAATAAGAAAGCAGATAAGCATACAATTGAAACCGAAAGGTTACACTTAGTGGCACTCACGAAGTGTTTTGTTTCTAACAATATAATTACATTTATTTAACTACATAATTAAATAGTGAATACATTTCATTATGCCACTCCATTCACTATTAAAGGGCCGCAGACGATCTATTAATTATTAATGAGGACACAAAGAGTACTTTAAATGCAGTGAATCCTGTTGGTAATGATTTAAAATTCAAATCTACGCACTCAACGCTATCATTAATTGTCAGAAGCATTTATAATACAATTAATTCTACATTCTAGCGTTCCATTATATTACAACACTGTTTAACAGATTACCTACTATTTTATTTTACAGTCTCGTCGTGGTTCACATTTACTGCTTTCTTTCGACTTCATCTTCAGCTCTAGTTAAGATGATTTTGGCAAAAGTTATAGTTAAAAACATGAACAACTTCATCTGTGTCCGTGAGAACATTTTTATAGATATTGATTTCATCGGCATAAACTCCATTACCTTTTCAATATTTGGGAATAATATTGTCTAAAGTAAAAAGTTTTAGGATTTTGGCGTCCAATTTTTTCCAAAAGCATATTATGTTTCCTCAAGGGAGTTGATAAAAACTATCGTCATTGGTATGACCTACTGGTAACAAGACATAATGCATTCTAGATTGTTGATGAGTAACATACCTAAGATGATTTCAAAACAGCTGTATCTTATAACTTATATCGTACCCCACAATGTCTAACAATATTCGTTATTACGTCAACTGTAGTGGAACATTGTGGTTTGGTCTATGTAGTTATTTTGTCGGACAAAACTTATGATAACTATTTGCGATACAATTTCATGATGTCTCGTAAAGCATTTTAAAATTCTATGAGCGATTAGATTTTTTTTTTATGCTATGGGGTCCCTTATCTGCCAAATCCTAAATAAAAAGATGGCATACAATATTATTCTTTGAAATTTAGAATCGTCTAAAATGTTTTTTTATTTATGAGTACGTGTTCTCTTTATCCCAAATTTCATTGAAATCGGAGCACATACCGCAGAACTATGTCACCAAAGAGCTAAAACTTTACACGCGGGTAAAGTCACAGCAGTTTTGCTTTATCTACTTCCAGTGAATTCATTTAAGATTCCGATGAAGTTTTTAAAGGTTTATATCTAACTTTAGGAATACATAGATTTTAACAGAATTGATTGAAAAATGAGCAAAACTAAGCTACAACATTGCTAATATTTTTATGGCAGGATTTTTAACTCATCTCTGAGTGTCATCAAACTTGAAATTTAAGCTGGCTGTAAAATGGCTTGCCTGTTTTTTAGTAATGCTTTTCTATATTAGACCTTTACACTTTTAGCATGTTGACAATCATCAGCATATTCTGTACCTTTTGCTTCTAAATCTTTTCCGGAATAGCCACTAAATTATCTGGCATTTTCCTTGTCAGGCAATTTACTGGACTCTTTTTCCTGGTCTAAATCAAGTAAATTTTCCGGAAAATCCATATCATTCATTCCCGGTCCAAAAACCGAAGCAAAATATATTACAGAAAATCATTTAATTACGCTACGTATAATAAATGACACATTTTTCCTTATGAGTTGTGTATCAAATTGTTTGCGAGAAAGCTCTATTGTAAGTCTTGTTTTATTATATTTGATTTTGTAATTCAATTCTTTCTTAGCTTTGCTTTATTAGTGATCTTCTATCGAATAGTCATTGTGATCACTATCTCCTTGCTTTAATTTGAGCAAATTATTAGCAGCCTTATGTTGTTAAAGTTCACAATTTAAGTGTCTCTTATGTAAAAATAATTTCTAAATTTTAGCTTTATACTCGATTTTTAGATGCCATAACACCTTGTAGAGTCGTTACCATTTATCAAATCCGAACATTCCTAGCAAATCCGTCAATTTTTTTCCAACTTCTGATCCCGTTTACACAGAGTTCGTTAAACTAATCCGTACTTATTCCTACAGTTCTAACTGTCGCAAGGTATTATAACAAGTATCCGTTTTGTGAGATATACAACTGACATCCCGGATTCACATCTTACGAGCTGTCAGCCTGACGTGGGTTCCATGAGAATTGTGTAATTATGTTTGCAAAGGAGCACTAATGTTGAACCTTAAACGGATTGGCTATGAATAGTAGACAAATGAAGGTTACAAACGTGCAGATCTAAATAGGATTTAAATGGGAGCTGGAATTTGTGTCTTTGCTTTCGTGCCTTTCTCCCTCTTTTTAACTAGATTAAGTAATACTGTTAATGGTAGGGTATCTATCGTTTAGCGTAAGTATATAAATATGTAATGTTATTTCTATTACGCATTACTTTCTTGGACTATTTGTGGACCGTGTCCATGTCAAGGAGCCTTTCCAAGCTTAATCCCATGATGCATGAGCAAACATGATTTTAATAAATAAACCCTAATTCCATACATAAAATAAGTGCGGATTTTCCGTTAAACATAATAATATCATCAACACATCAGCTTCAAATCTACACAAACCAAAAATTAACGGAACATAAAACATTGTCCAACAAATTGTCCCAGCGGATCTGATTCAACAGAAAAACGCATTCAGCGAAATCTAACTTGTAATTAAAAACGACGGGTCTCTGTCATGTAATTTGATGCCGCTGACTTTTAATTGGAGTCTTGGTTTCAAGTTGAAATGAGTCATTAAGAAATTACTCGCTTCTCGTTTGATAGTCGAGTTATTACTTGTGAGCTATGAACATAATCCGCAGTGCTATGAATCTTTCTATAAATACAATAGTTATTTTCTTATCCGTCCTTTAAACGCAAGTGTAAAGTATTGACGTTATTAAGTTCCTGTGATTGCTTTAAAAGTTTATAGTGTTTGATATTGCAATAAATTTAACTACAATCTTGATCTTATAGTACTTTTCTCTCGACTAATGTATTAATTGTGAATGTATTTATGGATAAAAAAGACCTCCCAGTATTTTGAGTTGAGACCCCATTGCGCACAGAAAAAATATTTGTGTTACCCGCATCAGTCCTATACCACCCTGTCTGTCACACGAACATCGATAAAAATAAATTTCTGGTGTGTAACTCTAAACATATCTGACCATCAGTAATCATACGGAACAATCGCAACTGACCTTCCTAACGCATGGATGTCACTATTCACTTCCATTCCATACAAATTTGTCGGAATAAATCCAACAGATCACAAATGTATTACGTATGATATCGTGTTCATTCACAATTGTGGCTATAACGAGCGCTCAATGACTCCGACCCTGAATACGGAGCGCAGATTACGTTCAGTATTTTGTTTAAGATTATTTTTTTATCGTTTCCTATGTACGGTAATGATAGGTTTTGTTTCTTCTTAGTAGAGTCGTCTAGTTTTACCGAAGGCATTAACATGTTTTTATAATTATTGTGCTAACTTCCGCTCGTGCCTCCATCTGCGTGGTTATGCTTGTAGCAGTTTTCTTTGGATTTAAACTACCCTGTATCTCCTATATGGATTATGTCTAAATCAGTATAGGAGTAAATAAACATAATGTGCAACCTCCGCATTTTTATCAGCTAGCAGTAAGGATAGTTATAGTTATAAATATTACCTATACATGATTGTCTTATATTACAGAAATTCATTTAGACATTAAAGTTGTTAGAGCAGTTATTGCCTATATTGTCAGTCTGTTTAGTTCAGTTCATTTCGAGATGAAATTTCTTTTTATATTGAAGGCTATAAAATGTTTTGTTATAGTGGGGTTAGTACGATGATTGGATGCCGAATGACGTCACATTTAACCTGGTTTTGCTTGACTGTTTCATCCGAGTCTTTTACTTTTATGTGAAGATATAAAACTTAAGTTATTATTGATTAATTGATCCTTGTGTCGTGTGGTATCCGGCCTAGAATGTGCCGTGTGGTAACCGGCCTAGAATTGACCACTCCCTCTCCTCCCGTGAGTGTCGTAAGGGGCGACTAAGGGTAAATCCAGAAGATGGGCAGCAGCGTCTTCTCTCTCTCGACCACCAATACTGCGATCCCCAAGCCGCTTGCCAAGCGTGGGAACTATGACAAACCCCCCCCTTATTAAGGGGGAGGCCTTTGTTCAGCAGTGGACTTCTTCCGGCTGATGATGATGATGATGAATTGATCCTTTATCCTATCTTAAAAAAAAATACTTTCATTTATCATGACTCGTCGTCCATTTAAAAACCCAAGTCGTACTGCCTCGTCTGGCTGCCTCGTCGGTCTAGTGGGACTGCTGAACATAAGGTCCTGGGTTGGAGTCCCAGGTCGCGCAAATTGTGTAACTGGGTTTTTTTCCATTAGGTAATGCTCAGTAGCACGTAGTCTGGATTAAAGCCCGGTCGATGGCAATAGGCTCGCCCCCTATTACATTGGGATCTAATAGGAAAAAAATAACATGGCCTGGCTACTATTTATGTGCACCTCTTTCTACCCCTTCGGGGGATACAAGCAATCTTTTAAAACTATTTTTCGGTGTAACAACTGTAGGTAAGATACATTTGTGTACGTTTACGTGTTCCAAATAAAAATTATTCTTTCTCATGAACTTTCGATAATCAAATTCTCCGTCGCAAGCTAATTTTAGCTAAAATCTAAATTAATTTGATTTTGATTATCGACCAATCATGAGCCTGATTACGCCAAGTTACAACATTAACTAGCAGCTATTTGATTCATTAATTAAGGTGCTTACAAACGTATCGGTTTTCACCTGCTCGATTTCATACGAGGGCGTCTAATTAGCGAGGCCTCATAGTATGTATATTGTGGTTTGTTTACAATATTCATGCTCATAATCTTTAAGACGATCAAAAAATTAATGGCATGTTCGATGTACAGGAGTAAATAATAACTAGGCTGACACGATGATGACAAGTTCTAAGATAGGCAGATTTTTTTCTTTTTCTTAATCACTGATCACCTGATCTTTTTCACCAACATTTTGCGGTGCATTTAATTTTTCACACCCATAACGTGACTAGCTTTTCATCAAAGGGCCTAAAAAGGCCATTTCTGTAAAATCTAAAAATAATAATATGGATGAATGAAGTGAAAACACAACTTGACAAATCTAGAAGTATTGCTTATGATCTGCTGGGAACTCGTGTATTCACTCAATTTTAGGGGAATTGTTCAATGTGTCCGTCTTAGTCTCTGACTTGCTCTCAGACTCGCTTTCCAGACGGGAATTACCTTTATTCGTAATTCACTCCCCAACAAGCAACTTACTAAACTATCATTGAATAAAAAAAAATGAGAGCACATAACCTTCACAATTCTGATCTCATTTCAACGATCCGACTCAAAAGCCTAGTTTTTATTAATACCTACAAACATGGTGGTTCAATAAAGCGTTATGAGTTATTCATGGAGAATGTGGGACATTCCTTACATAATGCAGAGCACACAACAATGCGGCATGGCGTCCCAAGGGAACAATTATTCGCTTAATTCAACGCCTTTATTACAATAACTCTGTGTAAAATTGTGCTTTCAAATCTAAAGGGAATAAGTTTTGTTTTAAACTATTTCTATGTTACTATTAATTTATGACTTGACTTACGATTTATATATATACTGGCTTCGTGCGCGGTGTTACCCGCCACATTTTTTCGGGATGAAAAGTAGTCTACTTCCATACCAAATTACATCGAAATTGTTTCAACTGTTGAGCGTGATGAAGTAACAAACATACAAACACACACACACACATACACTCACAAGCTTTCGCATTTATAATATTAGTGTGATGAATTTACTTATTTGTTTTATTTTTTGACTTCATTAACTTTTATGTAGGTAACGGAGTCATCATCATTATCAGCCAAAAGACGTCCACTGTTGAACATAGGCCTCCCCGTTTAAGCGGGGGGGTTTGGTTATAATCCCCACGCTTGGCAAGCGGCTTGGAGATCGCAGTATTGGTGGTGGATTTACAGAAGACGCGGCTGCCCATCTTTTGAATTTTCCCTTAGTCGCCTCTTACGACACCCATGTGAGGACCCTTTTCTTACATGGATGTCGTAAGGTGGTCAATTCTAGGCCGGATACCACTGTTGGACAAAGTAACTGAGTGTATAAGTTTTATTCGTTTGTTTTTTTCATTGGGGTGGATTATTTAATGCGTAAACCTGGTTTCAGTTTGGAAGAAATATTTGTTTAATTTACATACATCTTAATATAATTATCTTGGTAAATCATAACGAAAAGTGCTGTCAAGTCTAGTATTGAGCACTTTATTCTTTGTTAGATGAATGAAGAACGTGGTACGCAAGGATTTTCCCCTGTCTCGTAGACGGGTTTGAAGTCATAAATCTTACATTACAACACACACAACCGACTACACTGCGAACACGTAATAGATATCGAACTGCTAGCAAAACACAGGTCTTCCGCTAATCGAGGCGAGCAAAAACTACAAAAACTATGAGTGTTATAAATCATCAGATTAATAGATGATCGTCTTATGTTATTTATATACGAACAACATGACGCTAGAGATCATGTTCTTTCCGTAATATTTTCATATTTAAGTCACAAAGAGAAGACTTCCTTATCAAAAGCCATACATAAATTTAAACAATAAATAATAAAAGATTGGCGCTGTGAGTATAGTGTATATATAGTATTGTTGGCAATAGGGCGATTAATTAATACCATCAACACATCTTACAAATTTATTCATAACTAAAACACAAATATAATTACAAAGGAATAGAATAAAAACTAGACAGTCAACGTCATACCAAAATACGTGTTAGCTGCGCCAACTAATCGTCCGGAGAGGGCCTAGGCCTTTTTTTTTTTTTATAAATGGTCTGCCGCAGGCAGCCTCTAGGGAGGCTTTTTCTGCTTTACCGGACTTTTTGGCGAGACCCAAGAGCCTCCAGCCAAGAGGGCCTAGGCCCTGCGCGCGTCGCCTTTTATAACCTTCCCGAATGACAACAAGGAGGATTGTCTTGAAAGAGGCTGCAGTCTCCAACAGTATATATATAGTGGTATCCGGCCTAGAATTGACCACCTTACGACATTCATGTAAGGAAAGGGTCCTCACATGTGTTTCGTAAGAGGCGACTAAGGGAAAATTCAAAAGATGGGCAGCAGCGTCTTCTGTTACTCCACCACCAATACTACGATCCCCAAGCCGCTTGCCAAGCGTGGGGATTATGGCGAACCCCCCCGCTTAAACGGGGAGGCCTATGTTCAACAGTGGACGTCTTTTGGCTGATGATGATGATGATGATGATGTGGTGAGGTGGTGATTCTACCGTTGCGCTAAGACTCGCAGGCTTGATCCTTGCACGGGCTATTGAAGCGAATAAAATCCTGATGGATTTCACGAAAAATAAAAAATATTATAAAGATTACAATGATAAATTTGACGACCTTATTGGCGCAGCAGTTAAGCGATTGCACTGCTGCGCTAAGGGTTGTGAGTTCGATTCCCGCACGGGACAAACATTTGTGCGATCCACACATGTTTGTCCCGAGACTTGGTGTTTATGTATGTGATATTTCATGTTTGTGAAACGCACCCACGATATAGGAGAAATTCCTAAAATGAGGCGACGTTTTTAAAAAAGAAAAAAATATGCAGTTGTTTTCTTATACCTTTACCCTTCATTATTTCTTTTTGTAGGTACTTATTTTTTTCCATGCAAACTTTATCTGGAATACATTGCCTTGTGAGCATAAGAAAGAGAACTCTCTCTGTGTGCATTCCCCAAAATTCATAGTTCAACCGATGGTAACAGTTAATAACGTTTAAAAATATCTTAAATTAAAACCAGAGACACAAATATAAATCTGGGACGCAAGCTTTTATTTCCACAACAGGAAAACTAAACGCATTTTCATCAAAACTGCACACAATTCACACTTGATCAGTTTGCATATAAAGGGACACTCCTCACTGTGGGCGATGCGTCAGCCACCTATTGTTCGGGAGCCGAAGTTTTATGCATAATTTCGTTTTGTTTGTGCAAAATACGCTGCACGGTATTGCAAGTAATTTTGTTTTGTAGGTTGTTGAAATGTGGTGTTCCATATGTTAGAATTTTTCCAGGTATTGTTGTAAACTAACCTCAGATTTCAAGAGATAGACATACAAATATTAGATTAATATTTTCGGGAGTTTTAAAATAAAAACGTAAGGGCCCGCCCTTGCTGGGATAAAAACTCGTTGGTACTTAATAAGCTCACCACTTATGGGGGTGCACGGAGATTTGATGAGCGTTAAAATGTGGGTGTATAATTATGTTTTGCTGTTTACACTTTCGGGATTTACGGGCGAAAATGTAATATGTGTGCTTATAAAATTATAGCAACGTAAAACCTTAAGTAAAAGGTTGCGTTTTGTTCCAACTCTCCAAACATTGGATACACAGTTTGGCCAACATTAATGTTTCCATTAAACCTCGTCCTTCATCACTCATTCTCCTAAACTTTTGCTTGGCAACAAACATGGCTTTCTTCTTACGAACATTGTTTCAGTATATTTGTCGATGTTCATTTCTATACAAAATCAATCAATAGGTGCTGTACGCCGGTTTTCTATCAAATCACTGTCGAGGCAAGGCTAGGGTTGTCAGACAGCGGACTTTGAGGTTTAGACATTGATGAACTATGTTTTAGCTTGCTTGAACAGGTTGAGATTAATTACACTTTATACACTCATTACCCAAAATTCTACCTTAAAATGTACGTTATATTATAATAATATTATGTAGGCTGCATGCTATTTTAATCCGTGATATATTTAATCGAATTCGTTTTTAAATAATAACTTTAAAAAATTCACGTATACAAGAGACATTCAACAAAATTTCTACCACGAATTTCCTGTTCTTGTATGTATGTATTTGTTTCAGAAAGAATAATTTTGCCTGGTATTTATCACAAGTATTTAGCTATTGAAGGGAGGCCCAGTATACCCAGTAGTGGAATATTGAAGGCTGTGAATGATGTATATATGATATACTTTGAACAACATATTTCCCCAAAAAAAAAAATACACAGCCTCTACGCTGATCGCGATCGTTAAAATTCATGTCATAAAATCGACATTTATTCATTTAGAAGGCACATCCCTACGAATTTATGTGTTGAGCTGAGAATATTAATATCTGACTTCGAGAGAGCAAGATGTGACGATGAACTATAAACGCTTAATGAATTATGTATTCGCTTTTACGAATAGATTATGAGAAAAGTATAGAATATTATAACAGGCTACTTCTTCACAGTTTTATTGACGAAAGTAAAGTTAAGTCGTGTTCTGATAGGTGGTGATAATTATCTCCAGGATTGGAACTGTATTTTAATATGAACCATGAAAATGTAATTTAAATTTGGGCTTTATTTATTTTAGTTATTTTTATAATTAAATAAAAGTTGTAATGAAAGAAATAAAAAGTTGAATTAAATGAAAGTTAACACTTACAAAAGTTTGTGTTAACTTTCATATGAACACTAAAATGGTAATTTATAAATCCCATTTGATGATTTCGTAGATGACTGCTGAAGCCAAATCCTAATATTTAGCCACTATAAAGAAATATTTCCGTCAATTTTCATTGCAAACCTAACTGAAAAATCTTGGGACACTAACCTTATGGATATGAAACACAAAAATGTTTTGCTTTTTATTCATCGCAAATGATTTATCACATATAAAACTAAATACATATAATAACAGCATATAACTGTCCCACTGCAGGGTAAAGGCCTCTTCTCGTATAGAGAAGGATTGAGCACTGATCACCACGCTAGCTCACTGCGGGTTGGCGATTTCAGATAATTAAATCCAGATTTCCTTACGATGTTTTCCGTCACCGTTAGTCAGTGGTGTCTTAGAATATCTAAGAAAGTATTTATGACATTGAAAAAGTCACATTGATACTTGCCTGGGTTTGAACCTGCAACCTCGTGCATAGAAATCCGGTATGTCAACCACTAGGCCACCACGACTTACTAAATACATGCCCCAAGTATATTTATGGGAGAATTGTGAGGTATATGATATCTACACCGCATTCCACACGTGATAGTATTACATTTTTTGTTTTATTAATACAGATCGCAGATAGAAGAATTAATGGATTGATATTTTTATGAACGTTATTTCATAGATGTTGATATTTAATTTAAAAAGCTGAAAAATGAATCTTTAAACTCTCGTAGGAGAATCCTTAAAGAAACTTCCTCAAGGGACTATATTGGGCCTGCTCGATGTCTCAAATATGCATTAAGAAAAAATGTTTTGTACCACGAATAAAAACTATTCCACGGAAACTAAAAATACTTGTAACTAAATGCAAAGCGAAACATAAGTTATCATCTTCCAAACGACAGTACTAATTACACAAGCAATAACAGAAAGACATCACAATTTTCGAGTGATCCCAAGACAAAAAATTTAATCAATATAATACATATACAAATAGACCCATTACCAACATAGTTAGTGACCAATCTAAACGATTCATTAGTCTACCAGATAGAACAGTAGTACAAGAACAATCAAATCAAAATCAATCAAACAGTTATTACATAATTGGATGATCAATTATATTAATTTGACAATAACGACGCAGTCTCCGAAGGTTATGCTCGAATGTGACCCCACTTGGCTATTGCGCATGGATTAAACTAACTGTTGATGTAATTATAACGGATAAGCAAAGGTAGATCCTA
The DNA here is from genome assembly GCA_905340225.1 of Abrostola tripartita. Classification (NCBI taxonomy): domain Eukaryota; kingdom Metazoa; phylum Arthropoda; class Insecta; order Lepidoptera; family Noctuidae; genus Abrostola; species Abrostola tripartita. The sequence goes on along the minus strand of HG996508.1, from coordinate 3,349,975 downwards.
CCGATATTAAACGCATCGTCTAAGTTTGTAACAAAGACTATAATAATATATTTGTAACTAACTAACAGCCGATTTTAAAATATATTTTTTTTATTTTCGGACGCCTATAATAATATTTTTATAAAATATACTTGTTACTGTCTCGTAAAAACAGTATATTTTAAAATAAAAGATAAATATAAAAAATATATGTTATTACTGGCTAAGATAAACAGTATACATATAAAACCTCCTTTTTGAAGTTTGCTAAAAAACTTCTTTTTGGACTATAGCATCAGAGTTGATTTTGCAAACACATGAAATAATTGGTAAATATAATTATTGATGTTAGCAATACATAATGGCATTAAAATGTGGCAAGTACCATAGTCGATATTAATGTTAGAATTAATAGTTAAATTATGTTTACAGCTTAAGAAATCAAAAAACTGATGTTGACAAATGATGCGATTAGTAACGAATCAGTTATTGGTATTTTATACTCACTACAGACTTATAAAAGCATATAATTATAACAAAGATAACGAGAAACTCAAAAATGAACAAACACAACTAAGAAACCATACTTCTTAGATGAGACTGAATAAGTTGACGTAGTAAAGCAATAATTTCCTCGAGACCACAGTTATGTTACAGTTCAGGGTAATGGAATTTTCGTAGAAATTCATTCAGCAAATTTATTATTAGTTTCGGACAAAACCGCGGCACCGCGAAGTAGGTTTATTGGATAATTTCACAAAAGGGCTACAGCAATTATAATTTTAGGATACTTGTAGTATTTTGCAAAGAATTTCCGGTATTCCTCAACGATGTTCTTCTTGATTTCAAGTTTGTTTCAATATAGAAATTAAACAAAGAGTTAATCATTTAGGTATTTGTTCTAATTTTAATTTGGAAACAATAGTTTCGTAGATATACGTCAAATTAAAAGCGAGCATTTATATAATTTTTATTAACCATGAATAAATTCTAGGTCTATTTCGAAAGCGTCTCTTACGAGATCTTCAGTTCATGGCAAATAAACCCAAATTCTCGTTAAAAACTTAAAAGTAATCACAGCTTACTTTAATCAACTCCTAACTATAACACCAGATTAAAACAGCACATTTCCCAGCAATACAATTTAATCTTCATTGAAGCTTCCATTTCCAATTCATTAAAATCTCATCACTCAGAGCCGTCAATGCACGCAAATTGTCCACAATTATTCGGCGAGAAACTTCGGTTGTCGTTCGTGCAAGTTTGGGGAGGATTAGTAGCAAATCCTCGCCCCTTCATTATTACTTATCCTCTTTGAGGAAAAACGATTAAACAATGCTATTGAAGGTTTCATTTTATTTTTCTTTCTTTTATTTTTGAAGCGTTGATTACTTTGTGGTTTGTCCTTAAATTTATAGATTTTAATGGAAAAATTCTGGTGATATTGAAGTTTTTCTTTGAGAGGATATTTTGAGAATATATTTTTTGTTTTCTCAACTTTAATATATTTTAACCGCATTTGATGGCATCTACTTTAATATCTAAAACATTCTGCTAGATAGATTTAACTAAGTTTTAAATTGAACTTGAAAGTATCATCATCATCAGCCGGAAGACGTCCACAGTTGAACAAAGGCCTCCCCCTTAGAACGCCTCATTGAACGACAACTTGCCACTTGCATCCACCGGTTGCCTGCAACTCTTACGAAATCACAAGTATCATACGGATAAGGAAATATTTCTCATATGAATCTCTGTCTGTCTGTCATCATCATCTTAACTAAAAAACTGGATAAAATATAATGTTTTTTTGGTGGCGTTAGTCCACACTATCATTAGCCTAATTTAAACAACTGCTATGTATAGTTTCCTCTTTTTTTGAGTATCCAGCCTTTATTGCTAGACTCTTACAGATTCTATCCGCGATGGCAACGATGTCATCCATCCGTCACGCTGCGCCATGTATTGATGCAAATGGTCAGAGACAATCTTTTTGTCATTAATAGAACTGACACTTGATACATCACATTCTTATGGCTTGTTTCCTTGACGGAAAAGGAATAATAACAATAGGAATTCTGTTCATAATTTCCCACAGACAGTAAAAACAACTGTAAAATTTCCTTTTGCAATAAAGGACATTACCGTTCAAAGTGAAGTGAAGTAAACTAAGTGCGCCCAACTTCCGAAAGATTCAACTAATAAAGAACACCCGGCTCCTCCCAGCTAATGTACATAAATCTGAGATTATTAATTTCTTCGTGAGCCAAAGTTTGTCTGGAAGTTATTGCAGAACATCTCGTTTTTGTGTTGAAATTGTTATATATAATATCTTCATTTCTTGATTGTGGTGTATTGCTTGATTCTAATTTTCATTTTTTTTAAACGGGTTTGGTTATAAATTCTTGTTCTAACTCTTCAAGCCTTTTCTCTGCATTGGGACCGTTAAATTCTGGTATTAATTTATGATTGTAATTAAATATTATAATATCTGATTTTATAAAACGTGAACTTTTAAGAATTTTGCAAGACCGAAAACTACTAATCTATTGCAGATACAGTTCTGGTGATTTTAATGCTGCCAAATCTTAAGACACATAAGAATAACTAGTTACTTGTTGGGATACCGCTGCTAAATTTTATGACAAACGGGTTCATTTTTTATAAAAAGGTTTGATTTTGGAGTGCTCTTGGCTCGTTGTGACAGATCCGTCCATCTGCAATTAAGCCTGTGCTTGTTACGATTAGCATTGTAATGGATGACCGATTTTTATCTTTGATTTCGGAAAACGTTCTGGATCGTTAGTGGATTTTCTCTCCCATGTCGTTTACCGTCCTATTGAATAAGGAGTGAGACAGAAATAAAAACAAATAGAAATATTATTATGAATGACAATTTAGATGAAATTTTACTCCTGCTCTTTACAAACAACATACAGTACAGAAGTGTGAGCATAAGAAGGTCATAAATAAAAACTATTCTAAGTTTTCGGCAATAAAACTACCATATCAGAGCTACTAAATGGATATAATACTCGGTTCTATTATCCGCCATGATTCTTAATAACAGACTGATATTACATTACTAAAAAATACCCTTGTTTTAGTTTTAGTTCCATTCCATGTCGTGTTGTTATACCCATGGCCGCCGACAGAGAAACCCGTCACCATTGTAGTATTGTATGTCTGTAATGAAAGAAAAAACGTTAGAAAAGCATCGGTTTGGCTCGCGACTCCACCGCATCACCAGCTCATGAAAAAGAGGTCACACGTGCACAGCAGAAACACGTGAATAGAACCGGTATTTATAATATGAAATCATGAAAGTTATAATAATGATCAGCCTACTTTAGTCCACTGCTGGCCATAGGCTCCTTTTATGGCACGCCACTGAGCTCAATCTTCGGGCTTCCACTTCCAACCGCTACCAGCCATTTTGCTAAATCTTCGCCCCACTTAGCTGGAGGACATCCTACACTGTGTTTACGGAGCAGTGGTCTCCACTCCAGAACACGTTTCCCTCAACGGTTGTCGGTTCTGCGACAGATGTGACCTACCCACTGCCACTTTAGCTTGCTAATCCTGTGGGCTATGTCGATAACTTTGGTTCTTTGTCAGATAACCTCATTTCTGATCCTATCCTTTAGAGAAACTCCCAACATAGCCTTTTCCAAAGCTTTGAAAGTTTCTATAGTCCAATTTTAATGACACTTACAATTCATTATATCAATTTAATAATAATGATAATAATAAATTTATCTGGCACAATAAACAATGCAAATTGAACAAATACAATGCACTTTAAAAAAAATTTGCTCTTACCATTTCGCATACCAGTCCCATAAATAGGTAAAAAGTGAGACACTCTGTGAAGACAGGTCTGAAGCTCTAGTTGGCAGTGGGTATGAAAGTCTTGCCAACCCCTGTATATATTGTAAATGCATACCGGAATGAAATTTGTACTGAAAAAAAAAACCATTGGTTTAAATAAATACAAAGTATAGTCTGTTTATATGGAATGTGATAAAATAAAATGTATATTTTAGGTAAAATATAAAAAAAACAAACGTCATCGCCTGTATTCCCCAAAGAGGTAGCAGAGGTGTACGTATAGTAGTACCACAGGAAGTACACTTTCGCTTCGCCAGTTATGTTACAGGTCCCGATATAGTAGGAGGCGGGCCTATTGCCACCAACCGGGCATAAATCCAGACTCCGAATTACCTAATGGAAAACTTTATAACTCTTTGCCCGACCCAGGATTCGAATGGACCTCATGCTCAGCAGTTGCGCTTAGCGACCACTAGACCAACGAACGAAGGCAGATATTTTAGGTTAAATATTTGGCTAGGTTCATATTGGATTGGTCAACCGCGCGGTACAAGATCAAGCTAATACCTATACTGAATCGTCTACATTACCTACCGCGCTTTCATTTAGACGCTATATACTGTTTAGCTTGATCTTGTACCGCGCAGTTGGTAGCTCCGCGCGATACTGCGCGGTCATATGAACCTAGCCTTATAAAAATGGTCATTAAATCATAACAAATTATTACACCCTACATACACTATACCGGTCACTATAACAAAAGTTGATGATCTGATTGTTGCAGTGGCTAAGCGATTGGACTACTGCATTAGGGGTTGCGGGTTCGATTTGGGACAAAATTTGTGTGATCCGCAGATGTTTGTCCCGTGTCTGGATATTTGTGTATGTGATATTTTATGTTTGTGAACCCAAGATACAGGAGGAGTTCCTAGTGTGGGGCGACGCAAAAATTAAAAAATGTATATAAATGTTTACCTAATCCTGATGCATATAATATGCTCATAGTAACAATCTCTGTAAACATTAAGATAACTTTTCGGCATGTCGTTATAATCCAACCCCTCGAACGTGTAAGGGGCATATGTTATTATCTTCATTGGTGGTATTATTTTAAACGCCTTTAAATTTTTCAACATAATTTCTGTGTCATTGGGTTTTTCTGTTGTTTCATCCAAGTAATCATTGTTGTATTCACTAGCACGCTTTGCTCCTTTGAATTTTTCTATTTTACATTCGGATACTTGGACTGTAAAAAATTAAATTCAAGCAAGTAAATGCAAGTTGAGAAATAGTTACAAATGCGATAATTATGATCACAAGAGACCCTGTTATGTACTGTCACCATCTCATGGTTATTATTAACTAGTCACACAACGGGATTAGGTTACAATAAGAGAGCTTTTACGACTGACTACACTTAAACACGTCCGGAGCACCGTGCGCGGTCAACCTCGCTACCATCCTTGTTGACAAGCCAATCTTTGCACCTGAGCTTGACCTGTTTCCATGTAACGATGCTCATATCGATACAAAAACGTAGAAGACTTCTAGTTAGTCACGAGGTAGGAGAGTTTTACCCGCACCGACCCACGCCGGCCATGCAGTTACTACAGAAAATAATCTGATCCAACTTTTCCCCAGTTATAGTAGCACCGACTCCAGGACGCTGGCTAGCTTGAACTAATCTATGCGATAAAACTGCCTCCTACCCTATCGACTGCTTATAGTTAGAAGAAGATCTTTATGAAAGATCAAACAGAAGTTTAGCGTTGATCAATGTTGTCTTTAAAAATGTTAAGTCTCTATAAATTTTGGTTGGTATTATCGTATCAGTGATTTATAGCTGTAAAGGTATAACACTGAGTTGGTAATCATAAATTCCAACAGATAATACCTGACGTCACCCTGAAGACGTAAATACTTGAAATTCGATATGTGCGTGCAGTGACACGATGGCTCAGTTGGTTAGAGCAGCGCCACGGTACGGACAAGGTCGCGGGTACAATTTCTGCTCGTGTCAATCATTTTTCAAATTTCCTTTATCAATTTAGAATGTTAAGTTTTCTTTACTCACTGTATTAACCCTTGCAATTAGCTAAACTTACAATACACACTATATAATAAAGTGAAATATAACTTACCGTAACATGATAATATAACAAAAACAATAAAATATAAGGCTAATATAACATAATATTTGGTTTTCATTGTCATCACTCCTCTAAAGCTTATGGAAGAATAAATTTATCAACAGGTGGACAGCTAATTAAAAAACCTAACTACTTTTTAATGAAGTGTAATTACTGATAAACTGATTATTGATTGGATGTTTATCAATTGCGAACAGTTGTTATATCTCTTTTTCTCCGTCTGCCAGGCATTTTCAAATAAATCAGATGGTAAATAAGAAAATAGTGTACCTGGTACCTACATATTATATTTGGCAAATTCATCGGAATGTTACAATTGAATAAAGGGCATAAAATTTTGTTATAATTCATACATAAATATTTGTACATCATCAAATCATCATCATCAGCCTATCTTTTTGTACATAATGGAGGTAAAATAATAGCAGCCTATAACTGTCCCACTGCAGGACAAAGGCCTCTTCTTTTATAGAGAAGGATTAGGCATTAATAACCATGGTAGTTCACTGGAGGTTAAGGATTTCAGACAATTAAAATCAGGTTACCTTACTATGTTTTCCGTCACCGTTAGTCTGTGGTATCTTAGAAGATCTTAGAAAGTAATTATGACATTGCATAAGTTAAATTGATGGTACTTGTCTGGGTTTGAACCTACAACCATGTGCATATAAATGCGATATGTCATCCATTAGCTCATCACGACATTTCAATGGAGATATAAAAAATAAATAATTGCAATACTATAACGACTTCACAAAAGCCACAATAAGAAACTGAAACTCAACTACGACCAAACTACAATGTGAATATCATCACTATCACTACATAGTATAAAACAAAGTCGCTTTCTTTGTCCCTATATCCCTATGTATGCTTAAATCTTTAAAACTACGCAACGGATTTTGATGCGGTTTTTTTAATCGATAGAGTGATTGAAGAGGAATGTTTATATGTATAATAACATCCATTAAATAGTGGAGAATTACTTATAATATATATTTATTAGTATTTATTTTTGCAAAGGTGTAGAGTTGGTGTTCAGATGCTATGAAACTGAGAAATGATCACCATGATGGCCAATAAATCAGGGATTTGCCTGACTGGCGTTGCATAGAGAGGTTCCGGAATTGGTCTTTTTAGAGGTCCCGGAACCCCTTATTCGACAGATGATCACCGGGATGGTTTTAGTGAGGTAAAAATCCCACACTCCCCGGTTCTTACCCCCATAGGGGCCGGGTGCCTTTTAAAGATTTCCTCCCCGAAAAAAGGGGTCTAAATTAGTTCGCTATTACATTATCAACATTTAGATCCGTAGGGCCGGTATAGGTACCTGACTATAGTTTTAGTCTAACCCCTTTTAAAATTAAACAGATATAAACTTTTTTCTCGTTTCATACTTTTCAGATCGCAGTTTCGTCGTGGTCGGGTTAGTTAGTAAATAAAACATAATAAATTCTAAATTTAATGATTACAAGATTTATTGAATACAAGTTTGATAGATAGCCTATGTATTACTTACAATCACACGCACAGAAAAGACCGCGCGCAAAGATATAAGGCTGGTTTCACAGTTGTCCGAGACACCTGCACAGGCCGTCCGTACACGGGAGAACCATACGGGTAGCGCCCGCAGTACGATATGCTTGCTAGGACGTGGGTAGCATAGTACGAGCTCTACCCGGAGCGGGTAGCGTGCGGACCAATCCGCGTCACTGTGAAACAATGATCTAGCGCCTCTCGTGTGTCTCCATTCCGGGAGCCCGTCCTTTCGAGTCTCCCGGACAGCTGTGTAGCCAGCCTAAGTGAAAACTCTATAGAATAGTTGCATTTACTTTGTCGTATGGTTCCTTGACGCCTTTGTGTTGATCTTTAGATCCGCCTAGAGCATGATACAATTTAATGGCTTCATCTAGATTCGCGGATTGCCTCATGTAGAAATAACAATCGCGTCCTTGGCCATTGTAATAAATAATATCTGAAACACATAACTGATTAATCGCTTTCCGAAGCATTGTATTCACTTTCAACTAACTTGAAAATTGAATTAATACGAAAAAAAGATTAAGAAACAAGTCTTTACCTAATATTTCATGGTTGATTTTATTAACGGTCTATCGTAATTAGGGCCAAGAGTAGGTGCTTAAAATTCCCAGGACTTTATGTAATTATTTTACCACACACTAGGACTTTTTCCCGTATCGTGGGTACGTTTCACAAACATGAAATACCACATAAACTTAAGATAGGCATAAAACAAACACACTAGCCTCCTTATTCAAAAATGTTGATAATATCTGTCTTAACTTAACCCTTCTTTTTTCATTTTTATTCTTTGACATGCAAAAAGGTATAATTTAATCCATGGTTTAACACATTTTTTAACGAAAAAGGTATTTAAAAAATACTAACCATGCTTAGAAATTTCCCCATAAGGTACAAGATCATACAAGGGTCTAAGCATACAATTTTGGAGTTTTATTTCACATAGGCTAATATAATTATTTAGGCCCATCTTTTTCTTGTATCCACAAACTGGCATTACAGTTTTCCTGTAATAAACATTTAATTATTTATTAATTACTTTCTTATTAAAAACATACGAGCTTTTTGCCACTTGTCTAAGGGGGCTGTAATCCTGATTCCAGTAAATATAAAAGACAGATCGTGTTAGCGATGGTTTAAATAGGAATGAGACTTCGTCTGTATACATATTCTCATGAACAAACTGTTAAACCGATTGTTATACAATTGGGTATGGACAACGTTTCAACCCCGGAAGAAACTTATGACCTCCTGATTCATTTTTATTACAAAAAAGAGACGGACTTATCGACTACTACTTAAGCAATATCATTATCATATCATCAAGATACGGGCTTTTTGCTGTGACCCTATGAGGAGTTCCGTTCCATATCTTCGAAGTTCATCATCAGGTAATGACAAAATTTCTAGGGGACCAATCGGAAAGTAAACCCAATCATATGAAAAAAAAAATCGAATCGGTTCATAAATGACTGAGTTATGAGGGCACTTAAATAAAAAATATAAAATAAGATCCCGACGAATTGAGAACCTCATCCTTTTTTTTGAAGTCGGTTAAAAAAGAGGCGGACCGACGCTGGCTTGTTAATAATAAACTCAAAATTCCATCTGAGGTGCAATTGTGTACAGAAAATCTTACAAACTGCTGACACACTCCAAATTAGGACTGAAACAACGGTCTGGTGAGTCGGTCACCAATGGGCTATCATAGTCTTCGTACGCGATTGTCGGACTGTCATCATATGCTTCGGTATATGGCACGACAGTTGTCGGTGTATTTAGTTCTTGAGATAGATACATGCCGACTGAAAGAAAAACCTTAGTATCAGAAATAGTCAGAATGTTGGAGAATACGTTGGAGAAAAACTTCTGATACAAAGTGAACAAAATACTAAATTTACTTCTTCTTATCGTATGGTTGATGAAGAGAAAACATGAAGCATATTGGTAGCTCATAGTTAATTTTTATAATTAAGGAGGTGAAATGCACAATGCTAATGTTTGGCATAATTACGGTCCAATGACCGCTAAGCACCCTGAATGATTTATTTCTCTTCAAGGAAAAATACTAAGTGATACTAAAGATAAATATTACGAACGATTTATATAGATCATAAATTATACTGACAGTAATTAATTAAATATCTCACGCTTACGTAACATTATAGTGTTGGAGACGATTTTTATGTCTGCTTATTATTGATCAATGCTCATTGCTCAATCCCTCTCTATACAAAAGGGTCTTTGCCCTGCAGTCTTCTGTCTGGATTTGTGCCCGGTTGATGTCAATAGGCTCGCCCCCTATTACATTGGGACTTACCACATAACTGGCGAAATGTGGGTGACTATATGTTCACCTCTGCCTACCACTTCGGGGAATACAGGCGTGATGTTATGTTATGTTTTGTTATGATTTTAATTAATAATGATAGCACGCATACTCTACTTAAGTGCGTATATAAGTTTTTTGATGCGCTCAATGGCCTTATAAATCTATATAAAAAATACAAATTCCTTACCACAAACTGCAAAAAAAAATATGCAAATGAGTATATCCCTCATTGTGTGAACGTCACAACATGACATCTATACGTTTCTGATTGTACTGAATATTGAAGCACTACCATTGGCTGGTAATTAAAGTCCTAATGAACTTGTGTGATTAACTCCTCAGATTTAATTAGATCATGACTTTAAATCGATATTTTCTCATTAGTAGGTATCTTTATCAACGATAAAGGAATTACCAACTGTATCGTGCATCTTTTAAGGACGGTTTCATTTTATTTTTATTTTGCGTCAGGTGTATTTTGGACAGGAAATTATACTATAGCTAGACCAAAACCTAATCTTAGCACTTATCACAGCAAAGAGTAAGAATTTTAGATTCCGATCTTAACTTAGTGCGTTTGTGCGAGAGGCGTTACTACAGAGAGCTGATCAGGGTCAAGGAAGAAGTATGCCGTGTCGAGTCAGCAACTTTATGTGAATATAGTGCTGCACTATTTCATCCAAGCTAATATTATAAATGTGAAAGTAACTCTGTCTGTCTGTTACACCTTCACGTCTAAGCCGCTGGACGGATTTTGATGAAATTTGGCATGTAGAAAGTTTAAGACCCGAGAAATTACATAGGCTAGTCTTTTTTTAATTCATCCGTCTAAGACGTTTAAATAGGGGTTAACGCGGGTGAAGCGCGGGCAATAGTTATAGAAATAAATATAATACTAACCAACAATCTAAATTAACGTGAGCGAAGCCGCGGGCAAAAGCTAGTTGGGTAATAACATGCATTATTCGTTGTATGTGAGATAAATCAATAACAAAAATATCCTGCTAAATTATTCAAACCAGAACTCTACCTTTGCTCTAATCTGAAGACTTACTGTGATGTGAAGGCACACCGCACTCGGTTCTTAAATAGAGCGCAGCTAAGGTAAACTCTTACATAAGCGCTATTACTCAAGCCTGGCAGAGGCCTTATGACAGATCTTTCTAGAAGTCTGTTTTAGCGGTTAGTGCTCTCCTAGGATTGATACGAGAGACAAATTGGGTGGGTAACTTGAAGTAGGAATTTTCGATGGTATTTTTGAGCTTATTTTCTAGTCCTAGTTTTGTCATTTTGACTTAAAGCCTGATAACAATCATATTAGTGTTCATCTACGAGTTACTGAATTATAATAAATCATGTTATGGTCCAAAGGGAGTGGAAATGCCTGAGAAACGAGGTTCAAATCCTATTTCGTCGTTACAGTTTTGGGGGTTTTATAAAAATTCAACACATTGTGATTCTAAAATATATTTATTTTATTTTCAGGTATATCTAACTACTCACATCTTACTACAAGAGTAAAGAATTCAGATGTAAGCAAAACCGCAAAAAAATTAAAAATATATTACATATTTCACTATTTTTATAGAATTACATATTTTTAACAGATGTTTCTATTTTGTTATTGATTGGGTCTTCATTTTTATAAAATCCGGTCTTATGGTATAATGCAATTGCATCGTCAGCGTTTTCGGTTTTTTTAAGATAATAATGGCAGGTGTAAGGTTTCCCGTTGTAGGAAATCACGTCTGAAAAAAAAACTTTCTATGAATGGCTAAAACAACTTAACCTACTGTGGCGTATATATTACTTGTGTGTTCATTCACATTTTGTATAATTATCAAAACAATTAAGTATATTTAATTTAAACTAATTTAGCTACAAAGGGTCTTGGCTTACATTTATAAAGTCTATTAGGCGCTGTCTGCAGTTAAATTCTAGACAAAACACTGTCAAACCGAATCACATGCAATTAGAGCGACAAATTCATTTAAAATGGAAACCGTTCAGTGTCCGTCCAATATTTTCTCAATATGCACGATAGACTTAATGCCTTCATTTCGCCTTTCTGCAACTTGAACAGCCCTTTTATTTTCTAAACTAGTGTTATTTATTACATTGAGTAATGCCCACATAAATGCTTTCACTAGAATATCACAATAAAAACCAATCTAAGGCACCACTAACTCTTAGTAACTTTTTAACATTAAGTTGATAAAACGAGCAATACTCTCAAGACTCTTACCATCTTCAGAAGTAACTCCAAAAACAGGTTTGTCTTTAGGAGACTTTGCCAAACAGTTCTGTAGATGCACTTCACAGTAATTAGAAAAGCCAATTAGGCCATATTCCTTATGAAGAGCGCAAATTGGTGTCTTGTATTTCCTAAAAATTGCATAATGATATTAAATTAAAAATAGGTACAATAATGAAAAATGTCTCTTCCTAATCCAATTTCCATCAAAGTAGATCAAATCTCAAAGAGACTAGCCAATTATGATTCATAATATGCCGCAAGAAAGGTGCATTTCTCCATAAATGCTAAGAAGTCACCCATCAAGCAAGCTTTGCTTGACTGTAAGCCGCTTCTGTAACATTTAATTGACAAATCTTATAATTTTCTAGTAGTTGGTTAGTCCCAGTAAAATACATACAATTTTTTGAAGCATTTCGAGAAGGGAATGTGGCAGGGTTTGGGGTCTTCTATCTCAGGTGGCTTCATAAAGTCTTCGAGCTCAAATGGTTCAAGATGCCCGTATGGATTTGGTTGCCCAAAGGGATTATCTGTTGTTATCTCTTGAAATAGGAACGTGTTCACTGAAACAGCAATTGATATTTTAATTGGTAATAATTAATTTTGTTATTTTTGCTTTCAAACTTTTACATGTAATTTTTTTATACTGGTTGTTGTCGGCATTTTGTGATTGAATACTTCTGAGAAATAAATCCAAAAAAAAAACAGGGTCAATGTTAAGAACTATATGATGAAGAATGACAAACAGAATTTTGTTTTGAATAAAGAACCTACATTACATAATATCAAGGTAAATTAAGATCACAATTTTTAAATAGATGGTTTTTTTATTGACTTTCAATGGTATATTGCACTCCATGAGATCAATTTTTCGGGACGGTCAGGTCCTGTAGAGTATTCTTATTTTTAGTCTCATGCATAGTGTATCTCATCAAGCCTGTATCACAGAAACGATTTGCAAAGTTATTTCACTTTTGAAGGAGTCTATTTCATCGATTAGAATATTGTATTTAATCAGGTAAAAATAAAATGACTTCTTACCACAAACAGTGAACAAAATGCAAAATAAAATCTTCTTCATTGTGTGCACGGTACAAAATCTGAAGTATTATTGATCTGAAAACGCCAAGAGGGCAAGCTGTTAATTAAAGTCGATAATGAACTTGTATCATCAAACTCTTGATAAGTTTTAATTAGATCATGATAATGGATCACTTTGTTATACAGATCTTCAATCAAATTGTTCCTTTAAAGGCAAACTTGTGACGGTACGTCGTAATGCTGTTATGAACGCTTTGAAGGCGTATGTAACTGACATCCTCTGTGCCCAAAATGTAAGGTTCCTAAATTATGTTCATCAACTTTCCTATGTTATTAAATGTATAAATCTTACAAATATTAGAAATTTGAAAGTTGGTATGATTGGATGTTTGTTACCTAGTTATGTGGAAACGACAGCATACTTGGATGAAACTCGGAACACAGATAGTTTACAACCGGTAAATGATGAGATATGAAGAGAATTAACATACATTCGAAACATAAATGATTGTTTCGAATGTATGTTAACTCTCTAGATCTGCAGTCCAAGTAGACAAAGCCGAGGACTGAAACTAGTCTTTTACACTCGTGACTGGCGCAAAAAGATAGGCTTACCTAGTAGTGGAAGAAGTAAGGCTGCGGGTGATAATAATGAATGTGATTGACTGACTCACAACGCCTAGGCCAAATCAGTGGACATAGCAAATTTGGAGGTGATATTCCTTCAGTATCGGTACCGTCTAAAGAAGGATTTTTATATATTGTATTCCTGAAAGTATAGTACAGAAAATTGTGTATGATCTTAACCTTAATTGTAAGACAACGCTTGCCTTGACGGTCCAAACTAAAGCTGCAATGCTGCAATGCCTTGAATAAAGTCTCTGAGATATTAAATTCCCAGTTTATTATTGTTTTGCATTTATTTTACACAAACAGAGTCTGTTCTTGGTTTAACATTATGTTTCCTGCGCAATTTTACACTGCATTTGTAAATTAAATTAGTCATGGATTTAGGAATTGTTATGGAGGTCAGGTAATAAAATTGTTTATGTTTTCCTTTAAATAAAATTATTTATATATAGTCTTTTTTTGTAACAGTGTTTTAGAAGTTTGGTTTCCTTCGTATGTTATTGAGCTAATAGTTTCCTAGAACCTGGTCTTGTCTTGAAGTAGAGATTGACTATTAAGCAAATATGGTAGCGCGGTCGACCACCCATTTTCGTCATCACTATGTAGGAGTTTCCTATTATATCATTGAAAATCTCTTTATCACTAGGCATATTGATATTAACTTTGTTTAAATCGGCAACCTTGTGTATAAGAATCCGATTTGTCTACTACTGGGACTCGGAAATACCACCCTTAATATCAAGAATAATCAAACACAAAACATTTATAGTGGCGTTATATGAATACAGAATTCATATTCATCATCGAGTATAGCTGATTCTCAAACTATAGCTATCGGATCTATATCTTTTAATCCGTTGGATTAATATTCATTTGGGCACGCAATAACCCTTTGATCGGCCATAACCGGCAGAACCAATACATCATCAATCATCACAATTGCCTCCGCACATGCAACACTGGACAGTGAACGAAATGAAAAGATTGAACTATGAACGGAAGACATGTAATTGGCAATCTGCGGTGCTCGCGATTAACTATCAGCTACAAACTAAGTATAGGACACGGCAGTTTCTTTGGCATTAATTATAATTATTATTAATTGATACTTCTTCATTCCTTCGTGCCAAGTGTTGTCGTAACGTGGTTTGTTTTACGACTATTTATGGCGTGTGTTGTTGCTGCGACTGGTTACTGTGCAGATAGTTTTATTTTAGAGGTTAATTTACGCTTGGTGCGGTCAATTATTGGATGGGTGATTGTTTTATTTTAATCACCGCTTTTTGTTTGTGGGACTTTTTACAGTCTTTGGCAATGATGGAAGATGATTTGCACGTGGCCAATCCCTCAGCATAAGACTATTAAGGCATAGGTATTACAGTGAAAATGTACAGGTTAATGAAATTAGGCAAAGCATTTTATTCGTGTAATTCCTGAGTTGATTCGTTGCCAAACAAGCGTATAAGCAGTTCGCTCATCCATGAAACACTGAGCTTATGTTTACACATGGGCTGATTACCTACAATTCTGAGTGAACGTTGGGAACGTCTGTAAACGTTTTTGTGACGTAATTAGAATGCAAGTGGGTACTTCATCAATTCTTCCATTGCAATACGCGACCTTTTAGCAAGAAATATTATTTTTTTGTAATTTTATGATACTTTTACACCCTAATACAAAATTCAGTGAAAAAATGTAATATTTACTATAGCGTCTATTGCCAGTCAACGTAATCATCATTAGCGTATCTCAGTCCACTGCTGAACATAGGCTGTCCTATGGGCACGCCACTGAGCTCTCAAAACTCATTATGTGAGTACGAGTACTTCAATAACAATGACACCGATTTCTGCCTATCATCAAAGCCTATCTATCTCCTATTTACCCTAAAAGCAGCGCCGAATACATAGTATTGACCATTATGTACCAGTACACAGTATGTTCACCGAAGCAAATACACAGATTATTCTAAAGCAACCAGGCAAGCACAAACCGGAGGGAGTTGGGAATCTATGCCATGATTTTGTATGATCAAGATCATTATCTCAAGGGACGGTTATGCGCTAAATCCATGCTAGACTGTCAATACGACAGTTAACAATAACATGTAACATCGAGTATAAATTCCCAACGGTGGACATTAATAGGTTGAAGATGAATAAAGATGTCACTGTGAAGCAGATCTTGCTCTGAGAGAAGTATTATAGATGTACTTATATCGTGTAGTTAAAAAATAAATTCAGATCAACCGCAAAGACAGATTGAATGATGTGGGAGAAGGAATTGTAGTTACAACTCAATAACATACTATAAATAACATTGTGCATACAAAGTTTTGTGCAAAAGGGAAGAAAATCGTTTAGAGTTTACTGCCATAAATTAGGCACTGCTCTATTCCTACCACGTAAACTTTATTTTCATAATATGGATATAAAGTTAAATACCTATAATGTAACATAACATACAAATAATGGATCCGTAGTCTCTTTCTACTGTTCTGGAAAACGCATACTTTAAGTAAAAATCGAACCTCAAGATTTGTTTGCGTTCGAAATTTGTTTTTTGTCTAACCTAGCTAAAGTCATAGAAAAGGTAAACTAGTTCAGATCGATAAAAGGGAAGACCAATAAAGCAGTTATACTAATTCACACATAAAGAACAGAAATATCACCAACCAAATCCATGCTTATTATAAGAAAAGTAGAGGCATTTTCGCATAAAGCAAATGCCAAAGGCTTTGCATTCAGCTTATCTTCACACACGCATGTCAGTTGCAGATAACATTAAGCGTTCCTGATAAAAGGACA
Organism: Abrostola tripartita; assembly: GCA_905340225.1. Lineage (NCBI taxonomy): Eukaryota > Metazoa > Arthropoda > Insecta > Lepidoptera > Noctuidae > Abrostola > Abrostola tripartita. Next base: position 3,333,409 of record HG996508.1, on the reverse strand, counting down.
AGGCTTAAAATAAACGAAACAAGTTGTATTAATAATTTCGTGGGGACATGGACTGAGAATGTTTCTATTCCGATGCCGGAAGAACGAGACATAAGGGATTAAGAGAGAAGTACCCAATAAATGGAAGAATAATATGAAGAGCAGTTCCATAAGGATTCAAAGATTCCTGATACAAGAGAATATCTATAGTATTACCGACGTAATGTTGAGGTATATATGTAAACAAGTTTCATGCAGCTAGCTTTTTCTGTGACCTACTTCCTCTTGTAATTCCAAAGCTTTAACTTATCGACTAGCTAAGCAAACCTCAAGGATTTTCTACAAAGTAGTTAGGACCATCTGCACGAACCTTAAACTTACCGCATCCAAACAATACGTCTTCCCGACTCGCTGGCATCATTGTGACGGCGACCCACATTCGAACGATTGTGCATTCATTCCGATGCACCAATTGAGAGATGCTTTGTTGGCGTACCGTACTAGAGAATTTAATAGCCATCTGTGATATAACGAACGTTTTTATTGAAACGGTGGGTATATTAAATTTTGTATTTGTATCATCAAGTCTGTATCCTAAAGGACAGTGAGAGTGATGGGCAGAGTCGCGCTTTCCAAGAGCGGTAGACAGAAACCACGGATTACCATTTCATATGATACGATCGATTCTCATTTTGCCGCATTTACCTTCATCAGATTCTTCAAACATGCTTGTCGGTGTAAGTTACTTTAAACCTTCCCTTTTTCCTGATCTACAACCTAATCATTATTATGACGACGAGTTTTTTCTTTTTCAGCTAATCAATTATCACTCACCCTAATTATTTCGCTTCTTAAGATTACTCGCCTCTTATTTTGTTCCTTTCTGTCACACTACTTTCCTAGGTACAAAACCTTTCAGCTTTCGCGAATTTTATTTGTTGTCCCGATAAATAAATCCGGCCAAGTCGCAACAGCTAACTGGGAACTCTCAATTAACTTTTATGGCCCGCGCGGGAACGCAATCTCGTACACGACATTCTATTTTTTTTATTGCCAAACAGCAAACTGTTCTTAAATCAATAACGTCATTTCGACGGTTTTGTAGTAGTCCAATACAGTCAGTTAGAGAACCGATATTTCGTGATAAAGTTGTGTCCTTTGACGAGCCTATTGAAATTCGTCGGGCCAATCTTTGCTGGCTTTTTCACCTTTTACGACCTACTTTCTTGGTTAGAGAAGGGAATTATATTCCAAACCCGTTGATCTGTGGAATTTTTAATATTTTTAAACTACTTGTTACCAAGGGGTGTTATCCGCTACCTTCATACCAAATTTAGCATTTAGCAAAATCGGTCCAGCCGTTTGAGCGTGAAGAGGTAACAAACACACAAATCACTCACAAACTTTCGCCTTTATAATGATAGTATGATTTCAAAGCAGTCCTTCTAAATTCTTTCAAATTATAATATCGTCCTATATTGAACAAGTAATTTTCACTCAACTCCCAAAGCCATAAGGTTCTAATGCTTATATTTACTGACAAAATCGCTCGCAACGTACCGTAGTGACTTCCACTGTTATCTGTTTACCCTAAAGTTCAAGTCCATGAGACGTTAAGATGGCCTTACCAACGGATGAGTTTATTGGATAATCCATTTCTAGGTCATCGGGTACAAAACGTTAATTAATTTTGATCCTATCTATCTTTACCTTTTTCGTTGATTGAAGAGATTAGACCGATAATCTCTCGTCTCAACGAAAGCCTTTATTAAGCTCTTCATAGAGTTTGTATAAATAGAGACAGTGGCTTTCTATTGGAAATTAGGATTTAGGAACAAAGCCGTCAAGTAATCTTTTCTTATGCGCAGGTTCACCAGCAATAGAGGTGAATAAGGGTCTATGTTATTACCTTTAATTAGGACCTACGTAAATTATGATGATACAATGTAGCAATTAAACATACAATTTTTAATATCAGAACTTTAATTTTACTGGAATTACTTGGTAATCTGAAAAACCTTTTTCTTGACCTTATTAGGGTCGGCTCCCAATTCAACTGGATGCAGCTGGATACCAGAATTCTACATGGAAGGTCTGTTTGTCTGACTTTCACAACCAAATTACTAGAAAGTACCTAACTTCTTAGTCATAACAATTGGCAAACTTCTGGTGTGCCAACTAAGAGCCAGGATCACGTCTTAACGTGCTGCCTGAATCAGGGTGGGATGTCGCTGTATGACACAATGTCACCTATCCAATAACTGACCGTGGCGAACTCTGCTTAACCTCGCAGATTCTGCGTGATTCTAGCTACAAGCTTTTTCGTATATTTTGTGCACTTTACCTACAACTTATATGAGGACCATTATAATATACCATATTACAAAAATGTTCACTACATCACAATGCAAATATTTTGAACACACATCGTTATTTCAGTATAATGATGTGCAATTATTGTGTATAAGGTTCATTGAACAAGAATAGCTTTGAAGAAATGCTCTTACATTACCTTATTATGTGCCTTCGAGCGTGCTACCGGGTCACATTTAGGTACTTAAATAATATATGACGGATAAGTCTTTGGGGAATTCAATCAATTATGCACGTTATGTTAGTATGCTGAGGGATTGTTTATTTATAATTATTGTACACACGTGAACGGTAGTTGGGTGAAATATTTGTATATTTGTAGGTCTTCAAGATTGTGACAGTGTGTATTTAAAATGGAACTTATTGGTAGCGGCGGTCTAGACATGACAATTTTTCATTCTATTCGTCACGCGTTTTGCTACCCGTCTAGGGGGGCTGTTTATTTAATAAAGGAATAAAGGTGTATATTTACCTACCTACACTGTTACGCATAAACAAGCTTATTAGCGACCATTTTCAATAGCAATCAAAATGGCTTAAGTCCCTAGATTGTTTTGAGTAATTAACTTAATGACCGAGTTAAAGGATAATTATTTTGTTTAATAATACCTTTAGTTCATTAAGTTTACTTTGTTGTAGTATGATAGGGTTACAGAGATAATTAATATTTACACCATTATTTCAGTTAGCTGGTAACTGATAATTTGGTGAGTTTGACTATGTTGGAACACCGGTTTCCTTATCTTTGAAGTGGGTGCTTCTTCTTCTTATCGTATGGCTGATGAAACACCTGGTGACAGAGTTTAACTGCATGTAGGCCTCTAATATGGCTTTACACACCGTTGAAAAATCTCTCAGGTGTGCCGGTTTCCTCACGATGTTTTCCTTCACCGTTTATAGCAACTGTTCTATAGCAACTAATTTATAGTACGCATATGAAGTCGAGGAGACACTGGTGTTAGATGGGGCTTGAACTTACGACGTTTGGCACTCCAACGGTCATACTACTTGGCTTGCACTGCTGGTGGGCGCTAACAGTTGCGACACAGTCTTCTAACCTGCTCCTTTACCATGAACTTTTAAAGCAGGACATTTTCGGTTGTGGAAGTGAGACGCCGTACTACACTGCACGTAGTGGCGTCTCACGGAAAATGTCCTGCTTTAAGAGTTCAAGGATCATGGTAAGGGGGCTGATGTATCTGTTAACGCACAATTGTTCATCATCATCATCAGCTAAAAGACGTTCACTGTTGAACATAGGCCTCCCCGTTTAAGCAGGGGGCCGGGCATAATCCCCACGCTTGGCAAGCGGCTTGGGGATCGCAGTGTGAAGTTACAGAAGACACTGCTGCCCATTTTCTGAATTTTCCCTTAGTCGCCTCTTACGACACCCACGGGAGGAAAGGGGGTGGTCAATTCCAGGCCGGCTACCACACGGTACAATTGTTATTCCAAAATTATTCCAAAAAATGATTTTGATTTTACTTTTTAAGTTCACTCTTACAATATAGGCAGAAATGGTGGAAAATACACAGACAAAAACTTTTATAAAAGCCGTGTAACACTGGGTACCGATCAAAGAGTGATGTCACTCAAAACTACATCGCACTGAGCTTAGCTGCAAGCTGCAAATAGGCCAATGGAACACGTAGGATTCATAAAGAAAGAAGGTGGCATTTATAAAAAGGCATTGAAAGGGAACATCAGTATTTAATGATAAACTGAATTCCTATTTATTATTATATCCTTAGAAATATTGGCAGACTTTACAAAGTTGACAAGATTCGTTTTACCTGTCAACGAAAGTTGTCATAACATAACATAACATCACGCCTGTATTCCTAAAAGGGGTAGGCAGAGGTGCACATATTGTACTCCCACATTTCGCCAGTTATTTTTAGGTCCCAATGTAATAGGGGGCGAGCCTATTGCCATTAACCGGGCACAAATGCAGACTCCGTGCTGCTACTACAGAATGACCTAATGAAAAATCCAGTAACGCTTTGCCCGACCCGGGATTTGAACCCAGGACCTCGTGCTCAGCAGTCGCGCTTAGCGACCACTAGACCAACGAGGCAGTAGGCAGTTGTCAAACTATTATTTACTATACCGGTTTTACTGAAGTGTATATTCATGAATGCCTGACTAGTTTCGGAGTCAAACGGAGCCTTTATCCAAGTGCTGGTTTCCCGGCAAAGTCTCTACTCTACTTAATAATATGGATAAGTACTATTTAATTCGTTGCCTTTTCAGCAATAGGACCTGAACTGAACCTGAACTATTATTCCCGCTAAAACCTTATGAGCTCAATTTCCTCACTATTAATCCATTCATTAAAAACTATTTTATATCAAACTTAAGAAATAAGCTTATCAAAATAAATCTTATATTTCAGCCTCCAGAACTAAATTCAATTTATTAAATAGGAACCCACTTTTCCTGTAGATTTCTCTGCGCCAGTAAATAGTGGATATCGAACCGACATTTTGTGAAATGAAATGTGAACGGGTCTGTAATAAGGAGCCCTAGGCTCCGTAGATCTAATGCGGACTAAACGGGCTCAATTAAGGGAATTGGATCCTGGTGGATACTATAACGATTTGATCGTATTAGTTCATATACTTATTTTGATGCGATAACAAGATTAAGTGATAAAAAGTGACTACATGAACGTTTGTCGTTTGTCTAGCTCTAATGGTAGCTATACGCGACTATTGTGCATGAGGTTCCTGGCCTTGACCCCGGATCGGGGAAAGCGTTTTTCCATTAGGTCATTCTCAGTTCGGAGTTTGGATTTGTGTCTGGTTGATGGCAATATGCTCGTCCCTTATAACATAGGGACCTGTGACTTACATGCACTAATGCTTACTGGGAATCTCTAATATCTTTAATGCCAATGGCTTGGGATAAATGGGCCCTTAAAAGCATCCCACATTAGTCGAATCACTGAGGTATTAATCCAATCGGGTCATTAAGCTATCTCTTTCAACACACACATATAATTTTAAAATGCATTTGCACACATAACCGTAAAAAGACATATTCAACCAAAAATAAACCTTTGCATTAAACCCAATCAGTACACACATAATATTTAAATACGTTATGGCTCCCTCATATATTTAGCCTAAATCAGCCCTTAATAAAGAAGTATTTTTTAATGCAAATTCTAACCTAAATAGGTAATAGACATGATTATACATAGTGGTGTTAAAATGGATCGCGCCGCTCGTTACGGCAATCACATGATAAGCTTAGCTCCATCGATGCCATCCAATTATCGCCGCGCGAGATGAGAGTTAATTACTTTTGTGTTCATATTTTTTTATTTTTGTGTAGTGCTTCATATTTTGGATGGTTGGTGATAGAGTACGTATACTATTAACCTATATGTCTGGACAATAGCTGAATGCCTGGCTGGAGGGCGTTTATAAGGTCTCGCTAATAGACCGGTCAATCAGTCAGAGTTCCTTCAGAGATACTTGCAAAAGATAACATCGAAAAAAATGCTGTATGGACAAAATTCTAAAACAGAACTAAATATTTGGAGGGAATACGGAATAATATTTTTTTTTAAGTCAGACTTCAACAAAAAATATTAGAAAGAAATTAAAGATAGGTACCTAAATAAAAAAATTGAGAAAAGTATGGTAAGTACCTACTTATTGATAGCTATTCGTTAGCAAAGATTTAAAAAATCCCTAGAACGCTTCATAGTGCTGTAGATGAGAAAATAGACAACAAATCCCCTAGCAACACTCATTGTTACTTACCATTTCTACATACTTACATATTATTAAAGATAATCTCCCACTCAAAGCTCTACATAAACACTTGATTCACAAACGTGTCGAATTGCTAATGCAAAGAACTCGAAACGAGAAACTGTGATACAAAACTCGGAATCAAAAAAGACTTGTAAATGAGTTTGTTAGCGATTTCAAACACCTGAAGTTTCTCAGGAGGCCATTGAATAAAATTATGCTTAAAACATTCAATTAACATGAAATTCAAATTTGTTGCTTCCATGTCAATTGGAGTAGAATAATAGCGCTTTCTGCTGCTTCCGAAACAAATGAGGTTTTATATTACGTTCGGTAGAATTAACGTACTGTAATGTCTCATTTAGTAGGGGTGTACCTACTTCCAATATTACAGGTAAATGTGTATTTGATGCTTTATTGGCACAGTAAGAGCGTAAAAGAGTGAGAAAAACTGTTAGATTGCGCCGGAGAGTAAGAGAAAATGCATGGGGACTCCATTAACTCAGTGGCTTATCTTTTCGTGATATTCACATCGATGCTGTTACAAACTGAACAGGTTCGACCCGATACTTTTTTACAGTCTGAGACACGGAAAATTAACATTACCAGTAAGAATTCAGGTGCAAGACCAACTTTACCCACTCTGTAAGGCACATGAAACACATATAGGGTAAGGGGAAATATTTTGGTGATAGATGTATATGGTGACATTTTTAAAGCCTTGGCTATTACTTACTAACGCGGTTTTATGAAACAATTGAGACATATACCTATCTTCCACACTCAGGCGGCTACACGCTTGTGTAGTCTCGTCACACTCACGTTCCAGTTACTTTATGCTGAAGGTTTTTTAAACATGTCTCCGAATTACCCCTATCACCAAAACATCTCCCAATCTTCTTCTTCTTATCGTATGGTTGATGAACAACCTGGTGTCAGAGTTTAAGCCGCCCGTAGGCCTATGACATGACTTTACACACCGTTAAAAAATCTCTCAGGTGTGCCGGTTTCCTCACGATGTTTTCCTTCACCGTTTTTACCAACTGATAACTAATTTATAGTATCACATGAATTCTAAAAGACATTGGTGCGAACCGGGTTTTGAACTTGCGACCTTTGACTTGGCAATCCAACGGTCATACCACTCGGCTATCAGTGCTCTCTCTCCCCTTACTGTACAGTTAGGTATACATATATCTAATAGATAAGGAATGTAGGTATGTGAAACTGCCAAAATATCATGCGGAAAATGCCGTTGAAATTCGACCCTACCCAGCCTTTCATATCAATAAATACAAGATTCCAAAATATATAGGGATGGGAAGACCAAATAGTTATTCGTCTTACATAGTTCTAATATCGAGTTGACAGCCCAATATTGAGTTGTAATAAAAACGATGCCAATGTGAAAATAATTTATTTATTTATTAAATCATCCTTACAGCTATCATTACAGGTTGTCACGCAATGCGACAGCGAGGCCTATTACAAAAATATAATATATAATTTTAATGAAGTGGAATGGTATCGATTAGAACATAATATAATTTATGCCGATGTAAGTTAGTAAAGTTATTAAAAGGCAATTAATCTGCGCAGAGAAATGTGCATATTTGATTACAGCTAAAAATATATCGATCGAAAAATATAGTCGATTTGTTATATTTTTCGAAAACCATGAAAAGTCAAATGGTTAGTATTTCTTGTATTATTATTTAACACATTTTTGTAGCGCATGTTTTTTACAACACGTCATGTTTAATCTGAAACTTCACTTTTTTGAAACAAACTCATCTGCAAAATGCAGCTGCTGCTGCATGCTGTTAGTAGTCAACAATGAATCTAGATAGTTGTCTATAATACAATTTAAAGTATGGGATCCACAATGGTAACAATCTATACTCTGTTTACTATAAAATCAGTTCCAAGGTTTTATTTCAATTCACCCTTTAGTTTCGATTCACCTCGTTTTACCGAAAATTCTTAAAGCGATAAGCTCGATAAGTTCATAAATTACCCCATTATTTACTTATAAAAATATCTGACTAACGAAAAAATGCAATCAAATTAACAATTACTGTACTTTCAATTCGGCGCACTAAACCTGGGCTATCTAGTGATGAATAAAAGCTTAACGACCTTTCACCGTATTGTAGTACATTGTCCCTGTAAAATAAACAATCAGCCCCCTTACCATAAACTCTTAAAACAGGGCAGTTTACGTTGTGGAACCGAGACGCCGCATTACACTGCACATAGCGGCGTCTCGCTTCCACGTCGTTGACCGTCCTGTTTTAAGAGTTCATGGTAAGGAGGCAGGAACTCAATTTATATTGTTATACGGTGCACTGGCCGCCATGCGTATGTAGCTGACAATTTCAGCCTCTATTTCTCTCATAAAGGCATAAAGGATTGATGTAGATACAATGGTTCAATCCCGCTTGTTAGCGTATACTACCTGTCTTAATGTGATGATTTTCTATTGCTTTTTTATCACTGTAGTAGGATTTTAATGCTTGATGTATGTATGTTATAATGAAGGAAAGTGATAAATAATCTACAGGTTCCTCAAAATAGCAGCAATTATTAATGTTTCTGCTTAAAAAAAAACAAAAGTACCAATGATAATTATAACAGATGAATTATAATTTTTAATTACGGAATACTATAATAGCGGAATAAGAGTATTAAAGAACGCTTAACTATTAAATATCAACATGAAAGTCTGATTAAAAATCATGCTCTATCTGATAAAATTAACTCAGTCCAAGTATCTTACAAGCAGCCATATCAAGGGCCGAAAAACATAAATTTATACGTCAATAATCAATTTAATTAAATAACTTACCGAACTAAATCAATGGCGCGTCAAATCTGCGATACAATTCGACCTTTGACGTGACCAAACTCGGTAATTAAACTATTATAGGTATGACGGAGAACGGTCACTAATTTTCTAACCCAATTAATATAAGCCCCGCCCATGTTTTGTTCCGGCGTTTGGATAATAATAATTATACCAGTTTTTTGAGGGGCTCGCAGGCTACCGTGCAGATCAGTTGGTTAAACCGTGCACGCCGCGGTCGGTTTGTGATGGGTGATCGTTTTCACACGTCGAGACTCGCGTCCCCTCCGTACTATGGAAGGCACGTTAAGCCGTTGCGTTGGTCCCGTGTCTGATCTCTCTCCGGTCATGTCGGTCTACCGCCCCATCGGACGATGAGAGTGAAGGAATAGGGAGTGCATCTGTGTTTGTGTGCTTACTTGTGCACTATAATATCTCCTGCGTACTTAGCTAGTCTCAGCTGAGATAGGCCGCCGTGACCGAAATTCGGTCAGGAAAACATTATTATAACAATTATTTTTAAGCTTGATGGAATAACATTAATGTTGTGGTAAACCTAAAGCTCCATACATACCTAAATAGTCCCCATCATCTGTAATTCATATAGCAAAGGCCTATTTGCGGATGTTAGTCATCCTTGTACAGCATTATCCTTTGTTTAAATGCATCTAGAACGACACTTGCTTGACCACATTTCAATGAGATTCGTTTAGGTGGAACCATGCATCAAGTATCCAATCATATTGTATTGTATTCCATCGGCTATGAACTAAGTTATTTTTTACTAAACCCATGCCATTTTCTTGTTTTACGAGTAGTATGGATTTTGATTTGGATCTAATTAAAGTAGGTAGACAAAGGTTTGACCTCCCAAAAATACGAATAATAATATATTATAAAACAACAATAAAAAATGATAATATTAATTTATCATGTTTTATAAATATTTATTGTACCGAAGGACCAAAGTTTTGCTTTATTTCGGTCCTTTGAGTCGTAAAAGGCTTTTATTGTTAAAAAGCATCCAAAGCAAAAATATATTTTTTAAACTTTGTACTTAAAAACACCAGACTGTTTACACTAACTGAAGCGATTGTTTATGTATTTTTATTATTTATTGGTTCGTAAATTTCTGTATTTAAAATATTTATTATTTCAGGACCTTTTTAACGATGTCTGGTTTAATGATTTTAGAAAAAAAGGACCAAGTAATATTATTTTTGTTAAAAATAATATTACTTGCCTGATTTATAAGAGGCCTGTATTCTGCGATAAAGGTTGAGTCTAAATATGTAGAAGTCAAATATTTGTTTGGTCTACGAAAGTTTTCAGGTTGAATGTTTGTACATTACAGATTTGTGTTTACACACTAAGCACGCAGGACACAACATAATTCTAGACCATGATTTAAATTTAGACGAAAGAGGTTTAATTATATTAACTAAATAACGACTTTGTAAACGAATTAATTAAATTCTCTCCTGAATATATTTTTATTAAGCCTTGCTGTCCCACAGCGGGGTAAAGGTTACCTATACCTCTTATTATGTTGTACTTAATAATTTTGGGTTTATAACGCCAATAATAATGTAATTAATTTACTTAGGAGCATAAATATCTCATCTTTATTTAGATCTTTATCACTGTCTTCTGATGTTGTGGGCGACCACTTCACAATAATTAATTAACTCCTACTTCGTACAAACCATTTATCGTTCAGTTATTAGGTATCATCATTTTTAACAAACACATCAGATACTTCTAACGTCGCAACAAATTCCACACCATAAAATATTCCATAATTAAAATAACTAAATAAAAATCTGACGACCTTTCCAAGCCTGGTCCTATAATCCGGAATTCCTTACGATCGTATTTTTTCTGGTTTATTCGTGACCCTTGTCCCTCTTGGAACCATAACGTCTCGTATAAAAGGCCCGGCCCGAAGCAATCTCTCTCAAATAAACTTTGTAAGCGCGAGATATAACAGGCCGATGAATAATTAACTAGCTGTGCTGATCACAGACATAATTGGATGGATTTTAGAAGCGTCATGATATGTCAAAAATGGATCTCAGTGGGTTCAGGTTTAAATTTCAAAACCTTCAAAATATTTCATATTTATTTTATCTGGACGGGGATAGAGTTTATAAAGTCGATGTTTGATTGGCGAAAACAAATATTTCCTAGTGGACTAACGAAGCTCACGTTCGTCCATCGCAATTTCAATCAGTCATAACACAACAATTTTTTTATCATTCATTTTAATTTTTCTAACTGGCCATTTTTAATAAATGCACACAATTTACCAACACAAAAGAAAAATTATATCCCATAATAGTTTTCTCACTATCCAGTCCACGTTTTCGTCATTTTTCGCTAAACAGCTCCTAAAGAATTACGACTGCATTAGACATTTTTATAAAGACCTAACAAAAACAACTATTCTACTATAATAACTTTCGTGAAAGTTATCCGTATTATTAATTATACGCCGGTTTTACTCACGTGTGTATTCGGGAATGCCCAACTAGTTTCGAACTCGAACGGAGCCCTTATTCATGAGCTGGTTACGCGGCAGAGTCGGGCATTCCCGAATACACACGTGAGTATAACCGGAATATATAGTAAATAAGAACAACTATTACCGGGAGGTTCTGTACACTCAAATATTGCTCATCAAAAGTAACATTTAGCAGCTCACATGAAGATAAAATAATGTTCTAGTATTCTATTCATCACCGAAATGTTTTAATATTCTAAAGTACTAAAAGCCTTCTGCAATTAACCGGCCGTCCATTCCCCAAATATTGTGTACAAAATTAAACTTCTGTTGTTTTCTATAACGTGACACGGTTCGTTACGAGGGAAGGGATTTAATTAATTGTAATTTCTTAGGAATCTTCGTCGCAACTGTTGAATTACATGCCGTTGAAATTAGATTGAAATTCTAATTTAAATTTTAGGACAATAATAATAGTAATGACCAAACAGGATTGGTGATACGACAGCAGATAGCAGTGTTGTTTTGATTAAAGCTTGCGTACTTAGGCCTTACAACTAGTATTTAGTTCATAATATTAAAACCCATATACATATCGTAGGTAGCCTAGCTGATAGCAATTTTTTTTGTCACTTTAGTCATTATTGCCATAAATATGTTTTTTTTTCTTTTAAACTAGGTCGCGCCACACTAGGAATTTCTCCTGTGTCGTGGGTGTGTTTCACAAATATTTAATATCACATACACAAACACCCAGACTCGGGACAAACATCTACGGATCGCACAATTTTTTGTCCCGTGCAGGAGTCGAACCCGCAACCTTAGCGCAGCAGTCCAACCGCTTAGCACCAATCAGGTCGTCAAAAAAACTGCGTTATTTAATTTTAAATAAGATCATATGGAAGTAGGTACCTTAAACCGACGTGCATGATAAATGTGATGACAGTGAATGAGGCGAAAAGGGTTTGCTGGATCTTAGCAAATAGAAATCCATGTTACCTTCCTACCGCTTGTCGTGTCCATCCTATCCTGTCTGGAAAACAGCAGTGACTTTATTTATGTATGTATATAAAACTGTCATGAGATTAGGAGGTTATCTATGCATGAAAGCAGTACAATTAATAACAATAGCTTAAGCCGTGGAGTGAAGATTAACCGGTCAGTGGGTTAATATTAAGGTGCCATCTCACGGCGCGTAATACCACGAGTTACATCGTGCGGTCTCTATTTTTACGGGGCAGCAAGTACGACCTACGAGCCCGCGCCACCCCTTCCTAGGTCGCGTTGCTCAGCTCTGCGCTAGCACGGTCCGTGTAATCACGCGCCATGTGAAGCCACATTTAAGGTGCAATACTCAAGTAGCTTATTGATAACAAAAGATTTCACTTTTCAATTAAGCTTTAAAAGTCTTTTTACGGAGTACTACCCGTTATTAGGTTCCAACATTCTTTTACGACAAAATAACAGTTGTATTACATTTTCCAGGGAAACTGAACCACTTACATGTCATGTTTTCTTTGTTTGAAATACTTACCTATATTTTTTTCTTGCTGTAAAAGCTGTTCGATCCTACTCCTGTATCAGAGCCTCAGATGTGCGCATTAGAAAATTTTGTACTGTAAATTGTTGGTATAATTATGGTCTTAAATTAAATGGTTACTATTATTATTATGTTCATCTTAGCCAAAGATATCTACTGCTGGAGGCCATTCTCAAGCATCGCCACATCGACCGGTTTAGCATGCCTAAATTGGCCGCATTGAGAAATTAATATTGAGGTGAATAATTTCTCAGCACAAATTTCTAATAACTTGGGTTTATAACAGCAACCATGCATTGCATATTAATCCAATCTTAAAACTACACAGTACTACGACGTGAAGTATTAATAGCTATAATATCACCGTCTTTAGTCCAAGGAAACCATAAACTGTAGCACTCAGATGATAGATAATATTCAAGTCTTCCTGAATGCTTGTTTTTATTGGTTTAATGAGATTATATTCTCTTCCCGCAATCTTTGCGAAGGCTATTTATTTTTAAATTCTTCATGAACTTTCTCAATTTACAGTGTTCAGTTCAAAAGTTTTCTTTTACACTTTTCTATGTTATGTTTTATATAAGATGTGTATATAATTTGCCCTCGGTTGATTTTTTAATTTGATATAATGATATCCAGGTTTTGTGTTTTTTTTAATAGTTCCAGCCTTCAGGGTTGGGATCGACCATGATACTCAATCTATGTAGTTTCTTCTATTCAAGAAGATGCGTTTTGATCGCGTCTGTCTAGCTGTACATCTCTCCTAAGTGAGTAAGGGAATATTCTAGTGAATCTGTGTTTTCGCGCACGCTTGTAGCGATAGCTCCTACGTAGTTAGCTTGTCCCAGCTGAGATCAGCTACCGTGACCGAAACTTCCATTGGCGTTTTTAACGTTTTTAACTTTTATTCCTGTGTATTTGTGTATTATAATTATAGTGTCAATCCCGACAGTAATATTATTTATTTATTCCACATTGTAATTAAAATACGCCTACGTGTTAGCGCAGAATATTAACTGCTCGGCCTTTAAGCCAATAAATAATTCGTACTCTCTTCCTTTCTGTCTGAAGTTTTATTTACTCTGAAAAAAGAACAGGAAAATTAAAATTGTGGAACAAAAATTTTACTGTTTAAATGTCGAGTAATATTTTAGTACTGGCTTTTAATAATAAATTACGTAATGGTAATATAAAACCGGGTCACGCACTGTATATTTTTTTGCTCCAGGTCTCTGGTTATTGATACTTTCAGTGTTATAGAGTCCGGAGAAAACGATCATTGACCAGGCAACGCTTGACTTCAAAGTGCCTTTTAGTCTAGTTTTACGATGTTTTCACTTTACTATGGAGAACGAGCGTATACTAGGTTTTCCCATACCTTCGTTCCTGTGGTTATTTAAGAGAAGGTAGTCGGTGTTTTTCTCTGGTCAATAAACTATCTCTACTTATAACTTTAGATTCCACGCGAGTCCACGTAAAATCTTTCAAGAATACAATCATCATAAACAAATACCACGCAATCGATTGTAGTATAATATTGTATGCACTTACTACGAGTATAAGCTAAGTTGCTGAACCCTACTTAAGGCTAATTTTACTCCGGAAAAGACTGTGTCAAATGTTTTATGGGCTAATGGAATAAGAGCTACAAGTTATCAAAAAGTATACTCCATACTCAGGCCCCGTAAATTTAATATTACATAAGACAAGAAAAGTGTTACATCACGTCTTAAAACAACACACACGGCCTTATTACAAAAAGCGGTTTATCTAAAAACCAAGGTTTTAAACCTCTAAAAACCACGGTTTATAGGAAAGTGTTATTACAAAAAGTGGTTTTTCGAAAAACCATTGTCCATTCTATGGTCTAACGCCAAACCTGGGCGGCCCCTAGTTTAAAGTAAAGAACTATGGTTTAAAATATCATATCTGACAAATTTCATCTTTTAGGTTATCATTTATTGTTGTTGTTTTTACCTGAACATGGATATTATAATGGTCGATTTTGATCGAATTGATATTGAGGATATTGAACCCGATATCATCATACAAAATATAATAGAATACGATTCACAAGAGGAATTATTAGATCCTCTCGTCTGTGAGCCATACCGGCTCCCGGTATGACAATATATTCGCATATATTTCACTACAAATGCCGTTCTAACGCATTATTTATGTTTATCAATAAATAAACTAGCATAAAATATTGGTTTTAACATACTAAATTACGTCAACAAAAATCTCATAAACAAATAAGTTCGAATTACGTCACGTTTCGTTACACGGATGTACTTAGTTGTATTACTAGCTAATACAACAAGTTTCATTCTAAACAAAACTACAGTTGACGATATAATTGATATTAAAATCTAAGCAAAATAATAATAGTCTCAATATTTTTAACACTTCTATAGAATATTTAATCATTAGTCTATTATTAAACTTTTTTCTTTTCTGGGCAAATGGAACGTTTTTGTAGAATGATAACATTATGAACGAACGATGTTTGTATTAATCTGTGGTTGATATACAAACAATGGTTCAAATGACAGTGCTAAGAAAACCACGGTTTTTATAACTTTTGTAATAAGGACAAATTTAGACCATGGTTCTTTAGATAAGCCTGGACTTGAAAGGCCAGGTTTAAACCGATGTTTATTTAGTTTTTTGTAATGAGACTGAATAAGGCCAAGTTAAACCTTTTCAAGATTCACAGCCAACCTTTTTAATTCAAAGTCTAGAATTAAAATTTCAAATTTCTTGCCACTGCATTATATCTTCGAGCGTATATCTAGCGCAAGAATAAAATGTCTTTTAGAAAGCCTCGCTTCAAAGTAAATGCTTTTCTAGGCCGTACCATATAGTGGCGTAGGTATTTCTTGGTGATAGAAATATGGCTCTTGCCCTCGTTTCAGCTGGAGGGTAAGAATTCTAGCGTGGAGAGTTTATTAAAATTATTTTGATTTATGTTCGTTGTTGTGCGTTCATGTTTTTAAAGCGTTCTAGAGTCTATTAGTTCGTAGTACTGAGTTTATTTAACGACTGTTATGTCAGTAATTGATTTGAAAATATTTATATAATTTGCAGCTTCTATTTTTAACAATTTAAGTTAGACTGGGCAACTTTACTGTTATAAAAAAACAGCACTTTAGTTTAAACAGTAGTTTATTAATATAAATTTTTAGTCTACACACTTTAACTTAATAATTACCTAGTTTATTTAGTTTATACTTAGTTTCTAAACAATAGAGTCACTTTTACACGGACTTGGACTATACTCACTATAATTTACATGCGGTACCCTGGACAAGGGTAATTCGGCCCGGAGTGGTTAACACTAGTATCAAATGCTGAAGGCTAGCCGGCAGGCATAAACTGGGTCCGTAGCTGGGCAGCAATTCCACTAGTCAATAAGAATGACTTTGAGGTATTTTTTGGAAGACAGGTCTTTCATGAAATTTCATTGTTTATTTCCGAAGTACGACATACTAACATGATAGTAGCAGTGGTAAGGAAATAATCAACAATTTTTTTCTTAAAAAAAATAATTATTTCGAATGAAACGTCATCGAAAAAACAAATGCGCAACAAGGTATTCTACCTATCTCTTTATAAAATAAAGGTGTTTTACATGCCTATATACCGATCCCTGTGTAAGCGGATTTAGCCAGCCGGGGCGTGAGTACTGTGTCAAATCTTTTAGAAATGTTTACAGGGTGATAAGATGTTGACAAGGGCTTTCCAGAAGTTTGTTTTCCACTTCCGTTTAGAAATCTCTTATTCCAACATTTGGCGATTGACACAGTTACAATAGAAATCATTTGAGTTTAGAACACGTTTCAACTCAATCTTTAGACGCTTGTCATATCTGTCCTACTCCTCCTATATATTTTTTTATGATTAATTTCGTTGCGGGTTCCAAGACAGTCGAGTCATTACGCCTCGAGCTTCATTGCCTCGATGGTTCTTAATGGTTATCAATGTAGATCCTGGCTTACAGGAGTTGCAATGATGGGCATGAGGAATGGGCTTGTCTCGTTAAAAAAAAACGCCTGTCGTGCGAGAAATTAAAGATATAAAAATCATTCATTCAAACGACGGCTTAGTGGCTAAGCGATTAGACTACTGCGCTAAGGATTGCTCGTATTTGCCTCCTCTCTTATTATTTTGTTCCAAGTTCCAAGAAAAATCATTTATCTGGGACACCATGAGCTTCATAACCATGGTGTTTCGTATTGATTATCATCGTAGATACTGGTTTACAGGAGTTATAATGATAGGCATGACTGGTGGGCTTGTCCTAATATAATCATCACACTTACATAATTATGTATATTATAAAAGCGAAAGTTTGTGAGTGTGTTTGTATGTTTGTTACCTCTTCACGCTCAAACGGTTGGACCGATTTTGATATAATTTGGTATGGAGATAGCTGGCACTCTGGATTAACACATAGGCTTTTATTCCCAAAAATGTATCAGGTAACACCGCGGCGCGCAGCTAGCGTAATAAATAGTTCGTTTCTTACAAAATAAAGCAAATCAAAGCTTTCAAACGACTAGTTTCAAGAGAAGTCAGGCCCAGCTATTCTCCATGATCTTGATATTCCGCATGTAAATGTCAATGGCCATTGAATGTATGGATGAGTGAACTGCGATAAAACAACATGTGGGTTGTCTATGAATGGTAAATTAAAAGGGTGATAAAGCTTTTAGCTTAACACTGAAAGTTTTACTGATGAAAACATATTTATTACGCTGTGGGGTTGTTCTGTTTCTTATTCCCAGCTATAGCAATAGAAATCGGTAAAGGGTAGGCGTTTTTAACCTACTTCAGAGCGCATCTTTTTTGTTGAGTATTTATCTTACCTTATCTTAGTACAATCGCGCCTGTATCTTAGAAGGCGTAGGCAGAGGTGTTCTTCATAAACATAAGTACAAACACCATGCATTTTTTGTGCTTGCCACATAGGTACGCCTCATTTCCTTAGCTACGGAATGGTCAATGATTTGATTGGTGGTTGTCCATTGACAACGGTATTTTTAATCTATCCTTTCGACATCACCCATATTTTTGACATTAAAGTAAATTTATCTAAGCCGGTACATAAACATACTTTATCACACCTGTATTCATCAAAGCGGTAGGCAGAAGTACAATAGTACACTCGTTTTTTACCAGTTATGTAACTCGAGGCAAATGAGGATTTATTTCTTTACGGTCTTTCTACTTCTCACGTTAAGATCCATCAAACTAAAACCTTTTAGTTTAGTTTACGGTCCCGGATTTGTCGTATACATTTGTGTGGGTACGGTGGGTGCTCAAAAGGTAGTACAGCCCTCTTACCATGAACTCTTAAAGCAGGACAGTTTACGTCGAGGAAGCGAGACCCCGCATTGCACTGCAAGGAGCGGCGTCCCGCTTCCACATCGGAAAATGTCCTGCTTTAAGAGCTCATGTTAAGGGAGCAGAAAGGTCTTTACCATTGTAACGCTTTAAGTTACTGCCAGTTCGTAAATAACGATAGATATTACTGTCTTATATGCAGACAAGTCGAGATAGGCATAGATAAACTAGTAGCTCCTAAGTAAAGGTCGGGTTAAAGGTTAAAGAACGGTTAATTATTTCTAGAGTCGCCGGTAATTAAAATAATAATAATAACAGCCTATAACTGTCCCACTGCAGGGCAAAGGCCTCTTCTCGTATAGAGAAGGATTGAGCATTGATCACCACGCTAGCTCACTGCGGGTTGGCGATTTCAGATAATTAAATCCAGGTTTCCTTACGATGTTTTCCGTCACCGTTAGTCAGTGGTGTCTTAGAATATCTAAGAAAGTATTTATGACATTGAAAAAGTCACATTGATACTTGCCTGGGTTTGAACCTGCAACCTCGTGCATAGAAATCCGGTATGTCAACCACTAGGCCACCACGACTATATAGGTAATTAATTAATTTAAAAAAATTGCACCAACGATTTTCATATCATATAGGTTACTAGTAGTAGTAAAATTAAAGGGGTTATGTGTAGAACAGCTTGAATGATTAACTACATAATTGATCTTAAAGAATACTTGATAGGCTGTCAAAAGCTAACTAGCTGATTTCGTATAGGTAAGAATGATTCTATGTCTAATCTTAATCCATACCTACCATCTTCACAAAATGGAAGCTTTAATTAATTATTACATCTTTGTTTCAGATATTATGTGCTTCACTCGGTAAGTACCCAGTTTAACCGACCGCAAAACTGACGAGCTATATATTTTCAATTTCCCCTGTATTGTATTCATTCATTCATTTCGATTCCATACACTTAAATTTTTACTCTTTTATATCAAAAAGAGTTATTTTGCACTCAGACTGTTTGCCTAACTTATTTCGTCTTAAAAGTATTAGCATTTTTCAATTGTAAATACTAAGCAAGGTACCTACACATGACATTTAAATATGTCCACGCTGTTTTTTGCCTCAGTTTGAGGCCGTAACAAACGCCTTAGTACAGCTTATAAAAGCAGTTCGGAACCTACTTGAACAGTTGAACACTACTAATTAATAAGTTTTTGTAAACATGAAATAACCTTAGAATTTCCAGACGCGTATTTCATCTTGATAACTGTAATTACTATTTTAATTTAAAATTTAACTCCAAGGTCCAACAATATAACAAACTTTACGCCCACAAGTTCAGCCCATCTGAATTGTTTATTGACTGAAAGACGAATACGAAATGCCTCTAAAATTGAAGTGGTTTCTTAATAACCCTTATAGCTTTCAAGTAATAGTCCATAATGGGTATGAATGGAAAACGATATAATATCACACTCTAATTCCCTTAATGGGTGAGTTGCGGTTACGAATAGGTCAACCCCTATACAACCGTGGGTTTCATTAATGGTTATTAAAAAATTCAAAGCCAACGTTTTTCTGCTTTCCTTACAAGAAACAGCTATATATTTATTGATATGCAATGATACACTGATAGCCGATATATGGTATAACCGTTGGACTGCAGAGTCAAAGGTTGCAAGTTCAAACCCCAACACGCACCAATGTCTTTTCGAATTCATGTGCGTACTATAAATGAGTTATCAGTTGCTAATAATGGTGAAGGAAAACATCGTGAGGAAACCGGCACTCCTGAGAGATTTTTCAACGGTGTGTTAAGCCATGTCAGAGGCCTACAGGCGGTTTAAACTCTGACACTAGCTGGTTCTTCAACCATACGATAAGAAGAAGAAGATTGATTTATACATTTCTTAAATAGCCGTGCCTGACAGAGTCCATAATAATCGGAAAATTAGTTGATTTTACCAGCTTAAAACCCATTTCTACCCATTCCAAAATGAGTTGCCAAATTGTTGTTGTAATAGCGAAACTATACAGACGCGTTCTTCAAGAAACAGAAGAATCAAAACTATCTGTTTGCCCAATTATTCAATGCATGAACCCGATGCCATCGATGCAGCCATCGCTGACGCCTTCATATTCAAATGATTAGCAAGCATCTCTCAAAGAGGGTAAGCTTCTTGCAAATGGCAGATCAACAAGTCGGTTTCTAGAATCAAGTGTTTGCTTTAATTAAACCCCTAAGACACCGTTTCTCAGATATACGAAACTTATACTCTTATCAGCAAACTTTGTGTGTAATATATAACCCTGCTTACATCAAAAATATTGTTTGCAGTGACGGATTAGGTTCATACATAACATAACATCATGCCTGTATTTCCCAAAGGGGTAGGCAGAGGTGCACATATAGTACTCCCACATTTCGCCAGTTATGTTTTTTAGGTCCTAATGTAATAAGGGGCGAGCATGTTGTCATTAACCGGGCACAAATCCAGACTCCGTGCTGCTACTGAAAATCACCTAATGAAAAAACCCAGTAACACTTTGCCCGACCCGGGATTTGAACTCATGACCTCGTGCTCAGCAGTTGCGCTTAGCGACCACTATACCAACGAGGCAGTTAATATAGGTTCATACGAGAATATATATTTTTTTTTTACAGAATTCATTATAGTACATTTTCCTAAACCCTTCGCACATGAGCTCTCACCGGTAACCGCAATAAAAACATTGATTTGCGCGATCTCTTGACAATGTATTACGTCACTTTCATAATAGTGTAGTATCTCATCTTACATCATCATCAGCCAATAGATCTACTGTTGATCAAAGGCCTCTCCCTTTTAAAAGGGAGGGGTTGCCATAATCCCCACGCTTGGCAAGAGGCTTGGGGATCGCAGTGTTGGAGATCAAGTTACAGAAGACGCTGCTGCCCATCTTCTGGATTTTCCCTTAGTCGCCTCTTACGACACCCACGGGAGGAAAGAGGGTGGTCAATTCTCGGCCGGATACCACACGGTGCATCTTAGTAGTACGCACCTACAATTGTGCAACTGTGTAAACATAAACAATTTTAGATTTTTCCCAACGCCACTAAAAACACGTCATCATGTTTCGTCTGAAGTCTACGGAACCCTACTACGTCGCCCATTTTCTACTGTTTATTGCAAAATGTCCGGGTGACAAGCAGCTGTTACAGTGCAGCTGTTACTCGAGTTACATTTTTAATCCTGGATCAGTTTGAGAATAGGTTTTATATGAAGCGAGAGATTAGTTTGGGTTTATGACAACGAAATATTTTCGTATTGTTATTTTGAGGAATTTTACTATCTGGATTTACATAATACTGTTCTTTTTCTGGCAGAATTTCGGTCACCGCGGCAAAGTAGCAAAACGCTAGACGAATAGAATAATAAATGTATGGGGATGACGAAGTCGACATTGATATTAAATTAATTGATAAATAATTCGTTGGGGTTATGTCTTCCCATACTTGAATAGAAGGAAAATTTAATAAAATGTATTTTTTAACCCTCAAATACTACATTAATATTGAAAGCAAGTATACCAACAACACATTTCATACATGTATATTTTATGAATGTATACAAGAACATCCGACAGACTGACAAATGATGACAAAAATGAACTGACACAGCAATACGACGATGTTTAATTTAATTCTCATATCATATTATTAATGTAAAGAGATAATATACAATTTTTTTGCGTAAATACGAGTGTGGGAGCGCCTCAACGTCATACGACACTTCCGGAAACATTTGGTGATACTTAAGCTCCATTCTTAACTACAGACATCGTATGTAGCAGACACGTTTCAGCACAGGCAATGTCAGGCATTTTATCACAAGTGTCTGTAATACGATAGGCTAACGTTTGCGTTTATAATGTTTATTTTGCCAAAATTTATTGAGACTAATCGCAAGAGAACCAGTCATATAAGAAAGAGTGTGAACAAACACAGGAAAATTATTTTTTTCTTCAGATTATAAATCCACGCGACTCGAGTAGATCAGGTCGGACCAAGCAACGTAGCTCGGTCAACGTGGCATCGGTTTGACGTACTTTCTGAGTCACGAAAGGGTATACCCCGTATATTTTACCGGTAGATGGTCAGTCTACAAAATGGACGTAATAATATATTTTAGCCTTAACTAGTAAGTACCGGGAAGTTCGAAGAAGTACCAGGTTACCTACTATCGAAGCTGTAACATACCGTAGAATAGTTTCCCAGAAGACATATTTACGACTCCGTTTCGGTACGAGTCGGGGGGAATTGGTGCGCGCACCATTCATCACGAATGTCCATGAAGTAGCGTTATGTTCTACACCGCATTAAAACAGTCTTGTGTTAGCAATGCAATTGTTTGTGTACTGAGTTTAAGGATTGGAGTTTGGTTCTCTTAGACTAAATACGAAGATTATTATTATTTCATTAGGGCTCCTCAAAGAAGGTAATTTTATGGGTCGTTGTTGTCAACATCGACAAGGAGGACTATATATATAACTGAATACGAAAAAGGAGGTGGGTTTTCTGTATTTATTTTTCATGAATGACACTTGATATTTTTTTCAGTCATTAATTGTTTCATTTTGTAATGTGCAGCTAACGAATCGTAAAGCCTGTCTAAATTCGTTGTTTTTGGTGTGTGAAGGATGGAAATTGATAGATACAATTCCCTGACGTCATCAGGAAAATCATATAGGCGAGGAACCGCAGTATAAGACCAATGAGTAGCAATAAGCTTATCTCCCCCGTAATTTTGGACTTATTTTAAACGGCGAAATGTGGGATTATGGACTCCTTGATTTTCGTTGAGCGGTAAAACATAAAACCTACTTTTGAGTTATGGGGAACACCTCTGTGTTTGTGAATTAGAGGCGTGAATGTGTATGATAATATGTAATAATGTAATGTCCTCCTGACCGAATTTCGGTCACGGCGGCCTGTCTTAGCTGAGACTAGCCATCTGCGCAGGAGATATTATAGTGCACAAGTATGCGCGCAAACACAGGTGCACTCCCTATTCCCTCACTCTCATACTCCGATGGGACGGTAGACCGACACGACCGGAGAGAAATCAGGCGCAGGACCAACAGCTTAACGTGCCTTCCGAAGCACGGTGGGGTCTCGTCATGTGAAAACGGTCACCCATCACAAGACTGACCGCGGCGAGCACGGCTTAACCTCGCAGATCGACTGATCAGCGGGGTAGCCACATAGCTATATGATATTATTAACAATCCGAGTCTGGCTAACCTAGCACACTGTAAACTGGATTGAACCAAAAGAGTATGTATTTTTATGAATACTATCGAAAACCGTAGGTCAATAGTTTTATATAAATAAACAACAAAAAACTTCATGCAAAGGGTAAATTTCTCTTTAAAAATACTGATATTAACACCACATTCATGTGTTTTAGCCAGTCAAATATACGTGTATATTCCCCACACTGAAAGCAAGGTGCAAGTAAAGTTGATTATTTCTCTAAATTACAGATACATCGCCTTTTACGTCCATTTATTTGGATTAACAATACCTTGAATCACCGGTATGTACGGCATTTTAATCGCTTCCCACAGGTAAATCGCCTTTTACGTCCTTTTATTTGGATCAACAATGCGTTTAATCACCGGCATTTTTAATCACTTCCCCGAAAATGCTCACCCATTATTTTTTCTTTTCTTTTTTTTAAAAAACGTCGCCCCACACTAGGAATTTCTCCTGTATCGTGGATGCGCTTTACAAACATGTCATATTACATACAGAAACACCCAGACTCGGGACAAATATCTGCGGAACGCACAAATTTTTGTCCCGTGCTGGAATCGAACCCTTGGCGCAGCAGTCCAATCGCTTAGTTGTTGTTAATGTCTAATATTTCCCGAATGTTCTATATATTTCATCAAAATCGTATGTTATGCTTCGTGACTCGTACGCTAATAAACCACATGTAACAAGGCACAATTAGCAGTACGCAATGACAGTTACAGTCGTCACCGCCTACTAACAGGCAAAGCAGTGCTATCAACACTAATTAACTAGTGTTTGTCGTTATGTATGAGTTGTGTTTAGTTGCAGTGTCAGTGCCAGGGCTGATTGTTTACCAGGTGACAATGGTTTTACCAGCCATGTATTTCTGTAAAAAAAGTTTTGTTTTTTAAAGTAACGCCTATTTATCGGAAGGGTTTGGTAGTGACCAGGGATTTCCATTTACGAAACGGACATACTCCTGTCGCTTCATACAATTTCAGCACTGCAAGCAACCGACGAAAATGAATGAAATAAGTCATTTTAAGTTCGTTCGGACTACATTTACTAGTCTAAGAAAGTTATAAGAGGCAATTTATACGTAAAACATGGTACCTACCTGTGCTAGGCACATTTACCAATCAAGACAAAAAAAATCCTACAATCCTTATGCTATATTTCACAATACATATTCACAAACTGACAAAAAAAAAACTGAAAAAGGTTTGACTGGTAGAAAATGCCTAAGGCATTAAGTCCGCCTTGTACACCTCTTGTATAAAGAATAAATAAATAAACTGATTCTGACTGCCCTACCAAACAATAAAACTGTTAAGAGATAAATTATATTAACGATTTCAAGCGTTGCATCTATCATATTATTAGTTGCATTCATTTAGTTTTCATTGCGGGGTGGGTGGGGACTCGAGCGTGTGAACGCTTGGCATCCGATCCATCCACGTGGCAAGAACAACGGTGACCTAGAGGCCATTATCAAGGTACATCTTTGCAATGTTACGGTTATATAAATACTGTGAAATGGGAATTAGGAGTGTTTGATGATTACAAGGTGAATTTATTATGGAGACATAAAATCACATTTGCATTTCCCGAAAGAACGAAGAGGGTGTTTGTAGACGAATATTGCGCTAGGTAATGGGGGGCGAGAGTTTGATTGCGTTTTTGCGTTCCAAATCAAATGTGGACCGGATTGTTGCAATGGCTAAGCGATTGAACTGCCACGCTTAAAGGTTGAGGGTTAAATTCCCGCACGGAACAAAAGTTCGTGCTATCCGGTAATATTTGTCCGAAGACAAGGTGTTTGTGTACGTGATTTTCCATGGGAAATATTCCTAGGAACAATGGAACAATGTTTATTGAAAGAAAAATCAGACACCGTGCTGCTACTCAAAAACCTAGGATCTCGAGCTGTATGTTACCAATGACTGACTACCTGAATTACGCAGGCTATGTCAAACTATCAGATTTAATTGCAGTACCAAGAAAACGCATCGTAGATACTGTCTAAACATGTGAAAAAAATGTGAAAAGAGTGAATCAAAAGAAAGATGTATTCCAGGGTTGTAGCAAATCCGTGATCTTTGCCTTCCCTTCCAGACTTTTAGAAAATGGGCATTACTTAATGCTGTGTTGATGATTGATCAAAATAAAAAGGTAAGTCTATTTTAGACCAAGAGTCAAGAATCATACGACCCAATTTGATCGACTCATCCCTCAAAAACAGCTGATGCACTGTTGTCGTTTACTAACCAGAACAAAATACGAGTTGTGTAGGTATAAAACAAAAGAGTCATGTCTTTTATTTTGTCACGTATTGGCACGGTTTCAAACAACAATATCGTGGTTCCGCATATAAGATCGGTGTCATTGCTGAAGCGTATACAGCGTTTATGCGTCTCCAATGAATTTTATACAGTAGTTCATATTTGCTACCTGGAAATATGTGAACTTGCAATGTATATATATATCAGTCTATAGCTGTTTTGCCGCAGGACAAACTTCACTTTTATTTTTTTTATTTATTTATCATACATACATCATTTTTACAGGTATGCACCCAATATAACAATGCAGCCACTGACAAAAATAAAGACAGTTAAATTATGATACAGACAAAACACCCAGTGTTACTCTCTCGAATTCAGCCAATGTACATGTAAATATATCTATCTTACGTGAAACGCTGTTAATAATCGTAATAGCTCGAACCATCGGAGCATATTTTAATAGTTTGTGCACGCAAATGGTCCGTCGAACAACTTACCTCTACGTCTATCTTTCTTAGTTTATCTGAATGTTCCAGAATTTTTTACCTCTTCTTTTTCTTATCGTATGTTTGATGAACAACCTGGTGCCACAGTTTAAACCGCCTGTAGGCCTCAGACATGGCTTTTTACACCGTTGAAAAATCTTTCAGGTGTGCCGGTTTCCTTGCGATGTTTTTTTTTTCACCATTTGTAACAACTGATAACTGATTTATGTTACATGTGTGGAGGAAGGGATGTGGAGTTCCTCCAACGAAAAGGAAGATCTTCCAACCAGGCGGTGGTATGCCTGGTGGGCCGCGGCGCCCCACTTCTCAACTCGGGGCGGCTGTATATATAGCGCGTGTGATTACTTCGCTAGCGCGATGCAGGAATGTCATCATGATTCGTCCTTCGACGGGTAGATGTCGCTACACATGCATGAATTCGAAAAGACTACAACCTGTGTGCCGGAGTTTGAACTTGCGACCATTAGCTAGGCAGTCCAACGGTCATACCATACACTACAAGTGCTTTTCAATTCCTTTTACAACAGTTTTTTCTGCTATCAGCTTTATTTTAAGCAAAGTGCTAGAAAACATCTACTTACAATTTTACGGCTTTTTTATTTATTGATTAATAATATTATTAGTTCAAATCTTTGAGGTGCATTCATAACTTCCTCGAATATAAATCAGCCTGTATGCCATCAGCGTTGTTACAAAATGGATAAAAGTCCTGCCTTTTATGGTGATGGATAATTATCACAATCATCATCAGGATAAATACATCTTGTCGTACATATTTAAGCTTATCTTGGAGTGGAAAATCATTTTCAAACAGAAAATTACCGTCTATAAGTACGTGTAAAAGTATAAAAAAAATATTTTTCCGTCTATGAAAATTCTTTCGACGCTTACGAGCGCGATTACATACGCCAAAATATCATAAACATTTAAAATGACGATGATATGATATAATTTTGCGTCAAATAAAAAATATTGATGCAATGTACGTAAGAAGGTTGAGTGTTTAATTCAAGAACGACAAACGCATAGAGCATACGGATGACATTAAAATTATTTCAGGAGGTTTAAAAATATGAGGTCGTGATAATGACTAAAAACTACTTTATGCATGCTACGTTAAGTATAATAAATTATGCCTGTATTTTCGAAAGCGATAGGTGATAGGTTACCTGGTGCATACTTTTATGTTATCTGAAGACAGCACAGACATTGAAGGTTTTACCTAGGTGTCTAATTCACTCTATCTACTACAGGCAGTTAAAGGACCACCTAAGTATAAATTAACACGTTGGTCACTAGGCTCACCGGTAAGCCGCGAACAATAGTTTTTCTATTGTGTCTATTGCGACCAACGTCTCAACGACCAACGCATCATTCCATAGGGTCCATAATAGCATGGCAATAGTTCGCTCTCCACGCTTGCAGTTAACTTAGAAATCGCAGTTTTTATAGGTGCTGTAAATTCTTTTTCAAACATATTTGAATCTATATTTACGACACCTATGAAGATCTAGTGGGTAAGCTACATGCCATCTCCCAATCTGTCTCATTAATCCGCAAAAAAAAATTTTTTTATTAATACACGAGGTCATTGACATTTCTGGCAAAGAAAAAGAATTATGATATTAGGTAATTACCGTACCACACTGAACTATTTATTACATTGGTTTGGTAAGTTACTTTTATTTTTAATATATAAAGTAATTATTTTATAGCCAATGCAATTGCGGCTGGCCTAAATACAATTATAAGATCCAAGTAGGTTATAACCGTTATTATTTCTGTTTATAATACCCATCTGCTCAATAAATTGGTCTCGCAAATAGATACATAGATTATGACGCAAAATTAGCCAGATGTGACATTTATATTTGTTGTTTATGCAAAAAAATTGTTGCAAAAATTCTCATTTTACACAAATACACAAGTTGTTTATTATTCGATATTTATGATAACGTAACGTACACGTGTTAGTGGCGCAGTAAAGTATAGAACACTTGCTTTTTCGATCATCATCACACATCATCAGACTATTGCAGTCCATTGCGGGACATAGGTCTCCCCCAGGGTATTTTTTCGATCAGTTATGATTAATTCATTTGCTGCCCTAAATGATCAAAGGCGGTTTTAATGCTAGCTAATTTATAAGCAAAAGCTAGTTAAATTATAAAATTAATATATTAACTTAAAATAAATAATTTGTAACTTAGGTAAAAGTAAGTCAATAAAAAAAACTGAATTAAATAGTTTTATGTTAAATCCGTTAATGTTTAGTTAGCATGCAATATAAAATAATAGCAACAATAAAAAAAATATCTGATGAATAAAATATTAAATACCGGCTGTAGACCTATATTTAAGGTCTTTGCCCTTAGGTGAAACAATATATTATAGATACTGTTTCACTGCAGGGCAAAACCATATTATCTCATATTTATTATGGAATATTTACAAAAAAAATGCAATTTAGGTAATATTTCTCCCGTTTAGTGGAGGCGTTGTAAAGAAAAATACGTATTTACATAAATCTCGAACACTTTAATTTATAAAAAATTAAACAACCGACCCTTTTAGCAGTAAGCTAAGTTATATGACTTTTGGTGCCATTTTAGCATGTTGCGCATGCTAAGCTTGAATTTTTCAAATTTCCTTTATCAATTTAGAGTAAGCTAAGTTCTTTACCTAATTAAAAAAGTGCATTCTCATTTCAAAATCACCGCATTTTTTTCTTTTCCGGCATCCAATACGTGTTTTTAATGCTGGCCGAACTGATAATACCATTATATTGGCATTCGGCCATCTTCGCTCATTATAAGTGGGGGACAAGAACTATTTCGGGCTCATTTCAGTGCAAGACAAGTTCAGACGACCAAGGTTAGCCACGAGGTCGGGACGATTACGATCGTATCAGTATAAGGTAATTGGTAGGCTGTCTGTTTCAAAAGATTTACGAACTATTAGGTTAAAGAACAGCACGGTTTTGAACCATTTATTTCGCATAAACCGTGTTTACCCAGACAAAGATGCATTTAGCATCTCTAAAGACCTTTTCCGTAAATCTGTCTAATGAAATTGTGAGATATTATAAACAGTAACTGTGTCCTTAGTACGAGTTTAAATACCTTGTTTGTTTAATTTCAACATTTTGAATAAACACTCATTCGGATTCGGAATATTACCAGAAGACCTTAAATCATTATCCTTACTAGAACGGAGGTTACTGAAAAAAAACCAGCGTAAGAGTACTCTAAATCGATGAGCATGTATAAGCAATGGTTAGCAATAGGTGAGGTGCCGTGTGGTATCCGGCCTAGAATTAACCACCTCCTTTCCTCCCGTGGGTGTCATAAGAGGCGACTAAGAGAAGATGACAGAAGATGGGCAGCAGTGACTTCTGCGCTTCCCAAGCGTGGGGATTATGGCAAACCCTCTGAAGAGGAAGGCCTTTGTCCAACAGTGGACGTCTTCCGGCTGATGATAATGATGTATAAGCAATAGGGTTAAATAATGCAAAAGGCAAATACCCGCAAAATATAATAAAAGGCAAATAATATCTTACAGTACATAGGGGTTTAAGACCAAAGTGATGGTAGGTTTCAGACTTTTCTCTTTGGGGTACTATTACCGAGCTTCCATGAGTGCCGATACCTAAGTATATTCGGCGCACCCTGGACGGTCGACCTCGGTACTATCCTTGTTGACTGACCGATCAACGCCACTACGTGGTTGTTTTCTTGTTACATTTGGCTACTACCAATATGAAGAAGAAGAAGACACAATTATATCTATAACACGACTCTTTATGCTAGGTGACAAGTATATTTACCTTCACAGTACAAGGTTGCGAGTTTGCGACCTTACACTGAAAAAATCTTCTGGAAAACCATCTGACCAAGCAAATACAAATAGCATTTTTATTTGCTGACATAAAGTGACATTGAAGTAGGAAAACATGACACAACGTACGATATCTACAAAATAATTAAAATAAAACATAATTTCTTACTATTCATTAGTTGCCAGAGTTAAAAAGCCACGTTGACAACACAACACGATCGAATGATTAATCATTTGTTTTATTGTAGTCGAACTAGACATACGTGCGTTGTCACAACAAAGGAAACAGTATTGTTAATGATTTCAAGTTTACTGGCTATTGTGTTAAATGTTGTCTTAAAATTCAAATTAATATTTTTAGTTCATAATCTATTTACGAGCTAAAATTGTTTTCTATGTATCATTAAATTAAAAATCATTATGTATACCTTCCTACATTTCGCAATACCATAACTTTTTTTAAATCGTTATGTTATACATTTCGCAATGCCACCATTTTTTGTCTTTCTCTGGTGCACGTAGGTCCATTTCAGTTGTAAGTTACTGTGCCTGTAGCCAATTTGTATCCTTATTCTGCTACGAATGGCTACCAAGGAAATTGGAAACTGAATTTTCTACTCGTACTTTCTTTGGTATTTTATTTTGTCTTCCTTAGTTTTGACTGGGGTAAATACCAACAAGTGATCTTATTTGCTGCTATTATGATTTACCGCCTTCATTCACTTATCATATTCCTTCACTATCACTGCATTTTTTTCAACAATCATAAAATCTGTATTTGCTATCTCAGGACCAAAAAAAAATAGTATCTACCTAGCTACTTCTTTTTCTCCATTTATATATTGAAACAAGATATTTTTTGTTGTTTTTGCAATTTGCTTTGTGAATCGCTACAATCAACCTTAACCTTGTATTTCTTTGAAGAATTCTTTGAGTAATCGGCAACAAGTATAGAATCGAATGTGAATATTTACACAAGGTGTGCCGGGCCAGAATAGCACCTCCCCATCTCGTCCCATTGGGTATCGTAGGAGGCGACTAAGGGATAATCCAGAAGTTGAATAGAATAGAAAAGTTGGGTAGTGCCTTCTGACACTTCACCACCAATACTGCGATCCAAGCCACTTACCAGACGTGGGAATTATGGCCCCTTGGGGGAGGCCTTTGTTCAACAGTGGACGTCTTTCGGCTGATGATGATGATAAAGCGATATGTTATGCTAGCAGAGGTACCGTGGTCGGTGGAAGCTGGATGAGGCTTGCACAGAGACTGGCAAAAAAAGAGGCCTGTACTCAGCAGTGGGTGAACTATTGCTGCGGATGATGATCTAATTATTATGTTTATCAAAGTCATGTATTCAGATGTTTAAAAAAATATCTTGAGGCTTAAATTGTCCTAAAATATTGAAACAGAAAATATGAATGAATGAGTTAAAAACTTCTTATATAAAAATCTTTAAATAGATTGTAATTAGACCTAATGATGAAATGTTTAAAAATCTTCGACAGTCATGAAAAAACCTTGTGCAAAGGGAACGCTTGTACACTTGTTAAAATTTATTTCATCTGAGTGTTGATGTCGGAAAACTGTGTTTATTTAAATAAATTGCGTCTATAAGGGCTATTAATTCTATAATCTATAGATGTTTATGTTTGTATATTCGGCGGTGACATAATTTTCTGTAAAACGGCGTCTCGTTTCTTCGACTTTATCTTTCTATTAATCTTGATAAGTAATCGTCTTTTATTTGTAGGTATTATTTTTATTCTAATATTTACTTACTGGCTCTCTTAGTAATAGCTTCTCATGTTTCCTCGAGCTTTTAGTTTATTAATTTGTAAAAGTAATTTCGACGACCTGATTGGCGTAGTGGCTAAGCGATTAGACTGCTGCGCTAAAGGTTGCGGGTTCGATTCCCGCGCGGGGCAAAAATTTGTGCATTCCACATTTGTTTGTCCCGAGTCTGGGTGTTTGTGTATGTGATATTTCATGTTTGTGAAACGCACCCACGATACAGGAGAAATTCCTAGTGTGGGGCGACGTCTAAAAAAAATAAAAAAAAATAATGTAAGAACCTACCTTGAAAAAACTAGTTGGTAGTAAAAAATATGAATCTCGCCAGAGCTACAATCTGTATGTTAAATTGCAACCTTTACATAATATTTCATAGATTTGTTGTAAACTAATAAGGAGTTTGATCTTTTTTATTGTTAAAGAAACGGTTTACCCAGTGGCGAAACACTGGCCATAAATAAAACGATTTGTTTTCGAATTTAAAGATCGAACAATTCTTATTTTGAAAATAGAATCTCCGATCGACTTGGTTTGTCATCGGATTTGCCGGCTACTGAGATTGCTGTCAAACGCCATCGTCAATAAGAATAAAAAATGTTAAAACGTTCGCAGCTTCCGTCGTTCAGTAATCCTCTCGAGTTCTAATGGCCGATTTCCGGTCACGTTTTACTGTTTGTGTTTAAAAGTATTAGCAAGAAATTCAATGACTGGAAAATAGATATTGTAGTAGATACTATTTATGCTAATGGTTTCCTAATTAGAAATTTCCCTTCTTTCACTTGCCAAATGCATTTAAAAAAAGTCTTCTTTAAATCCTAGAACTGTTTCAAAAGGATTAAAGTTACTTAATATTGTTTGTGTTCCTTATAATTTTAATGATAAGTTTAAAACACTTACCCATGTAATCGAGAGATCTATGTATTGTGTCATTTGATACATTAACCAAATATCTAGACTAAATACCTACACCAATATATCTAATAATACATTAAACATAGAATTACCAGCGTTCATATCATAAATTTACTTAAAGAGCCTAAAGATTTTTTCTCAAATATTTGAAGCTTCACTAATGGCGTCAGTTCTCATATGATTGGAGGCAAGCCTATCAGCTTTTATCGGCAATTCCCATTTAAATTCCCAGCCAGTAGAGTGCAATAATGTCGTCCTACAATTCCAATCTTAGTTGGTTTCATTTCATTTTGTTAGCTTTAATTTTCTCTATGGCTTCCAACTGCAGTTCTAATAATCAAGGATTTTATTGTAGATAAGTATATTATTTTACCTCATACGGTATGAATATAAACGTTTATTATGAAACCTTGTTTGTATATTTTCATTAAATAGTACAACATTTTTACGATCTCGATTTTCAGACTCAGCTTGGAGGTAATTTCTATACCGATGCTGATAAATCCTATAACTCAAGTGACTGCCATTAGAGTTTCGCTACTATAGGCCACCAACTCTAAGAGCACCAAAAGCGTTATATCTTACATAATACATCCATTTTAATACAGTAACATTAAACACCAACTTAATAGGAAAAAGTTTGATATCACCGACAACAATTTCTGCCAATTTTTAACAATTTATTTCCTAAACTTATCAGGACTGAATGAAATTTACTTGACACTTAAAACGCAACAACAAAAAACACACCTCGTATTTTTCAATGACTAACATTCCCGCTGACAGACTCGACACGTGACACTCAAACATGACATCTGACATTCTTTGTGCAGAATGTTAATACCTATTTATCATATTTTTGACGATAAATCACCAAGTTTG
Organism: Abrostola tripartita; assembly: GCA_905340225.1. NCBI lineage: Eukaryota > Metazoa > Arthropoda > Insecta > Lepidoptera > Noctuidae > Abrostola > Abrostola tripartita. The sequence continues at coordinate 3,299,556 of HG996508.1, read as the reverse complement.
TTTATTTATTTTACCTGTTTGAGTGAATTTTGTCGTTCATTGCGGCGTTCTAAGAGGGAGTTTTTTTCAACGGTGGACGTCTCCGGCTGATGGCGATGATAACATTTCACTGATTTCGTTTAATGGTGGTAATTTAGCCGAGCTAAACCTATTATGTACATCAACGTCATAATTTGTATCATCATTTGACAACACGACATGTAAATACCCTTTCTATTCCTTATAGTCTTGTGTAGTTTGCGAACGAACTAGTTCGTGAGACCACTCCCACAGATGAACTACGCGAACTAGTTCTCAGATCTCTCGCTCCTAAGCTCTTCAGTTCGTTTGATGCGCGTCAAAAGTAAATATAAAAATATAACAAATGATCGAACGAATGAGCAAGCGATCTGCCTTCCTCTGATTTGATCTGGGAGCTGACGAACCAGAAGCGCGAACTAGTTCGTTTAGGAGCGGCGAACTACACAGAGCGAGTGATCTCAGTCGCGAACTACTATGCGCAAGTCTACTTATCAGTGTGTGTATGTTCAGTGTTGTAAATAAGTCTGTGTAATTTATCATTTCATGTAGAACATTTATCTATATTTGAGGTGTAAGATACAAAAGCAATTGCTTCGCCAGTAAAGCAATCAAACACTTGCCACATAACTCTTTATCAGTTAGATGACAATAAATGTTCTTAGAACTGGATGGATCCACTTTGGTTAGAAGATAGTTGATTGTGTCAATCGTCTTGGTTGAATGATTTATCCTTAGCACGTTGCTCAGCCAATATGCACTGATTACTGCATATTCTATTACGAAACGCTTCAGAGGCTACGTTGCGTATTACCTTACAGATAATATAATCGAGTATGGATAACTGCCAATATTAAACAATATAGTGTATTAATACGCCTAAAGTCTCGATAAAAGTATTGGCTAGTAGATACCTACAGTCAGCAATAACCAAAAATATTGTTTTACACAGCAATTTCTAAATAAAGCAAATATTTTGGATCAATAAAAATGGTAGTACCAGTAAATATGTACCTAACTATAGATGGGCCAATAACGAAAAACCTCTGATCAGGATGATCATCATCATCATCAGCCTATCTAAGACCACTGCTGGACAAAGGCCTCTCCTATGGCACACCACTGAGCTCGATCTTTGGCCTTCCACTTCCAACTGCCGCCAGCCATTTTGCGTATATCGTCGCCCCAGCTACTATGGCTCTAAATCGAAATATAAAATATGGCCATAAAAAATGACAGCTATGCAATAGATAAATCAAGTAATTAATTAAAAATTATAAGGATGAAGATGTTTTGATCAATAATACGTATTATAGAGGTCTTCTTCAGATGGTATTCTGCTTATCTAGCAGAGGTGTACAATTCGTTTCGCTTATAGCTTTCGTTCTCTTGGAATGTGAACTTGACACTAGTTGTCTCGCCATTTTGGTCCATTACGCAAGGATATTTTATTTCTAGAGACTGGTGTCTTTACTTGAAAACCTGGCTACGTCACGAAGCTACCATTCCTGATGTTTTACTCTTATTCTTATCGTATGGTTGATGAACAACCTGGTGTCAGAGTTAAAACCGCCTGTAGGCCTCTTACATGGCTTTACACACTGTTGAAAAATCTCTCAGGTGTGCCGGTTTCATCACGATGTTTTCCTTCACCGTTTTTCCCAACTAATAATTAATTCATAATACGCACATGAATTCGAAAAGACATTGATGCGTGCCGGGGTTCGACCTTGCAACCTTTGACTTGGCAGTCCAATGGCCATACCACTCGGCTATCAGTGATGTGTTACTCATTTTCTGATATGGCAATACGCCCTTATTACAGGGACTTGCAACATAACTGGCCAAATGTGGACGTACCAATATATCACACATCATTCATAACAAAATGCATGAAATAAATGTTAATATTCCATAACGAACCCTCTCCATCCATCACCTTAAACACATCTTGTACGAAAACTACTTTTATCGATCTATGTTCGCCAACGTTTCTCGGATCGTCTACGGCATTTTTTCGCTTAAATTCAATCCAGTCTATTTCAGATCCGTATTTTGGATACTTTCCAGGAAATTACAATAGTCTCATGTCGTATGTCATGTCAGTATTAAAAATATAGTAAATTGTTGGGTACTGTTAACGTCGGCGACCACTGAGGCGTAACGTAAATATTTCTTTGATATTCAGAGTATTTATCAGTGTGAATGAGGACACAGGAAATAATAAAGTATGTTTGGGTGGATGATATTTTTCATATTATTTTAATTTATAGAAATAATAGTGTGGCAGGTGCTTTATCTGTGCCTTATTTATACCTCCGTCCGTTTCTCCGTAGGGGAACAGATCAAAAATATAATTCCTTTTCGTCACAGAGAAAGCGAGTCTTACTTTTTTTTGAAGTCCTCAAATCCACTTGATTACTGCCCTACCCCAGCTTACTACATACCATACCTACATGTTGTATCAATAAAATCAATATACAATTGTACATAAACCGATTCAAATCCAAATTCTAGTCCTCCAATCGAATAATAAACTCAATATTTGCGCTAAATAAACACCTTCACAAGTTATGTTCAATAGAAAGTATATTCGTAACTCTTGGTGCGTACCAAGGTGTAAAACGCGTTTGCATCATTTTACACCTGAGTGCACTATATCTAAAGCGCCATTGATCCCTATATCCGTAAATAAAACTGGTTCGGTGACTGGGTGTATTTAAAATGGCGAAACGGTATTCATGTGAGGCTTACACAGCTTATATTTGAGGATTCTTTTCATACTTTTCTATGAAAAGGGTGGTTGTTGGCAACGTGAAATGTTTCTGAAAGTACGTACGTATTTATTAGTATTTAGAAACTATTATAACTTTGATGAAAAGAGAGAGACTGGTCGTGATTTTAGTGAACAATGCATGATTGAATAAAGCACTTACAATTTTCCTATTCCTCCGTTAATCTAAGAATGTTTTCGTATCTTCTTCATCATTATCGGCCGGAAGACATCCACTGTTATACGTTTTCGTATAGGTAGGAATTAAAAGTAGGTATGTTTGCACCTTTTGCACGGTAAAAAATATAATAATTAGTTAATTTAGGAACAAAAAAGTATGCATGAACTATGTTTACGTGATCCCACGCGAATTAATGAGTGGAATAGACACAAAGGTTACTGTATAAGAATAAGCGTTGATGGATAGGCTGGCAAACTGTTTTTTTTTTGTAGTTGCTATTCGTTTTATACCAACTTTGCTCCAATACAAAATATTTATAGATACAGACTACTCCTACTAGTTTTAGCATCGATAAAATAAAAATAATCAACCCTGTTGTAGTTCGCTGCTAATGTAATAACCTACAATTACCCTAACATTAACACAACACATTAACACGACACCAAAAATTTTTTTGCATTATTTTTTTTGGTATTACTTCTTCGTCTTAGCAAAAACATTAAGGTGCAGTGTAGGGTAGGCTTTACGAGGGGTGAGTATCTAACTATCTACAACACTAGATTTATTGCATGATCACCACATCGTTTGGAATACGGATGCGTATCTCTACGTTTCTATTATACTGATTTATATGCATGTGGGTAGATACACCAAAACAATATATTTGAACTTTGTCAAAACAATATCGAGTTCAATAAATTCTCAGTGACAAAGCATTAAAATGTGTTTTTCGCGGAATTTCCACGTTCCAATTCACGTAAAGATACAAAAACATGACATGCGTAAGTTAATGTACCATTTATCTTACGATTTTAAAATCGTCAGGTGTGATGAAAGATAAACAGCATCTAATAATGGACATGCAGACAGACGACAAAGAGAATATAATCACTACATTTAACAGACGTTATAGTGTGTTCTATAATAATGTGACAGTCATTGACGTTACTGTCAATTTGACAAGTGACAGCTACGCCATTGATGTCAATTGACGTCACTGTCAATCAGCTGCGTTCATATTTTAAACGCTCTCTAAACATTTGACGGCCGATAATAATGCGCGAACATTAACTATACTAACACTTTGTAAAATTAATGAATGATCTAAAATTAAATATAACACACACGTTATATAAATTATATCGGTTTGCTAAGTGCTATGCTAGGCGCCAGAGTACTCCCACGGTTTTTGAACGGATTTTTTTCACTATTCACATTATTCTTTAGTGTTGTATTACTGAAAAGATTTTGAAATACGTTGGCAAGCAAGAACTGTAGACAGAAATAATTTACTTTGGAAATAGCTATGCGCATGTCGAGTGGTCTTCGTACTCTCTTAGTTACTCATTCGGCATGCATCATGAATGCTAGAAGGCTTGGATTGGCATGAAAGTGCAGTTTTGATTGCGGTACGTTTATCACAGATTCAGAATTTCAAATTCAAAGAAAAATGTATCTTATTTTTCTAATAAACGCATAAAATCAAAGCAAAAATAAGGGGCTAGGGTACAGGCACACGGGTCAGTTGATCAAGGTCAAGCTTCATTTGACGCGGTCGGTTCGTGGATGATACTAAGACAATTTTTTGGCAGCAATATTTCGTAGATCGTAGACAGTTGTTGGGAGTCAGAAGACCGAAAATTTTACATCCAATCGTGGCAAGGGTTATTTTATAACTCGGTTACAGGATCGTGGAGATCAGACAGGCAGTATAGTAGAATACTGGCATTCAAATGGAACTGCAAGCTGATCTAAACATAGATGGAGAAAGGCTAAGTGGAGACGTAAAAAAATAACAAAAATATAAACAAATGAGTGTATTAAAAATAAACTCCACTGCACTCCATAAAATACATCGCAGACAAATCTATTTGTATGAGGTCATTGCACCTTTGACATATCGTTCTAGTACCAATTCATGATTTTATTATAGCAGTCAAATTCTTAAGTGGTTGTATTCTGGTTCTCAAATCATTTGAATGAGTCGTAAAAATCTGTTCACTCATTCAGTTATCTTAGTCAAATGAAATAGAATATACAAAACAATGGTATAATTAGCAAAAGTGTTACTGTTAATTGTATCTTTAACGAAATAAATGCTTAATTTATTAAAGTGGTATGAGAATTTTTATTACTACAATTTGTATAATAACTTGGTTGAAAATATTTTTTATTTGGCAGAACAGTTTAAAATTATTAATTTAATTACTTTTGGAATGGCCATCCAAAGCTTGGACTAGGTACTCTTGGCTCCTAATAGTAAATGTAGGTACAGTCAGCATCATAAGTAGCTTAACATGTTAAGAAACCTAACGTCAAATAATTTAATGAAATAAAAATCAATTCATGTTATTGTTTCGAATTATAGCAACGTTCGAATAATGATCTGAGAATATTTTAGACTTTTTACTATATAAGAAGTTGTACTTTAACTTGGTATGTTAAAAAAAAATATTTCTATCACTTACGCGAATATAAGACATTGAATGATTGCTGTACAGGATTCGAAACGTCGGGACCAAAAAACCAAATTAAAACCGCGATAAAATCCGTAAAAATAGTTTTATTTCAGTTTAAAAAAAAAGTTCAGATACTTATGATGCTGACTGTACAAATGTTCTATCGGAGTCCGTTTGACTACGAATGTTGTTAGGCGTGCACATGTAAAATGTTTTAGTGTGTGTTACTTGTACAGCGCTCACGGTTGCAACACTACGATACATCTTATAATCATGAGTAGTCCAAGCTTATCGCTTAATGTAAACCGTATATAGGTATTTAACGGTCGCTGTATGTAACATTATATTGGTATATAACATTATATTGGTTTACTTAAACAGGAATCGTTTTGATTCTTTGTGGACATAATATCCACTATGTTGTCGCTACTATCTTGCTGTTTGTTGTTGAATGTTCAGTTTATCTCAGCGTGAGTCTTTATTATTACATTGGGTCTTGTAAACACTAAAGAAGAAGAATCGATGTAATACTTTAATTTCACTCATGTTAATCAACTAATTACCCACGGTATTACGGAGACTGGCACAAAGGAGAAACGTCTTTACCCAGTAGTGGCAAACGAAAAAAACATAACAAGAAAATGATTTCATTTGTTATTACCAATTAAAACAATTGTTTTTTTATATGATTAATTGAATTGACTTTCCAATTTCCAATGGAACGAATTGAACCAATTAATTGCATTAAGTTGGTCACTCTTCAAACAATTACCCACCTTTATCTCGCTGTTAACTCGCAGTGAACACGAGTAGGCTCCTAGAAATACTGTTACAAATAAGCAAAATAATGTACAAAGACTGTAATTATTATTTAACTGAATTGTTAATTAAGCATCAGTGTTATTGTTATTTCAACAATTTGATTTGGCGCAGTGGCTTAGCGATTGGACTGCCGCGGCCGCGCTAAGGGTTGGGCTCGATACCCACACGGGGCAAACATTTATGCCATCTGCACATGTTGTACCTATATGTTATGTATGTATTTATGTTGTGCCGAGTCTGAGCGTTTGTGTACGTGATATTTCATGTTTGTGAAACGCACCCACGATACAGGAGACAATTCTGGTGCGGGGTGACGTTTAAAAAAAAAGCACAATACATGCAGGTTCCTGTGTATATTGGAACATACATTGTTAATTGGAACACCCGAACGTTAATTATGAATGCAGTACAAACAAAACTTCCTTTAAAAAAAAGTAAATACTGCCTTCTCTGTATTCTATTGACGGCTAAAATAGTTTACTTTTCTAATAAAATACTTTAGAGATCCGTAAGACAACAAAAAAACGAAATCCGTTTAAAATTTCGATCTGAGAATCTCTTCCTTATTTAAAACTAACATTTTACTTTTTTAATGAGAGCTAAGGTAACATAATATTACTAATGTTAGCATAAGTGTCTGTTTTACTGTCAACTCGTAACCATCACAGTATTTTCCATCCAATCCCATTAACACAGTAACTATTTGATTAGTCATTTAACTTGACTATAAACTAGACCATACCGTTATAAGCACTGATAGCCGAGTGGTATGACCGTTGGACTGACAAGTTCAAATCCCACCACTTGTCTTTTCAAATTCATGTGCGTACTATAAATTACTTATCAGTTGCTAAAAACGGTGAAGGAAAACATCGTGAGGAAACCGGCACATCTGAGAGATTTGTCAACGGTGTGTAAAGCCATGTCAGACGCCTACAGGCGGTTTAAACTCTGACACCAGGTTGTTCATCAACCATACGATAAGAAGAAGACTGTTATATTTGATTGTTTCTCAAACGGTAAACTCGTCAAGTTTCCTTCAGACCGCAGCGCTATAACTCAAGATCATTAGTATAGAGTAAATAATTAACAACATCCTATACTCAGATTTTATCTTAAACAATTCTTTTGTTCTTATTTAAAAGTGTAGTACAGGTGGTGATTAAATTTGATTCTGATAAGTGTTTGTTAACACCATGTATTTCAAATGAAGACGACTGTTTATCTAATCAATCTGGTACCCAATCAAATGATGACCTGATTGGCGAAGTAGGTAAGCGATTAGACTGCTGCGCTAAGGGTTGCGGGTTCGATTTCATACGGGACAAAATTTGTGTGATACGCAGATGTTTTTCCCGAGTCTGGGTGTTTGTGTATGTGATATTTCATGTTTGCGAAACGCATCCACGAAACGGAAGAAATTTCGTGTGAAGGGCGAATTAAAAAAAATGCAGTCATCCGATAAAAATGATGTTTCATTCCATTATGAAAATCTTATGAGTACGTGTTTATGGATAAGCACACCGTTTTAAATTCCGTAGGAAGCACTTTGTGAATGTTCAAAAATTATATAAAACTTTTGTATATGACTGTACATCAAATAAGGTTCGCAGCAAAAATTTCAACGCCAGGCGGAAAAATGCGGAAGATAAAATTCCGTGCCTGAGTGTACTGCTATATTTTTAAAATCCTAGTTACACGAATGTTACACGTTAAGTAAATACGCTACGCTTTTTACTTTATTATTAAAACCATATTTGTTTCCGCATATAAACGGGAAAGGCCGGTGTAATTAATATGTACTGCACATTGAGAGAATTACAAATGTGTTTGCCGCGCTGCATCCATTTTATTAATATGTAGCAGGTTGGCATTCGTTTTTGTTTGTCAGCGTCTGACATTTGAATAATGGAGATTTGTACCTATCTACAATCTACATGTCACATGAATATTGTAAAGAGTAGGCAGATAATCGAGTCCCAGGTCTGGCAAACTATTGCTGAGTTTTTTCATTAGGTAATTCGCAGTAGCAGCACGGAGTCTGGATTTGTGCCCGGTTTAAGGCAATAGGCTCGCCCCCTATTACATTGAGACCTATACGTAACGTGCGAAATGTGGGTGTACTTGGGAATTGTGACTTTATGTTTTATGTATGTAGGCAGATAATATGGGTACAACTCTGAGTCCAGCTTTCGTTTTATTTATTAGCCTTTGACTAGATCATTTATATACAGATTAATATCCCTAAAATGAGTTATACACAACGAGCTAGTCTTTAAAAAGTTTTGCAACTAATCACTCTGGCTAAATGCAAATCGGGTTCAATGAATCTATTTACTCCAAAAAATAAAGGAAAAAATTGGTACTACTTACATGAGTCAGGATTGTGTGCAATTTGGGACCCCACCGTGTGTGCAGTTCAGCACTAAAATCACGGTTGTATGACTTCTCATTATCTTAGGGGTAGACTTCTTATTATTGTAGTTCTTCATCAACATTTTTTATCTTATTAGAGACTAGCTTCCGCCCGCGAAATCGCCCGCCTGGATTTCGAATGTTTTATAGCCTATATCCTTCCTCGATAAATGGACTATCTAACACCGAAAGAATTTTTTAAATCGGACCTGTGTTAGTTCCTGAGATTAGCGCGTTCAAGCAAACCAACAAACACTTTAGCTTTATAATATTAGCATAGATTCTTCTTTTAAACTTTTGATCACTCGTCATAAGTCACACTATACCTCTGGTAAGCCATTTATCGAACCTACATCTTCCTTTTAGGCAATCGAAATACGGATCATCGAAATCATATCGGTAGGATATCGAACTTCACAACTGAGTATGATAAAACACAACAGGTTCAACTGCCTACCTGACATACATACTTGATATGATTCATTATAACAATATGAACAAAACAATTAGTGATTCAAGTCAGCACACACGTTAAGTGCTGGTAAGTAGATACAACCACGTCATAATCATCGAATAATATTGTCCAAACACATTCAGACAAGTGATGAGCAAAATGAATAACCCTATTCTCAGTTTCAGCAAAATGACCTATTATTTATTATGACCTCTATTATTTAAAATAGTTGTGGCTTGTTTGAATCCCGGGTCGGGCAAAGTGTAATTGGGTCGTTTCATTAGATAATTTTCAGTAGCTGCGTGTATAGGTACCTATATGTGTGAGTGTAAAACGCATGGTAGTGTGTGCGATGTAATTTTTATTAATTTTTTCTATTTATCATGCTTATTATACAAAAATATTAGCTTTTATTAGCTAATTGCATACTCCTCCGTTCGCGTGCTCTCGTGCACTCGTGCCCAAACTTTTTACTTCACATATTAATAATTACTTATATAAAATATAGATAGATTTTAGTAGAAGCTAAAAGCGGATGCCGCGTTGCACGGCATTTAGTAAGTACATACTTAGAACAACTCGTAACAAATATTTGTACTCAGACCACTCAGCTTGGACAACCAATCGTTTCACCACTTCAACAAGCGACGGTCGTAGGACAATGACGCAATCTGTAAGAATATCATTATAACCAGTGTGTCTTAGCTGTATCTTTGCAACAAGTAAAGACTAAAGTAAATAATTAATAATTCATTTGTTTGTTGTTTTGTTTAAGTATAAAATACAAGTATACCTAATTACCTATACAAGTGGGGGTTCAAAGAGAGCTCTGTGTGAGTGCGGCGTGTCCCCACAAACAATGGCCCACCTTTTAAAATGTCCCGCGTGCCCTGTGACCTGCACGCCTGAGGAGCTAATGTTGGCTGATGACAGCGCCGTTCGCGCCGCGGAGTTTTGGGCCGCTAAAATTTAAATTTGCCATTGACTCGCTAAGAAGAAGAAGTATTAAATAAATAAAGTCTTTCCTGACCGATTTATATTACAGCCGACCATAAGATATTTATAGAGCATAAGCGTATTAAGAAAACAATGTGCACTCTGAATTCCCAAACAGTTCGACGGAATGACAAAAGACAACGGCTGGAAAGAGGACTAAGGGATTAAAGTGTTCTCTGAAACATGACACTTGATTCAAGAGCCACCCATCCAATGGTAGGCCGCATCAAGCGCTGCTTAACCTCACAGATCTATTAATGAAAATTTATATAGCTACGAGTTACGTTCTAATCTTCCTATTTCACCTCTATCAATCAAAATACTATGATAAACTTCTAACGTAAATAATGAGTGATTTAAATAATTGTCACGCATGCGCCGTGCGGAGGATTTCCGAGCCAATATTTACGCGTAATAACCGCTACTCTATTGTTGCGTGTGAACTCATCATAGTATGAATTGATGCGGTACTTATACTGCTCACTCTATAACGTATAATATCTGCCTCGTTGGTGTAGTTGTCGCTAAGCGCGACTGCTGAGCACGAGGTCCTGGGTTCGAATCCCGGATCGGGCAATGTGTTCATGGGTTTTTCCATTATGTAATTCATAATAGCGGTATGGAGTCTGGATTTGTGCCTGGTTGGCAATAGGCTCGCCCTCTACTATATTATAACCTATAACATACCTGGCCACCTGTGGGTATACTATATATACACCTCTCTACCACTTCAGGGAATACAGACGTGATGTTATGTGGTTGTTGTCTAATCATATCATCATAACATCACGACTGTATGTATTCCCCATTAATTTGTCCAGTTATGCTATGTCCTAATATAAGTAAAATAAGTAATAAAAAAACTTACAATTGTTAATTTCAATTCATTTGTTATCACACTACACTTGTGTAGAAAAAATCGAGCGGATTAATCGCGATATGACCGCCATTGTATTGTTTTGTGACACACTGCAGTACAATCCAACTAACATATTATCATTAATATAAATAAATCATAATTTTATAAAGCTTCAGTACTTCTTACTTCTATCTTATGAAGTGCACTTAACACTTTGACTGTCCACTGCAGACACAATAGCTAAACAACCACAGTGTTTGGTATGCTAGGCAAAGAAAGGGTTAAGATTTACTCAGATCTTCACTTAAGTGTGCATGCAGAGAGAAGCTAAAACTATACAACAGCAGGTAAATATTGCCGTTAATTTTATTAATTTCTAGCTTACCCGACAGACGTTGTAATAGCATATTTTAAGAACACAATAGTTTTCTTTTTTAATTTTAAATATGGTTTTTGTTTTTAAAAATGCCAGCAATTAGACGCTCATAATTCTTCTTCTTCTTATCGTATGGTTGATGAACCTGGTGTCAGAGTTTAAACCGCCTGTAGGCCTCTGACATGGCTTTACACACCGTTGAAAAATCTCTCAGGTGGCGTTTCCTCGCGATGTTTTCCTTCACCGTTTTTAGCAACTGATAACTAATTTTTAGTACGCACATGAATTCGAAAAGACATACTTAAGTCGCAGAATTCGCAATCATCATCAGCCGTAAGGCGTCCACTGTTGAACGAAGGCCTCCTCCTTTTAGAAGGGGGGTGTTGCCATAATCCCTACGCTTGGCAAGCGGCTTGGGGATCGCAGTGTTGGTGGTCAAGTTACAGAAGACGCTGCTGCCCATCTTCTGGGTTTTCCCTTAGTCGCCTCTTACGACACCACCAATTGAACTCGCAATGCTACAAGTCAAAGATATACAAGAGCAAGTGAAACTGACCAGCAACGCGAAAAGTGGAATGAAGTTGAGCAAACTTAACAAAAAAAGAGTTAGCAAAATTGGTCCAACGTTCACGCGTGATGCTGTGACCAAGGGATTAATTTTTCGACGATAACGAAAGAGGTTTATAAATATCCCACAGATGAGCAAAGGCACCGTAGATTTTCTTTGAATGAAATATACCCAGACCTGGTGGCCTACTGTTGAATTTAATTTCAATTCTGAAACAAAGCCAATGCAAAATTTATATTAATTTAACGGAAACATGACTAAGTTTTACTGAAAAAAAAAATGCTGTCAATCTTTGGATCTCAATTAGTTCCTCCCAATGGACACATAATATTGAAATAATTTGGCGCCAGTGTTCAGTATAAGTTTACGTAACTTTACAATTTAAATGCAATTTGGTCGGAATTATATTGGAGAGTAAGCCCCCTGTTAGGTTTCAAAATCTCTCCAAAATGTTTTCAAATCTCTAGTATTCGTCTTGTCACCCTCTAGTTATTAAACATATCTAAACTGGTACATCAAAAAAAGTCTACTCCCATTACCTCTCACAAATACCTAATAGTTGCAACACCAACAATATCCCTAAGTAATAAGTCACTTACATCCGTTGTCACGCGTGCTTAATGCCCGCATATAGGCGGATATTACCGCGTAATATCCGCCGCACACAATTGTACGAGCTAACTAACAATATTATCCGGGGAACTATTACTAACTTAAGCATGTATGTATATTTATTTCTAAAATTACGCTTTTAAATCCGGGAAATATAGGCTTGCGTCCCATTGTTTATTAGGACTATACACCCACATTTTGCCTGAAAATATATCATTTTTAACCGACTTCAAAAAAAGGAGGAGGTTATCAATTCGACTGTATTTTTTTTTTTTTTTTATGTTTGTTACCTCATAACTTGCGACTGGGTGAACCGATTTTCATGATTCTTTTTTTATTTGAAAGCTGGTGCTTCCCGTGTGGTCCCATTGTCACCATTTCAATACCTGATGATGGGATCTTGTAGAAATCGGGGGAACTCTTCAATAAATAACAGCAGATTAACCGCGATTGTTGCTATAGCATATCTAAGCATTGTTTACGCCATCACACAACATAATATCACGCCTGTACTCACTACAAAGGTTATAAAAACAATTCCGAAAAAAAAAATGTTCAAGGTCACTTACAACGTTTTACAAAAAAAACGCAATACTGAAAAATAATTAGATGTTTGTTCTGATGAGATATTCGGTTATATGAACAAAACTCTTCAAATTTCATGCGTCCTAATTACGTAAGCTGATCGCGGTACTGTCCCTGGGTAACCGTGACCCTGGAATGTAAAGGGCTATTGAAGGAACACTGTGGATGAGTATGACAGTAGTATGACTGTGAGTACAAGTCTGACAGTCCCTCCACCCAGGGTGGGAGGACTCATTGGATGATTTTGCCTCGTAAATAAAAGTACTTATATGTACTACTGACTTACTTATCTACCTTCATTATCTGAAGACAGATTTCGTAGTCTTGTCATTTCCTGCAACGATCTATCGTCGTGTGGTTTATTATATTTCACTAAATACCCATTTCACAAAACAAATTTAAATCGCTAAAATGGTCATACAAATAGCAAAACCACATTAGCAGAATCTAAAGCATTTTTTATTTAAAAAAAAAAATTTAAATAAAAAATTATAACCTTCAAAAAACTCAAAAGTGAAAAATAATATTTTATCACTTCACTTTACATAAGCGAAGTGGAAGTCGGCGCCAAATCCCAACATCCATTAAGCGATTCAGAAAAATAGTACTTATGAGAATGCTGCCATACGTGCGTGGTTCATAGTTTAAAAGCTAACACTATAAACTAAGCGAACGCATAGGATTTGGCGCCGACTTCCACTTCGCTTATGTAAAGTGAAGTGATAAAATATTATTTTTCACTTTTGAGTTTTTTGAAGGAGGTTATAATTTTTTATTTATGCTAAATGCAATTGTACTTGCCTAACCCCCAAATCACACTGTTTAAATCGTCTGTAATAGACGCAATGGCCTAAAGAAGAAAGTGTTATCCATATTATTTACTATATATCCCGGTTGTACTCACGTGTGTATTCGGGAATGCCCGACTAGTTTCGAACTCGAACGGAGCCCTTATTCATGAGCTGGTTACGCGGCGGAGTCGCGAGCCGAACTCTTCAGTTCGGCTCGCGACTCCGCCGCGTAACCAGCAATTTTTTTTGAGATAAAAAGGAGCCTATATTAACATATAGGCTCCTTTTTACCTAAAAAAAATCCATCGTGCCAGCTACCTCCATACCAAATTTTATCACAAGCGGTCCAGCCGTTTTAGCGTGGATATGTAACAAACATACAAACACACACACAAATTTTTGCCCTTTTTTTTTAAATACATCGCCCCACTCTACCAATTTCTCCTGTATCGCAGGTGCCTTTCACAAACATGAAATATCACATACACAAACACCCAGACTCGGGACAAACATCTGCGGATCGCGCATATTTTTGTCCCGTGCGGCAATCGAACCTGTAACCCTTAGCGCAGCAGACCAATTGATTAGCCACTGCGCCAATTGAGTCGTCAAATTATTAGTCTTAATATTATTAGAGGACACCCAAATAAAGTAATTTTTTCTTTTGTTTATTTCGAGTAAATGAAGAACTTTTGCTGAAATAACCATTTGTCTTGCATGTATAAGTCGAAAATATAATAATTTCATCATCAAACCGCTCATTCTCATGTATTTTTTCTTTGTTCCACATTGTCAATACTATCAATCATTGAATAAACACGTTCTTCTCCATTATCGCTAATTTTAATCGCAATAAAAATAAAAAATGTCAACATAACAATTATGTTTCAAAATAAGACATTCAGAAATAACACACTGAAGATTGTCACCATTTTGTTTACAAGGTGGTTAAAAGCAGTTGCATGATAACGAGCTGGCAACGTCGCTTTCTTGTATAATTATAATTTGTAAATGTAAATTGAATAAAATACAGTGCAACAGAACATCTTTAATACATGGTCCTTATAAGTGTTTTAAGATTTTTTTTACATTTGCTGGGTAATTGCCACTTTGCCTTTGAACTTCTAATTGCCCTATACAAACAATGAATTATTATGCAATGTAGTGCGTAAACATGTATACCATTTTAAATCAATTAAAAATGATTATGAATATACACGGATATCATCTGCTAATTATAAAAATAATTAAAAAATATCAACAACTTTCCAAACACGACGTAATCAGCTGTCTCTCAGTAAACGTTTACTATAATTTCAAACTAAGCCTGACAGTTTACAATATAAAATACGATGTCCACGCGTCATCAACAATCGTGTTGGGTATTTGGCTCCATCGCAAGTTCGTTACAGGCGATGACCGTGTGTATCAAGCTATCAAAGCAAAATACTGGGATTATGATGTCCAAATATAGTTTGTATGGCACATAAATTATTTAAATGAACATAGTGTGCATCGTGAATTGATTACATAATGTACCGGAAAATATTACAAATCGATTGGATTATAATAATGTGTTAATAGGTCAATGGATATGGGAGCACATGGATCGATGGCAGAAGATATCATAATAATTATATTAATATAGTGCTGCTAGCACTATTTATATACTAACATAATCATCATCACCCCTGAAGTAGCAGAGAGAGCCGAGTGGTCGAAGGAAAACATCGTGAAGAAACCGGCATACCTGAGAGATTTTCAACGGTGTTAAGCCATGTCAAAGGCCTACAGGCGGTTTAAACTCTGATACCAGGTTGTTCATTAACCTAACGATAAGAAAAAGAAGATGCGCCAGTATTCCCCGAAGCTGTAGGCATACTCATAGGTGAACAATAGTACACCCACATTCCACCAGTTATGTTATAGGTCCCAGTGTGATAGGAGGCCTATTTCCATCAACCGGGCACAAATCCAGGAACCTTGCTGCTACTGAAAATTACTTAATAGGAAAAACTAATAACACATTGCTCGACCAGGGATCACATTTATCTGCGATATTTAAGGGATTTGTCTGACTATGTATACGTGCACTTGAGTTATTAAGTTCGAACTGATTGGCGCAATAGCTAAGCGATTGGACTGCTGCGCTAAGGGTTGGATTCCCGCACGGGGCAAAAATTTATGCGATCCACATTTGATTGTCCCGAGTCCAGGTGTTTGTGTATGTTCATTGTTTCATTTTTGTGAAACGCACTCACGATACAGGAGAATTTTCTAGTGTGGGGCGAGGTTTTTAAAATAATAATAAAAAAAATACCTATAACACTACAAACTATAAGATCATAATAAAACTTTCCAACAAAGCATACTGTATCTGATAAAAATCTTACGAAAACACTCCCTATTGGTTGTTCAATTATCTCTTAAATAAGTATTCATTGGACATCATAATACAGATGAGTTTCAAACAAATTGTCAGGGATCTCCAACTTTTATTATTACTTTTTAATCCGGCGGCCGCGGAGCGATCACGTACCATCAGATTATGCTGTTATTTCAGCTTTTGATCATAGTTAATGAACTAAAGCCTGTTAAGTAAGGTATTTTTAGCGCAATCTCGTGACTCGACTGCTGAAGCTTAAGTAGATGAATCCTAGGATTAGGTATTTAACTGATTTAATGCCTGGATTTTTAAGGCTGTATATTTATGTAAATAGTATCAAAGGATTTTCTCGGCATTTTCTTAACCTACCCACACTGATTTAACATAAATGTAGTGTACTTATCTGGACATGAAAAGATACCTTGACCCCTGAGTATGTTTCGGCATTTCTTCTCAGACGTAGTCAATTAGGAAATGTGACCGACGCCATCTAGTCTTTAAAAAAGAATAACGTGTAAAAGTGTTTATTGTAAACTTATTTGCAAAATAAAAATAATTTATCATCACTGAAAATCTCTCTCAAAAGTTACCTACTCAACTAGGATGATAGTGAGGTGGATTGCCTAGGGAAGCACTTGACGTGCTTAGGACACACGTAAAGTCTCTCAACGAACACCCTTTATCCACCAAGTAAAACCACATGGATTACATGGTCCTGCATCTGCCAAAGGGCTAAATTGCTGACGTGACCTTATTGTTGTAATCGCGTTAATATCATACGATATTACATAATATGTAGATACTGTCTAGATTGTGCTCAAGGGACATATACTATGTGATACTACAAAAACATCATCATTATTCTTGATAACTATGTCTTTAAACGATTAAGACTATAAAATATTAGGTAGGCCGTAGGAAGTTAGTAAATATTGAGTGAGGTTTCAGAAATTGGGTATGGTATAGGTAGGGTATGTAAACTCAGCTAGTTTTCTAATCATCATCATCAGCCGATAGATGTCCACTGTTGAACAAAGGCCTCCCTCTTTTAGAAGGGATGGGTTGCCATAATCCTCACGCTTGGCAAGCGGCTTAGGGATCGCAGTGTTGGTAGTCAAGTTACAGAAGATGCTGCTGCCCATCTTCTGGATTTTCCTTTAGTCGCCTCTTACGACACACACGGGAGGAAAGGGGGTGGTCAATTCTAGGCCGGATACTACATGGCAAATAAGATTTCTAATGCCTAATAGAAACTAAAAGAAGAACGGGTCTAAGCCGCTACCTCTTCTACAAATGCTAGAATATTGTTCCTTGCGAAGCTCTTATGTTATAGGAACGTATGTATAATATGAAGAGTGTATCCTTGTTGGAAACACAATAGCAAAACTAATGAAGAAGTAAACGCTGTTATTATTTATTTGCATATACTTACCTTAAAGCTATCACATTATTCCGCATTACCCTGACACCAACAAGAAAATATGAGCTCCCATATTTAGCGGGAAGCGCGCATAATATGACACAAACATGTTATAATAAATCAGACATCTCATCTACATCTTTGATTAAAAAGCCCTGTTACAGCTAACAAGATTCTCAGAATGATACACGTTCTTCCCAATTCGCGGCCATAAAAATCCTTCAAGCCGAGATAATCTTCAAAAATAACGCATATAATATAATCTTAAGGCAGACGTCGTAACCAGGAGCGTAAAAACCAATTTTTCTCCATATCTCACTGACATTTGCCCGTATTCTATAGTGATAGGTACATTTTTATTCGCTCTGTGTGCGTGGAGTTCTTTAATAATCCGCTTTTGGGTGTGGTTCTAGTGTAAGCGGATAGGCGTTATTATTAGGTAGGAATATAAATTACATAATTTTAAAAAGTAAGTATAGGCTTTTGCCTGTTTCGATTAGTTTAATTTTGAATCGTACAACTAGAGTTAATCAAGTTGCCAAAATGACGGATTAATAAGGCTAATGGCTATCTTTTACCTAGTGCGCTATGAGTCACGAGTTGTGCTGCATTTATAGAAGCATTCCTAACAATTGTTTTATTTTATTTTTATTTTGGAATCAAACAGATACAGTTTAGAAAATATAATACATACAGAGTAAACGATACATAATCCAACACCGTTTCCACATAAAATGCGCGCCAAATCGGAAAGTAAACTAAATGAGAATAAACAAACATAAAACAATTAAAAACGTCAACAAAAATAACATTACTACTACATACTCAATGACTTAGTATTAATTACTGGATGTAGGAGGAACCAAACAATCGAAAACATATTTTTATTTATTCCTAATAATAACAAAGTCATCAGTCATCAGCACTTAAAGACTAGTAAAATTAAAAAAAAATAACAAGATTAATCGCTTGTTATTAACACACAGACCCCACCCAGACCGTTAGTATATTTGAGGCATCCGTCCGACAGTCAATGGACGAAATTGAGAGAAATATGCCAATAGAAGGAACCACTAATAAAAAATTCAATATGCCAGTCTGGTTTTTCATAAAATTAATCTCATATTATGAGATTTTGTGCTTTCGGGAGGGGAGCTCGCGGCTAAGTAAGGGTCGCATGGCTCAATTAATAGAAGGTTAAGCTGCACTGGGCGCGGTTTCTCAGGGGAAGAGTGACCATCTATTTTATAGCTGTGCGTTAGTCCGTAATCCCAGCAGTCTTTCGGAGATCGTACCTCTTGTCTCTGGAATACGGTATAAATAAGAAATAAGGTCAAAGTGTTCCCCCGTAGGTGTCTACTAGTTGTCTTAATCCCAAATTTTGCCATTAATCATCAATTCCATGCAAGAAGTGCCTGTTACCGTTCACCAAGCCTAAATCCGTTCCTTCTTACTTTATTTCCCAGCAGCGGAAGGGAATTGGCTAAATATGAGAAATCCTATTAAAGAACGAGGATCCATAATATCTATTGATAGTCCAAAATTACTGTCCACGTTAATTCTATTAGTAAGATTAATAAAGTAGTAAGGCTTCAGCAATGAATACAATGTGCCTCCATGACGTCATCATTTCCTTCTCATTGTGGTACTCTGAATACAATTTATGAAGTTCTGTTGGGATGGATTATTATGTTACCATGGCGATATTGCTACGCTGTTATACGGTTTAGTTCTACGGTAGTTTAGGGTATGAGCGGGGAATGATTATCCTTACGTAAAAATAACTCCGACTGTCTGTTTGTTCTCTCATTGCAACAAAACTACGCAATCCGTTGTAATGAAACGAAGAAAATCCATTTACGGAAATGATCAGTGGAAAAATTCGGTTGCATTCATCATCATCAGCCGGAAGACGTCCACTGTTGACCAAGAGCATCCCCAGTGGTGGGGGGGGGGGGTATTACCATTATCCCCACGCTTGGCAAGCGTCTTGGGGATCGCAGTATTGTAGAAGACGGTATTGCCAATCTTTTAGAATGGCGATTGCATTATGTTGACAAAAAGAAAAATTCGTACCATTTTTAAATGTATTGCGTTATTTTTATTTATTTTGGCTATTAATATTGCCTTACGATACTTACTGTAGGTTTAATGTAATAGAATTATGTAATTTCTTCAAATACCATACTCATATTGATTTTTTAATAAAATATTTTATATTTACGTAGGAATAAAACGATACAGCGTTGTAAGCTATATTTCACGACTTCCTATCGTTAAAATAGAATATTATTTTTGTAGCCAGATAGTCTGGCAATGTCGGCCTTTTTTGTATCCGATCATATCAGATATGAAAATGTTCTCTCAAAAAAATTGTAAGATTTATTTTTGTTCGTTCATTCATCTTGTACCATTTGTCAGTCAATACCGCCACATTTAAAAATAAGACTTTTCGTACTATCATTAGGAGTTTTTATTTTTAAGTATTTTTTGAGTTATGAACAGTTTAATAAATCTATTTTTAATACATAATAATTTATGGAATACGGGTAACTCTATGACCAGCAGCAGACTACAGATAGGCTGATAATGATGATGAAGTGACTTTATGCGTAGGAAGTAAGTATGTTGAGATTTGGAAATAAAATCATATAAAGATTTCTAAACATACATTTTATCACCTATTTTTTTACCCACATCATAAAATATGTAGCAATGAAAATGCTGCTGACAACAATTTCAGACAAAAAAATACAACACGTGTTGGCTGTATAGCCACGGTGCATGACAGTTAAGTCAAAAATACAGCAAACATTACCGAGGGACATCGCTTCATAATTCATTTTACCTACCCTTTTCCCCGCCCATCCGACATAATTTAATCTCATGTAAAACCCGACGAGAGACAATAATCTTCCATTAACGTCCATTTAAAAACATCATTCAAAAATTGCTTTTCCAATTTTAAAAGTCACCAACAACAAAAATGCTTGTGCCAAAACAAGAACGAAAAAAAAGACAATGAACCTATTCACATACATCTCCACGAGACCTCTCACCAAAAATTGGCTGAAAATACAAATACCTTTGCGCGCCGAAATAAACAAAAAACAAAGGTTGCTAAAATGGTGGCAAGCGGACACATTGTTCTGTGTGTAGCAATTAAAGTTGTAAAATGGCTTTCGTTTATGGAAAATACATAGTTTTACGCTGTAACTATTTGGCAAACGGTGTGCCTAAGCGTTGCTTTTAGGTGGGTTTTAATTAACACGTTGTTAAATACTGTTGGGTATTTTAAAGTACTCATCTACAGTACGAAAGGCTAATGCAGATTTGTCTCAAAATCAGTTTTTAGAGCCAGAAAAAAAATCAGTTTTCGTTTATACCATTCAATCAAAGAAGATCAAATAAGAAATGACTAACAAAAACGATCAAAAGTTAATGCAAATATTTAACTAAGGTGTAAGTCAAATTAAATCACGGTAATTTAAACTTAAAATAAGCATTTTGTTTTCCACCTATCAACTTAAATTTTCAACTGCATAAACAAACACGTGTCAAACCACGTACCGACACGACATGAATGAGACAGAAACATTTTAATTCGCGTCAAAACGATTGATCACGACCGCGCACGAAAACCGCGAGGGACAGGTTAACGTTTATTGTTTTTCATCGTGAATATGTCCCATGGGACAAACGAAGCTGATGTTGTATTATTATGGTACAAACGACCAACTTTAGCGGGCGCCAGGGGAATATTTATCAAGGAAATGCGTTGGTACCATGTCATTATGGTCCTACTGCTTTTATGTCGCAATATTTTTTGCGAATACGGTGGATGATAGTGGGTGTTAGGAGAAATAATGAGATGGTTATTGCGAAAGTGACGCAATGTTTTATTTTTTCTTCTTTACCATTAGTACAAACAAGGATGGCAACTTGTCTTTCTGCTGAGTTCAATAAAATAAAAACAGATATGACAAGTATAACTAATATCCAAGAGTGGACTGAGCTGATGAAGATGATGATAAACATGCTTTCTTTAAAAACTTGCATATTAATGACATTGAAAAAGATAATAAAAATCAAAGCTTTATTGTACCCACACATTTTAATAAATTTGACGTACAAAACTCCTCTAATTGAAAAGGGTTCATTAGCATACAAAAAAGCATAATGACGGACTCGTTATGCTTTTTTTGGTAATTTAATTACACTGAATCTCTCTTCATTCGTTGTCTCATCTGCTAATTATGCCACGTAACACATAAATTGTGCCAAACTTTCGGGGCTGGGGTGTCAAAATTTACAACACCTGTTTCGTTTGGATGACGGTATTAACCAAATAAATTTTGATTATACGAATTCCCTTTTGTTTATACGACGTTATAGTACTGTTTTGTACTTTATAGGTTAAATGGAGTGACTCGGAGTTGTTGACTGTCTACACCTATCTTTGCCTTGTTTAGGTATTGTTAGAACTTGAAACTGTTGACTCTCTGCAACTTTAATCTTTGTCTTGTTTTTTTATTGAACTTGGGGGCTAGTGTTATTGACTGTTATTTCGTTTAGGATAACGCCCAAACGGTGGTACTTAATTGTACCTAAGCCTGCCGACCTTTCTGATTGGCTAATCCCTGCACCACGGTATGAAATTGTTTTATGTAATAATGTGGAAGTTCATTTACGCGAAGCAAAAGTCTAGGATTCTAATGACCTTTCATTCCATCATAGAATTTGCATGTGTAATTTTTATCAGCTATGATTCTAGCATGACCTAACACTGCCACGAGTAGGACTTCCATGATTGGCATCCTACAGTCCAAAACTAGACGGAATATCCACGAGTAACAAACCGTTCCACTTTCCAAATAAATGTTTGCACCAGAGCAATTTTCTTTATTTAAATTCTCAGCCTTTTAAATCAGATTGCATTGAGCGACCCATTTCCTTTATATTTCCAGTTCATTAAATAAATGAAAGGAGGAAATCAAAGCGTTGATTTTAGAATTATATCAACGGAACCCTTAGTTTTGGATACAATAGCGATATTTATTGGGCTGTCATTATGCTGCGGGACTGTTGGGAGAGACACGCGATCGCTTGCGTGATGCTTGATGAATGCGAGGAAATTGGGGAGGGCAGAAAGAGGAATTATATTTTTGGCACATTGTTTTTCTGGTAAGAATTTCGTTGATATTCTTAATTTGTAGGTAGCTAGGTATTATTCTTGTTGGTCGGTTTGCTATTGTTTTTCTTTGTCAGAATGTAATTTGATTATGGTTATAATTTGCACGAGTAGGTGTAATAAGAGGACTTCTTGTGTCTTAACTACTCTTGTTATTAATGAATTATTTGTTCATTGGCTTTGTGATATTAATAAATGTAAAGACATAATGAATAAGATATTTTCTACTAGACAGGAGAGATAAGACATATCTTGCTGCAATTAAATAATACTTCGATTAGGGTCTCATGAGATATTTTTTTATCTTTTAAATGGAAGTAGAAGAAGGCCATGCTTGTGCATCTACGACAGCTACAAACTTATCTTTTTTACATGTTGCGATAAAAATGTCAGAAAAGATGTCGCTGAAAACTTATATATTTCGTTTCAATATAAAGTACTTTACAAGCATTCATAATAAAAAAATACCTACCTTTTTTGCTGGGAAAATTCTCATGGACTTCCTCCATTCTGGGGCGGACGGTGGAGTATGCCGGACTCGTACTAACTAAAAGTCGGTTACTTAGGTGATACTACAAGACGCGGTTACATTAACTAGCATATCAGAGGACTTTCAACTTTTTTTTTTAAACTAAGTGAAAACCAGTAATGATTCTTCCTACTTTTGTGTAACATTATACTTTATAAAAATACCAGCTTTCAATGCATTATGTATATTGTATGTATTCTTCTTATAGTATGGTTAGTGAACAACCTGGTGTCAAAGTTTAAACCGCCTGTAGGCCTCTGACATGGCTTAACAAACCGTTAAAAAATCTCTCGGGTGTGCCGGTTTCCACACGATGTTTTCCTTCACCGATTTTAGCAACTGATAACTATAGTACGCACATGAATTCGAAAAGTCATTGGTGAATGCCGGGATTTGAACTTGCGACCTTTGGCATCGCAGTCCAACGGTCATACCACTCGGCTATCAGTGCTATGTATGCATGATATTCGCTGTTACACTTGTATAAACAAGCTATAAAGTACCAGTATTGAAAATCGATGTTAAGTACCTCGGTTTAAATTCGATAACCCTCCAACGCTAAAACAAAAGCCATTTTATTAGTCACCTTTTAAAAACATATTAGCGGGCTTTTAAGCTTTGCGAAGCGGTTTACACAGTTTTTGTTGTTATTTACCTACACTTTGTATAGGACCAATTTTGCGTTGTTAAGCTAAAATAAAATTAAAACATATAATTTGTGTTCTCAATTTATGTTTAATATGCTAAACTGCAAAGTTGTGGCATATCTTATGGTGGTATCATCATCATCAGCCGAAAGACGTCCACTGTTGGACAAAGGCCTCCCCCTTAGAACGCCACAATGAACAACAACTTGCCATTTTCATCCACCGGTTGCTCGCAACTCTGACGATATCGTCGGTTTTGGTGGCAACGCTTTGAATAAATTAGATAATTACCGAACTATTTTGTTATCTTAGTATTAGTGCGAATAGCATTTCTTAAATGTTTATAAAGTAAATCTTTGGTCTCTTTTTTAATGTGTACAGCTTCTTTCAAATGTCAACAGCAGTAAATTAAAAAACACTTGGCATGGCTTTAATAATCTATGGCGACAGCTTTTGTACATTATTGGACGAATACTGAATTGGATTGCTGTGATTACAAAAATATTAAAAAATTAAATAAAATTGATGAAGTAACCTAAGGTAGGTTACTTCATCAATTTTATTTAATTTTTTAACTGATTTGGTTATATTTGTACTCTTTATGCTAAAACGATGTACTTAAGTTAAGGTGAAGTATTTAATTATTGTAATGTTGTTAGTACATATTAAGATGCATTTTTATTTCTTTTCTTTTTATCTACGCTTGCTGGAAGAAAGCATTGTTGTAAACCCGTATTTATATTTTCTCTATAAGTGAATTTGTAATTCTTTTGAGAAATAAATATCTTTAACCGTAAGTAGGATAGTATCCACTTAGTCATCGACTATTCGTATATTCCGTGAACTAAATTACTTTAGCCCTAGAGTACTGAATACAAATTAGATTCATTATAATAATGTCATACCAAAATTAACTGCGAGGATTCATTTCTATTGGGAATTCATTTAAATTCAGCCACAGTTCATTGGCATTAGTTATTAAGATATATATATTTAAATAATATAATACGCATGCGCATAAAATGTATAGATGGACACCACACATGTACCGAAGGCCTAATCAATCAAACACGTTATTAGCATTCATTTAAATATATTATTTAACCTACCTACAATCATGCGTATAACCCTCAAAAGGGTACTTCATCATCATCATCAGCCAGCCAAAACACGTCCACTGTTTAGCATAGGCCTCCCCGTTTAAGCAGAGGGAGGGGGGGGGGGCTTGCCATAATCCCCACGCTTGGCGGCTTGGGGATCGCAGTATTGGTAGTGAATTTACAGTAGACGCTGCTGCCCATCTCCAGAATTTTCCTTAGTCGCCTCTTACGACACCCATGGGAGGAAAGGGGGTGGTCAATTCTAGACCGGATACCACACGGCACATGGTACTTGCACATACAAATTATTGCGTACATCATAAGCCTCATGAAGATGACAAGCCCGTAGCCATATAATAACTCGTCTTTTCAGAAGTGCGTAGTAGTTAGATAAATTAAAAAATTACGTTATTTTTATAAGGTTTAAAATCATCGTATATTTAGATAACTTCAAGCAATTCTTTCGTCTGGTAGGCTTTTCCATGGCGATATACAACAAAGCCACAGGCGTGACTTTATGTATGTAAACCTACTGTATCTTTCTATATTGTGTAGACTGTAACACACTCACTGTTTTATTTTGAATCGAACCTTTGATGTCGATACCGTAGGGTTGTCTAATTATTTTCTTTTGCGCTCACCAAATTGTTTGCGTAAAGCGTTCATCCATTTTTATTTAATTAATTAATTAATACGTATCTTCGTAGGTTATTGAAAAAGCTCCAAAGGTAAACTTAATTAAGTAAGTACCTGCCTTATTAATTAACTTTTTAATTATCGTTTTAAAGTTTGCTTTCCCGTGTCTTATAATATTTAATGAACTTATGCTATAATTGTTTCCTTTGTCCATGTAAAATATACGTAAACGTGCCCAAAATTCGTGAACTTTTTTGTTTTAAACAACAAATAGATGAAAAAGTGTGCATGCTTCTATAACAAACTTTATAATATTAATAAAACACCTTACAATCACATAACCCTGTCGTCTCTTAATGGCAGAGTATACGTAATGCATTTTCCACACTGAAAAAAACATCTAACAAGTCACCACTAGCCTGTCTACTGGCTGTCGTTTACCACCGATTTTGTATTAGCAATAATTATAACTATTTACTATAATGACAACCCTATTATACGTTAATGTTGCAACAACAATGTTACCATAATAATAATAATCAAATTGTGTATTGTTTCAGACTGTGGTAGCGACACGCGTAAGGTGAGCAAATAATTATTTTAATATTGGTAATAACTTGTTATATCTATATATATTTAAAATACAGAAACACTTTTTGTAATAAATACACGATATAATAGGTAAATAAAATATAGGTAATATAAACAGTCCGTATTGTTAACACGTTTTTGCTCATACATAATTTTATTTTACCGTTTTTCAATTCTATTCCGTTTACTTAAGGATGGTCCTTAAGTAAACGGAATAGAATTGAAAAACGGTTGATAAACTGTAAATGGGTTAGTTAAAAACATTTTAGTTATTTTAAAAACACGCATTTAAATACATAGGTATTCAATGTTTTTGAGTGTGTTTAGAGCGTATGGACAAACATAATGTTTTTTTATCTGCCGGCTTAGATAGAATTAGCTTAGATACAATTATATATGTACATCTACATAACAAAATTTTATTTAGAGACAGACATGATTTTGAATTTTAAGTTCCTTCACAAAATTTTCTCACTTTATTTTTGATGCTAATCCCTAGACGTCATCTACAGACACAAACCTATATATTCCCGACCAGACACAAGACGATATCACACGTTAACCACATCGTATACTAAAGCAATGAACAATCCGACCGCAGTGCACCACATAGGAGCTTGTTAACGCATGTTGTTTGCAGCGACGGTCACCGCACACTGCGGTTCTTGAGCACCATACCTATGTTTTCGTGGACTTAAGCTCGATCACATCTTCAGACACGTATCTGCACATAATTTCATAAATTATTTCAAGTGTTTGTCGGTAGAAAGATATATGTTTACGTGGACTTAAGTGTGGATCAAATTTACAGACACTTTACGACAGGCACGTGTCTACACATTCTTCAATTGCCTGTCGGTAAGAACACCTACGTATACGTGGACTTAAGCTCGATCACATCTACAGACACTAAGTAACAGACAGGTGTCTGCAATTCCAGACATTATTTCAAGTGTCTGCTGGTACGCTAATGGCTCGCGGTGTTTAGGTTATTTATAAGGTACTTACAACAATTTTTGTTTGTGCTGATATGTGACTAGTACAATGTTTGTAAAAGTGAATAGCTGAAATATAATAATCCCAATAAAAACAATTGTGATGAAATTAGGAAGAAACCAGAGAAAGCTATCTTCTAAACCATAATTACTTGACGACTACAAATTATTTGACGACCTGATTGGCGCAGTGGCTAAGCGATTGGACTGCTGCGCTAAGGGTTGCTGCACGGGGCAAAAATTTGTGCGAACCGCAGATGTTTGCCCTGAGTCTGGGAGTTTCATGTTTGTGAAACGCACCCATGACACAGGAGAAATTCCTAGTGTGGGGCGTAGTTTAAAAAAAAAAAAACAAAATAAAAATAATACACCATTATTAGTACTTTATTTTTCTTATTTAATGTCTTTCATTATAATATCTCTTGTGCGTACAAAAATAGTAATTAAAAAAATATATAGTTATGAAAATCTGCTAAAATATTCTTAGCAAAGTAAATAACGAAACATCTTCATATAACACAACTGAATCTATTTAAGGAACCATAACATTATTTATAGACATTAAATTCGATAAATACATTGGGCTTTAGTACGAACGTTAGGTAGGTAGTGGAATTTACGAAGCTTTAACTACACAGAAGTCTGGGGAGTAGTAACTTTGGAGATTTAGTACTAACCAGGCTAATTGTTTAGGTAGACGATGATAAACAGCTGATTCGAGAACTCAACGTTTTAATTACTGGTTGGTATGCTTCTAGTTGTTGTTCAGTGTGGCGTTCTAAGGGGGAGGTCTTTTTTCAACAGTTGACGTCTTCTGGCTGATGATGCTGGAAAATTTAGGTACTTTTTTATAACGCACAGCGTATGTCAATCCCATCGTTCCCTAAAATAAGTACATTTCAAACAAGATCAATGTATCAGGGCCATGAAATCGAACAGCTTTTTAGCATGATCGGAACTTGGTTTGGTTAATCTTTGATGGAATTTGGCTATGTTGTTCTTGTTCAATTTCAAAGCCTTGACCAACTTACGCCTATCAGCCCAAGATGATGATGCTACTAGTATTGAAAACTCGTTTGATAGAGGAAACCGACATTTTTATGAAATATAATGGGAATATCATTCTGAGTAGGATCTTTGCTAAACATACTACAAGTCAGAAATATATGGTTACCCATTGTATTAATTCAGACACATTTGGTCTTATGGCGTTGTTTACTTGTATCTCTTTTGGATCAGTTTTATTCAAGAAAATGTGCAAAATTTTTACTAAAATTATATCAAAGATTGGTATATTATTAATAAAATAGAAAATGTTTTTATTAAAATGATATTTGTATAAGCATAAGATAAGATATTAACTGTAAACAAATACGAGTATTACATATCAAAGTATATACAAAATAAGATTACATCTGTGATCTAGAATTTTCAGCGACATCAATTCCATTTCCATCAGCAATAATATTCTACCCTCTGTCTACAAAGAAGTAATTTGTAATTTTACTGAGGCATAAAAATATAAAACTAAGCGAATATCTTTGTACAATTTGCAACCTTATCGCCGAGAACTTAAAGTTCGATCCACATTATGTCACTAAACATCATCATAAACTTTGAGAAAAACTTTTTATGTTTACGAACTAAGAATCGTGCGAGATCGGAAACGATCGGAAGTTTTCTTGATGCATTCTGTCTCTATAAACTTTTAACGATCTTACATTAAATTCTAGTGTTTTATAACTTACCTGGGAACATAAAATCGGAACCACCTACTGCTTCAGCAATGCCTTAGAATTATACGGCTTAGAATTTTGAGTAAAAGAAGGTACTAAGTATAAGCAAAAAATTTAAATTAATGACTCTCTTCAAATTCTAAATTGGTTCAACCATTAAGGAGTTAACAAGTACAAATAGGTATTTATAATAAACTGTTGTATCCTTCCTAGAATACAGATCGATACTAATTTTAAAGTGTTGATCAACAACTTCTTCTTATCGTATGGTTGATGAACAACCCGGTGTCAGAGTTTAAACCGACTGTAGGCCTCTGACATGGCTTTACACACCGTTGAAAAATCTCTGAGGTGTGCCGGTTTCCTCACGATGTTTTCCTTCACCGTTTTTAGCAACTGATAATTAATTTATAATACGCACATGAATTCGAAAAGGCATTGGTGCGTGCCGGGGTTTGAACTTGCGACCTTTGACTTGGCAGTCCAATTGTCATACCACTCGGCTATCAGTGCTGTTAAACAATAACTTAGGTATCCAGTATAGCTAGACCTACTCTATAGAACTAAGGACAAATTAAAATTTAAAGTTCCGTCTGATTAATTGTATTCTGACGTTTGAATTGTATTCTGATATAACAAAGAGTATTTAGCAAGGATAAAGATCAAAACATCTTTCCTTTTCATAAATGTGTATTATTTTGTATTCGTCCCTCAATAAAATTGCAATTAGAAATACAAATGAGAGCATCAAACGTTATTATTACAAACAATCAGTAAATCCAAACAAAAAGCATCCTGTATAATTTTCTGTCAGCCTACAATCATTCTTAAATTCGTTTGTGAGGCCGCGTTAATTGTCAATCACAATGATTACTCGTCAGTTCAAAATTCATAGCTTTCCCAGCCTTATAATTGTCCAATTACGAGCGGTCGGCCCGTCAATTTGTCCAATTCGGAATGTTTACGATTCTCGCGAGCCATTACTTTTATGGCCTATTCCTTTATCGTGTGAATAACTGTAAAAACTGCCGTTTTTACAGTAATTTAAAAAACCTTTTGGGACCTGAAAACTGCAATGTTACATACGTACATAACATCACGCCTGTATTCCTCAAAGGGATAGGCACAGGTGTATAGTACACACACATTTTGCCAGTTATGGTATAGGTTCCAATGTAAAAGGGGGCGAGCCTATTGCCACAAATGTAGACTCCGATACTGAGAATTACCTAATGGGAAAACCCAGTAACACTGCCTGACCCGGGATTCCGGGATTTCCCGGGAACCCAGACCTCATTGTCAGCAGTCGCGCTTAGCGACCACTAGACCAACGAGGCAGGCACGACAAGGTTGTTTTATTTCATATTTCATGAAAATTTTATAGAGAATGCACCTTTGGAAAAAGGCTTATGAGGCTTTTATTTATTTCCAACAGCCCTTTATTGATTACAGCAATATCCACCAGCCATCAATCGTTCTCAGCACCAAATATCGATTGTAGAAACCAATACGATGCCAAGTGTTATAGTACATTCTAGAACGGTATTCAAAGCTTTAAATAAAAGACGTTATTACAATTAAAAAAGATAGAACAATCATGATTATGTTATTAGAAAGGTTGTCAATGCTGTCAAAAAGTAAAAGGACCAGAAAGAAGACCGGCTTTTTTAGTAAAAGACAGTGTCAAGAATTACTACGATTATATCCCATAAATTAAAACGTTTATTTTGCTTGAAAGATTTTTTAATACGCTTTAGGGTCAGCCAGAACTGGGTCTCCAAGGCACAGATGAAAATTTGAAGCTCATAGTCTAGATGTCAATAATCAAGATGATATAACGCGACATAACATAAACAGAGCGAAAATTTACTTTAGAAACCATGAACCAAAACTGCTTTGTTGGTCTAGTCGTCGCTGAGCGCGACTGCTAAGCATGAAGTCCTAGGTTCGGATCTCAGGTCGGGGCAAAGTGTTATTGGATATTTCTATTATGTAATTCTCAGTAGCAGCATGGACTCTGGGTTTGTGCGCGGTTGATGGCAATAGGCCTCGCCCGCTATTACATTGGGACTTATAACATAACTGACAAAAAGTGAGAGTGCTTAAGGAACACCTCTGCCAACGCATTCGGAGAATACTATCGTGATGTGATTTATGTTCAAACACCAAGAATTAAAACTAAATGAAGCTCAAAATCAATAAATCTTTTTCAGAGATAAAATCACTCATTTAAAAGTTCTAAATAAAGCCGAACTTATTACCAATCACTTTATAAGCGCCTATAAATTCAAGCTAAAAGAAACTTTTTTTAAATGAAACTAGAAAAAGTTTTCACCTGACGATGTAAAATTACATTTTCTTCTTGAACGATTTATAGACTTTGAATGAAGAATTATGGCTATAATTACAGATACTATGTAAATTCATTGTAATTTTAACGGTTAAAGTTTGTATTATATTTTTTTAAATAAAGGTAATAAATTTATGTCAGTTCCAGAAGATCACTAATCAAATGGCAAAACGTTTTGCAATTTGTGCCCGGTTGATGACAATAGGCTCGCCCCCTATTACATTGGGACTTACAACAAAACTGGCGAAATGTGGGTGTGCTATATGTACACCTCTGCCTACCCCTTCGGGGAATACAGGCGTGATGTTATGTTATGTTTTGCAAATTCTGTAGGGGCTTGGAGAGCCTAGTCTTCAATTAGCGGGAATACTAATATCAATATAATGATTTGATTATTATCTAAATGCTGTGTGTTTGCGGTGGGATTGCAGTCATTAGCTTTCAATCATTTTACCTCATCAAAATTAAAACAAGTACCAAATTATGGTTTTGCTCAAATGAATTATTTGGGTAGGTAAAATGATAAGCATCAAGGTTGAACTATAATTATAAATCGATTACATAATTTTATTTCTATTGCCTACGAAAATTTTATATAGGCCTATAATTTAAGCTACATGACACTTCCTAAGTAGTCTGTTTTAGACGCAAAGGCCCATGATGATGATGATTAGATAATCTACTTAAAAATTTGATGAAAAGCCTTAGAGACAGACCACGGAATACGCTTATACTTACGCTACTTACGCGAAGAACCAATAACCACTGGGGAAGAAAGGTTCTTGAGAAGCGATCACGATCCGAAAAACGCAGCGTTGGCAGGCCTCCCACCAGGTGGACCGACGATATCGTCAGAGTTCTCGGCAACCGGTGGATGCAAATGTTGAGTTGCCAGTCATTGTGACGTTTTAAGGGAGGCGTTTGTTCAACAATGGACGTCTTCTGGCTGATGATGATGAGGTTGCAAATCAGGAATCTTTGAATCACTTTTAAACTAGACCGTAATATTTGACATTAGTAACTTAGGTTCTGTTAAAAGACAAAAAATGAAGGTTGATTTTTTTTAAATAATAACTTTGAAAACATTCATCATGAAGCAAGTGTCTTTGTATTTTCGTATAAAAGATGATTAGGCATTAATTAAAGCCAACCGAAAAATACACATTAGGTTAAATTTGTAAGCATTGATCACATTTTAATCGCCATTGTAGTCGAAGTTGTGGAGACTTCGTCAACAGTCTGTCACGAATAGCATTATGTTTAAATCATGTTTAATGACAGTTTTTACTTTTAGGGGACCATGTTTGGCTTATAATTGGGAATAAAGAACAAATATTTGTTTATGTGTAAACACTGTTATTCTTTTCACAGTGAAGGACTGATAAAAAGTTTTACAATAATTTATTCATGTATTTTAGACCAAATTAAGAACATACTTTAATATATTATATAATGGGCTCGATTAATGTTACAGTATTACCGTATTACATGTTTATGCAATAAGCGAAATCTAAGTGTATGGCCCACTAATAAAGGAACACTTCAGCCTACCTCGTCGGGAAATACAGGTTTAATTGCGTGTATGCACGTAATATATTAAAATGTCGAGGGTGTATTACAATTTTTCATTAACATAAGAAACCATAAATAATTTTAATGCTTTAGTATACTTTAAAAAACGTGTTTAAAATTTTACTAAACTGCCATTTTTATTTTTTGACGCAAATTTTACACTATAAAAAGTATATTTTAAAAATACATTAATAAAGACAAAATAACCCATGATTTGCAAATTAATAACAACGGCCTTAGAATAGCAAGTGAGTGTGGGAGTTTGAACACTAGCTGATCGATTGGTATATCTATTTACGGTGCAGCCTTGCAGGCAAGCTAAATGTCATGGTGGCTTCGGTCATCGTTTATTCATGCTAAGAAGCTTCCAAGTCTCTTCCAATGCTTTGACAGATCATCAATATCAATAGCATTTTGAACTATAGGTACTTTCAACGAAATGAAATAAGTGTTCTCAGAATTTTTGATTTATTTTGTCTCTACATGGTATCTTTACTTACTCAACCATATACATTTCATGCGAAGAGTTACTTACTATCTTGCCGATTGAACGATTTATTTATAAGTACACCGCCGAAATTCCTTTTTTTTGTTTGATGATGCTAAAATCTTCTTTCTATGTTAGTGTTTCGGTTAAATTTGTATATCATTTACAGGCAACACATTATCAGACAAACGAATTATAAACATTTCAACTGTAGACACAGAATATTTACTGAAATTAAGTTGAAGACAAAACACAATTAAGCATCACACATTTGCAATTCACACAAAACATTAACATGAATTAGAGACGATGTTTATCAAAGGCTTTACAAATATCAACAAAATCGCACTCAATGCTCTTCTCATATAACCCTTAGCCAGTTATTCCATACTCGACATCTGAACTTTCATCTACGTGTCGTTCAAGATAAAGCTCCAAAAGCATTGGCAGAGGTCCAAATTAAAAAAGTTTCCTTCCACATAACCTCCCATCTATTTAGTAGGAACAGGTATTGCCATGCTTCATATTTAATTAATTCTGACTTCTATTCAATTCTCTTCGTTGTTTACCGTTCTTACATATTCAGAAATCTTTCTGGAGATGAATTGGAGACATTAAATATGGAGTAGCTTCGAGTGATTCTGACGGACACAAAATTAATTCTGATTTAATAAGTTGATTTGACAGCATCAGATATTATCTTTTCTGTTTTGTTATGAAAATCACAGATAATATTTGTTGTTCGTAAAGTGGGTTATAACTATCGTAATTTAAAAGTTCATTATTAAAATTCTTTCGCATGGCAAATAATATCAAAAATGCATTGAATTCAAGCAGACTTTTGACTGATGTAAAATTAAAATTCTTGTTAAATATGGCGACAAATAAACAGAAAGTGACAATATTGAGTCCTAGTATGTAGGACTGAATACAACAATATAACTGTCGACATTATGTAAACGCTTATATAGGCTTTATCATGTTAAATCTGGATAATACCTTTTCCATACAGGTTTAGTATGGAAACAATTTGCAATTTGATATCAAAGGCATCGCTTTTAAGACCGACAATCCCAGAATTCCAACCGCTTTTTCTTTATCCACAAAAATTTGGAAACGCCATATTATTTTACCGCCATTTTATTCTTCATATTTGTGCGAGAAAAGTTTTTCTCGCAAAATAAGGATAACTTGCGGCTATAAAAATTCTGGCTTCGGCTCTAAAAGGCTCATAAAGGCCTGTCACTTGTCCTTTCAAAGTATTTTGTTCATTTTATTTTCCTGTTTATAAGAACGAATTTTCTATCAGGATTCTCTGAAGTACTTTGTAAGTTAATAAACACACTTTGCTTTAAATGAGCTTTTTGATTCTGTAGACATTTTTACGAATTCGGAGGTGTAAGTAAATTGTATTGACTTGTCATTAATTCAGCCCCCGTATCATGAATGTTGTAGAAGAGAGACGCCGCATTTCACTGCACGTAGCAATGTCTCGCTTCCACATAGTAAACTGTTCTGCTTAAAGAGTTCATGGCCAGAGGGCTGTTTGTCGCGCAAGTAGAAATGATATTGAAGCAGGCCTCAAAATTAGTAAAATGACAAATGAAAAGCATAAAGAGATACTAATCCCAGTTGTCACGATTTATATAATAGAAGACAGGCTTGGTAATACTAAAGAGTGCAGTAGCTTCTAACGACAAATTCTACAACAACGAATTGTCTGCTACCATCGAAAATCTAACAGAGATACAGTAATTTTGCCTATACTTCAGATAATGTAGACATTAGACATACAAATCCAGTCTATAAATAGATAGGTCCTACTCATAATACATTACGCGATATCAAATTTCATTAATCTTTATTACTATTCCTTCACTTGTTTTATTACCGAGACTATATTTAAGATCCTGGGAATAAATCGTAGGCAAATTGCTGTGATCGTTACAAATGATATCATACCAACTTGTCTCCTAACTGTCTAGTGCTAAATTTACTGCATTGTGCTAAACGAAGCGCTACTCTAATGCTCACGAGTATTCAGAAATTGTAAGAAGGGTTGCCTTTTGTACGTAATGAAAGTGGTGTAAAGAAGATGAAGAGTTTCAAAGTAAATTACAATAGTCTTTATTTTGCCGGTGTTATAGACAAAAATACATTGGTGTCTATTATAATGCCTTATGAAAAATACTTTTACCTTTAAAATAAGGAAGAAAAGGAAAGATGAATTTATTTATTTGGTATCTGCGTCCATATTGTATCTGTGGGGGACAGATTTGGAGTACCATTCCCTTCTGAATTCCGTAGGTCTGATAAAGGCAAAAACTTTGCAATCTACATGGGTTAGAACAATGATAAGCGGTGAAATATGGGTGCACTCCTGAAAATAAACGGTTCTGATCAGCCTTCAGGAACTTGCGTACTCAGTATGATTGTTAAAATTAGTATACGCACGCATACTAATTTTAACAATCATAATCTTTTAATCATCTGGCAAGGAAATGAATGACCCAAATCTACAGAAGCCTAAATAGAAATGAAATAAGTAACTACATAAACCCTGGGTTTAATGTTATTCTCAAATGTGGAGGGAAGATTAAATATGAATTTTATTATACAGTTCAGATCCTTATTTTTAATCATGTTGTGAAATATGAATTGCGCCAGCACTTTACTGGAGCGTATACTACGCAGTTGCTCTTTTAAATTGCGTTTATAAATCTAGAGATATTGTTTTTATATCTCGTTTGCATCCAGAATTGTTTGTAGAAAAGCTTTGTTTGGTTCGACTAAGATTTAGATGTTTTCTTACCCTAGTTCTTTCGCCATACGGGTAATTACCTTACTGCCCGATTGGCGCAGTGGCTAAGTGCTGCTACTGCGTTAATGGTTGCGGGTTTGATTCTCATACGGGGCCAAATATCATGTGAACCCTAGATATTTTCCCTCTTACTTATAACAATTTACAATTATAAAAAAAAAAACTACATTATAACAAACTGTCATTGTCGTTTGCATGAGAATACAGATTTCAAAAGACTTATGAGGTGGTTAACTTAAAAG
This sequence comes from Abrostola tripartita, assembly GCA_905340225.1. NCBI lineage: Eukaryota > Metazoa > Arthropoda > Insecta > Lepidoptera > Noctuidae > Abrostola > Abrostola tripartita. Next base: position 3,262,944 of record HG996508.1, on the reverse strand, counting down.
TCGTTTTATCATCGTTTTTAAGTAAAAGCGTTAATGTCTGTGTAGGTAATGTAAGTGGTAACTAAGCGCGACTGCTGAGCATGAGGTTTTGGATTCGAATCCCAGGGTGGGCAAGGTGTTACTGAGTTTTTTCTTTTGGTAATTCTCAGTAGCAGGACGAAGATTTGTGCCCGGTTCGTGGCAATAGGTTCGCCCACTATTATATTGCGACTTATAACATAACGCGAAATATGGGTTTACTACACACCTCTGCTTACCCCTTCGGGGAATACAGGCGTGATGTTATTATTGTATGTCAAAACAGTTTACTTGTGCATACTTTCGGGCTGTTAATCTCAATATAGGCAGGGAGATGTGCATGAAGTATTGTCTCGAATGAAATATGTAGCGAGCCACTATTGGCTTTTATCGGGGACAAAATGTTCCAAAACCCAGCGTGGGTAGGAATTTTTGAACAAAAACCTGATCTAGTTTGTTTGATCAGATTTGACAGCTGCTTTTTCGATCACAATAGCCGGTTAGATGCGTTTTTAATTTAACTAGTAAACGTTTTTAAAAAAAAACAATTTTATTTCTGTTTTGTTCCATCTTCTTGTTATTTCAATTACAATCCGAGACTTAGGTAAGCACGTATTGCTGTTTTGTACAAAAATAATAATAATGTGCTCTTAGTCGGTTAGGCTATGGCGAAATTGGTGAACCCTTTACTTTAGCGCCTATTATGAGCCCTTATTTAGCTTTTTAGTTCAAATTTAGACTTACGGACTCGGTTACAGATTAAGCAATACTTTGTATTATTGTTACCAACTTAGAGCATTTAAATGCTCTAAGGTTACCAACCAGATATCGTATGTAATTATAACCTGTGCAAAAACTTCATTTAGGTACCTATAACGGTTATGAACGATTATGAAAAATGTAATTGATGTTAAAAATACTTAGCGTTCTGTGACAAGACGTATTAATTAATATTGGGAAAATGTTGATTAAAAACCTTGTAAAAGACGCTTCGTTATTAATTTTGGGAGCAATATTAATGCCTGCTCGGTACCGCTTGCTCGTAATTTATTTCAAGTAACTAATCGTTGTTTACTTAACTGTCAGCCTGTAACCTCATAGGAGTTATTTATTTTTATAATATTAAGATAATGTTTGTGAAACCACAAAGTTCAAAGTGTTAGTGTCATTATTAGACTCAGAAGAATTTTTGAATCATTAACAGTAGGTTTTATGGTCTTCTAACAGAAGTTCAGTCACAGTGGCAAATTTTAACTGAGATGAGACAACTGCGCAGGACATAGTTATAGTGTACGAGTGTTTGCGCAAGTTACTCTTCATTCCCTCATACTCATAATCCATTGAGATACGTCTGCAGAGAGTTCGGATGCAGGACCAACTTAACTACCTATTCGATAAATTTGAAAATCAACCTCAGTAACGACATCATAGCATCTTTACCGTAACACTATTTAATAACTTGTGTCATGATGACACTAAACGGTACCAGAAATGTCGCTCTCACTAATAGTGAAGTACCAACAAAACCACAAGATAGATGGCATGTAAATGAATTATGTAAGCAATAACCCTTCACTACTAAAAGCACTTATACGGTGGTGTCTAGACGTGGTTTCAATATGGCGTAGAACGATGACGCAGTATAGAACTAATTATATTCGTGTGATATTGTTGACAATTATTTTTTTGTTGGGAATATTATATTGACAGCTACATTGGCTGTAGAGACGAAGATGTGTGTTGTAAATTATCTCGTTGTTGATAGTGTAATCTAAAATGCATTAAGAACTATATAATATGAAAATAAAATGAAATTAAAAAGCATCAAAGTATTCTTTCTCATCGATGTCAAAAGGTACCTTACGTGCCCAGAAGACTAACAGCATTTTTGACCCAAAAATTGTTGAAATAATTCTTTACTTACCAAGACTACTTTTTCTTCACTCAATCACGCCTGTAAACTTCGAAGGGGTAGACAATAGACATAGGCACGTGTTGTCTTTAAAAAAATATTCATCGTCATCAGCCAGAAGTCATCCACTGTTGAATAATGGACTCCCCCCGTTAGAAGGGGGGGTGCCATAATCCCCAAGCTTGGCAAGCGGCTTGGGATCGCAGTATTGGTGGTCAAGTTACAGAAGATGCTGCTGCCCATCTTCTGGATTTTCCCTTCGTCGCCTCTTACGACACGCAGGGGAGGAAAAGGGTGGTTAATTCTAGGCCGGCACGGCACAAAAATATTCGTCTTTATAATATTAGTATCATTAATGGTTTCCACTTGCACTGTTTTAGTTTTATGGGTTTCTGTGTTATTATTTCATGGTGTGCACTGTGCAATAAAGAGTATTAGGTATCTATCTAAGTTACTGTTTAGCCGGAAAAGACGTATTAAAACTCACGTGGACAAAGTCGTGGGAGGAAGCTAGTATATCATAATTATTTTTCCTATAAAAGCTCCTATATAATGTTACACAATATTCTAGTTAAGTGTGTCATTTAATCATAATTATTATTTTATCTCAAATGACACTGGAGCACAACAGCGTTTTAATTTCACTTGATGAGGTTGCTCTATAAAAATGGCAGCGCTCAGATGACCTAGATATTCCATTCCCCTGTAACTTGCTAATTAACTATGAACCCTCGTAAGCCTGTACAGTCAAGCAGGGTAAATAGGAAGACGGGGACAAAACTTTAAAGAGCATTTCAAAGAAATTGAAATATCTATAAAAATGATAATAAAATTAAATTACAACACTTTTTAATTTTCGTTTAAGGTTTCAACCGACTGCAACAAAAAAACTATAAAAATGGTTTACTATACTATAATACAAGAAACCAAACAATGTATTTATATAATTATGTATCTTCCTGACCGAATTTCGGTCACGGCAGCTCTCTGCTTAGGCTAGCAATTATGCGCTCAAACAGAGGTGCATCACCAATTCCCTCACTTTTATAGTCCGCTAGGACTGCAGACCGACACTACCTGAGAGAAATTAGGACCAACGGCTGCCTTCAGAAGCACGGAGGAGGCTCCACATATGGAAAACGGTCTCCCATCACAAGACTGACCGCGGCGAGCACTGCTTAACCCCATAGATTGACTGATCTGCACGGTAGCAACGTACAAGCTTGTCAAAAGAAAAACTGGCATAAATAAACTACCATATAATTAATTATACAGAGAAAAAGAAAGAGAAATACTCCAACAAATAATGCACTTGAAGACAAAAATAATTAAAAGAAAATATTTCTCTAACATGACACTGTAAGAAATATAAAATTGAACGTTTAAACTCCAAAGCTTAGTACAGAGACAGCGGTATTCATAGAAAAGAATTCTGAAAAAGCTTTTGACTCACCCAAGGCAACGAATGTTCTTTTAAAAGTTTTTATAACGGATAAAGATTGCATGACAAGACGTTTCTACCGTTGAATGTAACATTTGACTTAGGATTTGCTGGGAAAAGAAAGAGCTATATTTTAATAGCATATTTTGATGAAACTTATGAACTCAAGGGATTGGAATACAATTCTGTAGGTAGGAACGCGAGACATAAAAAGCGTCATATCTAATGTAAGTCAAATAAACGGCAATTGACACGTAATTTATCAAATAGGACTTACAATAAAGTGTTTAAAACCTCCTTTGAGAAGCTTATCTCCTATAATATATACAGCTAACTATCGCTTGGAGCATGTAAAAAACTTTAGAAATTACAGTCAATAAAAAGATCCCATCCCACTTTCTTTGATAGATGAAGTAAAGGGGACTTCCCCAGTTGTTGTGTAACTAGTAATTAATTATCCACTCTCACCGCAATTTTCTATAAAGTGTGTTCTTACCGTTTCTGTGTTTAAATGCAATGAAAATAATATGAATTATGAAAGGGATCATTCTTATTAGATGAAGTAAAATATCAGATTATGATCTTAACGTTGAGCGTTTTTTTTAAATGTGATGGTGTTGAAAAAGTGGTAAGTCGGTTCAAGTCAGCATCAAATGGAAATCTGTGGTCTCTGTACATCACTCTGTACGCAAAAAAGGCGTCAGTTAAAAATGTATTGTGTTGGAGATTAAATAAAAATATTATTTCTTTCCAGAAGAGTAAAATGTTAAATCGATTTTATCTGGTTTCAATTCAGCTGAGCACTGGGTAGTTGATACGATTGATTCCTAATTATGTAGAAAACTAAGGAAGGTAGCAGGTTCGTCTCCAATTAACTTAAAATGTCAGTGTCCTCTCATCAAAATGGACGTGAAACCCAATCTCGAGTCCTGTCAAAAATGCACGTGAATTTTCAAAGCTTCCTTTGAACACTTTACTCAAAGGAAACAATGAAAATCCTGTTCATAATTATATTCAATGTTTAGTAAATTTTAACACAAAAATGAAGTAGCTTAGTATGGAAAACTAAAATGTTTTGACAACAGTAGGTATTTAACTTGATAAAGGAAATTTGAAAAATGATGGACACGAGCGGGATTCGAACCCGCGACCTTCGCCGATCCGTGGCGCTGCTCTAACCAACTGAGCCACCTTACAGCCAGCTTAGCATGGGCAACATGCTAAAATGGCACCAAAAGTCATACAAGTAGGTATTTTTCGTCACATTGATACATAGCTAATGATATAGAAGAGATAATAAATAGCATTATAGATTTTCCTAATTAAGTTACACCTATCCACTTCCTTATATTGTCAAATACTTCGGTAAATGAGATCAATAAAATAATAAGTATCGCCAACTAAATTATTTTAGACACCTACCGAGGTACTTCTTGTTCTTTGACAAGCTTTTGCATATTTTTTAAAGAATATTTCAACCTTATTTATTTTAAAAACAACAGCTTTCTTACTACCTATATTCAAATTAAAACAATACCCTCAATTTCACAACTCATTAATCTACCTTCATGTAAAACCAAACCCAATATTCCTAAATCCAAAAATTTTACTCCTATCCATTCGTTTTCCATTACCTTAGCTTAAAGTCCTTCTACTAATCGAAGTTTGTACAATACAATATTCAATTAAAATTTACATTTTGCTCACTGAACAGGGTCAAATAGGATTACAAACAAAATTGTTTTCGTATCTACCTACCCGTCGGTCCCCATATGATTGATATGAGCCACTCAATATCTCATTTATCAAGCTGGAGCGGCTCCCTTATAAAATTTTGTACCGGTCGTGTAATAAATCTCATCTTAATCCCTTGAAACGCTAATGTGGGCTTGTTAATTACACTGAACCTACATTTTGCTAATCTATTGCGAGATTTTCGGTTTTCTTTATGCTAAACCAGATACGATGCCTGTTATTTTTTAATGTTCGCTATTAAACTGTTATGTTTTACCAACCTCAAGCTCGTTATTATGATCCATTACATAAATTTCACGTGGATAATGGGTGGTAATGAAAATTGTCTGAGATTCTCTCAAACACATTTTACGGGTTAAATCATAATTTAATTAATGTTAATAAAATTAATAACTGAATGTTAATAAAGTTTCTCGTACCTAATTACGAAATTTGTACTTAATATCCTAGCTAGATCCAATTCCGTATTATAAATCCCTTTAATTTGAATAGTGAAACTTAATAAAAATCATGAAAAAAAATAAAATGAAAAAAATTAAAAAACACGACTACCAAATAATTGATAAAAAACGAACTAAAAAGTAAAAAACAAGTTTCATCGCAGTCGGGGGACCGTTCTGAGGAACACTGTCTTATCCATAAGGTACCCCCACTTTTATTTGTTTAATTATTTATAGCCTATGTTACTTGCGATGGTGTAAGAATTCTAACAACACTCCATACATTAAAATCGGTTCAGGCATTCAGAAGTTATGATGGAATAAAGAAACTCACACTCATACATACATTCTTACATACATATGTACATGAACCCTGAAAACATAACACTCTAGTTTTTGGGCAGTCGTGTAAAAAAACATAACTTCATCATTCTATAAAACTAATTCAAAATTATTAAAAGCTACAGCCATCCCGTTATTGGGTATAGGCCACTCTTTTAGACCACTTGCTCTCCTTGATTCTGTACCTTCTTTATCTAATTGGTTAATTGTTGCCTCTAAGAAAGCCTTGGTTGCAATTGCAACTATTCGTGTAGTAGCCATAAAAAAATTTGCTTCCACTATGTATTTACTTTGTCCATAACGGGATCTGTATGCATCGTTTGAATTGTTTTAGGCCACAATGCAGTTGCATGTTGCATTAACGATCTGTTAACGATGCATATAATTATTTCAAACGACTGCTCGTTTGTTCTTCATAACATATCATAAATCCTTCGCACGACTTGTTTCATAGTTTACGTGGGATATTAAGCACCTGTATCAGATGTTTATCATCCCACGCCACTTTTTCTTTTGTTTTGTTATCTTTATTTAGTTTTGAAATTAGCTGGATTTATTGGTTGAAAGTTTTTAAAAGTTTTTTTTTATTGTTCGAAACATCTGCGGATCGCACAAATTTTTGCCCCGTGGGGGAATCGAACCCGCAACCCTTAGCGCAGCAGTCTAATTGCTTAGCCACTGCGTCAATCAGGTCGTCAAAATTTTGGTTTTAGAAACATAAATATGGCAAAGGTGTTCGTTTACTGTTCTTAATATAGTTAGTTCGAGATATCCCATTATTCTAATTATGTCGTTTGTTAAGATTCTATGTTATTCAAATATTATTCCCATGAAACTAGCCAGTGTTTATCATCATCACCAGCCGATAGATGTCCACTGTTGAACAAGGGCCTCCCCCATTTAGAAGGGGGGGTTGCCATTATCCCCACTCTAGGCAAGCGGCTTGGGGATCGCAGAGTTGGTGGTCAAGTTACAGAAGACGCTGCTGCACATCTTCTGGATTTTCCCTTAGTCGCCTCTTACAACACCCACGGGAGGAAAGGAGGTGGTCAATTCTAGGCCGGATTCCACACGGTACCAGTCTTTATAATACCTAACTATTTTCCATTTATTCCATTTATTTGATGTGATCTTAAACTGCCTACCATCAAGCAGTTCATGAAGCAAGCAAGTATCCGATTTTTCGAATCCGCCGAGTCTCACCCGAATCCCTTGGTTGTAACGGCCGGCCGTTACACACCATCACGGATTTCCAAGACAAGGCGTCCCAGACGCGTACTCGATGAGCCAGATGATAGTACAACCTTGCTCCAGCAACGGTTGAATCCTGACACTATCAACACTTTACACGACCGACGCCGTCGAATACTAAGATCTCGCCGTCGAGGTCCGCCGCGATCGTTAAATATTAACGTAAATAACCCTCCCGTCCCTAGTACAGCCGGCCCGGGGCCGAGCTCTAGCTTATAAAACAGTCCCTAAATAATAAATCAGATCCAGCAGTCCCTTGTTGTTTTTGCATGTTAGTCAGCGATGCACCGAGTCGAGGTTCGAGTCCCGCAGGGGGCGCCCTCGGTAGCATCGCTTAAAGTCTTTATTAGTAGTTAGCCTGGCTGGAGGCTCCAGAAGTCTCGCCTTTATCCGGCTACGTCCAATAAGACCCCCCTCGGGGTCGTCGACATAACCCATACCGAAAAAAAAAAAAAAAAAAATCCATTTATTTGAGTCACATCATTAGGCCTATTTTTCTTATAAATATTATTCTCAAATTAATCACGAACACAGTTTGCTGCGGTGTAAAAGTGGATGAAAACCCATCATTATATGCGTGACTCGAAACATTTTCACGGCACGCTATCTCAGTGTAACGCTATTTGACGTTTTTATGGTGTACCTTTTTATACATATCAGTCCGTAAATTCACTTTTGTACTACATGAGCTTTCAGAGGATGGGAACCGTTAAAATGTTAATGGAAAAGGTGTTTAATCACCATGTTTAATGCGTTTTGGTGATTACTGTTTGTGGTTTTTAACAAAAAAAATGGTAAATATATTTTGTTTGCTGGTATTCCTCTAACATAACATTTTATTTCCTTAATAAGCAGATGTGTACACTTGAACCATATTTTCCCTATTACATTTCAGGTTTTATCAAGGTTAGACTTAAGCTAATTGTAAAAAAAAAAAAAAAAAATATACCTTAGAATACTTTGCTCAGTAGTCACGCTTGCGATCACTTGACCATCGTGACATAATGTTATCTCTTTCACGTGTCGGTTATTTGAAATTTTAGGATACCTACGTACAGAAAAAAAAACAATTTAATAATGTCCGAAATTGGTTGATTTATACCAAGGATCGTAAGGATAGCTTTAAGTTGATTTATTTGTAAAACAACATTTTGTTCCGTGTATTTTTTTATTTATTTAGGTAGGTAGGTACTTATTTTTCTTCCTGATCGTTAACCCTGTTTAGCTAATTGGCAAAGTCAGCCACGTTCAACGAAAATGGTTGTACGTTTATTAGCAAACGCCCAATCGCAGCGCCTGGATTTTATTAGGGTTGACGTTAACAATATTTTTAATCTTAGATGTTTTTCTTTAAGACGTAGTAGCGTTTTTTTGCGAAGGAGAAGCAGCCAATGTCTTTCTCTGAAGGCTTTATAAAAAAGAGATAATTATTTTATAATAATAATTCGTAAGTGCTACAAAGAATTATGACAGGTTTGATCATCTGAGAGAAATGAAACTAAAAATGAACCTTGACGGAAATATTTCTTATATTGTATTTAAATGTATTAAAGTACATATTATTTTTTTGGACTAAACTGACACTCCAAATATTATAACTGTTTCAACACTAAAATATCCCTTTTCACTTTTATACATCTTCATGTTTATTCGATCCGAGAATATCAGAGAGATTTTCCTTATCCAAGGGTTGTAGGGACAGTGGTATCGATAATGGATTGATTCGACTATTTCTTCGGAGAAAGAGAGATCAGATTCACAATAAAATATTATGGGAAAAGATTTGCATGTGTTCTCGATTTAGGTATGGAAGAAAACCTTGGGGTTTTCGTTGTTTTTAGCGGAAATGTTTATTTAATATTTTTGGGATCTTTAAGGAAGCTAAATAAGGCAAATACTTATATTGTAGATATTTTCGTGAACCGAACTTTTTGATAGGTATTATAATATCGCCTTCCGCCCACATTTGTGTCCACATGGAAAAAAATTCAGCGCCTTTTTTAGATAAAACGTAGCGTATTTCTTACATTACTGTTCAAGCTATTTTATTAATAAACATGACGATAGGTTTAGTGTATTATTTAATGGGTAAATTACAAACAAACTGTAGAAACATAAATTTCAGTTACAGAAGATTTCTTCAGATAACTTTCCACACAGTGGGACAAACACAGGTTGTTATCGATATCAATGGTAACGCAACTCCAGCTCGATATCTAGCTAATAGCATTTTTTCTTCACTTTGCCCAACCCTAGTTCCTAGCGTAAAAGAGTTTGTTTGTTTGCAAAACTTTATATATTTGTAATGACTATCACTATAAGATGAAACAGTTCTTATTTATTGGACCCTTTGCGAATAAACATTCCATAAAGGGTTTATATATAGCGTTGTTGTTTTAGATAAGAGTACCTTTATAGCCTTTGAATTCGTTTGATGTGTTTTGAAAGTGACATTTTTATGTTTTCGATTTTTTGCCCATGTAGGCTTATACTTTTCTGAATTTTTTGCTTGCCTACTACTGTATTCATATAATAACAAATGTAAAGATGATCGATGGGTGCGAGCAGTGACACGCTGGCTCAGTTGGTTAGAGAAGCGCCACGGTACGGCGAAGGTCGCAGGTAAGTCCTGCTCGTGTCCATCTTTTTTCAAATTTCCTTTATAAATTAAGATTCAAGCTTAGCATGGGCAACATGCAAAAATGACAACAAAAGTCATATTAATGTAAAGTTGTTAAACTTATAACATTAAAGTTAGCTCTTAAGTTACCTACTGTATTTACTTATTTTTACTTAAAATAAGTGTTGCTACACCCTTACAGGGTCTATGTGTGTTGTGATAACATGATATTTGTTTTCTGCTAAACTACTTAGTGAAATAAATAAATAAATTCTAAACATTTTGATCTACAGCTATTTTTTTTCCGTTTTTATTGGCTATTTTGTTTCCCTAAATTTTCTTATAGGAGTTATTTTTTTGACTTAGTCATGTCATCGGTTAAATATCTAGATTGAAAACAAGGACTTGCTGAGTGTCTAATCTTATTTTATTTGGAAAACAGACTGATTAATTAACTGATTAATCCACAGGAATAAACTTTACCAATGCAAATGAAAAGACTGGAACTATATTGTATGCCGCTCAAAAAAAATAAAGCTTAAACATTTGTATGTAGGAGACCTACAATGTTTTACCTACACTGACGTATTTACTTAGTATTTTGTTCGGAATATTTAGAACTATCTGGTTAATAAAAGAACCGAATAGCACGTTTACCTATTACAGAGAAGTTATAGGTCTGTATATTATCCGTAATAGGTACAGTAAGGCCAATAAGAATGATGTTTATTGCGCAGAAATTTTGGCCTCCTTAAGTTTTACTGACCAAGATACTCGAAGATAGAAGTAGAAAGAATATTGTTCGATTCAAATCACGTTACTTTCTAATGTTTCTTGTATGCCTGTTAGCCATGTCTCTTGGTAAAAAGATGTCATCTTGTCTAATGAGTTCTGACTCAGTGTGAATTGTAAATTTCGAATTATTGTCTGTTCTGCTTCGTTAAAATTAGGTACTCTTTGGAATCGTGCTAGTAGAGTAGTTTCGGATCCTATACTAAAACTTAAATTTACTAACGGTCAAAATTTACAGAATTACTGAGTGGCTTGTTTTTCGACCAAGTAATTGGCATTGCTATGGTTATTATTGCCGCTAGCCTTTTGGGCACCCAGTCGACAATGTTTGAGAAGGTATAAGTCCATACATAATTTTTAGATTTTTTTGTTTGTATATAATTACGATGTGTAATATTATATTGATTAGTTTTAATATAGGTAGTATAAGGAAATGTAGTGAGTCTCTGAGTGGTCGATTATACCCCTGGTGGTTTTTTCTAAAAGTAGAATTTCAAAGGAAAATAACAAGCCAGGATAATCATAGCTACACTTTTACAAGAATGTACATTTTTGAATATTGTAATCGACAAAAAAATTGAACATAATTATATTATAACTTCATCAAACTGATTTGTTCTTCCTCTAACTCGCCTACACGAACACAATTATTTTAAAACACAATACTTTTAACTCAATCCAGTGACTATGCTCCGTGTAAAAACATCCCTTAAAACCATTCTTCACGGACTTTTTCATCAACAAATTGAATCCGATAATCCAAGTCCTGACTTGATACAAAATTAAGAATGAAATTATTTTACAGATCGGTAGTAAGTAAAAACGAAAATAGATTATCTTAATAATCATTACTTATGACAAAATAATGATAGAAATCTATGAAACCTATAAAATACATTGCAATTACACTTCTTTATAAGCCTTTTGTTTCTAAGAAAACGTAGGTTTTGATTTTTCTAAGATGTTGAATAAGTAAAGATGCCTTGTGTTCTAAGAAATATAAATGGGAAAATCGCCTTTTAAGTCTCAGATAACGATGTAAATCCTCATGACGTCTTGGCATAGGAGATAAAACTTGCATCGTTATATGTAAGAGGCATTTAAGTATGCTAGTAACCATCTAAGTGTCCAAAAATGCAACAGAAAAAAAAATGGTTTTTGCACACCTTAGAGTTTGTAGTGTATTTTGCTGGCATGGTGGAGCATAAAACGTAGGAAATAAAAACTAAAAGTAACTAAAAAGAGAAGGGATTGCGTCACTAGGAAGATTTTAAAGAAAGTTAGAAAACACAAGCAGAAGAAATACAGTTTATCGATCCATAGAAGCGATCTCTATTCGTCAACAATATACTATAACTTTTCAGTAATTGCTAATCTTATAATCTCACATTTGTTTTTATTAAGATTAAGTCTTAAGTCCTTCAGGACCTGTCCAGTTCTTCCTTATTCAGGTAGTGATGCGAACGTGAAAGACAATTTTCTTCTATTACCTTACTTCTTTGAGTCAGCTCAAGCAAATTACCTTCCTATTCGTTATGCAAGCGGCGCTCGCTCATAAACTCCAGAATACATACAACCCGATCAAATCGTCGGTCGAGGTTAAACTGTGGTCTAGGATCTTGGCTCTTGAAACTATGTTTTATAGCAGTGTTAATGGCTTAAGCGCGTTATCCGTTTGTTCTTTATATGCATTGACGGAAACGTAAATAAATAAACGTTATTGATTTATACGTGTTATATGCGAGCTGTATTGGCGTGTCGTTATGCTATGTCAAGACACAATGGATTCTTGTATATGTGGTTTAAGAATAATACAATTTTAATAATCTAGTTTTATTCAGGAGTTTATTTGCGAATGCCAGACTAGTGTCGGACTCAAATGGAGCCCTTATTCAGGAGCTAGTGACATGTCAGCGTCGCGAACAAAACCAACTACCAGTTGGTAATTACTGGATAAATACGTGAGTAAAACTGGTAGTGATAGTCGTTAGGTTAAAAAAAAGTGATGTACGTAACGACTTATACGGTACATCTGCTTGACTGAAAAGCTTATACAGAAAGTTATTCCGATTAATATACAAGCTAAAAATATTTCAGCAAGCTAGCTTTTCAAGCAAAGCCTCCATCCAATTTCCGCAAGGAACAAATATTTACGATCTCCCAATTTTAGTACATACTGAAATTTCTCAGCATCTGGGTGTATAATAAGTAAACAAACCTAATATTTTAAAGGCTACCGAAAGAAATTTACAGGGACTAGAATAGACCCGTAAATTTGTGCCGTGTGGTATCCGGCCTAGAATTGACCACCCCCTTACCTCCCGTGGGTGTCGTAAGAGGCGACTAAGGGAAAATTCAGAAGATGGGCAGCAGCGTCTTCTGTACCTTTCCACCAATACTGCGATCCCTAAGCCGCTTGCCAAGCGTGGGGATTATGGCAAACGCCCCCCGCTAAAACGGGGAGGCCTATGTGGTGAACGTCTTGGGCTGATGAAGATGAGAATAGACCCATAACATACATTTAGATATATTGGTAGCTGAAAATGAATAATAGTTATTATACTTAGCAAAATAAAATGTATGTGCACAGAATGTATTGTTCAATGAACCTTCTTCCGTCAGAGATGGATAGAAAACCCCTTAATTAAATTTGCTACAGAAGAACAGCGTGAAAGCCAGGAATTATATAATCCTGAGATTAAGAAATCGAAACAAAGAGAAGCACAACCGCGACTACAGCGAACACAACAATAAAAAATACAATGAAGCTTCTACGCTATTTAATACTGTTAAAACTTATTACCTTACAACAAAAGGGACGTTTTATCTAAAGCAGTAAACTCTCCATAAAAGTGAGAGCTTTTTTCCGTCTTCCAAACAATATATTTTTTCACTCAAAATTCACTTATCAATCCTAATGTCCTAATTTAAAATATTTTCGCCTCCCTAGCACTCTTAATGGATTAAAAAGGTAAAACTCCTCAAAATTCCGTCGGCAAGTGGAATTCCGGACAATTTTGTCATCCTCTCCCCTTTATTATTGTTCATTTGATCAAATACCTCCCTACCTACCCCCGCTATTACTTCAGAGTTTTCATTTAGAATGATTTCCCTCTTTTTGTTATTTGCTAAGCTTTGCAGGATTTTTGCATTCTTAGTGAGATTTACATGGTAAAGACTCATTTAGTAGTCCCATACGTTTGTGGGCGTGTGTGAAATTTTTATATTTTGTGTCTAATATAAGTTTTGGTATACATAAAAAAACATAATATCGTGCCATTATTCCCCGAAGGGGTAGGCAGAGGTATCGAACACCCACATTTCGTCAGTAATAGGCCCAAATATAATAGGGGTCGAGCCTATTGCCCTCAAACGGGCACAAATTCAGAATCTTTGCTGCTACTGAGAATTATTTAATGGAAAAACCCAGTAACACTTTGCCCGACCCGGTATTCGAACCCAGGACCTCATGCTCAGCAGTCACGCTGAGCAACCACTAACCCAACGTAATACGAGCCTATAGCCATCAACCGACTCCGTGACTGACAACGTACTGCTACTGAGAATAACCCAATGGAAAACATCAACCTCACTTTGCCTGAACCGGAAATCGAACCCAGGACCTAACGCTCAGCAGGCGCGCTATGCGCATAATTCTACAGATTATAATTATTTCATAATCTTTCTCCGACTCTCCATATAGTAAAAGTAATACTTCAAATACTTTATCCTGTTCTCGATACAAAGAACAAACTTCATCCGACCAAAAATACTGCTCCTGTATTATACGGTTCCGTAACATGACGTCAGCAACATAATTGGCAACAGCCCTTACTTAATTAACTCGTTACAATTAATTGTTATAGTAATACACTGGTTGGAAATCTATTAACGTTTGTTTAGCCACTTTAGTTTTGATAGGATCTATTAAAGAACAGATTTTACAATGAAGAACAATTATCAAAATCTTAATTTTATATGATATTTTGTCACTTTTGCATGTTGCCCATGCTAAGCTTAAATCTAAATTGACACGAGCAGGACTTGAACCTGCGAAGGTCGCAGGTTTAAGTCCTGCTCGTGTCCATCATTTTTTAAGTTTCCTTTATCAATTTAGGTCTTAATTTTATGTTATTGAATAAATTCCTTTTCTTCATGGTCCTCACTAAAATTTTCTTCTTCACCGTATATGTTTTTTAAAGGTGTGAAAGTACACAATGTGGTATTTGTTTGTTTCATTCTATGTTTATAATTACCAGTAGATTTTGATACTGAATCATCGAAATATAAGTTACCTAAAGTATCAAGTACAATAATGTTAAAGTCAGACAGTCGAACGTAATCCTAAAAGTAGGTTTCGAATATTCGTTTCTCAATAAAACTCACATAGGACGCAATCTCCTGAGAACTTTGTCAACATGTTTGGAAATCGACACGATATTGGACTTGTATCGTATGGTACAATATTTGTGCATTACAGTGTATGCGAAGGAACTTAATGATACTGCTTTGGATAGTTAGATCTAGCTAATTTGTACTGACTAGGTCTTTGGTCACAACCTTTGGCTACCCCGCAGATCAGTCGATCTGCGAGGTTAAACCGTGCTCACCGCGGTCAGTCTTGTGATGGGTGACCGTTTTCACATGTCGAGACCCCATCGTGCTTTGGAAGGCACGTTAAGCCGTTGGTCCTGTGCCTGATCTCTCTCCGGTCGTGTCGGACTACCATCCCATCGGATTATGAGAGTGAGGGAATAGGGAGTGCACCTGTGTCTGCGCGCATACTTGAGCACTATAATATCTCCTGCGTAGTTGGTTAGTTGGTTGGCCAGGCCGCCGTGACTGAAATTCGGTCAGGAGGATATTATTATTACTAGATTTATAAGAAAAATTCATATTGCATAGAATAGAGTAACGAAATAATTATTGTCAGCACATTTGGGAGAGCAGTACGTATTGCCGACGATCATGGGTACATACCCCACTTTTGACTATAACTTTCCAAGAAAGTAGACAAAGCAAGGACTCCTATTACTTCAATATTGGTTAAAAGTGTCATTTCTAATCCACATATATTATAAAATTAAATAAGTATCAAGGACTACTAATTTGAGAAGATAATAAACTAACATCATTCAAATCCTGAATACGGGAAACCAAACTTTAACTTCAACATCCTTAGAATTCCTTACAAACGAACTTTTAAGCAAGCAAAAGCGTACACATATCGACATATCGGTGACACGCTTCCCAGTGAAACGAGATTACTTACTTCTGCATGTTTACTTTGAACAGTATTCGAAGAACTTTTGACTAGCTTCAGATTCCGGAACATAAAAACTGTACCAGAGTAGATTTATTCACGTTTCGGTACCAAAAAACATTCGTAATCTTTCAAAAGCGGGTCAGCAATCAATCCTCGTTGCCGTAGTGTCCCCGCTCTACCCTTCCAGACCGTTGGCATATCTCATAAATCGCCTAGCACTCCCCACATAACAATAGGAACATTCCGCCCTTGAGGGAAGGTCGTCTCAAATGGACCACTTCGTATATTTTTATTAAGGTCGAAATGATAGTTCTCTTTGGGTTTGTTTGTATGAATCTTTTGTATTCATTGTCTGTTCTACAGTGACTGGAATGGCGTGATGATGTGATATGAATATAATAGCAATAATGAGCTTATGAGTTCATAAAAACGGAAATTCATGAGAGAACGTTCATGTCGACGAATTTTTTTGATTTTGACCTTGGAATGTTCGCGAAATATTCTATTAAATACAGCTTTTTTATCGTCGGATAGTTATAATAATAATAGTTCATTTATTAAATCAGATAACATATTTAATGCAATTTTAATAAGCTGGAATTTAGCCCAGTATGTAAATAAATAGGATCGTAAGTTGCTCCTTTTATCTCAATCATCCCAATACCAATAACCTCAAATAATATGCTTATCTTATTTTTAGTTTCCGAAGTTATTTCCAAATTTCGTAGTAACACTATAAACTGAGTTCCAGCTACTGTGTAAATAAAAAGAAATAATCAATCGCTAAAATCATTCACACGACAACTTATTATTTTAATCAAATTAACAAATGATACATTCGTTAAACCAAACAACTTCTCAAAACAATACGAAACTGTACACTGCCGTATACAATTAATTAACTCTAATTAGTATTTACTATACAAAACACGTAGCACCAGTATTGTGTATCGTCTTAATTAAAACAATAATGTTCAATAATAACCCGGCAATATTTCACAATTCAGCCAATTTGTTGCGACGCCACTATACCAGAGTGTCCAATGCTATGTATACAGATTATATTTATTTTGTTTTGCTTTTTAATTTGTACATTTTCTGTTGTAGATTTGGTTACAAATATCCTCTACTCAGCTGTTTTCATACAGTTAAGCCTGTAGTCCCTAAAATGGAGGCAGAGGTGTTCTCCTTTAACAGATTTTAACGTTACTACAATCCTGCTGATTGGCTTTTCTCTTCACAAAAGCATTTAGTAACTTCTATGTTAAAAATATCGCCCGCGACTTCTGCGTAAACTTTATAATTGGGTCAAGGGAGGTTATATATATGTATAACTAGCTTCCGCCCGCGACTTCGTCCGCGTGGATTTCGAACTTGATGAGTTCTTGCAATATCTTTCATTGATGCTCCGCTCCTGTTGGTCGCAACGTGATGTTGCCTATAGCCTTCCTCGATAAATGGACAATCCAACACAAAAGTAATTTTTTCATTCAAGCCGTAGTTCCTGAGATTAGGGCGTAAAACCAAACAAACAAACTCTTCAGCTTTATAATATTAATAATACTATATAAGTATAGATTTATCAACCTAAGCTATAGACTATCTGTGTGCCAAATTTCATTGAAATCTATTAAGCTGTTTTTGCACTATTGAGTGAAAAACATCCAAACTTTCATATTTCATGGATCCTTCTTCCTAGTTCATGTCGTTAGACTGTCATAGATTTAGATGTATATCACCTTTATTCGTTTGACCCTTTGACTGATTGATCACTGTCGTGTCAGAGCAATGACCTTACCCACTGATTAAATAAATATCCACGTCCTGTCCGTTATACAATGCCATTTTAAATTAAGTGTCCTTTGTTACAATATAGGGCACAGCTGATTCATAGTAGAAAATATTCATACTTTTAGTTTTGTTTGTCAGAATTATTAATTGTGGATTCATATCGATTTATGTACTTGTTGTTTTCGATGTGATTAATTATCTTACGAATATATTCAAACTGGGGATGAAACCGGTAAATGAGAACAGGCTTCTTGTCTAGATGGAACTTATAAACTTAATCCATTTTATACAAGTAAAAACAAAATTTAAACCTTAATTAAACCTATGTTATTCTATTTTTAGCACACCTCTGCTGTACTGTTAAAATACATGCGTGATAATATACTGATTATACGTGAAAAGAACTCGGAGTTATGTGGCTTCCGCGCAGTTCAGTAGATCTGCGTAGTTAAGCTGTACTCACCGCAGTCAGTCTTTTGATGAGTGACCGTTTTCACATGTCGAGAGCCTATGCTTCGGAATGCACGTTTAACTGTTGGTCCCGCACCTGATCTCTCTTCGGTCGTTTCGGACTACCGGCCCATCAGACTATGAGAGTGATGGAATAGCGAGTGCACCTGTGTTTGCGCTCATACTTGTGCATTATCATACTCCTGCGTAGTTGGCTAGTCACAGATGAGACAGGCCGCCGTGACTGAAATTCGGTCAGGAGAAAATAATTATTATACGTGTCAAGTTATGCGGCTCTGAGGCTATGTGAAAGTAGACAGTAGATTAATATTATGAAGATATTCATAGAGCAAGATAGAAAAAATGGGCTAATCATGTAGTAATAATGAATGAAAGGCCAACAATAAAAGATAAACTTAGCTAAGGTATTAATGGAAATGCCACGAGGGGGCGCCCTGGAAAAACTATGCGATACACAACATCACGCCTCTACTATGAGATAATATTCTTTTGAAAGGTTAGGTGATGATCAAGTGTGTTGTGTAGGTGTACTCGTATAAGCTAGAGCTATCATATAGCTATTCCTAACGGTTCATAATTTTCTGAATCCAACAGATTATAAGCGATTACTTAGATACTCATAAAATTATAACATTTAATAACTGAATCATAATCGGTTAAATAAATTAGTTCCGTGATAAGAAGACGTACGCAGATTATCATATTAAGATTTGTTCATTTGATGACTTTACAATATTATGATTCATATTAAGTTTCTTCTATGTTTAGCCCCATAATCTAAATTTGCCGTGTGGTATCTGGCCTAGAATTGACCACCCCCTTTCATCCCGTGGGTGTCGTTAGAGGCAACTAAGGGAAAATCCAGAAGTTGGGCAGCAGCGTCTTCTGTAACTTGACCACTAATACTGCAATCCCCAAGCCGCTTGCCAGGCGTGGGGATTATGGCACCCCTCCCCCTTCCTAAGGGGCAGGCCTTTGTTCAACAGTGGACGTCTTACGGCTGATGATGATGATGATGATGAATCTAAAATGTACATTTACAGGCACGATTGTATATCGTACATAATGTAATCTCTTGCTAGTTTTAGCAACAGTTACAAAACAACGTTGAAGCATTGAAGCACAAAGCTAAAACAGTGTTCCAGTCTACAACACTAAACTTCTAGAGAACAAGTTAAATTATTTTTCAATGCTAGTTTAAAATGTTGGGTGCGCTCAGTCGGAACATACTGTCGGACATGGAAATTGTAAAGGAGAAATGAAATACCCAACGTTTCGCTACACTTGATTCATATGAAACCAGAGAGCAAAAAGGTAGTTCTGTTTCCTACTGCAAGGTTTAAAAGAGAAAAGGTAAAAGTTGGGAACAGTCACAATCTTTTTTTAAAGATTATGGCAGATACATGGTTTTTGTAAAGATGTTTGATTTTGATGAATTAGTTGATAGTAGTCTATCTAATAATGAGGTAAAGTATGTAAGATTGTACTATGTTGGGATGTTCGCGGTAATCTATCATTATTGGTAAAATAGTTTTGGAAATTATGTTTCCGATTTGCAAAATTCTTTCACCAATATTCAGAAGAAGACCTTCACAATGGACATAGGCTTCTATGATTCCGGAAAAAAGACGACAACATCTACGCAAACGAAGACACTAGTCAAATCTATTGTTAATAAACTAGCTAGTCTTTTAAGGTGGAAAACTATTGGTGTTTCATCGATTTAGTCTTTCTTAGCAATTCTCATTTCATTCTTTGGTATTTTAATGGTTGATTATAATTTACCAATAATCACATTATTATCTTTGTTCATTGTTTCAATAACGACACCAACAACGTTAAAATATATGACGTAGATAAAATGTCATTCAAAAAGTTGCACCCAAAATCCATATTGAAGTTTTATATACCCGTCAACCACATTTATATACAACGTATTTTATTTTCGTTCTACTAACGGTTAAACTGAAAACCAACTGTAATTTATTCAGTAAATACATTATATGGTTTAACATATAATGTGGCACAAATACGAAACAAAATTAAGTTTACCTGCCATTAAATAACTCAAAGCCCACTAATCTTTGGCGACAGTATTAATAGTATTTAATCTATGCCATTAATCAACCCACAGCGTTTTACTGTAACCACAAATCATTATAATAACACATGCCATTCAAAATGCCCGACATTTTATGGCTTTCCCGCTATTTAACAATAAGTTTCGATTGGACGAAATTTCGGAGGAAATTAAATATTACGCTGTGTCCGGCGCGCGGGCAGTGTTTCTGAACTAAATTTACTGGAAGTGCTATTTAATTATTATTGCTTTTATAATAAAGTGCTTAGATATTTTGTTGGATAATAAGTCTACGTGTTTATTCAGGAATGACTGACTAGTTAGACTAGAAACGGAGCCCATATTCTTGGGACGATGACGCGGTAGTGTTGCGCAACGGGCTATCCATATTATTTGCAATTTTTCTGGTTCTAATAACAATTACAACCGGAAAATTTTCAAATTATATGGATAATACTCACTTAAGTAATTTGTGTAGCTGAGAAAGCAAGTCGTCAAAAGCAATACATGCGGTGTCAGCCCGATAGGCTCGCCACTACTAACACGTCATGAGGCTTAAGATTAGCGGCGTGGGTGAATAAACTCGGGAAAGTCAGAATTTCTCTGGGATTAAAGACGTGATAAATATTCGTATTATTTTAATGTGAATGTATCTCACATTTTCTTTATATCAAAAGCAACATGATATCTTAGATTAGCTTTTGTCTGCTATACACAACGCAAAAGCCAACATCACAAATGGTGCAGAATAAATAAACACATTTATTTTTCCGTATGATTTACTTGTGCTAATGTCACATCAATGTTTATACGTTTCCCTGATATTTTTATAAGAACAACAATATGAGCATTCTCTATCTCCTTATCAATATTGGTTCTTCAAACAAATAGAAGCTCTTTGCTTTTCCTCCCACAGTAAGATGGTTTGTCTTTCAGCTGCCAATATAATAGACGTAGTAAATTGTATACATTTTATATAAACGAATTATTGTAGCTTTTTTGACAAAGTATGAACTTTTCTTCGACTCTACTTCTATTATTATTATTACTACTATTATATTAAGTGCAAAAGTTTGTGACGATGGGTGGATGTTTGTTACTCTTTTTCGCAAAAACAACTTAACAGATTTTGATGAACCTTTAGAGTAATATGGCTTTTTTACCAGAGTAACACAGTGATACCGCGGTAAAAAAACAACTAACTTAAAAATATAATCAGTATGCGTAATAATACTAATAGGCATTACGATAAAAATTCTACCTTTTTCATAAGACACAGCTTCTTTCCTTCTCCTTTGAATTTACTTGTAAAGTTAAAAGTAATCTTATGTAAAGTCACCCTATTTTGATTGTCGAACGTGAATAAAACCTCTCAGAATTACACATGATCACTTCTAGGTAACACAGATACCAGCTGGTGACCCACACAACTTTAAATAGGCTTTTCCGGTTTCAAATGTTTTGTTCTAAATTGTACGGACTGCTCCTACATCGCTGCATCGGTTGGCACCCACGTACCGCCAGTTTTATCTGCTATATGTAGTACCTAGTGTATGTATGTAGTGGACAGGACTAGTCTGAACATCAAAAGAGACTTTGACCCCTGAGTTTGTTTCGGCATTTCTTCTCAAAGGTAGTCAAATAGGATATGCCGACGCCAACTAGTTAAAAAAAATGAATGACATGTAAAAGTGTTTCTTGTAAACCTATTTGCAAAATAAAAAGCATTTACCATTTAAATAACCTTTTAAAATATTTTTTTTTTTTCGAAAAACCTTTTTCAAATAAATATGTTATTCCTAGAAATATGTGAATGAAACATTTCAGCAAGCAATTTTGATAATTAAGTTTTACAAGAGACACAAAGTAAAGTATTTCAATTATAGGTGTTTTGCGACTTAAAAACCTACAGGTGCCTTAGTCATGACAGCATTTTACTATATTTTTACTAGAAAGAAAACTTATAACGCATTAATGCTGATTTATTCCCTGTAATGTATAAATACATGGATGGGAATAAACATTTATAAAATTGGCTCTTGACGTTCAATATGGGTCGAGTTGTGACATATAAGGTAATATCTACCTACGTCCAGTCGAAGGCAATATTAACACTTTGAACGACAAGCAGGTACCGTAAATCTAACTATATTAAATATCTATTTTTGTCTAAGAAATCGATAGTTGCATGATTGTATAAGTGCCTGAAATTATAGCTAGCGTTAACAATGTATTACATGAAATTATTGTTTGTTTTTCATATTTATTGCCTAATACTGCCTCATTGGTCTAGTGATCGCTTAGCGCGACTGCTGAGCATGAGGTCCTAGGTTCGAATTCCAGGTCGGGCAAAGTGTTACTGGGTTTTTCCATTAGCTTATTCTCAGGCTCGCCCCCATTACATCGAGACCTTTAACATAACTGGCGAAATGTGAGTGTACTATATGACATGTACACATCTGCCTACGTCTTCGGAGAATACAGGCGTGATGTTATGTCTGTTTTTGTGTTACTAACTCGTCGGTTTAGCGTAAAGTCATATTATGTTGAATTCCCGAGTCGGGTAAAGTATTATTAGGTTAGGTTAGGTTAGGTTTTCCATTAGATAATCCTCAGCAGTAGCACAGAGTGCGAAAGCGGGATCTATGACATAAGTGGCGAAATTTGGACCTATTAACAATTAATATACATACCAACCCATTCAGGTAATACGGCAACGGATTTCAATTGAAGGTACATTTTCTTCATGGTGTGATATTACTGCCGGCGTACCGCAGGGGGGCGTTCTTTCTCCTCTTCTTTTCGCAATATTTATAAACTCCATTTCTAATGAACTTCTGTCATCCTACCACTTATATGCTGACGATCTGCAAATTTATTCTCAAGCTCCACCAAGAGAGTTGTCTGAGGCTGTAAAAATGATAAATACGGATTTAGCTCGAATTTCTGACTGGAGTAAAGGCTATGGGTTAAGAGTCAATCCTGAGAAGACGCAGGTCATCGTTGTTGGCAGCCCTAGGCTGCGCTCAAAAATTGAATGGTTGAAAATCCCCAAAATTGTTTTTGATGGCACCGTTATTCCATTTAGCGATAAGGTAAAAAACTTGGGTATCGTAATTGATAGAGACCTCTCTTGGGATCCGCAGCTGCAAGAAGTGAGCAGCAAACTGTTTGCATCAGCAGGGTCTCTACGAAGACTGCGCAATTTCCTGCCAACTGCCACTAAAACTGCGCTCGCCCAGTCACTTCTCCTTCCAATCCTCGATTACGCCGACACTAGTTATCCAGACCTTACTGAAGTGCAGCTAGATAAGCTTGAGCGACTCCAAAATTTTTGCATAAGATTCATATTTGGATTACGCAAATATGATCATATTACAGAATTTCGAAATAAGCTCAAGTGGCTGCCAATCCGCCTTCGCCGGAATGCTCATATTTTATCTATTCTTTACAGTATTTTGTTCAACCCTATGACCCCTTCTTACCTCAAAGAACGTTTTAAGTTCCTTCATGACACACATTCTAGAGACCTGAGATCATCGGAAAACCTGAGACTTGAGATGCCTTCACATTCCACAAAGTTCGTCGATAAGTCGTTCACAGCTCAGGCTGTACGTTTATGGAACGCGTTGCCGTTGCCAGTTAAGCAAGCTCAAACGCTGGCTGCCTTCAAATCGTTGGTGAAGAAACATTTTTTTTCAACCGAATTTAAAAAAATCCCTTAAACAGCTGTATCTCATGATCACTTCTACTGTAACCATTTTATAGTATTATTTATATATTTTTTATAGTATGATTTATATATTGTATAGTATCATTTATATATTATTTATTTATGTATGTATTATAGTTAAGTATAATATTTCGTAGCCATCGTAATATTATATACGAACAGTACACCATCGACTACCCCTTCCATGTCAAATCATAAATTTTTGTCCTTCCAAAGGTTGTCTGGTAGATATCGCTTTTAGTGATAAGACCGCCATTGTACCCTTTAAATTTAAAATTATGTTGTATTAATTCTGTAATAATTTTGGTGTACAATAAAGTATATTCTATCTATCTATCTATCTAATACGGGCGTGATGTTATGTTATGTAATTTTGTATTAATCAATACATTAATGTCTTTAATAGTGTAAGTCCATCTGACCCAGGGGAAGTAAACTTTGAGATTCGTCCTCTGAAGAAAGTCATATCAAAGGACATTAGCACCAATATCTCATATGACATTAACTCGACCCGATATAAATTCCCTGGGTCGCAAAAACTTTACACTTATAAATTGAGTTCTATTAACTTTTCAAAAGTGAAAATAACCTAAAAATCTAAAAGAAATCTGTCGAAAAGCCCTATTTTCCATAATAATTGGCCCGCCCTTGAACAAAAATAGCCGTTTAGCAGACAACCTATTATGATACCCTAGGGAGGGGTATTCCAAAATGGCATACGTGTATAACCTTTTCACGGGATTTTGCTCTTTAACAGTTTGGCACAAGTTATGAAAATTTACTTCGAAAGTTGTAGTTTAGAAGTTCAATTATTCTCTGTAGATTATTACAGAACTTTGTTTTTGTTTGTGTAGTGGACTGTCGTTTAATAAATTGTTGTTATATTGTTGAGGAGTTCGCTTGATGTGGCTTTTGTTTGATTACTTGTGTATTATGATAATGATATTATGAGGATGAGTTAGCATAAACATAATGTTTATACATATCTTTACGATGAATCAAAGTTATCTTCAAGCATTTATCTATCCACTGCCGGACGTAAGCCTATCTATGGCACGCCACTGAGCTCGATCTTCGGCCTTTTCAAGCATTGCCTTCTGATAACTTGAGTTTAATCATTTCTATACTTTGTAGAAATGAATTGTTATACAAAATAAATAAATTCTTACCGAAAACAACGTAATTTCGTCTTAGGTGTGGTATACAAGCATGAAATATCACAGGATAGATGCAAAATTGAACTCAATGTCTAGCCCTTAATTATTAAAATACATTATTCAAATTTGATACAAGATTAATCAATATTTCTGTTTGATTGACTTAAAGGATTAAGTAATCATATCTAACTCTTAAAATTGCAAACTTTTATAAATTTGAGCAAAAGGGAAATGGAAAAATCGAAAAATTATTCCTGATACTGACATAATATGTTAAGGAAATTGGTTTTTCGACAGTGACATTTTAAGTAAAGGCACTGACGGAGATGATAAGTTAAGTAACTTAACTCGTTGATAAGTGGAATGAGTGAAGTGAATCAGATGTTTTTCTACAACTTGAAACGTTTGATTACCATTATGGGACAGCTAAATACGAAAAGAGCGCGGCCTAGAGCGGGCCTTGTGACGTACCCTGGGGGAGGCCTTCGTCCAGCAGTAATTAACTGCAATATTATGCTGATATAATGTGATGATGGCCATCATATAGCTTAAGGAAGGATTTACCCGCAGAGTGATATTGAAGACTGTAGATGATGATGAACCCCTATTTTTTGTTATACGTCGCCCCGCACCGCAAACTCTCCAGTATCGTGGGTGTGTTTCACAAACATAAAATATCACATACACAAACACCTAGACTCGAGACAAACATCTGCAAATCACACAAAATTTCGTCAAGCGCAAAGTTTCGCAGGAATCAAACCCGCGAAGCTAATCAGCTCAGTCTTTACCAAATAATATTATGTAATTTAGCTATTAGTGACTGCCTCAAAATTATTGGACGTTGGATATATTATTCGTCTTGTGTCCATAAAATTAATAGATTGGCAAACAGTTTTTAATAGTTTCATAAATATTAATGTTTAGTATTTGCTAACGAAGTTAGAAATTATTATTAACTTCAACTGCTACAATTTTAATAATCTATAATGTCACTTTTGTAATGAGAATCTACTGAGATAAATTATTATCGACATTTGTTTGAAAACTTAGGACCAAAATGAGAAGTAATCATGGATATTTCAATAGAAGCCAAAAATTTCTCGTGATCTTTATGTTTGTCTTACGATATTTTATATCTTTTTCGTATAAAAGGCTGTAACTTTTTCTCCAAAGATCGGCTATAAATATGTCTTTTATCTTTTCTTGCGGTGTGTGGGTGTAGAAAAGGAACACAAAATATTGTATCAGCTTGACGGACACTAAGCATCTTTTCAAAAACTCAGACTTTTAATATAACATTTTCTGAAAAGGTCTGTGAGATAGAACCTACAACTTTTAATATTAATATTTCAAACATTGTCAGCTGCTTGGAGTTTTAATTATGGCAATGATGGGGTTGAAGGTACTTACGTAAGATTTTGGTATATCACAACACTTTTCAGGCTTTCCATCGAAAGGTGCAGCCCCCTTACCATTAACTCTTAAAGCTGGAAGCGAGACGCCGCTACGGGCAGCTAGTGTGGTGAATGGATGATATATGTACTTAAAAACATATTAGCTTTAAAACAATAAACGGTCAAACTTTACTTGCATTATTGGTACCAGTACAAAGAAAGCGACAAAAAAAATTAAGTAGAAATATTTCCGAACATAAATAATACGTTTTAGCATGAAGATAACCTTTTAAATCAAGAAAACTAAACACAAAGCAAAACCAGCAACCTACACAAAACAAAAAGCTTTAATCGTAACATATGAATTAGAAGACACTGCACCGTTCTTGCCATCTGTGTCAGTTCAGTTACGTTAAAGCCATTATACAAAACTGGAGCTCGCCAGTATAATAGAAAATTAATGGGTACTATAAAACATTTGCAGCAAATATACGACACTGCAGTGTACAGGATGGGGCACAGCAGGTATTCTATTTGATGAAGGACACGTTTGTTCTCGAGATAGTTTTTGATGCTACAAGTGTATATGATGAAAGTATATAGGATACTAACTTTTAAACTACAACACGGGAATTAACGCGAACACAAGTTTTTGATTTAAGCTTGACATTTGACCGAGTTGCACCGGCGTGGTCACAAGCAGACTGAGTCTACAACTCGGACGGAACGTCAAGCTAAAATTAAAAACTTGTGTTCGCTTTAATTCCCGTGTTCTAGTTTACGTATTTAAGATAATGTAATGTTTGTTTTGTGATCAGTTTTAAATGTTATTGTTACTAATTCTCACACGATTATATTTATTTGAAGAGAATTTCCTGCTGCCCAATTTTCGGTAAAAGTTTTGGAGTAAAACAAAACTTTCGCGCTCACTTGTGACTTTCGATGATAAATGACAATAGATTCAGAAGTACAAGGGACTAAACTTAACGATCGCCTATTCTTTTAGGTAGGCGTGACAGTATAATACAACAATGCAATAATCCAATGAGATTTTGGTTGGGAGAAACAAAAGAATGGCTAAGACTTTGTCTCAAGCCACGCTTCAAAAATGAGAAAAATCCCGTCACAACTTTTGCATTTTTGCGGTCCTGTGGCTTGACCTTTTCTGTCCCCAGGATATCACGTACAGATCTTAATTTCCTTCCAACTGGTGTTATTTCTACGTCACGTCTCACGGGCCGACTTCTCAAAAGAGAATTACATTTACATGTCAAATACAAACGGGCTTAGTAAAATTATTTCATGTTTCATTTATAAGATGTATTTAATATAATACTAGCCTCCGTCCGCGCCTTCGCCCGCATGGATTTTTTTATAGCCAATTGTTTATAGCCTATTGCCTTCCTCAAAAAATAGGCTATCCAGGCTATTATTATATTGAAAAAAAAATTCAAATCAGACTAGTAGTTCCTGAGATTAGCACGTACAAGCAAACAAACAAACTCTTCAGCTAATATTTTAAATAGTATAGATTTAGTTTTGTTGTTGTAAAACGCTTTACGTTACTATGTTTTGATTGCACTATATATTTTGTACCTGCACACTAGATTGGTTTTGCGACCGCACCTGGCTGTATCCGCTGTTTTCTAAGGAAAAAGTTAAAATTTTATGGAAAATAGACATATTTTAGTAGCCTGTCTAGCTGCAGTAGATACACTGTTTCGTTTTCATATTTATAAAGAATCGATCGCTATAGTGTAATAATAATAATACATGAACTTCGTAAGCATTGAAACTTTTATAGATGTTTTTATTGCCATAATACTAATGTCGTTGTGCCACAGTTTTCTAGGAAATAAAGTTTTTTTATAATATTTTAGTTACATTAAAAATAACGTCACCCCTTACTACTCAATACGCTTACGCTTTCATCAAGCCCACAACCCTTAGCGCAGCAGTCCAATCATTTAGCCACTGCGCCAATCAGGTCGTCTGAAGTCATCATTTAGTTTAGTCTCTATAGTTATATTTTTCCGTGACTATAATAAACTATACGTTCATCTGTAAAAGTAATAATTTTGGTTCAATTTATTTATTAGATCTAACAGTTAGGTTAAAACATTAATTTCTAACTTAAACAATACCTTCGTAGTTTCCTAAACACCGTTTGTCAGTTACTGTGAAATGTAATTAATGAACAGACGGACAAAGGGACGGGAATTATAAGGGTCTCATGTTTTACTAGGGGTCCGAGAAATATAATGTCATTAATTTTGACGAAACAATTAAAAAAATACAACTAACTTTATTGTGTTGACTTGATTTTCTTAAATAAAACTGTATGTATTGAATCGAAATATTAAAGTGTTGTGTTCACACTCGAATAATACTGAAATAGTTTTTAGATATGTTCATTTTCACACTAATATAATTTAGGCGAAAGTTTGTAAGTGTGTTTGTTACCTCTTTACGCTCAAACGGCTGGATCGATTTTGATTAAAGTTGGTATGGAGGTAGCTGACACCCTGGATTAACATATAGGCAACTTTTATACTGTAATCCTGAAAAAATGTAGCGGGTAAAGTGTGACATGACGTAGCTAGTACAATCATAAGCCTTATTTAAAATCTTAGTTGCAAATATACCGTGTAATAACGAACTTAAAAGCCATCGTAAGAGCTAAATAAAATATAAACAGCCAATTTTCTAAACATAACATACTATAACGTTTCAGGTGCTACAATAAACAAGAACATTTATCATACTAAAAGAACGTATCTCTTTGTTTCAGAATAAATATGACCTGAAGAAATCGAAAGGAAATCCAAAGATGAAGAATTGAATACACAAAGATGCGTAATGAAATCTCACTTGAAAAGTTCGCTGGCGAGGCGGTGAAGAAGAAAATGTACGGGGTCATTTCACAGAAATGTTTCATTGTGCAAAGTTTATAAAGTTGTAGTAATAATGTGTGAAGATACAGAAGTACTGAAATACAGGTGTCAGGTTGTGGGCCGGATTGTCAGTGAAACGGTGATAAAACGGGCGAGATAAAGGTTAGCATGACTAATGTTATTCTCCAGTTACTCCAGTACATTTCATAGTAAGGTAGTTAATAAATTTAGTCTGTTCCCAAATTTTGTGGAAATATTATATGACGAAAGAAAGTACCCATAGTAAATTTAGGGAGGAGGAATCATTCTGTAAAGTGTAGTTATAAGAGAAAATAAGTAAAGTAAATTACTTTAGGTTGGAAAAATCGCCCTGTATAATGTATAGGGCTAAGGTTGATTTTTCCAAAAATGGCTAAAGGGCCATAGCTAACTAAACTTAGTTGAGGGGCCTAGGGCTGATTTTGATGAAAAATATAAGAAAAAGATACATTATTTACACCTTATAAAATGAAATAAAAATTATTTTACTTCAATACAAATTAGCAACAATTTGCATGGTTAATATTACTCTAAATACAGAAACATTTTCTTCATCAAAACACTCATGTTTTAATAATATATTAAAGTAATCCAGTCTTTTTATTTTCGACTACAGAAAAAGTTATAATACCTCAAAAATTTGTCAAAAATAAGTAAAGCTTAAACAAGGAAAGTAATGAGAAGCCACATGTTTATTTTTATATTAAGCTGTCATTTGTTTTGACTCGGTTTTTGTTTTTAATAATGTTGTTATTATATGAACGAACTCTCGGAACACAAATAACAACAAAACATCACGCCTGTATTTCCCGAAGGAGTAGGCAGAGGTGTACAACCACAATTCGCCCCAAATTATAGATCCCAATTTAATAGAGGGCGAGCCTTTTGCCATCAACCGGGCACTTTAGACTCCGTGCTGCTACTGAGAACTACCTTACGAAAAACCGAATAACACTTTGTCCGACCCGGGATCCGAACCTAAGACCTTATGCTCAGCAGTCGCACTATGCGACCACTAAACCAACGAGGCAGACTAAAATAATGATCATAAGTTCTCAAATAAACTCTAGTTTCATTCTCTAGTTCAGCAGGGTTACTATGAACTTTTATTGCAAGTCATTTTCAGTTGTGGAAGCGAGACACCGTTGCGTGTAGTGTAAGCGGCATCTCACTTCAACAACGAAAAATGTCCTGCAATGCAAGCTCGTGGTAGCACCGCTGGATTAAGTAAAACAAGATTATTGAGTTATTTACATCCCTGTTAATCTTTGTTCAAAGATATTTAATAATGTTTCGTATCCTCCCAGAGGAAATTGAGTCAGAATCGCTTATCTCGTTATTGTATCGTATTTCATTCAAGACGTGGACTTTCAATAAATTACAATGCCGGCGACTTTTAGTCGTTTTTTGAACGAATTTTTTGTTGAATGTTATTTTTTAAACAGACATTTTGAATCTTACTAAATTTAACATTTAGACGTTCTCAATTAAGTTATAAAAAAATAATTGTTATTGTAATATTATTTAAAAAACTAAAATATAAAAAAAAAACATTAGTAACACCAAGCCACTTATTAGAGTGTGATTGTTGTGACACATTAAAAATTTGCCCTTAATTAAATTTAAAAAAATTATTTACTCACTATTAATGGAAAAATGTTATTATACTGTAGAAGATTTTTTGAATGATAATGATTTATAGGCGGTTAACACTTATAAATGTATAAAGACTGTTTAGAGATTTTTAAGACTGTTTCTTTTATGTTCTTTTTAATTATAAATTTTATAGTTCCTTTTCTCATGTAAGAGTTTATATTTGTTTTCTTCGTATGTTAGTAGTTTGTTATTTTGTATGATTTTTGTTTTTTTTTTTTTTTTTAAAAAATTTGTACGCCTTCACGGCAAAACATAGCGCACTAAACACACCCAAGATCTTTATGTAAATACCTATGTTTCACAAATAAACGATTCTGATTCTGATTCTGATTGTGTTTCTAGTTTTATAACATAACACGATACGTAGGATCTTACTTACGACCTTCAAGGTTAAGTATATCTAATCGCAACGAGACCGTGTTTTATGTTATATTTACGTCGTAACGACGTTTATCGCTTAAAAAGCGGTCCATTATTCACTTTACTTCAAAGTGTTTTTTGACTTGATGAAGCAAAAATATCGTTGTTGTTGTAAATAAATAATAGCTTGATAAAACTGTTAAAAATGGCTTAAAATATATCAGATTTACACTCAAAGGCCTAGTTTTAATCCTAAAAGACAGCGTAGATTCAAGTCTTCTTTTTCTATAAAATATAAATAAAAAATAAAATAAAATGAGTTTATTTCATATTATACTTGTTTTACATTGCTTGTCGAGTCTACATTTAAGCATGGTAAATGCCTGTAGTTGAAGGCTCCGCACTTCCCTATCTTATGACCATGTACATATATTATTTAAAAACCCAGAGGTACCTTACTCGAGCCATTAACTAGGATGCTAATTTTATTGGGACGGGCAAGCAAAGGCTTTTCTACGAAAGGGAATTGTATTCATAATCATAATTCATCACACATAAATTATTTTTTACCTGTCTGGACTTTAAAAGAGACATTGACCCCTGAGTTTGTTTCGGCGTTTCTTCTCAGAGGTAGTCAGTTAGGAAATGCCGACGCCATCTATCTAGTTTATAAAAAAATGTCGTGTAAAAGTGTTTTTTTAAGACCTATTTACAGAAATAAAATCATTTATCATTTATCATCTTTCTAATGCCTTGATTACGATGTTCATTATTAGCTCGAACTGTCCCGAAAGAAAAATGCCAGGATTGTAGCAAATAGAAATCCCTGGTTTCTGCCTAACCTACTGGGAAATAAGGGTGACTTTATGTATGTATATATTATGTACTGTCCCACTGAAGGGCAAATCCATTCATATCTTTCACCTGTCTCTGCCTACAGCTACTTGTCGCCAGCCTTTGAAATAGGAGTCCAGTTTGTCACGCCATCTTTTTCTCGGCCTGCCGTGAATACCTTCGATACTAAACATAATCTGTATTCCAGGCCACTACATATGGATCCCGAAAATTTAACCCACCACGCGGCACTGAGCGCGGTCAACGCGACTGTGAACGGCACGGTCGCGGAGACCGAGGACGATGGCTTGACGCACAGCATATTCTTCAAGCTAAGGGTCGCTGTGCTCCTGATCATCATTATCATGGCGGTGCTCGGCAACTTGCTCGTCATCGTCAGTGTTATGAGGCACAGGTATGTAATTAAAATTATGTCAAAACTGATCTGTGCTTTGATTATTAGTTTTATTAATAACCTTTAATGTTGTGAGTTTACAAGAATAATCTTCTTGAGTATTGATAACATAACTTTCTCGTTGAAAAACTTGCTCGACCAAAAACCACATAATTATAAAACAAATGATGTCAAACTAAAATTGGTCTATACGCCAGATGTTCCTAATTTAAACATCAATCTGTCAGTCAAACGTTTTGCTAATCTTCTACATTACATAAATAAAAAAGATATTGTTTATTTATTTATTTATTAACCATTAATGTACACATAAGAAATATTATAAAGAGAAAGAACATATAGATAGAGTAAGATAGTACAAAGGTACTGCTTATTTCATTGAAAAATTTCTTCCAGCAGTCCTGCGAAAGGAGAAATAAATTTGAAATGAAGACGACATTGTGTAGGACAGATAATATTACCAAGAGTGCAAGAAAATAAAATAAAAATACATGAATATAATACATACAGAAATACAAATAAATATAAACTATATTATATACATGTTATTTTACGTGAAGAAAAAGATCGAACAGTTGATATTTTCCGTGTAAACTATTTTGTCGACTAATAAGTTAGGACTGCCAAAAACTCGATAAACTAAGAAAAATAAATGAATGAGATTATAGCTAACCCTCAGAATAATAAGTCATTTATAAGAAGAAAGTTTTAATACTCCATTATTAAACGAGGATTGGCCAAATTAAACTCACAAGTATAATTAATGAAGATAACTGTCTGTTAGGCATAATAATTTCAAAATTATACCATCAAAGTCAAATTAAGTAAATCTTAGCTTAAGTGGGGTCATCTTACTAAGGCGAGCCGACCTGCGTTTGGAAATAATTAAGTGTATTTAATTAACGAAGTCAAATAATTCCGTACACATTATTTAATCATTAAACTTAATATTTGGTATTTCGCTTTTTAAAAGCAAATCACGATGAGTAGCTCTTAATTTATGATTAATTTTTTTTTATTAAAGATGTTGAATGATGAAATTACAAAAATGAATCGATAAAACATCGATAGTTCCCACACAATTTTTTTGGCAAAAAGGTTTTTTATTAAGCTCTTAAATGGACTAAATAGATTTCAACCTGATTCCAAAAAGGTTATATAAAAATGGAATAGAGAATACTTATATATCTACCTAATTGGGTCCTACGAGTTATGTCGATAACATAAAGTCTAAAGTTCCCTTCAAGTCACCATTCGTAAAGTGGCTGTATGTGTACTAGTATATGTTAGTAATAACAATATAAATCGTCTTTACGTGTTGTTGAATAAAATTCTGTATTAAAATGAAAAATACGGGCTAAATAGTAAATTTTTTACCTATCAGAGCAATTAAAAAGAACACTACACCATATAAAAATATCCTTTCTGCAGCTAGTTTTGCTGGAACTCACACTCACCATAATATAACCCTTAAAATGCCTCCCGCGTCGCGTGCTTGAACCAGGCCGTCGCGCGTCGTTAGAACTTTCGTCCAAGCAATCAAAAGTTCCCTCCCCTTTTCTTACATCAGTTTATTCTGATAAAGTACTAGTCGGGTTGGACAAATTACTTTATTATTCAACGACGTTTGACCCGAGGCTTTCGATTATGATATCTTACCAATTGTAGCATTCCAAGTCTAAGCATTTCATCTTGCCCAAATTCTTCATTAAATTGTTCTGAAGGAGGTAAATTTTGTCATGATTTGATAATTCTATCAAGTTTAGCAACGGAATATTGCTGTTAAATTTTTTTAAGTTCCAAAGTTATGTAAGTACGATTTAAAAGTGTCACTTTTTCATCGAGCTGAGTAAAAACATCTTGCTTCTGTCAAACTGTCCCTAACTCTCGTATCAGTGCCAAATATACACCTTAATCCTTCACGTTCAGAAAATAAAGGCGTTTTTAGTATTGTCAAAACAACAACAGGCTTTTAATGTGTTATTACAATAATTTCCTAACTAACTAAACGTTATCACAGGCATGGATGGATAAAATTACTCACGAGTGTCGTAAAAAGTACAGTAAATCATATTCCACACCCTTATTCATTAGGTTCATCAACTTTGATAAAATTGCCTTAAATATAATTCTAATACTTCATTGTTAAACTTTATCTTTTTCACTGTAACACCCATTACTTTGTTCGTCAACAGGAAACTCCGCGTCATAACCAACTATTTCGTCGTTTCCCTCGCGTTCGCCGATATCCTTGTCGCCATGGTGGTGATGCCGTTCAACTTCAGCGTCCAGTTCTACAACAGCTGGCAGTACGGACCCACCATATGTGACCTCTGGAACTCCTCTGACGTTTACTTCACTTCGACATCGATATTGCACCTGTGTTGCATATCAGTGGATAGATACTACGCTATTGTGAAACCATTGAAATATCCTATCAAGATGACAAAGAAGGTTCGTTTTTTGTTTTGTTCAATCACATTTTATCTTCGCTCTTCTAAACACAGGTTACCTTGTAACCTATCTAGATGACCAATAGTAGAAACGAAAAAGGACTATACAATGTTATGCTTGTGTAACTTGTAATGTGTTCTAGAAAAAAACCTATTTCTAAGACTTTAATTTTATTATACTCTTTATTCTCTTTTGCGTGGAATCAGATTGTAAGATCGCTCATAAAAAAAATTGGTGCACTAATTTAAATCATGTTACTGGATTCAGCAAGATACCTATCTGGTATTGTTAAAATTAATTTAAATCCGTTCGCTCAACGGGAACAAGACAGCTGAAATAATTAATGGAACGTTAATATACATCACGAATTGTGATGGTTTAACTAAATGAGCTGTTAATCTGAAATTCATAAACATCAACGTTTAAGCAATCAGCCATAATATAAATCATCCGAATGAATAATACATTCACAATGAGTCGGCAGTTGCGAATTCATAATTATTGGGAGGTAATTATGAATTTATGATTTCTTCATTGTTCGGAAAAATTCACATTGAGTAAGATCAGAATATTTAATTTTTGGAACTTTTGCGTTGTCAGAACAGAATAAACGCTTGGATTTGCAGAATATAAATTTTATATTAAGGGCTTGCGGATAATTGAAGGGTGATGAATATATTTTACAAACCTCATGAACCGCAAAAATCTTTTGATCCAGCATACTTTGTAGTATTTTCAGTTCAAATATATTACTATCATTTCCAGTAGGTAATTACTATAATATAGATTGGAAAACTACGGAATTATTTCCTACGACAAATTTAAAAATATGTATTCCTTAAATATTTCCACTTCAATGTACCATAAATTAGGTTTTTTGATGATTTTCATTTATTTCAGATGGCTTTCGTCATGTTAGCAGCAACGTGGTTAAGTCCAATCACAATATCGTACGTACCGATATTCATGGGCTGGTACACAACCAGCGACCATTTGAAGGTTCAGAGAGCTGACGAGTGTGAATTCAAGGTCAACAAACCGTACGCGGTCATATCCAGCTCCATCTCGTTCTGGATACCATGCACCATAATGTTATTCACATACTACGCTATATTCAAAGAGGCGAATCGACAAGAGAAGAATCTACACGCAAGAGCTGGTAATGCCATGCTCATGCACAGACATTCTCGTGAAGTGGGCGACAAAAATGGCGCTCTCCATATCAATGCGACAACACCCACCAAAGATAGAAATATCCTCAAAATGAAAAGGGAGCACAAAGCAGCGAGGACTCTCGGCATCATTATGGGTGCTTTCATCCTTTGCTGGCTCCCTTTCTTCCTATTCTACGTGTCAACTTCGTTGTGTGACTCGTGTAAGTGCCCAGAAGTTATAACAGCGATCATGTTTTGGACTGGTTACTTCAATTCGGCGTTAAACCCGATTATTTACGCGTATTTCAATAGAGACTTTCGTAATGCGTTTAAGAACACATTGGCGTGTGCGTTCTGTAGTTTCTGTAGGCGGAGTGCATCGGATTTGGATGCTATGGAACGGTTAGATAGAAGAGGTTCCGCGCAGCTGAGGGTACCAGTACCTTCAAGAAGAACATCAGACTTAGCATCGCTTTGAATATCACCAAAGTGCGAAGTGACAGCAGTTTGAGAGGCCTAGTAAAGTCTCAACGAAATATTTAAGGACTTTCGTGTACTTATTCCCAAAGTTGATGTGATTTATTTAAAAAATCGTCGTGTTACGTGTAAATTGTATAGTAGGTACATACGTTTTGTATTTAGCTGTATTTCTTATTTGCAAAAATGAATAATACTATTCATTTTGCAATTAGGTCATTTTGATAATTTATGGTAATTATCAATTCTAAACCAAAGAAGTTTATGTTTCTAAATTTTTAATGGTTTAGGATATTTTTTACTAGCACAAACGGATATGTTTCCTTTTTAATTTTGTTATTAAGATTCATTAAAAATCATTATTTATTTATAATTTTAGTTAAAATGTAGGTACATTTTTTAAATGGTAAAAATACAGATTTAATTAATCTGCAGGCGATAAAAGCCTTAGCAATATCAAGTACCTAATAAATTTAGTATTCACTAGTTGAGATTTTAATGTCTGAAGCTTAAAGTTTATCTGTAACTGTGTCATTAAACGAATATAATGCAAATAACTGTAATGTGCAATATTATAGTAAAAAATGTAAATATTTATTAAACTCATAAAATAAAATAAATTTATACAATAATTTAGGGCAGTTACCATAATTATTGTGTAGCTTACACTACTGAACTGTAAAACATTTACTTTAACTGTTTAATTTTTTTTATCGATGTCATTTTTAGTTTCGTTCACATGTCCAAATAATTTGGTTGTTAAAAAACCCATTCTAAAATATTGTATGATAGAATCATTCCATACTAAAACATTTTATAGTCATTTCTGCCCCCTTACAGTGAACTCTTAAAACAGGGCAGTTTACGTTGTTAAAACGAGACACCGCTACGTGAAGTGTAATGCGGCGTCTCGCTTTCACAACGCTTTAAGAGTTCATAGTAAGGGGGCTGATAGTATAATTATAAATAAGGTAGG
This sequence comes from Abrostola tripartita, assembly GCA_905340225.1. Classification (NCBI taxonomy): domain Eukaryota; kingdom Metazoa; phylum Arthropoda; class Insecta; order Lepidoptera; family Noctuidae; genus Abrostola; species Abrostola tripartita. The sequence continues at coordinate 3,225,219 of HG996508.1, read as the reverse complement.
ACGTTTTATATATTATGGGCCTAAGTATAGATTTTATTTATTAAAAGAGGCCAAAGTGTTGTAAATATTAGCAAATAGTACGTAATAAACTAAATTATTATTAGTTTAAAAAGTGTAGTTTTAGTTAAGATAGTTAGATTTAAGGTATAGTAATGATAATGAAGTCATCATCTAATTAATAATTTTCATTAAAAAGTAATGTTATTGATCATAAAAATACATCAATATTTAATTTTTAAGTAGACAAGTAATAAATGCATAAATAAAATATTGGTTTATATCATAACTAAATGTAAAACGACGCTAATAAATAAGTTACAATAATACATCTGCAAAATAAATAGAGTTTATGTTTTGTATGATTTTTGGATTACATTTTTTTTCGCAAAATTTTTTCATTACAAATTAAGCATCATTTTGACAATTTGTTTTTTATTTTGTAAAACATTATTAATTGTAACTACATTTCATGTATATAAATTAATGAATAGTCAGAATTGTAGATAAATATTTTAGTCGTAAACTAGGAATAACAGTCACTTAGTATTAATAATTTTATTTAAATTTAAATAGGAAGATACTATAATGGGGACAAATAACGCTTCAATAGAGAAAAAAAAAAGGATTTTAAAATAATTATTATTGTCGTGCTACGGTAAATAACAAACCTGTTAGATTTGATGTGTCAGTGTTGTGTCGAAACTCATCGTTTTTAATAATCATAGTTGTATGGAATTACTAACTTGACTAATTATGGCACTGTCTGCTTTTTCAGTACTTTCGACTTCAAAGACTTTGGCAATATATTTGTTTGTTAGGCCACTATAAATCTCTTTCATTATGCTTACAACCATTTTAATTATTTCTTATAATCAAGTAGTAGAAAGCTCATTTACATCCTATAGAACACAGTAATTTTCAAATGTGCAAGATTGTGTTTGGATGCTTTTGAGTGAAGGAATGTGTGGATGTTTGTAAATCGATCACTTTTTGGCTTAAATGCAATTAAGATTCAAATTAAGAAATGGATGATTTAATATGTATCCATGCTCCTGTAAGCAACCTTAGACAACAGCAGTAAAAATACTAGACGTATGGTTCACTACCTATTTTAGGGTATAATTAAGTGTATTCACTTCTCAAATGACTGTAATTATTTATTATCTTACTTCTGTATCCTTTGTCTTTGATGAAGTCTGGACTGAGCACTTATTATTTCTTCTTCCAATGATGATATATCTAATATTTATTTCTGTCGTGTCAATGTCCATGTTATCCATATTAGCTTGTATTTCCGCGTCTCATCTACGGTGAATTGTTGTTTGAAAATTAGGAGGGATTTTTCTAAAGGAACTTGCCTATAATGATTGCTGTTCCAAAAATTGTGGCTTTGCCACTAATGCTACATTTTTTTACCTACATTGTACTCTTTTTGATTTCAAAATTCTTAATTTAAATTCAGTAACTATTATAACAATAAACGTTTAATTACCTTTTTTATATGTCTGAACTCTGAAGATACAAACTTAAATAAATTTGAATTATATGGCCGCCGACAAATATTTTAAACGTGTATTTGTAGTCCATTAAAGGCTACATTTACAACGCTGTTATTTAGATAACTACTCGAATAAATTACTTGTATAATCTCCTATTGTTCAAACAACAATTTGCAATATCAAATTTCGCTATTGTAAATTCAATGTGTCTTCCTTTTGAATAAGTAATGTAGGCTCAAAATATATGTAAAAATATTAGATGAAATTAGCTTGTAAAAATTTAGTAACAAATACTATATAACCAATTTTTAGAGTTACAGTATGTGTATTATTCTAAAAAGGCACATGCGGGCTGTAATTGTAAAAAAACTAATAATAAATGGTTGTGACTTCTATAGCTATTACAACTAACTTTCTAACAATATTAATCATATCTGAAAGAAATATTTATTTCCAAAATTAACCCTGTTTTTCTAAAGTTTACTGAAATTTCTACTGTGTATTATTCGAATTTTTAAACATCCATTTTATGAACTTGGCTAAATCTACCTTTTGTAGTTTTATCGGTAAAAGGACAATGCCCACTTCTGGACCCAGCGTGTTACACACATAACAAATCGCGGGGAATATCCAATATTCTATGTTAAATCAAACGTAACTAAATTAACAATGGCAAAGTATAGAAAATAAATAATCAAAATGTTCGAATTTTAAAACAAAGTAACATGATCAGAAAGGTTAGAGTGTTAGAGTCCTTATACTTGCAAAAGTCTTGTCAAAAATTATAAAATAGCTTTGAACTAAAGTGAGGTTATGTTAGAGATTTATTTTAATTCTGCCATTGTCAATCAAACAGAATCTGAGGCAGCTTAAAGCTGATATTGTTATATAACAAATGACTCCAATTTTAAACTTGTAACGGTTCATCTAATTTTGGGCCTCACGATGTTTGGAAAATGGGCGGTGTCCTTTTAAATCAAATCTATTTTCTTTCTTTTAAATAACATCGATTTTCTTTTGAGATCCGTCCATTAATTTGTTTAATCCATTGTGATCTTTTTCCACTAGTTAACCTATTAGCTTGTTGTGATTTTGAAATAATATGTGTTAGAGATTCGTAGACGAAATCAATGTGAAGTTTCAGAACATAATTATATGTAAATAAAATTCAATGTTTGTCAGTTTTAAAAGTGTAGATATTAATGACGATTTATACTAGATTTTTATTTTACCAAATAGTTACCAATTAGCAGTTACTGAACTAGTGAAATAAACAGCAATATTATGTAATTTAAAGAAACCATACGTATTAATAAGTAGATCAGTGTATAGAATAGTTTCTTCAACATCTATTTGCATCTTATAAATCTTGTTTTGTGAGTTTTTGATGCAAACGTATTATTGTTTCGTTATAACCGGCCGTATTTGCTCGAAATCCGAATTCGGATTCCGTAGGCAGAAAAGTTGTTTCGGAATTTCGTTCGATTTTACTTTTAAAACCGACCAGTCGTGCGGTCCGAATGTTCCATTCTGAATGTAACACTTAGTAGAACGTAGTTCGAATAAAATCTGATGTATGAATATGTAAGTATTTTGAAATAAATTACAATCACTGAATTCGAATGATTTGATTCGAAAACCAAATAAGGATTTCGAGTTTTTACGGCCATTCTTAGAGATTTATTAAAGTTTTGAACTCGTTTTAATAATTTATCCGTTGTATCCTATGATAATGTGATAGATAAATCATCGTTTGTGATTTTATTAAATGTTACATCACAAATCCTATTATTATATTCGTCTAATCTAGTTTTATCAAGGTTTAACTAAAATTATATTTAATTTATTTTGTAAAGTTGTAAATATTTTGTTTATTGCCATACGTGATAAAATTTAGAGAAATATAATTAAATTATTTAACGTATTATTATTACTATTATAAAATTGTTTAAATTATTTGAAAAATAATGATGCGTGGTGCGACTTTAACCTTTAGGTATGTACCTAATATGTGCGTGTAATCAAATGCTTTTTGCAAAATAAACGAAAATTGTTTCGTATATAATATTTTGGAGTTTTTTTTTCGTCTCTCCTTACAATTCATTTGCATAAGCTACCAGTCGCCACTTCTTCAGCGTTAGCCACGAATACTTTTGTAAAGTTGGCTTCAGTATTTCCATTTAACGAAAAAACATCTAGGTACCTATTCTTTAGTACTCCTAAATAGATAATTTCCTCACTAAAATTCTAATTAGAATCAAACCCAACTAAAAGCAAAATCTTCAAGATATTACATAAGTACAATAAAACCGGCTGTCTAGGCAATATAATGGAATTCATCAAAATAGACAAACTTAATACTATTATCTGAATTTAAGACCTAACTTTAAGCCTGGCCTTCAAAACTTGGATAGTAAAGTTTATGACTGCATTACTCATGTCCAAGGCTGTTTTATCTGTTTTGATGTAAACTTTGAGACTGTTTCCAAAACTTGGATCTGCAATGTGGGGGAAAATTACTTTGTTGAAGTAAATCTTTGGTTTTCAATGTACACCGTCATGTTATTTTTTTTGGTTTAGGATCATCATAATGACATGTATTTGTATACCAAATATAGGTAGGTCAAATGGAATGTTGAAAATAGAGAAGAGTGGCCTTTGCTCCACCGACAAGAGCAAAGCTCTTTGCAAGAAGAACTGTATACATATACGTATTATTATAATTGCATATAATTATTAAGTTAATAGTCCAAATGGGATTTAGTACTCTAGACACTATTTTCTCTTCGTTCGGGAAAGCCTAATAGAATCCTTCACATAAAATATTCCGATCGAAAAAAATCACCGCTCATCATAAATCCCATTTTGCGGTGGCACAGTGATATCTGATTGAATACGCACCGGTTAGATGCTTCTAACCATAAGAACATATTTTCATGCATCAATCTGGATTATCCTTAGGAGAAACTAACAAATAATCATCATCCAAATAGTTCGAATATTTTCATGAATTTGATTTAGTTCGCCAATTAATAGCGCAATAGCTTTTGATGTTAATGCCAAGAATTGTGAAATCATATCCTGTATTTGATTTATTTTACGTAGGTTTACTTGGAATACTAAGACTAGGAAATTATCTGTCTTACGTACCTGCTTTATTACTGTCCAATATAAATAAGCCAATATGACATTTCTAAAATTGTGTTTACTCAAAATGTAAGATAGTAAGTATTCAACTTTTAAAAATATAATAAAGAGATAATTATGAGAAAATAGACTAATTTTAATGGATTAGCTGGAAGGCAGTTCTGGCAAACATACTTTACTCAGATCGGTTATTCTCTAGAGAAAGGCAAGCTGTAAAACACATGTGACATTTTTTATACATGAAGAATTTATTTATTTATTGCAACAGTATAATTTATCTATAAACACATGTGTTCATATAACTATCCTTAAAAATATAGTAGAAGTATAAAAAAAAAACAATTTAAAGCAGTAAGCAGATATTAGTGACAACTGTGAGTGAAGTTAAAAGAAAAGATACCTAAAAAAAACAATGATAATGTTATGGTAAATGAATGACACAGTTTTATACCAAGATCGCTAGTCAGTAAATTGTCACCGGCACTAGTCGTATGATAATTAAAGTAAAATGTATCCCATCAAAAACATATCTGTAAAAAAACCAAGTCGTGCAACTCAGTTTTTCAACCGTAAAAAGTTGTGATTAAAGTAAAATGTATAATCATATCCCATAAACCCATTCCCGAATACTCCTCTCTTCCATTTTAATCAAATTTGACAGCTGTTACTACTGCCGCGGCACCGCAGAATATTATTATGTAACCACATTATATACTGAACAATGAGCACTTTATGACCGACAACGCATTAATGCATGCCACCGCGTTACGCAAATTAATGCAGTTTCGTAATCAAAATGTGAAGTTAGAATATTTGTGGCAGTTAAACTAAAAGCTGAAGAATTTGATCTGGTTTGAATAGTATGAGATTTTTTTTCAATCTCTATGTAGTAAGTAGGTAGTGTATTTTTTTTAATATTAAATGGTAAAGAAAAAGAGAGGCATACCTAGCAGTGGGTGATACCAGGATGAAATGATGATGGTGGCTTATTTAATCTTACCTACAATTTGACTATACAATTCAATTCCTAAACTCTGACACTAGGTTGTTCATCAACCATACAATAAGAAAGAAAGATCATTAGCATAATCAGTTTTTTACTCCATCCTTAATAAACCTATCTGTAATAGCAAATCTGATTTCGTTTACATTATTTTATGATTTTAAATAAAAATAAAAACCACAAAGTATAGGTAATCAAATAAAAGCTGCGTATATAATTTGAATGTGTTAAAATACACAATGCCCCACTTCAACCCGACTTATAAATATTATAAGCCCATTTATATTTCAAAAGGGTTGGTAAATGAGCATTATGTGAAAAAAATCTGTTTAAGTACGTGAAAGATATACCAATATGTTTTTGTATGAGCGGCCAAAAACCTTCATTTAGATATTTACAAATAGGCAAGTGCCCTAGAATAGTACCTTGAGGCATTCCAACGAAATAATTTTTGTTTACAAAATATCATTCATTTTCATCACTCGGTATTATTTTCTTGCATATCAGAATACAGAACAAACCAGAATCCATGAACGCGCACAAAAGTGAGGCTATACCAATCGCTCTAAAACGGAGTAATTGCCGAATCGACCGATTTGACATTTGATTTACATAGATCTAGCGCATTGTTGAACCGTTTTACATGCTGCGCATTTCATTCGATTTTGCCGTCCTGCGTAATGCCAATGCGAAAAACTGCAGTCGGGCTTATAAAAAAACATATTAGAATTACATTTCATTTGGACACAGTGCACGGAAAGGGGAAAGGAAGGAAAAATGGCTGAACGCGGGGCCTGTGCCTTGCATATTAATCAGTTTTTAACAGTATCGATATAAAAAACAGTGTCAGTAATGTAGTAAGAAAACACATTTCTAACAGACCGAAAAAAATAGCTTTTTATATCGGACTATACAAGAAACAATAATTTTAAATGACATATTAATGTACATATATAGATTGAATGCTGGCAAGTTATTCGGTACAGCCATTCCACAAGATTTTAATTTGGTACTACTAGAAAATATAAATCAGACGATACACTACAATACAAAAAGAAATGTCCATCCCATCGGCATAAATTTCGAAAAACAATGTATCTTTAGAACAGTCCTCCTAAAATTATCTTTCAGTAACGAAGTGAACCTTACTACTATTGTTATAAAGGCTACAAAATAAAATTTAAATTGTAAATTTTTCTCTGCTTTAGTAGAATTTCTCGTCCGAACATTTATCACTTGTCAGCTTTCGATTGCTTTTTAGTTAGATACATATTAAGTTTAAAGTAATAGTATTTTCCATACATTTTTTCTGTTAGGTAGGGAGGTTTTGAATAATTTAGGTAGATTTTATATTTTCATCAAAGAAGGTGATTTCTGGGGTCGCCGTTTTCAAAATCGACAAGGAGGTCGTTAAGGACAAGGAGGATACATTTTTTTTCATAATTATTGAAAGATTTTTTTCTGATACATTGTTCGGTCATCGTTTTATTCAGTGCTACTTAGATAATCACAGTTTAGAAAAATTCAAGATGATAATTATGTGGGGATTATGGCAACCCCCCTCCCTTCTGAAAGGGGGAGGCCTTTGTCCAACAGTGAACGTCTTCAGGCTGATCAGGCACGCAGGATGATGATGAATTATGCAGAACACCAAAAAATATATTTATGAAATATTTCCATTTTATGTTTTTCTAATATTTTATCCCCTTGTTTCTATACGAGATGCTAACAGGTGCGTTTTTCGACCCAGTTTATTTGGAGTTTTTAACAGGCGAGTGCTATTTGTGTAATAAAAAAAAAACATTTTACAATCGGAATTTCTATGTTGTACTTGCCAATACCATCATCGATGTTTGTTGAAACCATGTTAGAATATTATACATTAAGGGAGAGAAAATAACATACTGTGACAACTTATTTAAAATAGCCCTCAAAATTTTAAATGGTGCCATTGACGTGCCAGACATCATAAATCTTCTCAAATGCAAACTAGTCCTCATAAGAGTAAAGAAGCTGGAAAATGGATCAACTTTTTGACAATAAATCAATTTTCCCAAAAAAACTTGGTATTTATGACCCCTACTAACAGTTCCTACGAGCAAAACCAACAAAATAATACAGATAAAATAATTTAGAATTCAATACACGTAGAATAAAATGATAATACTGCTGGAACCAAACCCGACGACGTAAATAAACAACTGATACAGTTCTACTAAACTTGTAACACTAATCTTGCTTTATTTGCTGAAACAGGAAGTTTGTTACCAAAACCACTGTATTTAGATATATTATGATTTCCAATAGCATTAGCAAGGTATATTCTGGACTGAATTTCCGTCCATTAACGAAATCAAAGCAGGCAGAAGCCGCTCGTTTACGTAAATAAGGCTTACGTCATATTTATATAAGAAGTATGTTTGTGTGTCTGTTAACAGAAACGCGTTGTTTTTACGGGTAATTTGTCTTAAATGCAATTTTCAATTTCACGATGGCTATGTAATGGTTAGTGATGTTTTTGAGTCCTCCTTGCAATGAATGTTTTGGGTTTCTTTAAAATTCATATTGTTCCCCTGCACTAAGGCTTAAAGAATAAATAATTTCAATACAAAATAAAAAAGATTCCAACAAATTGAGAACCTCCTCCTTTTTTGAAGTCGGTTAAAATGGAAACATAAAATTATCAAGATTCAAAATATGTTTTATTAATTAGGTAAGTTTTGACCGTAAGGCGGTTAAAAGACAGAAGCTCATGAACTAACACAAAATAACGTTGATAGTGCTAGAACAGAGACTAGCTCTTGTCCTATACCAAGGCAACTGCTGTCCGCGTTTCAAATATCTGTTGTTCAAATCCAGGATTTGATCGACTTGAGCCGTATTTCTACCAAAGTTAGCCACCACTAAGGCGTGATCGATTGAGGACCTCCAAATTGTCAACGTTACACATTTCAAATATGATTAGTATGATGACAAAAAATAAACTAAAACGAAGCAAAACCACGAATCGCGGCTAGCCACAAAATATATAGACTACATGATAGCTATTTATATCTCTATTAAAATACTGTGGCAACTGGAAACTAATGTACTTGGATTATGTCCAATACCCCAATGTTATGGACCAATGTCGTTCCTTGATACTCTATACACAGTAAGAATTAACTATTGGTTTGATAAACAAAGTGGGATTTGATCAAAACAATGAATCAGTGAATCTACTTTTAGATGGCTTCTTTGTTTACGAAGTAAGCTTTCTTCGAGAGCTATTAGGAATCATACACTACATATTAATAAACAATTTCCAATGAGTCTCATGTAATACACGGCAATTGTTTTAAAACTATTTTGTCTTCTTCGTTAACAACCATAAGGAGGCAATCAAAAACAAGCAGAATGTAATCGAGACTCAATTCAAGCAACTCTTATATCATAAATGGTCCAACAAAACGATATCATTGGTCTAGGCTCTAGGGATTACATTTTATCAGTCCAATTGGTATATTTTCCTTCTAGAATATCCCTCTACCCTCCAATCACAAAGTAAAAACTCCAGATAAAAAAAAATCTTGAGCTACTGTGTTAAGAGCTACTTTAAACCCCAGATATAAAACAAAATAATGTAAGTGTTGGCTATAATTGAGGGATAAGCTTTGAATAGCTAAGAAAATGTACAAACAAATTCGACTGGAAATTCTGCTTTGGCTTACCAAACGATATATCCGACGCAATCATACCGATACACGACCTTTCCCTTAAATCCCTTCCCGAAGTGACAGAACACAGAAAACCTATTTCTAAAGAGTCAAATATATTTTCAACACGCATCCGGCAGGGTCTGACATTGATGTAGGGTCCAATTAAATCCAAGAGCGTGTGACACAGACGTTGTCATAATCCGCTTGACAAACTGACCCTTGAGACCGTTACAAGCTTTTTTAAGTAAAAGAAGTTAAAGGAATAACATGTTGTCGTAGTATTTTTTTATTGCTTAAGAGAGGTCTGTGTCATATTTATTTATTTTTCTATCGTTGACTTTAAGAAGTTCTAATATTTGTGGATTTTGTTTATAAAACTGCTACTAGTCAAGCCATTTATGATTTTTGTAAATCTATGTAGCCGGGAAGGCTTTTAATCAAAAAGTGTAAGGGTTGTTGGTTTCAGTGATGTAAGTAATGTGTAAAAGTGATATCCACCTAACGGTAACTGCTAACATTAACGACTACTTGCAAAAAAATCCCCGCTTCATTAGATCCAAAATAACCTCTTCTACTGAGCACACAAACCGGTTTACAAACATGAGGAGTGACTGGAAAATCTAGCGCAAACATTATATCATAATGCAAGCATATACAAAAGTTAATTCCACAATTTATGAAAGTTCCAAGCTCGTAACAGCCACGACACGTACCGTAAATTACCCCTTAAAGGGAAACTAATCGCAGAACGTAAGTTCCACGGTGAAGGGAGGTGTAATATGGTTAACCTTTTGCAACATCGCCCAGGGGAGAAATCTTTTATGGTGCTCGTTTAAATTGGGTTAGGAAATTTGGTTGGGATGTTTTCTTTATTTTTATTAGCAGAATTTTCATATAATATTTACGGATAATCAGTTTTCTTAGGTCAATACAAAGAAGCAGCGTAAGGATTTGTTGGAATTGTATTTTCTGAATGAATGAAAACAGACAGTAAATATACATGACCATTTTGTTATATTATATATTAAGTGCCAGGAGAAGGATCCCAACGACCAAAGTACCATATAGTTTGAAAAACGGAATTTCAAATAGATCGTAACTACGAGATTGGCATTCAGGAACTTTCATATCACTTTCCCTTCAATATCACTCCTGTATGAATGGAAATTGAACCTCTAAAGAGCTGTAAACAATTCCAATCGTTTAAGAGAGAAACTTCAACAATTTTGGGTTCACATGATCTGAATGACTGCATCTCAGCAGAAGAACGTTGAAATTGCTAGCTACAGGCTATATAACAATTCTTCAGGTATTAAAATGGTATATAAAATACCTTTTTAATTTTATTATGGATAGAATAAAATCGCAAGTTGAACGTAGATGATATGGACACAGGGCCCTGCAAGCTGAGTTCCAGAACCTATCTATGGCATGTTGAAGACTGTGGATGATGAAACTACTTCTATAAATATAGTCGTCGGGCTTAATACAAAAAAATTACGTTTATAACATAATGATCACCATAACTAATCGTCCTTCGCACATTGTCAGCATTTAAAGTATAATATGTTGGTTAAATTAAGGAATTTTATGCGAAATTTTACAGAATCAAAATGTCGAAACCTTGTAATAATGTAGTATTTCTAAGTATAAATTTTAATACCATACCTTCCCTCATATCTTTTCTCGCAAAACGCTTAAATTTCTTGGCCTTAATCCAATCTCTCTTACGCGACAATAGACGACAGGGGACGAAATTAAACGTACCTTACTTAAAGCTCTTAATTAATAATTATTCTGTAACTTATTGTAAGTACGGCAGGTACCGGTTGTTGCTCCCTGGAGTAAGCAAGTTATATAATATACGAAAGCTCTTGGAGTGGAGGTATTTTCTTATAATAAGAATTTTAATACTTGTCAAGCCGAAAAATGTTGGATACTTGGAGGAAATACATTTATGGATAACGAGGTTTCTCAAATATTGCTTTTCTTCCATCTTTACATGTTAGTTTTATGAAAACACAATTGAAATAACACTAGTGAACTTAATAAATATTTCGAAATGCAATTTAGATAATGTCCATAAAAATATGTTATAGGTACCATTAATAAATCTAATTTTTTGTGCCTAGAGAAGAGTTGATTTATTACATGAATTAAGTTCAGGTCTCTAAGTATATAGAGCCCCATACATCACAATTTGTCACTCCCTCCAATCAGCTAAAAGGAAATCGCACTTAACTGCACTGGAGTACAAATGCTAAAGTATTTTTTGCTTTTTTATCCAAGTTGGTCTGGAATCCGATCTCAGTAAAGTTAGAAAAAAAGTAAACTAAAGTAATTTCAAATTTAAGTAGGTATTATTCGACATGTTAATCCAAAGACGTATTAAAAGATAAAAAGGAGAGTAATTTAAAAAAAAATTGGAAGTAAATTTCACTTAGTTATTTCTTTTCATACGTCAGCAATTTTTTCCATTTTAATAGCCACATAATGAATTTACCTTCTTAAGAAAATTAGGATATCATTGACGCATTTAATTACGTGGTCTTGCAGAGATAAAATAATCAATTAAACTTATCAACACATTTTAAAATCATCCTTACCAGTAAAACTTTTCGATTTGATGAAAGCCCCGTACCAAGTCTAATTTTTAATCCCTTAAACTCTCCCTTGTTCAATGAATCAAAGTCATACCTACGTAAAGTTACGACATAAATTTTACGAGTAGGACAAGATACTAGGACTTATAGCTTGACGTTTATGAGCCTTAATAACTTCAATTCAGATAACTCAAAGTTTGAATTCTCAACGAAAACTTGAACATGTACGGCGTCTGTTTTTTGTGAGATTCAAGAAGTTTAAATTGTGTTTTGGATAACATTTGAGGATAATGTTAGAATTTTATTTGTATTTTAACTTTGTGCTTTGGTATTCCTAGAATTTTATTTCTGAAAATTACTAAAAAAAAAGCATTTTCAGTCAGTTTTCAATAAGTAAGTACCTACTGTTATTTGTATAATATTTTTATATAATATTTTATTGGTTATGGTTGTCCCTGGCTTATTACTAACTTAATATAACTATTAACTGTTAAATAAACGGTAAATATTTTCTCAATATTTTCTATTTTGTAATCATGACCTCTTTATTTTGGCCAAAAAATAGTGAGACAAATTTTGCTCTAAATTGTAGAAGGACGTCGTACAGACTTCGGAAGGAAATATTTATTGGAAAGAAATGCAACCAATAACATTTCCTAAGGCACGCAGAACGTTAACAGCGAACGTATCAAAGACGGCGTCAGAAAACTTTTGATACCCAATTTCCAAAGTACTTTTTCTTGTTAGTGAACCATGTCGTTGGCGATGGGCCACGAGATTCGCGACTTTAAACTGTGATTAAACCTAATTGTTACATACATGAAGAGTTTTAATTTTTAGGTTATTCACATTTTGTTGATGATCATTTATAGTAATAGGTATGTGTGGCGAGACTATTGTCATTTATCGGACTCAAAACGAACACTTGACTCACTTCACTATTGATGAGAAAGATTGTTTTAATTATCTATCCCTCACTTGATTATTATTTCGTTCTAATAAATGCCTACCTAAAAAGCTTTAAGTAGGAAAATATATTTATGTTGACTTTTAAAAAATCTATGATAAAAACTGTATTATATACCTACAAACTTTAGATGTAAACTAAATGCACTGAAAGTATAAATCTACCAGAGTTAAACACTACCGGTAAACTACTAAACACGGATAGAGTAAGTTTGTTCGCTCCCTGCTTTTTACTACCGAGAAAATTAAAAGAAAACTTCGAGTAGCTTCAGGTTAGCTACGAGGTAATTTAAATCGACCTAGACTCTGTAGGGTAGGAAGTAATAAAAATGGGTTGGAATGTATAACTAATATATTTTCTTCTTAAAGAATAGTGGAATAAGAGCACGGTAAAATCGTAAAATTTATGGCGTCACTTTTAATAATATATTTCCACGTTTAGTTTTCATTTTTTTCAGTTTAATCTTTTAATTAACCTGCAATGTTTGTTAATTGGTTTGTTCAGGACTAATTCAATTAAATTTTTACAAAAAAAGTCCTCAACGGTAAATAGTCACAAAATTTTGTAAACGCATTGTGATAGCCCGTTTTAATGTCCACCGTGACTTGAATGTTTGTTTTTTTATAAAAAATGACTTTTAATACTTTTCAGAAATATTTTTTTCCTGAGGATCAATAGCTTGTTTTTATTTAGGAACAGATTTTCATATTAAGTCCACATAAGAGAGAGTTCCCTCTTCTGTGAAATGTGCCTCTAGCGTAAAAAATACCAAAGACAGTTCAATTTTACGCATAGACGAGTTTTCGATTTGCCTAATATCCAAAAATCTGAATGGAATATGCGTGAATGGGTAGCAGGCAGCGGAAATTTGTTTAAGTAGGTACCTTAAAGCCCTTTTTTGGCCACGGGGTCTCTGGTTACATACAGGTCACCGGTTTTCTCCCCGTAAGCGAGAAAAGGTAATTATGATATCATACATCCGAAGGTAATACTTGTTGCTTTATACCATTATTTTAATCTTATTTATATAAAAAATTGCATGTATCTGAATGTAATCATTTGGCACTCTACACTGATACTGACCTAAATTCTGCTTTAAACATACGAAAATGACTACAGGTTTGCATACCTACTCTTCTTATCATACAGAGCTGGTTACGCGGCAGAGTCGCGCGTAAACAGCTCCGTTCGACTTCAAAACTAGTCGGGCATTCTTGAATACACACGTGAAGTAAAACCGGCGTATACAGTAAATAATATGGACAACACTCATGGAAGTTCTTATCATACCTCCAATAGATAAGAAGTTCTTCTCAATACTGGTCTTTAAAAAACACATGAAGTAATAAGACGGAGAACCAAGTTATCAATGAATTTTGCTAGCCCAAAGCTTTCAAAGCACGTGTCACACAAGATGCTTCACTGGCTCATAACTTCAGTTTAATGCGCCACTTCGTACTGTTAAACTGCTCTCTTACTTCCCATTTAATGCTAGCTTAATTGCCACTTAGTTTAGGCTTACATATTGTTATTGCCGTGTTTTAAGTGCTGTTATGTTGGTAATAACGTAGATGGAAACTGATGGAAGCTAGGCCGTCCACCTGGTTGTACCTAGAAAATGTTTTATGCTTTAAAACTTACACTTCTAACACTTTAAAAGTCATTATTCTAAAGCTACTTAAAAGGCAAAGTTTGGCGTTACACGTTCTTTCTTCATCAGCCCCCTTACCATGAACTCTTAAAAGAAGACAGTTTAAGATGTGAAAGCAGGACGCCGCTACGTACAGTTTAATGCTGCGTCTCGCTTCCACAACGTAAACTGTCCTGCTTTAAGAGTCATGGTATGCAGGGGCAGTAATTTACAAAGAAAACCAATCGTGAGTAGTGGCCAGAATAAGTCAGGTACATAATTTTTGCTGCACTTAAAGTGACGCGTATGAAACGAAGCAATATTTTCGTGAAACCGAATAAGGAGCGTGCCGTGTGGTATCCGGCCTAGAATTGACCACCGCTTTTCCTCCCGTGGGTGTCGTAAGAGGCGACTAAGGGAAAATTCAGAAGATGGGCAGCAGCGTCTTCTGTAACTCCACCACCAATACTGCGATCCCCAAGCCGCTTGCCAAGCGTGGGGATTATGGCAAACCCCCCCGCTTAAACGGGGAGGCCTATGTTCAACAGTGGACGTCTTTGGCTGATGATGATGATGAATAAGGAGCACTATAAATTTCCACACAGTTCAGCCCCCTAACCATGAACTCTTAAAGCACATAGGTCGAAATTTTCAGTTGTGGAAGCGAGATGCCGAAATACACTGCACGTAGTGGCGTCTCGCTTCCAGAAGGGAAAATGTCCTGCCTTAAAAGTTCATGGTAATGCAGTTGTGATGTTTTATCATAGCGTAATGTTAAAACAAATAAATAATAATACGTTGGTATGAATAATGATTCGAAAATGAATCCAAGTTTAACAGTACAGAAACCAATCTGATAAAGGTAGTTTATATTAAATGATCGACACATACATTGGCAATAAGCCAGCAAGTCAATCAATATCATAGATGTAAAAGCATAATTCTGACGAAATATCAAACTCTATGTCTATAAAAATAAGGGTCTTGGTATCAGCATAGAAAGATTTGTAATAATTCGATTTAGTGAAGTAACAATTCGGTTGAATGGGTCGGTTTTTGGACACTGTCCGGATAAGATAACCTTTATTCTTTATTGGTGTAATTTCTTCAGTCGTGCCAAGAAATACCTTAGTCGTTTTGATCCATTCTGATACACCATGCAATTTTCCCCCCTATTTTATACGGGATGTTTTATATTGATTTGTGACTCAGAATAGCGGAAAATAGAACCTGTCGATAGAAATTCCCGCGTTATACGATAGAGTATTTAAATAACATGAGACTGCTAGATCGATGAGTAAGGACTTATGACTAAATAGTGTGTTCGTTTCTAGTTGTAAAATGCTACTGCTGATCCTGAAGTCCTGGGTTCGGTTACCATGTCAGGAAAAGTGTTATTGGCTTCTTCCATTCGGTAATTCTCAGTAGCAGCATGGAGTCAGGATATGTCCCCGGTTATTGGCAATAGGCTCGCCCCATATTGAATTGGGACGTATAACATAATTGGCGAAATGTGGAACACTACCGAACTTCCGAACTTCTTAGAACAATCCACGAGTCATATTATGTTATCATTATGAAGTAGTAACGGTTTTAATCGCAAGACTTTACTGAAAATGGCTTCAATCCATCTGTTTAATCATCTAGAGCTAGACCATTACAAAAACAATACTCTTACCAAACCAATTCCAAGAAAAGGTAAGGACGTCATCATTAAAATATTCAATTCGGTTCATTTCCTACAAATTTTCGTTTTGTAAGAGCCAATTGAGGCGTATTTCTTGAATAAATTAGATTTCGTTTCCAACGAAGATTGCGTCGGCTACGTCGTTCGTCGTAAGCAGTTTTTTGCGCCGTCTCAGTTTGCGGCTAGTAGAGTTTTACGATGAAAATGTTACTTTTCATATCGACTTATCCGATATTTACGAGAATGGTTTTAGTAGACGAATCGATGCTTTCTCGTCCAATAGACTGTAGTAATAAAATTTGATTCATTTTTATACACTAGCCTTACCCCAGGCTTATCCACAGAATCTATTTTTTTTCTGACTATTTTTTGGAGCTTTTTCGTTAACCCGAGACAATTTTCTTAATATTTTTATGTTATAATACTAAACGATACGAAACTAAAGGTAATATATATAATAGTAAAATATGATGCCAAGCTTCCACATGATTTTTTTTTCTTCATACCGAGACCTGCAAGCCCGAATAGCCTAATCCTATTACGTAGACGACACTTTAATTTCAACATTGAACCAGATTGGATCAAAAGTAAAACAACAGAGAAAAATTAGTCGTATAGTGCACCCACATTTTACCAGTTTAGTTGCAATAGCACTGATAGCCGAGTGGTATCACCGTTGGATTACCAAGTTAAAGGTTGCAAGTTCAAACCCCGGCAGGCACCAATGGCTACTACCTACTGGCTTAAGTCAATATATTACTTAATAGTTCGTTAAAATAAACGTTCTTGATCTCTCATCGTATGTTTGATGAACAACCTGGTGGCAGAGTTTAAACCGCCTCTGACATGGATTTACACACCGTTGAAAAATATTTCAGGTGTGCCGGTTTCCCCACGATGTTTTCCTTCACCGTTTTTAGCATCTGATAACTAATTTATAGTACGCACATGAATTCGAAAAGACATTGGTGCATTGGGTGTTAACTTGCGACTTTTGACTTGGCAGTCCAACGGTCATACCACTCGGCTATCAGTGCTGTAAATTGCCATAATGCTGGCTAATCGGATTGGTGACCGCAAAATGTCGTCAAAGAACCAAGAAGTCGGCTGCTGCCGCTTTAATAAAACTCAACGTCATTTAAATACAATGCCTAGTAAAAAACGCTAGGTTCTATTTTATAAATATAGTTAATTTTTTAGGTTTTTCTTTTAAGCGAACGTTTAATGATGTCACAGCATCTACAACAGTTCATCATATTCGTTTTCTTTTTTTAACTTATGTTCTTCTTTTGTTCTGTTATATGGTTTTAACTTGTTTTTTTGGTTGTATATATTATTAGTTTGAATGAAGGTAGCATTAAAAACATCGAGTGTATATACAATGTAAAATGTTTTTGTTAAATAAAGTACCAATTTACAGCTAACAGAGTTTAAAAGATACAGAATTTTCAATTTGTTCATTTACATTATTTTGACTTTTTTTATATAAATTAAAGTGTGTTATAGAATAGAATAGAATAGAATAGAATAGAATATACTTTATTGCACACCAAGAAACGAATAATACAGTATAACCTTAAAACTAGATAACAGTGCAAGTGGCGGTCTTATTGCTAAAAGCAATTTCTTCCAGACAACCATTAATGGAAAACTAGACAGGAATAAATATCGGGCAGATGGTGGTGTACATCATATACATTTATACAATTAAACACAATACAAAAAATAACTTTGATATATATATTAAAAATATGTAACTATAATATATATATATAAACTAACATATATACAAGTATAATAACCGAAAAAATAAAGAATATTAAATATTAAAGCAACCCCTTTTTATCTAATTTTGTGCCAAATAATGCTCCTTTACCATTTTTTTAAATGTAGGCAGCGATTGTGCACGTTTGATAGAGAGCGGTAGTGCGTTCCACAGGCGGGCAGCCTGAATAGTAAAGGAGTGATCGAAGAATCTAGTGGAATGCACTGGGATTTTTAACTTCAAGTTTTCTGATGATCTAAGGCACAATGAATGTGTATCACAGATGAAGTCGAACCGTTCCTTGAGGTAAGAGGGAGTAAAAGGATGAAACAGAATACTGTAGAGTAGTGAAAGAATATGAGCATTCCGTCGAAGGCGTATTGGGAGCCACTTGAGCTTTGTACGAAATTCAGATACATGATCATATTTGCGCAGGCCAAATATGAATCGTATACAAACATTCTGGAGGCGCTCAAGCTTATCTAATTGGTCCTCGTTAAGATCAAGATAGCTGGCATCGGCATAGTCAAGGACAGGAAGGAGAAGAGATTGTGCAAGCGCAATTTTAGTGGCGGTTGGGAGAAAGTTACGCAGTCGCCTCAAGGATCCTGCTGACGCAAACATCCGACGACTGGTTTCCTTTAGTTGTGCGGTCCATGAGAGGTTTTGGTCTAGATATATTCCTAGGTTCTTGACGGTTTCGCTAAAAGGTATGTGGATACCATCAAATAAGACCTGTGGTAGTGTGAACCAGTCAATTTTCGAAACCATTCTAGAGCTGCCAACTACAATGACTTGGGTCTTCAAAGGATTGACCATCAGCCCATGATACTTGCTCCAGCTAACTATTTGAGACAAGTCTTTGTTAATCTGAGCAACGGCATCAGGCAGCTGCTTTAATGATGCTTGCGCATAAACTTGTAAGTCATCTGCATAAAGGTGGTAAGAAGAGAGTAGTGAATCAGAAATTGAATTTATGAAAATTGCGAAAAGTAATGGGGATAAAACGCCACCCTGAGGTACACCGGCAGACGTATAACACCATGAGGAAAAAGTGTCTTCAATACGGATACGCTGCCGGCGGCCATACAGGTAACTATGAAACCAATCAATAACCGTTGGAGATATGTTAATAGAGCGTAATATGCCAAGCAGGATGTCAAAGTCAATAGTATTAAAAGCATTGCTGAAATCTAACAATGCAAGTACCGTTAACTTGCCATTTTCCATGCCCAGTCTGATGTCATCCGTAATATTTACCAGGGCTGTGACGGTACTATGACCGGGGCGGAAACCGGATTGGAAGGGACTAAGGAGATTATTTTTGCAAAGAAATGAGCTTAGTTGGTTGTGGACAAGACGTTCTAGGACTTTGGACAGGAAAGGTAGTATTGAAATCGGGCGATAATCGGAAAAGGATGCAGGATTCGGTTTTTTCGGTAAAGGAGTTACTACAGCGTCTTTCCAAGTATGAGGGAAGGCACCGCAGGATATGGAGTGATTCAGGATATGACTGATGATAGGTAGGATTTCATCAAGGATGGGAAGGATCATATTACGGCTAACACTGTCACTACCAAGAGCATTAGAAGAAATAGATAAAATGCTCTTCTTAACATCACAATCGGATAAATGATTAAAGACGAACGAGGAATAATCGGGAACCGGTAAATTTGAAAGGTAGTTAATTGTACGTAACTTAATAGTTGTGTCGAAACTAGACGAGGCAGAGAAATTTAGGCAGAGAAGTTATAATCTAGGTTTAAAGTTTTTCTATTGTCATGTTTCTTATAATGTCTTCAGACAAGCCCAAGTCTAAACAATAGGTACCTAATTATTATGTTAATATCGTGTTAACGCTTACAAAGGCCTCGTTTAAATTCACTCGTTAGGTTATACTTAATACGTAAATTACCTAAGCCCTAGCACTTTGCCCTTTTAGCTAACTGGAAGATAAATTACAAACTAGATGGTCTTTAAATTAGAACAAATTGAATTATTATTATATTTTGATAACAAGCTTAATAACCCTTACCCGAGTAGCGTGTATGAGGAATGTGATGCGAGTGAATGAGACGAAAGAAGTATGTCAGGATCGTAGCAAATGAAAATCCGTGGTCTCTGCCTACCTCTCTGGAAAATTAGCGTGACTTTATGTGTGTATGTACGTATGCAAGCTTAATAAATGTGTGAAACTATCTTAACAGTAGCAAATTACAGTAACGTTAATTTTTTTTGAAAAGTATAAGTAGAAGGTGATTAGCGAAAATTTTGATTGACTGCCTTTTAGTCTAGTGGTCGCTAAGTGCGCCTGCTAAGCTCATGCTTAGCAGGCGCACTTAGCGACCACTAAGTAACCCAGTAACACTGCGTGACCCGGAATTCGAGCTCAGGACTATGAAGTCCTGAGCTCGAATTCCGGGTCACGCAGTGTTACTGGGTTTTTCCATGAGGTAGTTCTCAGTAGCAGCATAGAGTCAGGATTATTGCCCGGTTAATGGCAATATGATCGTCCTTTTATAATCACCGTGGGGAAAACAGGCGTGATGTTGATGTTATTTGGTTCTTCTTCTTCTTCGTATGGTTGATGAACAACCTTTTGTCAGAGTTCAAATCAAACCGCCTGTAGGCCTCTAACATGGCTTTACACACCATTGAAAAATCTCGCAGGTGTGCCGGTTTCTTCACTTTTTTTTCCTTCACCGTTTTAAGCAACTGATAACGAATTTAGAATACGCACATGAATCCGAAAAGACATTGGTGCGTGCCGGGGTTTGAACTTGCGACGTTTGACTTGGCAGTCCAACGGTCATACTCAGCTATCATTGCTATAATGCCATTTTTTCTAAAGTAATGTTACAGTCAAGTTGCTGTACTCACTTTTTGTCTTGTCTACCCGTGACCATGAATGCTGTAAAGGATTCGAAACTTCTTTCAGATTTATTTCCAACTGCATTCACTTCGGTACATATGTATGAGTCATTTATTTTAAGAACAAGCACACCATCTTATTAAAGAAACACTCAGCATAAAAACAGAAAATAAAACATACAATATTATTATTATTTCACTTTCTAAAATAAGAAAAGCAATTCTAACATACACCTCGGTCAGTAACCCTCATATAAATATAGCTGGTCAGAACAAATGACCGTGGCATTAGGCACCCGACATCATTCCCTTTGGGAGAGGAAAACAGCTATCTGTCACGGACCACTGTTTTTTTGGGACTCTCGAGTTCTCGGGTTCCACAAAGGTCTATATAGATGAAGAAAAAGTGAGCAAACATATTTTTATGGGTGTATCTTAGTAATTAATATAAATTACAGTTACAGATTCAAATAATATACAATTATGCCTGTAATTTCCATGCTGATGAGCTGTTTTTTGCCAACGAAAGAGATTTAAAAAAATCATTGCTGGCGAAATGTGTGAGTACTATATGTGCACCTCTGCTTACCCCTTCGGGGAATACAGGCGTGATGTTACCAATCCAGCACGGTCTACAATTACGATTGGAAATATTCTAAAATAAAAACTCTGTGGATAACAAATATTAGTTAAGATCTGATTTATGTGCACAATAATATTAATGATACTCAAAAAAAATGTTAAATTCGCCTTAATAATAACTAATTAACTAAACCCCTATTCTAACTAAGCAGTAAAAGAGTAATTATAACAAAAATCAGGACAGCTTCGACGAACGTGGGAACAGTAAGCAACCTCCTTTCAACATAAATAGTGTTTCACTAGATCTCAAGTCTCGACATGGGAAATCATACGCCAGATCCTTGTTGAAGCAATTTACATTTCATTTATGTCTTTGACACAAAGCTGTTGGTAAATAAACGCTTACTTTGGCTGGTAGGGGACAATGGGCACATTTGTAATGCTAATGTTACTATTTGTTCGAAATAACTCAAAATTATTTTGGCAAATGCAAAAAAGGCGGAAATTAAGTATCATAGCGATATCATAGACTGGTAATTAGTCTCTTCTTAAATGACACAGATGCTTAACGGGAAAAAGAGGTTTAATATTTGCGAGATTTTTATTAAGGGATGGGAAAATTGGTCAAACAAAAAAGGGTGGACAAACTGCCAGAGCCGTAGCTACTATAAATAAATTCCCGCAATAACGAATTACAATAAAAAAACAACTTTAATCTCTAGGTGAAACAACGACCGTTTCAGAGAAAAAATACAGCAAATAAAATAGGATAAAATGCTTGCATTTAGCTAACGCTCATCTGTAATTTGCGTTGAAGAAAAATTAAACATTTCTCGTCTATTTTTTACTCCATTATTTATATTTTAACATTCATTTAACCCAGAAATGCTAAACGACTTTAAAAATAGGTCCATTAGTCTAAAATATAAAGTTTCATAAAATGGACCGGTCTTTTAAATTTAATTTAGACTGATGTATTTTCACAAACTTTAAGTTGTGCCACAACTATTTTCGAACAAGCTACTTTTTAAAAATTTGAAATGTCTACGTTAAGCATTTAGCAAATTGTATCTAAAGTGCTTAACTTATATTAAAAGTATCAAAGTATAGCTTCGTAACTCTAATATTGTCTCAATAATATATGACTACTTTTTAAATATTTTAGCATAAGCTAATTGAAAGGTCTCAGCCAGGAAAATAGTCACAGCAGCTAAACAATCGACTATTATTCAAATGTTATGCAATGGACTATGAAAAGGTTAAAAAAATATCAATTTCATCATAATCATCACCCTATCTTAGTCCACAGCTAGACATAGGCCTCTCCTATGGCACGCCACTGAGCTCGATCTTACATTTCATTTAACGTAATTAATAAATTATTCTAATAAGTTGGACATGAAAGAGTGTTGGAGTTTGTTAACTTGATAATGAAAAGTTCGCAAAATAACAAGTGAAAATAAACCGACTTCATAAACAGTAGTAAGGCCCAAGTTTGTCACACAAACACAGCTGCGTTGTAGCAATCAGGATGTTTCCCAGCGCTAGCATCACGAAATCCCTTATCTCCAGCAAATGTACAGTGAACATAGATTGCATTATTGTGACTCCCAATTGTCACGATTGTTTGATAAAGTGCTGGCGCGGGACCCTCTAGCAGATCTGTTTATTTACTCAATTGTTTATGACAGATGTTTGAATGGATTCGTTAATGAATGCTGCAAGTTAATGACGCGGTTTTTGGGTATAGATGAATAGGATCTGAAGAGCATATCTTGCTATTGCATTAACTGTTTCATATTTGATCGGTGATATCGATCGTTCATGTCAATGTCTGGTTTCAATCACTCAGAAGACGTCCACTGTTGAACAAAGACCTCGCCTATAGAACGCCACAATGAACGGCAACTTGCCATTTGCAATCGCTTTTTACTAGTTTTATAAATATCAATTTTAATCAACTTAAAATACGTAATAGATCTATTTGTTTAAAAAAACGTCTAACACTAGGAATTTCTTCTGTCGTGGGTGTGTTTCACAAACATGAAGTATCACATACACAAACACCCAGACTCGGGACAAACATCTGCGTTTCGCATAATGTTTTGCCCTGTGCGGGAATCAAACCCGCAACCCTTAGCGCAGCAATCCAATCGCTTAGCCGCTGCGCCAATAAGGTCGTCGGTTTTATAAATAACATAGGTATATGCGCAAATAAGACCAAACTATGTACCTACATCCTTATCATGAATATTATAATTTATTTCACCAAAGTTTTAAAAGTACGACGTAATAGAGAGGTACTAAAATGTGGCAAGTCGCTTTGTACTCGAGTGATGAAGTAATTTATGATAATGTTGAATAAATTGTTTTCTACTCGCCACCTGAATTTTAAAGGGTTAGTTTTGTGACTCATTTTTGGCGTGGGAATAATAAGGTTAAAAACGTAGAAGCTGAAGGTTTCAGAAGAGTTAAGACTTTTAGTTAAATAAATGGAAAATAAGCACTGGACGATGATTTTGTAACATTTATTTTTCCATTACCCTTGTTAAAATACCCAAAGAGCTGGGGACAGTTTTGTTTACACCCACTGTTTAAAAGGTATACGGAATAGGTATAGAAGTTCTTCCAAAATGGATTTTTACCTCAGATCTTAAAAAGATTATTCAGTCATTTCGACAGTGACTGTTTTAGTATACTACCTTTTAAAAAACGTTTTACTTATCGTTCAGAACTGCTAGATCTTTCCTTATCATATCAAGATTTAGATAGAGAGTTCTAGTAAAGATTTCACTCTCATTGCAGGATTAAAGACAGAGGAACAAGTAAAGAAGAACAAAATTCCAAATATACATTACATAAGTTGATCAATTATCTGAAGTTAAACAACGGTATGAGTACAAAGCTGACAAACAAACAAAGTTGGGACTAACTAAGTTAATCACCAGGATGTGGGAACTTCGAATGTCGTTTGTTAACGTCTTGTTAACGAGAATTAAGTCACTGAACAACTTGTTTCTCTTGTATATGCTTTGAGTATTAAATCAGACGAAGTTGTGCCTTTGGTAATATCAGAAGCAGGCGATCTAATAAAATTGAACTTTGAGTGTCTTTGTGCAATTAGCGTTTGAGAATGTGTTTCGAACTTGTATTTTAATACTGAGAAATCAAAACTCAACATAAAATTAACAGTATTAAAATGTTAGCGAAGAAAACGAACGTCACTTACGATTAATAGTCTTTATATCTCATAAGAATTCAATGGGTATTCATTATACAATCTTTTAGCTTTTTTGGTAATTTGTTAAATATTTGCGCACCTTCGTATGTTAGATTTTTTTTCTAGAACCTGAATAAAGAAGTTAAAAATATAGGTTTCACATAAAAGTTACGACGGTCCAAGCGATTGAAATTAACTTCTTGGATTTATTGGAAGTACATTAAAAGTCGTAAAACCTAAAATAAAAGTAAATAATTTTGATTGAGTTGAACGTTGAACGTTCAAATTGTTTTTATTTCATGTAAGCCAATTACAGGCGCTTATGAAACGTTAAGATGCTAGTTGCACGGTTCCAAAAATGTCATTCTTATGGAGAAGAACCGGCAAGAAACTCCAAAGGTCACTCTTTTAAATAATATGAGGTACAATATTATAGTGAGTTTACAAGGAGTTACATTATGTGACCACAAAGCAAAAGTGAGAAAAAATAAATAAAACGGATTAGGTAAAATCCACAGTGTTACTAATTAATTACAAGACTAAGAATTTTCAGTAGACTATCACAATTAATTGCATTATTGTCTGATATCCATTTCAATGTTTGGATAGAAATTCACTACAAAATTATGTTTATAGCATCGATCGTCGGGAATCATCTGGATTGAATAGGCTTCCGTTTGTGGTCACTCGACACTAGACGGTTTTAGAAAGTTAGTAAAAGGATTATAGGAAGGTACATTTAGAGAGTTTATGTTACGCAAAGGTTTGAAGGATGAAGGCAAAAGAGCTTTGCTTAGGGACAGTTCCTTAAACCACAATCCCTTTGCTTCATTAGATGAGGTGTAAGAATTACTTTGGGATGGACAGTGGACTGTCAACAAAGAAAGTTATTCTCGGAAAGCGTTTGTCTATTGATTTAAGCCTTGAAAGACAAGTTGAGCAAAGACATTATAGGCACCTACTAATTGAGGAAAAATAAATGTCTAAAGCAGCTTTTTATTAATATTTTCTTGATTAGACCGAAAGAGAGTAGGGTAGCCTTTGCCAAGCATTGGGGCAGCACAGGCTTTTTATTGTAATTTTAAATGTAAGGCTTTTCGCTATTTTATCTGAAAATCGTTTAGACGTAATATTATCTATTTTTGAATTGTAATGAATTTATATGAGACCATGACAAGATCTAGCCATATCACTCACTATAGGTGCATCTACAAAATGATTTTGTAGGAATTTACGTCCTATTTATAAAATACTAGCTGCGCCCCGCGGTGTTAGCCGCTAATTTTTTTTTAATGAAACGTGCCTTCGTATTAATCCAGGATGTCAGCTACCACAATACCAAGTTTTAGCAAAATCGGTCCAGCGGTTTGAGCGTGAAGAGGTTACAAACATACTCCCAAACTTTCGTCTTTATAATATTAGTGTGATATATTTAACCGGCTAAAGTTCCACAGAAACAGTGATAAATAACATTACACGTGAACCACGTCATTATAATATTAGCAACGAATAACAGGCATAAAGCGCATAAGTATATTTTAGTGCCAAATATTTGATGAGTAATCTACATTTTCGTCGTGACGGCCTAGTGGTCGATATACAGGATTTGTATGCACGAGGCTGCAGGTCCAAACCCAGGCAAGAATTAATGTGATTTTTTTAATATCATAAGTACTTTCTTAGATATTCTAAGACACCACTGACTAATGGCGACGGAAAAACGGATTTTGCAAAAAGCTAGACCACACTGAAGGTAAACTGGGAGGTACCTAGATTATCAAAATATATTTTTAAACATAGCCATACATAAATAAATTAATGAATTGTATTATAATTGATTTTTTTGGTAATCCATCAATGCATCAATTTACTAGTTTGCTACAACTTTCGGTACGTGATTTCTTCAAAAGAAAACGATATCTACAGTGGTAAAACTAGGTCAAATTGGCGACAAATGACAATAATATCTGTGACTCGCGGATTCTTAAGAAAGCTAGGAGGTAAAATTAATTCTTCACGCAACTTTAACAATTCTGCAGTCAAAAAGGCACACGAAAAAAGGCCATCAAATTAAGGCAAAACCTTAAAAAAACATAAATTCTCAAAATAATTTGCTCTACGGAGCGTTTACAATGGCGGGCCGACAGTAACTGGTCGTTTTGGTGTCAAAACTGGAATCCTGTTAATTAATTAAAATACACCATAAATTATAACGTAAAAGGTTGTTAGGAAAGCGCCTTGAGCAGCGGTTAGCGCGCATCCGTGAGTGTTATTGCTATGAAATAAATTTCAGGCGCTAATTTTCTCAATCCTGCAATAATTATAATAATTTATTGCTGTTTTATTAATTACATATTTATAATGTTGTTACGTATTTTTACTGTTGTATAAAATATACTACTAGATACTCGAAATGTCCATACCTATATC
This sequence comes from Abrostola tripartita, assembly GCA_905340225.1. NCBI lineage: Eukaryota > Metazoa > Arthropoda > Insecta > Lepidoptera > Noctuidae > Abrostola > Abrostola tripartita. The sequence continues at coordinate 3,198,117 of HG996508.1, read as the reverse complement.
TACCGATAATCGATACCTAGGTAATGTATTATTAGATACGTTAGTCTATTAGAAGGTCACCTACGTGCTACAGTCATTATAGGAATTGCACCTTGACTTACAGAATGACTATTTAGCAGTTATTTTTTACCTAGGTACGAAGATAATATATGTATGTACGTAGTATCTAAGTATTCGGCAAATATATTTACCGAACTCTCTTTCACTTACCTACTTTACACTGCATACTAACATTATAATACATCAATATAATCAATATAATAATAGTTATTAAGGTTAGTCCAATTTATAAATTAATAGTAACGTTTCGTTTGAAAAATACCTAGACTCAAACCAATTGTCATCTTAAATTATCATATTATGTAGGTATTCATTCTTAAGTTATGACAGATTATTTATCTATCAAGAAATCTTGCAGAAACATTACATAAATAATAATTTACAAAACGTGTTTCTGTTTAATCCCCATGGATGCTCGCCTACGTCTCGAGACGTCATCTGAATTAATTTTCTGTGTCACCGCTTACTGTAAATACGCTTTCTACTGCAAGGTTACTATGAGCTTGCATTGCAGTTCATTTACCGACGTGGAAGCGAGACGCCGCACTATACTGCAGGTATCGGCTGCTTGCTTTAACTACGAAATCTGAAATCGCCACAATCGAATCGCCTGAAAGCGCCGCAGTAAGCAAGCGGGGTTATCAATGCTCATTTCTTTGTAGCGATATCTACACGTCGAAGGACGAAGGATGAATGACGTTGACGTTGCTGCATCGCGCTAATGAAGTTATCACATTCGCTTGCTATATATACCTGTGTACAATAAGCTTCTATCACTGGCTGGAGGCTCAAGCAGTCTCGCTTTTTTGACCGCTGACATAAGACCCCTCTCGGGGTCGCTGGCATGTAAAATACCCCGAAAAAAAAAGCTTCTATCACCGAGTGCTTCCCACAGAGTACAATGAACAAGGGAGCGTCACAAACTATTTTGGACACTACGTTACTGCACAGTGGTTAATGTCCCAATTTCTGCGAAGTTGGGACAAAGAGAATGTTGGTTTACCACACCGTGTGCTAGTTGCGTTGAGCGAGTTGCGATAAGTAGAGATATTATTCTAAGCTATGCGATTTCGAACCTTATTTTAAGGTTGTAAGTACGTAACTAAGCTGTACACATTACGGTATGAACAGTTGATAATACCGGCAACCGAATTCCAGACCAAGAATTTGTCATAAAAACTTCAACAAAAATATGCAAGCGGATTCCCTAATTTATGCGAAGAAAGAATATTGTCTCAGATCTTTCTCCTTCGTATCAGCATGAGCAAATATTCACATCGCAATAGGTACGTCATGGCGCGTGGGGATTGGCCTGTCAATAAGGATGGTAGTGAGGTTGACCGTCCAAGATTCGCCTTACTTACTTCAGGCTTCGCTACTCGTGGAAGCTCTCTACTTGCACTCCATAAGAATATAATATTATGACAAAGTTCCAATAACATCCAAGTTCTATCAATAAAAATTACATCCAATATTATAAAAGTATTGTATGCTAACATCCATCACAGTAAATAAACGTCGGTAAAGCGGTAATCGATAGTGACATCATTTGCAGTATACAACTGTGTATTTAGTACACAGCGCTATACTGAGGTCTTGAAAATGTACACAGATAGTACCTAATTAATATTGTGTGTTGTTTGTGTCCAACGCTCCATTCTCGTGGATCGTTCCTTCGTTCATTGGGTAAATCTGTCATAGATATTAATGGATTTTAATTTAATTAATTAGCATAGATATTAGCGTATTCAGATTGTTTTGTTGGTCTAGTACCTAATCACTAAGCACAACTGCTGGGCATGACGTCCTGGGTTTGTTTGCCGGGTCTGTAAAAAAAGTGTGCAGATTTTCCATTAGGTAATTTTCAGTAGGAGCACGGAGTCTGTATTTATGCTCGGTTAATGGCAGTAGGCTCACCCACTTTTACATTGGGTCCCATAACATAGCTGGCGAACAATATGTGTAGGATACACCTCTGCCTGTCAGGGGAAAAGGCTTGATTTAATGTCCGTTTATTATACATATCATGAGACTGGACCGTAAATGTGTTTTATAGGTCCTACGGCCCCACTTTATAAGGACTAAAATTACTTACTCTGAGAAGTAACAATAAACTTGAAAGGACCATTCTGCATTTACCATACATAATATATCACCTTATATGGTTTACTTAACCTTGATTGTGGGAATGGCAAGAGTGTAAAATGCTTTTTAAAGGAAAGTTTATTATATTATTTGGAGATCTGACGACCTGATTGGCGCAGTGGCTAAGCGATTGGACTGCTGCGCTAGGGGATGCGGGTTCCATTCCCACACGGGACAAAAATTTCTGCGATCCACAGATGTTTGTCCCGAGTGTGGGTGTTAGTGTATTTAATATTTCATGTTTGTGAAACACACTCACGATACAGGAGAAATTCCCAGTGTGGGGCGACGTTTTTGTTAAAAAAAAAAGATATGAAAATGCCTGAGGAAGTTGGCGAAGTAGGTATATACATATAATACATATAGCTTAAGTAGGTACCTATCTACCTACCGTATCCATTTTAGAAATTAAATCTTGTTCATGTTCATACTCTACTTATTTTTAAAACACCGGTAACATTCAGGCAAAACGTACACCCACTTTTCTTCTTCTGCCTAATCTTCAAAGATTACAGAGGTGGTTATAATTTATATGTATGTAAATAATGATGATGGTCATTAAATTATACTTTTTTCATACCACACTTAGCACAGAGGTCAAATAAACGGACTGGGCCTTTACTATGAACTCATAAAGCAGGACGTTTTTCGTTGTAGAAGTGAGATGCCGCACTACACTGTACGTGACGGCCTCTCGCTTCTACAACGGACGTCCTACTTTAAGAGTTCATGGTAAGAGGACTGATGAGCATATACGGTTCCAAATTCAAAACAGTATGTTATTAAAAGTTTTGCAAACAGTTTTTTGATATTACCTTATTAAAGCTATTTCAAAGATCATTTATAAATTACATATGTACATACGTACCCATTATAGGTCATTTTTAATTACATAGGCACCCAAGCAGATAAAAGATTCCTAACAAAAGGCCGTTTCTAGTCTTGCAAAACTAATATACTTCGAAACTACAAGTTCTACCAGTAACAAGTTAGTACAACTTTGTCGAGCGCAATTCTTTGTATCTCCATTATACCAAATAGTTTTGGACAAGACATTCTTTTGTAGGTATTACTTACTTCGTCGTATGAGAAATTAGAGCAGACAAAGATTAAGTTACTTATTTGCCCTTTAAGTTGACCTGCGGTGAGCTTACTTTGTAGGTCATTTTCCGCTGTGGAAGCGAGACGCCGCTTCACACTGCACGTAGCGCTGCCTCGCTTTCACAACGGAAAATGACCTGCAATGCAAGCTTATATTAGTGCCCTGTCCTACTTAACTATACCTCTTACTTAACTATGTCATAACGTGACTAAAAACACATCTAAAGTATATTGAAATGTCTATTCTTGGCATGCTAACGACAGTAAAAGAGTATAATTTAATTAATAATAATGAATTGTAATGTCATAAAAAAGCTCCAGTTTATGTTGGATTCCAAACTGACTCACGTAGGTATGATGAATGATTATATTATTATGTCACTAAACAGCTACTGCTGTGAATACTCGTTGGAATTAAGCAATCTTTAACTTCTTCTCGAAAAATACTAGAAACAAAACAGACCCCGTACCATGAAAATTTTACGTTGTGGGCGAGCGACGCGCGACGTGTCGCTTCCATAACGGAAAATGCCGTTGCTAAAAAGAAGAAGTTCTTGGTACGGGGGCATGACATGATATCAAGTGACTGCTATTTAATTGAATAAAACACTATCAGAATCTGTCATCTAGACGAAATTCTACGCAAACTTCTATAGTAATGTCCGTCCAAATTGGCTTTTTGAAAAACAAAATAATAAGCCAAAACCCAAGGACGCCACACACGCTTTATCATGCAGAAAAAATGTTGTTAGCACTATCTTATGCATAGTTAATCCTCTCCCGTATTTTTTCTTCACAAAGTAAATAGTATTGCATGCGTCGTGAATATTCGATGCGACTAGATACCCAACCCTCAAATAAGCACGTTCGCTTGTAGCATGATGGATTGAAATATAAACGGTGTGTTAATATTATGTGGTTATAAGATATCTATTTGTTTTTATTTTAATGAGATTTAGTTAGACACCATAGTTTCTATAATGCAACTGATAAAAATGAGGTCACAGGATAATAGTGTTTTGACATTTTCTGAAACCATTTTACAGAGTAGAGTTTGAGTTCTCAAACTCTAAAAAGGCTGTTGTCAATTAAGGTAAATAAGTTTTTAAAACAATTAATTGAACATACTTACGGTATGCAGCAAATGGCACGTTGTCGTGCATTGTCCAACAGTGGACGTCTTCCTGATGATGATGACGATATCCAGCCCCCTTACCTTGAACTCTTAAAGCAGGACAGGTTTCGTGGAAGCGGGATGCCACAATACACTGCACATAACGGCGTCTCGCTTTCACAACGAAAAGTATCCTACTTTAAGAGTTCATAGTAAAGGAGCTGGTATCCAAAGGATTGTTAGGAGAATTTCAGTAGAATTAGGGCCACATGTGGAATGTGGCCCTAATTCTACTGAAATTCTCCTTAGCCAGAAAAGTATCTATACCATAAAAAGGCTGGCTTAGCTACCATTTCAATTTATTCTTACTACGTTTAATAGCTACAAGAAAACATAAAGGCAATAAGTAAAGCTACCATTATGAAGCTAAATGGACGAAATGCTCGTGTACAACCCGCCTTAAGATACGATTACTACGGAGCAATAGAACCTGAGAGCGAAGAGATTAGTGTGTTCCCCCTTTATACGTTGAAAAGCAGACCTTGGGTAGTATTGCCTGCTGTTAAGCACTGCTTTACATGAAATTTGAGTATCATTTGAGAAAGGTAGACTTTGGAACTGTATATTACTTATTCATAGAAAATAGAAGTTATAAAATGGTAAAAGGATTAAGTTTTTTTTTTGCACGCTATTGTCATGGTAAAATATGGTGTAACTTTTATGTTAGAATAGAATAGAATAGAATTTATTTGCTTAGAATGTAGGTATTACAATATGATGTTTGTTACATGTTAAGAATCCTTGTACATTCTACCCATAGGGTATGCAAAATAGTCCTAAGTAAATATAAATTAACAATTATGGTAATTTATCAGCTAAAAAGTCTTTTACAGAATAATAACACTTATGTATAAGTACTTTTAGGTACCACAGTCAACTGTACCTTTTTAGAAAATTTTGAACACACTGCCTCGTTGGTCTAGTGGTCACAAAGCGTGACTTCTGAGCTTTACATCCTAGGTTCAAATCCCGGGTTGGGCAAATATATACAGAACGGAAAAACCTAATTTAATCCACAAATCAAGAAAAACTGCCATTCTTAGCTACAAATCTAGACTCCAAGTCTGGGTTTGTGCCCGTTTAATGGCAATAGGCTCGTCCCGTATTATATTGGGACCTAAACATAATATAACTAAGTGTGTTACACCTCTATCTAACCCTTCGGGAAATACTTATATACCTCTGCATCTGCGTCTATAGATTATACTTGATCCTAGGTGAAATCCACGTAGTAATAAATTCAAAGCGACTAGTGACAGTTCAGAGCATTTGGGTGACGATATATTGTCGCTGTCAAGTCGGATATAATATATTATGTAGTTGAAATGCCGGTGTATTGGGCGTACAATGTGCAACGAAAGTCACACAGTTTATGACGTATATTATTGTTAGCAAATATTGCATGACTTTTGTTGCGAGCTGTACCAGTGGTTAACTTCTAGATAGTAATATAATTGCGCGTTTGTGTCCCAGCGTCAAATACAGAAATAGAACAGTAACATTATTGATCACTACGTTTCAGATAATATATTTAATGTTAAAGGTTTAGTTATTTAAGTTGAGTACCCCATCCGAAAGTTAGAAAGAAAGACGTTTATAACGCGATGATAATGATGATGACAGAATTTGACGATTAGCCCCCTTACCATGAACTCTTAAAGCAGGACAGTTTACCATGTGGAAGCGAGACGACGAGTAAGTGCTGTGTATTGCAGCGTCTCGCTGGTAAACTATCCTGCTTTAAGAATTCATGGTAAGAGGGATGATTGGCGCAGCAGCTAAGCGATTACACTGCTGCGCTAAGGGATACTAGTTTGATTCCCGCACGGGGCATAAATTTGTGCGTACCGTAGATGTTTGTCCCGAGTCTGGGTGTTTGTGTATGTGATATTTCATGTTTGTGAAACGCACCCACGACACAGGAGAAATTCCTAGTGTGGGGCGACGTTTTTTTTGTAAACTTTATATTGACGATTCATTACAAACTAAGCAGTCCTGCATGCCACCAAATATATCTACTAATTAATTTAACCTCGATAGAAATTACCTAATGCCAGTTTTATGGTTATCAGACTCATCATAATTGCATTTGTCATAACCATGACAAATGCAATTAACTTATAAAAAGTCATAGACAAGATAATAGGCACTGTAAGAAAGTTTTCATTTTCAGTAAAACCACTCCATGATGACGCCTTCTCTTATTCTTAGTTTGTAAAAAACAAAGGCAGGTCATATATAACAAAAGGCTTGATTTATACGGTTGAATCTCTGGGGAAAGTTTTCTGGGACCTTTTATTAGGGTTGCTTTATATTTCGTTATTTTTAAGGGTGCAGCGTTTGCTGGTCTTTCGTTTTGTTTTAATCAAAGATCTACTTCTTTTTATCGTATGGTTGATGAACAACCTGGTGTAAGAGTTCGAACCGCCTGTAGGCCACTAACATGGCTTTACACACCGTTGAAAAATCTCTGAGGTGTGCCGGTTTCCTCACGATGTTTTCCATCACCGTTTTTAGCGACTGATAACTGTTTTATTAATACGCACATGAATTCGAAAAGACATTCGTGCGTGCTGGGGTTTGAACTTGCGATGTTTGACTTGGCAGTCCAATTTTGGCAAGTATTTTTCACTGTTGGAATGACTGAACAAACTTTTAAAAGAAAATTCTCTTTGTTCAAGTCATCTATTAAATTATTTTTTTAATGACTCAAAGCTCATATTTGTATCCCATTATTTGCAACAAACATATCCACAAGTTTTTGTCCCAAAAGCCTCTAATAACTAAACTAAATTGTAAAACCATATCCAATAGTAATCGGATAAGTTTGAAACACATACATTATGTTTGAGGTAGTTTATACTGTGACACAGATATAGTGTGGTTGACGTGAGCTTAGCACTAAATACCTTGTACCTCAAGTCCTCAACCACGAGTTTTCGCAAATAAACTCGTTAGCGACACACAAATTGTACGCGACCGGTCGACATGGCAATCGAGGTGATCTGAGGCGCGAGTGGGGGACACCCAGCATACCCGCTGCTGCTCTTAGTGCTGCACGAGTCCGCATCGATTTCGATCTCGGTCACATTGCTCTTTGTAATGACTTAAGTCGCTTCCTCGATTGCCATATCGACGTGTCGCGTACAATACATAAATACAAAGTCACGCCTGATTGCCAAAGGGGTAGCCAGAGACCACGGATTTCCATTTGCTACTATCCTGGCATACTGCTTTCGCCTCATTCACTCGCATCACATTCCTTATACACGCTCGTCGGTTAAAGGTACTTTTCATCTGACCCTCGTTAGTGTCCATGTTAAATTCTTGTATGACGAACTTTACAGCGCCTCTAGTGGTTACGTAAGTAAGTGCACCGAATTGTATGACCGTTGGACTGCCAATTCAAAGGTCGCAAGTTCAAACCCCGGCACGAACGAATGTTTTTTTGAATTTATGTGCATTAGTTATCAGTTGCTAAAATCGGTGAAGGAAAACATCGTGAGGAAACTGACGCGCCTGAGAGATTTTTCGACGATGTGTGAAGCCATATCAGAGGCCTACAGGCGGTTTGAACTCTGACATCAGGTTGTTCATCAACCAAACGATCAGAAGAAGTGGTGTTATGTAGGGAATTATAGTTTGCCATACAAATATTTTACGTAGGTACTCTCTAGCGAGTTTACGAGAAAAAACTCATGGTAGAGGTAAAGATAATGTATTATAGGTATTATAAGTAAGACAGGTGGAGTGGTTAACAGTACATAGGTACTACATACTACTATAACTTCGCCTGTAATCCCTGAAGGGGCAGGCAGAAATGTATTGCGGTAGCGAGAACACACACATATCCAATTTAACATTTACAAGACATTAAATTTAATAGGAGGCGAGCCTATTGTTTAATATCGATAACCTGAATAGCGTAGTGGCTAAGCGATCGGACTGCTGCGCTAAGGGTTGTGGGGTCGATTCCCGCGCGGGACAAAAATATGTGCGATCTGCAGATGTGTGTCCTGAATCTGACTGTTCGTGTTTGTGATATTTCATATTTGTGAAATGCACCCACGACATAGGATTCATTTCTAGTGCGTGTTCGTTTTATTGAAAAAAAAACTCGCAGATATTTATCCAAGTTTTATACAGAGGTGTATAGTACACCCACATTTTGCCAGTTGTGTTGTCCCAATGTAATAGAGGGCGAGCCTATTGCCATCACCCGGGCACAAATTCCGACTTCGTGCTGGTTCTGAGAATTATGCAATGGAAAATCTTGACTAGATTCGTCTTAATTCTGGGAGAGTAAGTGATATTAGTTGAAGTAGAGGTAGTAAGAAGATCCCAGATCGCAAAGTCAGCGGTAAAGCGATTAAGTAAGATTTGGAGAAACAGAGGAATCAGCAAAATTACCAAAGTAAAGTTAATGCGTACCCTGATCTTCTCTATCTTTTTGTATGCTTCTGAAACCTGGACACTGAAATCACGCATTCGTAGCAGAATTGATGCGTTTGAAATGTGGTGCTGGCGCAAAATGTTAGGTATTCCCTGTACGGCGCGTCGCACAAACGCGTCGATTCTGAAGGAATTGAAAGTTAAATCTCGCCTGTCCATCTGCATGAAACGACTCCTACAGTACTTCGGACACGTAGCTAGGAGAGAGCCTGATAGCTTGGAGAAGCTCATTCTAGCTGGTAACGTGGAAGGAAAAAGGGGCCTTGGAAGATCACCAACCCGATTGACAGATGTGGTGAAGAAAGTCTGCAGAGGAAATTTCCAGGCATCTGTCACGGCCGAAAACCGTCCAGGATGGAGAGCGTTGGTGGAGAAGGCAACGACTTCATGTGGTCACGACCCTCAGTCATGAGGAAACGAGGAAGAAGAATGTGATATTATTTGTAAAATACATCTAAATTAAACGTGAAACATTTCTGGTGGCTTACTCTCGAATTTAATTTCAATACAAGGCCAATGCAATAGTAATACCGAATTAACGAAAACAAGATTATGATTAAGTTTTATGAAAAGATGTCAATCTTTTGATTTCAGTTAGTTCCTCCCAATGGACTTATAATATTGAAATAATTTGGCGCTAGTGTTAAGTTTAAGATTACGAAACTTTACAATTCCAATGCAATTTGGTAGGAATTAAATTGGAGAGTAAGCCTGCTGCGTGTCTGGTGGCAACAAATAAAAAGCATGTAGGGTTGCCACCGTTAAAAATTCTAGCAGTATCGACTTTTAACCGACGCACGAAGTTTGTGGAGCACTCATGGTTTTTCCAATATTTGACGTGATCTCATGTTAGCAGGTGAAGTTAGTTTGCGACCAGTAAGCACAGTTATACACTAGAACTATCGTACGTGAATATAAAACATGTTCTATATATGAGATGCTGTGAATAATGCGATATTAAATTTTGCCCGCGGTTTCGCCCGCGTTAATGCCTATTTAAGGCCCTTAGAGGGTTGAATTTAAAAAAAGCAGCCTATATCCTTTCTTGAGTTAAACTTTCTACATGCCAAATTTCATCAAAATCCGTCCAGCGGTTTAGTCGTGAAGGCGTAACAGACAGACATACAGATAGACAGAAAGGCAGAGTTTTTTTTTTTTTTTTTAAAGTTTCAGACAGAGACAGTAATTGTGTATGCAAAGTTTACGCTAAGGATCGGAGCTCAATCCGCGTTTGGAGCTATTATTTGTATGATCTACAGATATAGGTCTTAATTCTAGGTGTTTTCGTATGTATAAAAGTTGCACGGTATAAAAAGAATTGCAGTTCATTGATCCACAGATGTGTGTCTCGAATCTGTGTGTGTTTGTGTATGTTTCATGTTTGTGAATCGCACCCACGATACAGGAGAAATTCTTAGGGTGGAGCGATGTTATAAAAAAATGAAAAAGAACTTAGAGGAACATAATGAAGAGTTACATAATATAATGTTATCTTATGGTTTGTTGAAAACTTACACCTAAAGAAACTAAAATCGAGGACACTCAAGGAAAACTGAAAACAGAAAGATAAGGTGAGAACAAGTTTCCTTACGGTATAATCCTTGTTATATAAGGAAAAGGGTCGGTATATATCAACGTAACTACTCGAAGGTGTGATAACTTGCTAGTCACGGGCCCTATAAAGTTAGCCGTACTATCATACAGATGAAATATCTTAAGATATTACATGCAGGTTGTATGCCGTGTGCGTAGGTGTCATAAACTTGTTACATTGTTTATTTTTTGCGAAGCATAAGGTAAGACATAACATAATATCACGTCTGTATTTCCTTAAGGGGTTGGCAGAGGTGTATAGCACATTTTGCCCGTTATGTAATATCTCCTATGTAATAGGGGGCGAGCTTATTGCCACTAACCAAGCACAGATCTAGACTCCGTGCTGTTATTAAGAATGAAATAATGATAAAACCCAAAAATATGCCCGATTCGGGAATCGAACATAGGCTAGCTTAGCAGTCGCGGCTTAGAGACCCTAGGCCAACGTAGCAGTCATAAGGTAAACGTGCTTTAAAATAATAACTGCTAGATAATATTTTTTCGTTAGGGATTCAGACTCCACGAGTGACGATACCAAATTGATTGTCCGGCACGCCCTCAGTTGATTTGAATATTTTGTCACAGCAATCTTTTTCTTCTTCGTATCGGCATGAGCCAACAGCCACATGGAATAGGGCATGCCGTGGTGTAGAGATTGGTCATTTAACAAGGATGGTAGCGAGGTTGACCGTCCGTCTTGCGACGCAATAATTAAAGTGTATTGCTTACAAATAAAATCACTGCGTTTATCTCGTTAGCTAATGACGTCATAATTATAATCTTCATACCAACATAATAAAACAATAGTGAATTATTAGCTTTTTCCTCAACACGATTTTCACTGCAATAATTGCCAGCTTTTTTTAATTACGTCTATATTTTATCTGTGCTAGCAATATTCTCGTTGAATCTCTAGCGCCCCCGGCTCTTGCGTACAGTAAAAGATATTTATAAAGCTGTAAACTGGATGAGAAGTAGCTCTACTTAAATAAAATCTGAAATTAGAAGATTTTTCGCGTATAAATTTTCATTGGTTCCGTAGAAGTTGTCCTTATAACGGGACCTATATTTATTCCGACGAGTACCGCTACAAAATTCCTTTTCTTCAAAACAAACCTAAGAAACAGGAGAAATTCCTAGTGAGCAACGTTTATAAAAAAAAACAATCGGCTTTTGGGCTTTTCACCAGGGAGTAAAAATCCGCGTTAAAAAGCTCATTTCTGGTAATTTATAAACGAGGATCATACCGGCATTAACTAAACCCCGTATTAAGTCTATTGACATCTCTGTTCTTTGATATGCATGACAGTGACAGGTATAATTTAATCCTTGGTTTAAAGTTGTAATTTTTTACGAATACAGTCTTTTTATGTTTAGTTTTAAATTGTCTCCAGAAACTGGTTTTTCCAACCTACAAGTCCACCTCCGGCTACTTAAAAAAATATTATAATTGGGACCAATTTTTTACTAAATAAAGTTACAGTACCATAAATGTAATGTAAGAAATTAAATCACAACAAACATGTTTTATGCGTACAAACAAGATTGTAGAGCCACTTTTCCAGCGTTACCAACATCACCTACCTTTAGCGATTTAAAATCCGACGTTGAATATATTCAGGGGTAGCTACCCTACTCTAGGTCAAAGGCATGCACTATGCATATACGCTGTACGCTAGTAACAGCCTATCCGTATAGAGTATACATTGCAAATGTGACGCGGTACGTCATCAATTATTTATGTCGAACGAACACTGTTTTTGGAAGGTAAAGTGGTATATTCTTGTGAAAAGGTAAAAACATGATCGCTTCTTTCATCTTTTATTGGATACTCGAAAGTGTTCTGTCTGCACGACATTTCTTTTGCGTATCATGCTACGTTTATTTTGACGATTGTATAGACAAACGATCACTATGCAAACAAATACATAGGTAAATGTTTGAAAAAAAAAAACAAACAACACAGTCGTCATCAACCGGAAGTCGTCCACTGTTGGACAACGTCGTCCCTTTAGAATGCTGTTGTAAATAAAATTTAAAATTATTCCTTTGAAAATACCTAAGTATAATCTCAGAAAATATGTAGATAATCGATCCCTCATAATCTGATTGGACGGTAGACCGATAAGACTGGGAAGAAAATACGCTGGACTAACAGTACATGTGAAAAACGGCCACCCATCCCAAGACTGACCGCGGCGGGCTCTGCTTAACCTCACAGATTGGTGTAGGTTTGCATATATCCTATATAAACCTCTATCTCTCGTCGATTCTTCACGCAAGTGACGTAGGCACCTAGCTTACGGCATACATTATGTATTTCGACTGAACTAGTTTATTGGCGGCTGGCTTTTGATTTTACTTCTACTAGAACTTACTCGTAGGGCCTGTTTCACTATCGACAAGTAAAGTCTACTCGACACGTTCTACTTGTCGATAGTAAACCGCCACTTAAAATCACCCGTAATAACTCATACGAATTTCACAATATCTGAGTAGCATTAATCAGGGGATAAATTGGCCTGTAACTAAGATACGATAGAAGATACTTTATTAAGATTAGCGTTCATCAAGAAGTAACTATTCAACACTTTACTAGTAGATGGTGAAACAGGCCCTTATTGCGAGTAGAATAATCATGATTGTTACTTTAAATCATTTCTTTACATTGAATTTTTTGTTGCCTTTAATCGTGCTTTCGAGGATCCTTGTCATAATAGCGAAATATTATGTACTCCAAAATAGTACTTCAGAATACTCAGCCAAAGTACGCAATAATATTTTACGAAGACAAAAGTAAACTAGGTTAATGTCAGTCGAAGAAACAGCAAACGTAAGTATGCCGAATTTAGTATTCCAAGTATTAACCTAATCTTTATTCCGTTACAAAAAGACAGCTGTTACTAATATTTTCCTATCTCTTGAGTGATTGAACAAAGAAGAAATCAACAAAATCTTTGAATCCAATCCATATAAATGGCTTATAAATATGATTAGGACACGTAACTTCCCTAAAATAAGTGTAAATTTCACGATACCCAGGTAAAACCTTAATTTTATTCGGTGGCTTTAATAATTCATAAGAGTGACCGGTCTGCGGGTTCCGTACATTTTCTATTTTCATTTTTATTCGTTAAAAGTAGGAGCTGTAATAAAATGTCAATTTTTTTCGAATATCTCTTGCTGAAATGAGATTGTGACAGTGTTAAGATGCAAATCGTCATGGTTTAAAACTATGGAAACATACGGGATGATAAAAAGACGAAGAACGCTGCTTGTGAACGTGCGCTCTGTGTAGGTAGGTACTTGCAAATATTGCCTATAAAATATGTGAAGACCGGCTTGAATCCTAATTCGGTCTAGGTTCAGTTTTGCGGTTTTGGTCTGGTGGTTTTTAAGTGCGACTGCTGAGCGTGAAGTCCTGGGTTCGAATCCCGGATCAAGAAATGTGTTATTGCGATTTTTTATTGGGTAATTCTCAGTAGCAGCACGGAGTCTCGACTTGTGTCCGGTTGATGGCAATAAGCTCGCCCCCTATTACATTGGGACCTATAATACAACTCGCAAAATGTGGGTGTACTATAGGTACACCTCGGCCTACCCTTTAAGAGAATACAGGCGGGACTTTAAGGTTATTATATACCTATATATATATAACTATGTAAGAAGAAGCATCTATCAATTAATACGTTCTTTTAGTGCCCAAAGTTTCGTTAGCTTAAAACAGTTCTCTAGTAGCCGCCACAGACTTCATCCCGTATATTTCCACATACAAATAATGAAACAAGACAATCATAGACGTTCAAGTAGTGCCGGGGTACCGTTAACCAAATTTTATCGGTGTTTGCTCAAACTGTGTGGCTTAGCACTGAGCAAATTCTGATTCCTACGATGTTCAGTATTTGAGCCAAGCGGTTGATTTTAGAGGGATTGAGAATCGTAGATACATTGCTGCTTGATAGATTAATTGGTGTAATAGCATTTGCTAGTGCCAAAGGGGCCGCTTTAGTAGAATCATATTAGGAAAAAAATAGATGGAGTCTGGCGCTACATTGAAACAAAAATCAACGTGCCAATTGTTTTTTTTTTTGCATGAGTGCGTTACAGCTACGTCTTACACAAGTTTATAATTTATTTAACTTACGGGTGATAGGATACATATTTATTAATATTCAATCGGCCTCTGTAATTTCTACACACCTTAATAGCTCATTTCGCCATTTTTATTACGTTATTTTATAATAGAAAAACAAGCGTCTCCATTGACAACACAATTGACACTGTTGGCGCCAAAAAGCTGTAGGGTAGATTTTTAGCGCCAATTGTCAATCTAGACATATGTATATATAATTAAAGTGAATCATATTGCTAGGTCATTTGTAATTTTTCGTTCTAAGGGGCCGGGGGGGCATTGTTCAACATTGGACGTCACCCGGATGATGATGATTGCTAGGTCACTAAATGGCCACAATTCATAATAATTATTATGAACTGCGAACGTTCCTAACACGGAATTCATTATTTTCCTACAAAAGAACTTGTGTTTCAAATCCCATTACGTTGATCCAAAGCGTCCCTTCGATAACCAAATTCGTATTTGAATTCGAATTCAAAATTCTTCGTAGTACTCTGTAGTGATAAGGGCCAATGGCTGTAGTCTCTCCGCTGTTCCCTTAAGGTTTTTATAGGCAAATGCGTTTGTTAATTTAAATATTTCTACCCTACTTTAAAAACGCTTTGGACGAATAAGAAATCAGATCCAAATGCCAGTCGCGTGAGAATGCACGAATCTGTTTTTAAAAATAAAGTATTATTTGGAAATTGTATTGAATTTCGAACAAACATTTCTTTTTTTTCTGGTAATTTTGTGTAACGAATCCGTTGAGTTTGAATTCAGAATTCACTGACAGTCCTCAGAGAAAACTGGCCAGTATCTTTAACACTTGATAAATATTTCATAGTAAGTATTGTTCGGGACATTACATCGCGTCGAGCATCGGGCGTCGAACCGGTTCGCCTACGTCAACGACCTTCAACGTCCCCACCGCTAAGCCGGCGCATACGCGACATATGACTCGCTTACCGATCTCCAACGCGCGCGCACACGTCGGCCGATCTAAAAATTGTACCATACCTATGTACTAGAAATACAGTTTATTTACGAAGTTTTAAATAGTTTCAATTAGTCAAGACCACCAGCATCACAGCTGGAGCTTGATACTCAAACAGTGGTCCTTCGAGCTATAAAGATCGCCTTCGTCTTTGTGCAAAAACGCCCGTGGACTTTAGACTGGCCACGAGGCCCGGTCACATTCGCCGAGGACACTTCAAGGACAGTCTGCCAAAAGGGAGAATCAACATTCTGAGTGAGTTCGTTCCGATATCCTTTTATTCCTGCCCTTTTCTGTCTTATTTCCAGGAATTTAAAGTAGTGCTATACGCATCAAGCATAGTTTGGTGTCTTCATATGTTATATGCACATGGCTTAATCATTTCTTACTTGCATAAAATATTATTTATCTTTGCATTCTTTTAAAAATAATCTTAACGCACTTCCTTTGTTTGCTTATCGCACCCAATACAATAGATGCTAAACGGTTGGGTCACCGACCTCATTAGTGATTTTATATTTTTTATTGTTAGTGAACCGGTTCGCACACCTGGCTCATTAGCCTCATGTCAGCTGATTTACCGTTGCTTTGCTAGTTGTTTATGCAATCGTAATATTCTTTTATAAATTATTCAACCACAAGTCATTCTTCCATTTGTTTGCATTGAGATTTTTTGCTTTATTTTCCACCTATCATTATGGCTGACGCTAAACTAAGAGAACTAGTGAAAAGACGTGGTGGTTTCAAAGCCAAACTTACGCATTTTAATAACTTTTTAAGATTGCTACCTGGTAGTGAGCTAGATAGCTTCCAAGTGGCTGAATTACAAGGCCGTTTTAATTTAATGGAAGCGCTATATAAGGAATTCGACGTGTTACAGACCGATTTGGAGCTGTTGTCGGAGAATACGGACGACATGTATGCCGAGAGGGAACAATTCGAGGCGCAGTACCACGCGCTGACGGCCCGCGCGAGAGCGATACTCGCCCCCGCGCGTGCCTCTTCGCCGGCGCTCGTCTCTGCGTCTTCTATTGACAACATCCCACGACACGGTTCTGGCTGCAAGCATGACTTCGTTCGGCTACCCAAAATTGATTTGCCTCACTTCAGCGGGGACTACCAGCACTGGCTTGAATTCCGAGATACGTATCTTTCCCTTATTCATAATAATAGTAGCATACAGGAAATAAACAAATTCCATTATCTTCGTGCAGCCTTAACTGGCAGTGCGTCTTTAGTTATTAAAAGCATTGACTTTAGGGCTGATAACTACGCTATAGCTTGGCAGTTATTGTGCGAGAGATATGACAACGAAAGACTTCTTATAAACAATCATGTACAGGCGTTATTTAGTCTTGAACAGATCCAACAGGAATCCTGTAGCTCATTACGCAATATGATTGATGTCACAAATAAAAACTTAAGAGCTCTCGACACTTTAGGACAACCCACTAACCATTGGGACACATTGATCATTTATATCATGTCAAAGAAATTAGATACTGTGACCAATCGACAGTGGGAAGAATTTAAAAGTAATTCAAACATATTTCCAAATTTAAAAGAATTTATAAAAATTTTATCTAACAGAGCAGATTTACTTGAATCCTTAAATTATAAGACAGACACAAACGGTACAGCTACAAAAAATACTAATGAAAAGAACAAATCAGAAAACTATCTTACAACAATCAAACCTAATCATACTCAAAATTCTAATGTTATTAAATGTCCTATGTGCTCACAGAATCATTATTTATTTAGTTGTCAATCCTTTAGGAATCTTGACATAGCAGCACGCATTAAAAAGGCTTCAGAGAGCAATATTTGCATTAACTGCCTTCGACCTGGTCATGCAGCGAAGCGTTGCAAGTTGTCACATTGCAAATATTGTAAGTTTAAACACAATACTCTCTTACATAAAGAACCAACAGAAAAGCAGACAGAGGAAAACATCGTTTTGTCAACCAACGTCGTATTACCTTGTTCTGAGGATATACAAAATCACATTTTACTTTCCACAGCTTTGGCAAAGGTGGCCGACGTCAATGGAGAACTTCATGTTGCTAGACTCCTGTTGGATAACGGCAGCACCTCCAACTTCGTCACCCAAGAGCTCTGTAGAAAGCTCGGCCTGGTAAAGCACAGCACTAGCTCCACCGTCTCAGGTATTAACGGACAAGTTTCTCGTACCTCAGAAAGCTGTAGTCTTAAGTTACAGTCACTTCATGGCGGTTATCGGGTGAATGTAAGCTGTTTTATCTTACCAAATATTACCCAATCACTACCTGGCTCTTACGTAGATAGAGAATGCATTTCTATTCCGCCAGGTATCAAATTAGCAGACCCTTCCTTTAATGTGCCTTCTGCTATTGACATTCTTGTAGGCGCTGAAGTATTCTGGGACGTCTTAGGTTCCAATACTATTTGTTTAGGTAAAAATCAACCTAGATTACAGTCTTCAAAATTAGGTTGGCTTATTTCTGGCAGCGTTAGTCATTCTCGTTGTCATACTCGACCTACTCTTTGCCACTTTCTCTCACATGAGGAGTCTGATCAGCTGACTTGCTTCTGGGAACTTGACACTGTATCATTTGGTAACTGTTTCTCTGCAGAAGAACAGGCTCTAAAAACAAGGTTGCCCCAATAAAACCCACGACCGTTCCACGATTGGAGTTGTGTGGTGCGTTGCTGGGCACACGACTGTTTCTTAAGGTACGAAAATCACTCACTCTAGAATTTAGTCACTGCTTCTTTTGGTGTGACTCAACCATCGTGTTAGGTTGTCTGTCAACATTGCCTAGTCGGCTTGATCAATTTGTCCGTAATAGGGTGAGTGAAATTCAAGAAGCTACGACCGGCCAGACGTGGAGCTATGTGCCTTCTTTGAGTAACCCTGCCGATCTGGCTTCTCGGGGGGTGAAGGCTGATTGCATCAGCGCATCCAATCTTTGGTGGTCAGGTCCTGAATTTCTTAGTCAGGCAGATATACAATTTCCCACTTCACCCAATATGCAAGTCAATTCATTACCAGAAGTATCTTTACATATAGCTGCTGACACACTCATCGAAAATAAAAATATAATTTCAAATTTAATTCATAAAAAATCATCATTCACACAATTAATCAGAATCTTAGCCTATATGTACAGATTTATTAATAATAGTAGAAAACAGAATGACATAAAATCATCTCATTTAACATACTCAGAACTACAATCATCACAGAATCTTATAATACAGATTTCTCAGAAGGAAATGTTCCCTGAGGAATACACATTACTTAACACTAATCAGACCTTACACAAAAAAAATCGATTGACAAATCTTTCTCCCTTCATTGATTCAGACAAGTTAATGCGCGTGGGTGGACGGCTTAAAAACTCTTATTATAGCTACGATGTTAAGCATCCTATCTTATTGTGTAGCAAACACCACCTTGCAAAACTCATATTTGTAAGAGAACACAAAGCACTTTTTCATGCAGGGCCTCAATTACTATTAGCTCACGTTAGGCTCACCTACTGGCCTCTAGCAGGCAGGAACCTAGCTAAGCAGACAGTGCGTAACTGTGTTCGCTGTACTCGTTTTAAAGCTCAGCCTGTACGGGTCATTATGGGCAACCTACCAAGCGATAGGACTCATCTCGAGTACCCTTTTTTGAACACAGGGCTTGATTACGCGGGGCCAGTGCTGATAGCCGACCGTAAAGGTAGAGGATGTAAGCTACTCAAGTCCTATATATGTATTTTTGTATGCTTTGAAGTCAGAGCCGTTCATCTGGAGCTGGTTTCTGACCTCACCAAGGAAGCTTTCCTAGCGGCGTTTAGCCGATTCATTAGTCGTCGAGGCAAACCACAGCGCGTGTACTCCGACAACGGCACCACGTTTGTAGGAGCTTTCAATGAGTTATCACGCTTCCTTAATTCTTCTTCTTCTAGTATAGCGTCAGACCTTGCAAATGACGGCATAGAATTTAAATTTATTCCTGCCTACACCCCTCATTTCGGTGGCATTTGGGAGGCAGCAGTAAAGTCCACCAAACATTTATTGCGTAGAGTGATGAGCCTAACTCACTTAACACATGAAGAGCTCTCTACGTGCTTGATTCAGATAGAGGCTATTTTAAATTCCAGACCATTGACTCCTCTATCCACTGATCCATCTGATCTTTCTTATCTTTCTCCTTCTCATTTCCTCATCGGACGGCCACTCACGTCAGTCCCTCGTCCTCAGATGACCGACGTCAATATCCAGCGGCTACAACGTTTCGATCGCATCGAAAAGCTCCGGCAACATTTTTGGCAGCGCTTCTCTAATGAGTATGTGTCTCTCCTTCAGCAGAAAACCAAGTGGCAGACCTCAGGCCAGGATCTAAAGACAGGAACCATGGTCTTAGTGAGAGACGCCAATCTTCCTCCTCTTCTATGGTTGCTGGGCAGAGTGATTGCCGTTAAGCCTGGGTCGGACGGCCATTGTCGAGTGGCCGACATCTTAACAAAGAAGGGCATCATCACCCGGGCATACAACAACGTTTGCCCTCTTCCCATCTCTTCATCATCATCTTGAAGTATGCACTTCAACCCGGGGAATCTGTTCGGGACATTACATCGCGTCGAGCATCGGGCGTCGAACCGGTTCGCCTACGTCAACGACCTTCAACGTCCCCACCGCTAAGCCGGCGCATACGCGACATATGACTCGCTTACCGATCTCCAACGCGCGCGCACACGTCGGCCGATCTAAAAATTGTACCATACCTATGTACTAGAAATACAGTTTATTTACGAAGTTTTAAATAGTTTCAATTAGTCAAGACCACCAGCATCACAGCTGGAGCTTGATACTCAAACAAGTATTTAAAAAAACATTTTGGTATTTGTTTATAAGTCCATCAAACATTAAGAATCAATTGATTGAATCAATGGAGTGGATTGGACCTTATACTTAGAGACAAAATCAGCAATAAGATCTATTAGGCGTAAAGCTAAAGTAAAAAGTCCTTATATTAAACACGCAATCATACTACAACGTACCAAAAAATAATTTCTCATAACAAAATACCAATAAACGGGACAGAAATTTCGTCACATTACCAACAAAGTTACGCTTCTATCAGGTTGTTTCAGGACTCAACGGCAATCCCTTCTCTAAGACAAAGGGCTTACATGAAACTTTGGCACGTGAAAACAAAGTATGTTAATACTTATGAGTATTTGGTTAAGGGCCGCGCTTACCGAATTTGCTGAGTACGGGTAAAGGTGGGTAATGTGGGAGTATTTTTAAGATTTTTTTTTAAAATTAAACCTCGCCCCACACTAGGAATTTCTGCTGTGTCGTGGGTGCGTTTTACAAACATGAAATATCACATACACTAACACCCAGACTCGGGACAAATATCTGCGGTTCGCACAAATTTTTGCCCCGTGCGGGAATCGAACCCGCAGCCCTTAGCGCAGCAGTCTAATCGCTTAGCCACTGAGCCAATCAGGTTGTAAAATTCAAGTGTAATACGTCTAACATTTTAGAGGGACTAGCGTAGCCAAAGAGGAGTTTGTTAAGCTGCAATTCCTTCGGTCAATCCGTGGATGGGCAGTACTTTTTTCCACATCTAGCTCCGCCTCTTCAAACACGTTAATTTGGTATGCGTCAAGTTGTAGGACTTGGTTAGTGAAGCTTTGAGATGTAGGGGGTGTTGACAATCATGAAAATGGTCGCAATCACAATTTTTATAAAACAACTTATAGTACACTCGTTTTCTAAAAAGCTTGATCAACAGGTGATTTGATAACTCGCGAGTTGTCAAATCTCCTGCTAAGTATCAATTAGGTTATTAAAGCATTGTAAACTACTCTGATTTGATATTTTTGTCAATTATCAGAGCAGGCTGTCAAATGCCTGAAAATTTTACTTTAATTATATTTTCAGAAACCCAAATTGATGTCATGTATTGACAACGCTGTTAAAATAATTGCTTTATTAGTTGATTATTATCTTACCCAAATCAGAAAACTGTCAGCCTATTCTTCAACTGAAATCAACCGATTCCACCGTTTCGTACATCCATGCTGTTTTGAGATAAAGTTCCCGAATATCTTTCCTCGGCTGAATTGCTAAGTAGAAAAGCATTTTTTTGCCCGCGAATATGTGAGAGGCTTATCTTTTGTACTCTTGAAAATATTCATGCCGTAAATCTTATGTATACCTTTCTAGAGCCCACAGTTCTATTGTTTAAGATAATCTAAGGTATACCAAGTAGATTTGTTTAAGGTAGCTGACTCTTTTGTATTGCTGTAAGTAAATCTTGAGTTCTAGATACAAATGTTACTTCAATTTATGTAAAACTAGAATAAAAATACAATTTTGATGTTAGTACGTTAATAAGATTTGATGTGTCGTTCAGTTATTTAATTTTGATATGACGTGTATTTGTTATTTTATAATAGAACAATGGAGAAGGAAATAGGGCCATATAATAGAAAAATCAAGATTTTTATAGCCTTATTAAATAATAATAATCCTGATATTTTTTTTACTTTACTAAGGTTGATAATCATTATTATAAACAACTGATACGCAGACTAAATACTAACATGTAATACTCAGATAAATCTTTCGTACACGTTTTATTAAAAAAAGCAACTTAATTTTTCAACCCACAATCATTTGCACCCTCAAATAACTTTTAACATTTGTGTGTGACATAACTAAAGTATCAAAGAAATGAAACGTTTCACTGAAAGACCTTTTGACAAGTTAAAAGAAAGTTGTCAGAAAAAAATACATAATTATTTGCCGCTTCTCGTTTGTGCAATCGGAGAATAATATTTTTCATAGTTAAACGTAGAAAAGTTTCATTTGTGAGAAATGCTAAAAGATTTGTGGTAATTTAAAAGTGCTTTTAAGTAACGATAACGTTTTAACGACCTGATCGGCGCAGTGGCTAAGCAATTGGACTGCTGCGCTAGGGGTTGCGGGTTCGATTCCCGCACAGGACAAAATTTTGTGTGGTTCGCAGATGTTTGTCCCGAGTCTGGGTGCTTGTGTAGGTATGTGATTTTTCATGTTTGTGAAACGCACCCACGATACTGGAGATCCTAGTGTGGGGCGACGTTTAAAAAAAATGATAACGATACGATGGTGATTACGTGTTTGTTAATGATACTCGTAATTAAAATGTGTTTTGAGCGTGTATGAGTATATTAACCCTTTCACTGTCCAGTGCACTACATAAATATGATACACATCGATTGTTTAAATATTGTATCTACTTAGCGGACACTCAACGTGTTAATTAATTTACTCAGGGCTCATGGAATAGCCTGTAGGCCTGTACGTTTCTTAAAGCCCGTCGCAGATGTTGCTATAATATAAATTAATATACAGTTTTAATACTCGACGTAATACAAATATATTTTATAGAAACGTCTGCATGTTCCAAATACATGCGTCATAGGTTGTATGTTATTGTTAGTGTTAAATTAACGCAAGTTTCAATGTGTCTTTTTCAGTAACATAGGAGATAATTATGTACTTTCTTGGCCATAATAATGGTAGAAACATTTTGTTACGACTTCAAACCGTCGTAATTGGGGACGAGCGTATTACCATAGAAATCCAGACTTCTGCTACTAAGAATCGCCTAATAGAACACTTTGCCCAACCCGGGATTCGAACCCAGGACCTCATGCTCAGCATTCGCGCTTAGCGACCACTACAACTACTAGACCAACGAGGCAGTCCTCGATATACTTTGTGTGTAATTATAAATTCAATTACCGTCACCATTCATAGTACTTAACGTACTATATATTCGGTATTGTTCCGAGAATTCGGCTTTATTAACCGACTTCAAAAAAAGGAGGAGGTTCTCAATTCGTCGGGACCTTTTTCTTTCCAAGCAAACAGTTTCTAGTACTCTTGAATATGTCATTAGTATTCAACATTAGGGAATTGATTTTCAGCTTTCCAATGGTCATAATTATTGGCTTTGTTCTTGTTTAATGATGTAAGTTCTAGGACAGGGATGTCGAGTCTTTATGGATCAACGTGCCATTTTTTTCTTCTTATCGTATGGTTTTTGAACAACCTGGTGTCAGAGTTTCAACCACCTGTTAGCCTCTGCCTGGCTTAACACACCGTTGAAAAATCTTTCAGGTGTGCCGGTTTTCACTGTTTTTAGCAACTGATAACAAATTTTTAGTACGCACATCAATTCGAAATTGGTGCGTGGCGGAGTTTGAACTTGCGTCCTTTGACTTGGCAGTCCAACGGTCATATCACTCGGCTATCACTGGTATAATGTAAATGCAATGTTTTTTCCTTAATAATGTTACAGTTGTAAAGCCTTATTAAACGTCACTTTTTATCTTGTCTGCCGATGACCATGAATGCTGTAAAGGATACGAAACTTCGGGACCACAAATAAACCGCTATAAAATCCTTAAAAGTAGTTTTATTTCAATCAATTTTTGTATTTTATTTTCGTACCATTTTTTTTCGCACATTTATGGCATTTTGCATTTTATTGCATACTGCATGGGATAGGCTCAGGAGTTTATGGAAATAGGATGATGGCAGTACGAACCAAGAAAAAAAAATAGACAAAATAAGCATATAACAGAAAAACAAAAGAATATTTAATTTACGAAAAAAAACTAATTTCAGTTTTGGAATGTTTCAGACTGCTGCCTATTATTAGCTAGCACGAAGAAGGCTTTTAGTAGTAAATATATACTCTGTTATTTATAGACATTGCCACAGACTAAATAAAACAATTTTACGTTTGTCAAACGGCCATGTAACACGATACTGTCTGGTCTAGGGACACTGAGATTGGCTGTCCAAACGAAATGAGAAACACATTTTTCAGCATATTAGTCATCCATTGCGCAGTTTATATAGTTTATATTGCTCAAGCTTTTTGGAAGTTTAAGAAAACCAGCAATGTATAATGAAATGAAGTTTAACGTTTATATTTTTGGCGTGTCATAATAAATTCGTGTTCCCAGGTAGTTTTGGTCGGAAAGTATAAATTAAAACGCGTATATAACACGACATTGTTCGGATAGCGAATTTTGTACTTCATTTAGAATTTATGAGGAAACTCGTAAAATGTTGTCTCATCATCATCATCATCATCAGCCGTAAGGCGTCCACTGTTGAACAAAGGCCTCCTCCTTTTAGAAGGGGGCTGTTGCCATAATCCCCACGCTTGGCAAGCGGCTTGGGGATCGCAGTGTTGGTGGTCAAGTTACAGAAGACGCTGCTGCCCATCTTCTGGGTTTTCCCTTAGTCGCCTCTTACGACACCCACGGGAGGAAAGGGGATGGTCAATTCTAGTCCGGATACCACACGGCAAATGTTGTCTACTATTGTCAAAATACGTTCCACTCTTCTTCGTATCGTATGGTTGATAAACAACCTGGTGTCAGAGTTTAAGCCGCCTGTAGGCCCGTGACATGTCTTTACATACTGTTGACTATACGATATGCTTTACATTTTTAATCTACTCTGTGGTGCTAAGAATTTCTTGCTAAGTCCCGAAATGTGGAGCTATGACCACGGGGCGCTATATAATCAGTATACTATAATAATATTAATTATATTATTATCCGAATCGTCACAAATCATAATGTAATCTCCGTACGTTCCTAACAAGGAATTCATTCAATTCACCAATTAAGTATGAATCAGTCTTTAAATGTGTAATGTAATTCTATGAATATTATAGGAATTGCTCGGAATTCGGTATATGAATTAACGAAATTTCAGTCGAGCAGCATGCCTTAAATATTCACTTAAAGCAAAAAATTCAAGACCATATACAAAAATAATCTATGCGTATAGTAATGCGTATAGCCTAGTCGGTAGTATCTTAATATTATATAGAACGACAGACCAAAAACAAGAAGTTCTCATAACAATAAAAAGAATATCTTTCATAAGCCCAAACTCCGTCACGTTGCCTTCCCTAACTACGTGCCCGGTGTGTGTAAGCAGAACTGTCAAGCAACTTGCAAAGTTCCTGGAAGTTTTTCAAAGGTTCTTTTGTATAAATCGATGTCTTCACTAGGTTCCTATAGTATTTTTCAAGACAACAGTTGTTTCCTTGGTCTTTTAAATAAAGTTCAAACTATGAATGGTGTTGGGAACTTAGGTGAGAAAACATCGGTCGCAAAATTATCTTCAATGAAGAATGCCACATGATAGGAAAACTCTTCGCGTGTGTGAAATCGCTTAAAACTCACCAAATTTATTTTACCTATTATGCTGTAAAGGATTCGAAACGGTAGGACCAAAAAAGTAATTATTAAAAACGCGATAAAATCCGTATACATAGTTTTAATTCAATGTCCATACGAATTAGTTCGAAAAAATATTTTCTTCAAATTCTTTTAAAAAAATATATCTGAATAATCTTTGCGCCTTTTGACTTCAAAAGTACGACTACGATATATTACATTTTTGGAACAAACAAACGATCTGAACAAAGATTTACGTTTCAATATTATGAACGCTACGGCAAAAAGGTTGTATCATATGAAAAACTGTATTTAAGTCTTTCTTTGCAGCACTGATAGCCGAGTGGTATGACCATTGGACTGCCAAGTCAAAGGTCGCAAGATCGAACCCCTGCACGCACCAATGCCTTTTGAATTCATGTGCGAACTATAAATTACTTATCAGTTGCAAAAACGGTGAAAGAAAACATCGTGAGGAAACCGGCACACCTGAGAGATTTTTCAATGGTGTGTAAAGTCATATCAGAGGCCTGCAGGTGGTTTAAACGCTGACACTAGGTTGTTCATCAACCATACGATAAGAAGAAGAAGTCTTTCTTAAGATCACAAATACAATATAGGTAAGTATAAATAATGTAGATTGCTTCGTGATACAATGTGCGACTTCTAAGTCTTGGGTTCGATTCCCGAGTCGAGCAATGTTTTTAGATTTTTTCATAGAGTTTGGATGGATGGATTTAATGGTGTTAGATAAAAAATATTCTATCATGTATGCATCATAAAAATGAGTATAATATAATGAGAATGCTAAGTATGTTTGTATAATTTTAGTCTTATACATTACTGCTTATATTCAAATATCCGAGCTTACCAATAGCTTAAAGAATATTATCATTTATTCCTATGTTCCATTTAACCCGAAATCAGTATGAAAACAAGGGCATAATAACACAAATGTAAGAGCCCCATAAATAACTGATGTGGCTATTTTGTGCCTTTAATAGCACATAAAATGTCTCTACAGTATTCACTGGTGGCAATATAAATCAGCGGGTAACGGGTTATATTTTCTAGCTTAGCTTCGTATGTTAATGTTTATGAAAACAATACTTTTCAACAATAAATTTTCATTTCATTTTCAATACTAGCAGCTACCGTGCAGATCATGTGATCGACAGGTATCGTATGGTTAATGAACAACCTAATGTCAGAGTTCAACCGCCTGTAGGCCTCTGACATGACTTTACACACCGTTGACAAATCTCTCAGGTGTGCCGGTTACCTCAAATTGTTTTTCTTCACCATTTTTAGCAACTGATAACTAATTTATATTACGCACATGAATTCGAAAAGACATTGGCGCGTATGGCTTTTAATTTGCGACCTTTGACTTGGCAGTCTAACGGTCATACCACTTGGCTATCTTTTTAAGTCATAAAAAGACTTTAAGTCAATTTTTGACTTATATGTATCCCAGATTTGGTCAAAGTATGTTTACCGAGGTCTTCCCCTTGCAGTTATTCCACACTCGCCTTATATATTTGCTTTGTCATTCATTAAAACTATTGTAACTTACTACTTACTTACTTTTTTTCCGTGTGGTATCCGGCCTAGAATTGACCACCCCCTTTCCTCCCGTGGGTGTCGTAAGAGGCGACTAAGGGCAAATCCAGAAGATAAGCAGCAACGTCTTCTGTAACTTTACTACCAACACTTCGATCACTAAGCCGCTTGCCAAGAGTGGGGATTATGGCACCCCCCCTCCCGTCTAAAAGGGGGAGGCCTTTGTTTACCAGTGGCCGTCTTCCAACTGATGATAATGATTGTTACTTAGGTATTATAAATAAAATAAAATAAAATAATCTTTATTTCGGACAAGTTACATCCATAGTGGGTTTGCTAGTAAGTAAATCTTATATCTATGTTAGTAACCTTAATATTTAGTGACAAGCTCATTGTTCGAGATGCATCTACGAACAATATCACAAAACAATGGCGAGTCGTACTTCCATGCTATAGTCTTCAGAATGGAGTTGGAGCTGGCCCGCACCCTGCAGAGCAACGAGGCAGATTTCTGTCTGATGATGGCATGGAAGCCATCAACTTGTGCATGGGTGAACATACCAGATGCACTGCAGAAACGGGGCAAATTATGATTATAACTTTTCAAAAAACATACCTTTCCTTGTATCTACGTAAATGTCACCACATAGCCAGCGTTACACGAATCGATGCGACGTATAATGTCGTTTGAACAGCGCGCTGCAGAACTTTGTGTTTGCTCAACTGCATCTCCTTTGATACAATATGCATTGGTGTGAAACTATGTTACATGTTTATGCATAATAGCCGTGCAAAGCCGTGCTTACTATCATAGACACGAGAGGCAGGTAAACTCGGGAAATACTTGAGCTATTTTATATAGAAATAGCGGTGCCTCGCAGTCCAAATAGATAATTATATAGCATTTTGATATTAGTGTTATGTTAGTTTGGGTTTGATGAAGGGGTGCGAGCAAGCCTATTTCCAACCGGGAACGAATCTAGACTCCGTGGTTAGCACCACGGAGTATGTAAGAATCTTAATCTCAAAAAATTTATGTTTTTGCCTAATGCTCCGGCTCCGCCTGTAAACAATAATGTTAGTGTCTAACTACGCGTTAATTAACGCACTATAAATGCATGTTGGATACATTTGACGACCTGATTGGCGTAGTGGCTAAACGACTAGACTGCTGCGCTAAGGGTTGCGGGTTCGATTCCCGCACGGGGCAAAGATTTGTGCGATCCACATTTGACCCGAGTCTGGGTGTTTGTGTATGTGATATTTCATGTTTGTGAAACGCACCTACGAAACAGGAGAAATTCATAGTGTGGGGAGACGATTAAAAAAAAAATACGCCGTCAAAAGTTAATTCCTAGTGAAGTAACACGTTTACCGCACAACAATGGAGGTTGAAGCGGCTGCATTGGTTGCAGCAATGAGTGTGTTAGATAATTATAATCAACAATGATATTATGGTCGGTAATTAATGATAAATGTTTGAGAATTATGTTAATTATAAGTTATTTTAAGTAAGGTAACATTCTTTAATGTTTTCTTTTTGATGTTGTTAAAATACTTATCTTGACAAATACCATAGTTGCTAACTTCACGTTGTGTCATTTGTAATGACAAGTATGACAGTTGTAGTGTATAAATACACCTCCCTGGCTTGAGTAGTAGTTGGCCGGCCGTTACACACCATCACGGATTTCCAAAACAAGGCGTCCCAGACGCGTACTCGATGAGCCAGATGATAGTACAACCTTGCTCCAGCAACGGTTGAATCCTGACACTATCAACACTTTACACGACCGACGCCGTCGAATACTAAGATCTCGCCGTCGAGGTCCGCCGCGATCGTTAAATATTAACGTAAATAACCCTCCCGTCCCTAGTACAGCCGGCCCGGGGCCGAGCTCTAGCTAATAAAACAGTCCCTAAATAATAAATCAGATCCAGCAGTCCCTCGGTAGCATCGCTTAAAGTCTTTATTAGTAGTTAGCCTGGCTGGAGGCTCCAGAAGTCTCGCCTTTATCCGGTTACGTCCAATAAGACCCCCCTCGGGGTCGTCGACATAAAATATACCGAAAAAAAAAAAAAAAAAAAAAAAAAAAAAAAAAAAAAAAAAAAAAAATTGAGTAGTAGTTCTTTATCTGCGATCTGTTGTACAGTAAGGACCGAGAGCCCCATAAGTTAAGTAACCTATTTATTTTGTTGTATTTACTCTGATTATAAATGTTATGCTTTTCTATCCATGATTTATATTGTATAAAAATATAAATACTATGTTGAATCGTATCAGTTTGTGACAGACAGATTGTGCTGCTGGGTAGTTTGTTGCGCCGTTTCTTCTACCCAGCTATAGCACTAGGAAGCGATGACGGGTGGGCGTTTTGGGGCTGTCTTTTAGTAATTTCATGTTTAATAAATACTTACATTTTGGCCTCTGACTGTTGTTCTTTTTCTACTTCTACCTACTTTTCCTACAAGTACCCGATGTTCAATTTATAGTAAATAACCAACATTACATTTTTAAGCTTTATTTATATAGATTTAATATTTTAAATCTAACAAGTGCGATAAATTATTATATGGAATGAGACGGCGTTAATGTAGCCAACACAGCATAGCGCGCTAATAGGTACTCTCAAACCTTGAAACGATGCATGTTGCAAGCACAAAAGTCTGTTAATACTCACCACATAGTTAAATCAAAAAATAAATGCAAGGCAACATGGAATATAATCAAAAATTCTAGTAAGGACCAGGACATGTCCCACGACATAGATTTAATCACGATTGATAAAACATCATATACGCAACCAGACATTATTGCCGATAATTTTAATAATTTTTTCATTGACACTACCAACAAAATAACTGACTCTTCCCCAACTAATTATACTGACTACAAACCAACGTTACCTAACCTATCCAATAGTATTTACTTAACTCCTACTAGTAACATCGATATTTATAAAACGATACATTCATTAAACCGTACTAATTCTACAGGCTTTGATGACATCAACACTAGGATATTAAAAAGATGTGCAAAACTTTTGGCTCCTCCTATTTCGCATATTATAAATCTATCATTTAACAAGGGCCTATTTCCATCAAGATTGAAGTTTTCCATAGTAAAACCTGTGTACAAGAAAGGTGATAGAACCGACATGAACAATTACCGCCCAATAACATTAATTCCAGTTATATCCAAGATTTTTGAGAAAATTATGCACGAAAAACTTTATTCCTTTTTTACTAATTTTAAGATATTAAAAGAAGAGCAATTTGGGTTTAGAAAAAATAAAAATACAACACTAGCGTGTTTTTCTTTTCTTAAATATATAACATCGAGTTTAGACCGCAAAATTCCTGTGACGTCTTTATTTTTAGACATGACTAAAGCCTTTGATTTTGTGAACCATAAATTATTACTATTTAAACTTAACAGATACGGTATTAGAGGAAACGCACTAGAATGGCTTGAAAGCTACTTAACCAATAGACAGCAATGCGTAGAATTTAAAAAAATTGAGAAACACGATCATAATATATATAGATCCCCTTATCTCCAAAATAATTATGGAGTACCACAGGGCAGCATATTGGGACCCTTGTTATTTTTAATATATATTAATGACATACCTAATATTACTTCACATAACTGTATTTTATATGCCGATGATACCACGATTAGTATTCAATCGCATTTCCAAAACCTATCTGAGTACCAAGATGAAATCAATAATACCTTAAATAAAATCATAACATGGTTGAAAATAAATAATCTCCATATCAATCTTAATAAAACAAAAATGATACAGTTCCAAACATATAATAGCAAACATTCAAAAATTGAAATAAAATATAAAAATAACTATATTGAGGAGGTTGAAAACACAAAATTTTTAGGTATAACGATAGACAAAAACTGCAACTGGAAAGCGCATATTGACGAACTTTGCACAAGGCTAAACAGGTTTGTCTTTGCTCTTTATAAAATACTCAACGTAGCAGGCATTGACGCGGCACTGTGCGCATACCATGGATATGTTGCTTCAATCCTTCGCTATGGTTTAATAATATGGGGTAATTCTGTAGATGCTATTAGAATATTCCGCGCCCAAAAAAGATGTATTAGATCACTATGCAGAGCACAGCCTCTAGATAGTTGTGTTCCACTTTTTAAAAATCTTAAGATTTTGCCTCTTCCAGCTCTATATATATTTGAAATATGTGTCTTCGTCCACAAGTATTCTTATCTATTTGACAAGCACAATGATATTGTTTCTAGACCAAGTAGGAGAATATACAAATTGCATATTCCTCAACAAAGACTTCATATGTACTCCACTAATGTTTATTGTATGGCCATCCGTATTTACAATAAGCTACCTGATTCCTTTAAATCTTTAAAATATACAATATTTAAAACAAAACTTTCCCAACTCCTAAATGAAAAGTGTTATTACTCAATTGACGACTATATAAATGACAAATTTTAAATGTTTATCCTAAAATATTTGTACGCTGGAAACAGCAGAATATTATGAACACTATATAATGTAACACCTCTTGTAACAATATTCTTTCAAATAAATAAATATTATTATTATTATTATAAAATCCTTTGATGTGTCTAAAAAATCGACCCCCGAGTTATCGCTCGTTTAATGTCATTAGTAAATATGCTGTTAGTAAATTACACGGTAAATGTTGGCCACATCTACGTAACGACGACTTGATTGTCGCAGTGGCTAAGCGATTAGACTGCTGCGCTAAGGGTTGCGGGTTCGATTCCCGCACGGGGCAAATACTTGTGCGATCCACTTTGATTGTCCCGAATCTGGGTGTTTGTGTATGTGATATTTCATGTTTGTGAAACGCACCTACGATACAGGAGAAATTCCTAGTGTGGGGCGTCGTTCTTTATTAAAAAGAAAGCGTCACTAGCGCGTTAATTAATGCGTTAAGACGCAGGTAGAGCCGGAGCATCAGAAACTAAGAGACAACTAACCTAGAGAGAGCAACTAACCAAGAGAATAATAGTAACTAATCGGGTATTAATTCTTAGATAAACCCAACTATCACATTAACTAACCTAACCTAACCTAAACGCTGTGCTAAGTAAACAGCGCGCAGCGCATCAATACATACATCGAATAAGTATTTATTCAAAGTCTAATGCGTTAGGCATCGTTAGCGCACCACAGTTTCAGAACTTTGAGAACTTGTCAAGTGCTTGCATTTTTAAGTAGGTACCTAGATGTTTTACTTTGCTATTAAGTAATGCAAGAGGTAAGAATATTTGATGAGGACTTAATAGTGGTAAGTTCATTTGTGTTCGTGTTTAGTTAATAGAGTTTAATGATGGAGCCCCTTGCCGGGAAATCTTGATAGGTTTCGTTTTTGGAACCTAGCAACTAGAAAAGACGTTTTATAAGCGCCTGTTGAAATTTCCCCTGTATCGTGGGTACGTTTCATAAACATAAATTATATCATCATCATCATCATCAGCCAAAGACGTCCACTGTTGAACATAGGCCTCCCCGTTTAAGCGGGGGGGTTTGCCATAATCCCCACGCTTGGCAAGCGGCTTGGGGATCGCAGTATTGGTGGTAAAGTTACAGAAGACGCTGCTGCCCATCTTCTGAATTTTCCCTTAGTCGCCTCTTACGACACCCACGGGAGGAAATGGGGTGGTCAATTCTATTCTATAAATTATATATATAAAATAAATAAAATACATAAATAAAATTATCGCATACAGAAACACCCAGACTCGGGACAAATATCTGGGGATCACACAAATTTTTGTCCCTGTAGGAATTTCTCCTGTATCGTGGGTGCGTTTCACGAACTTAAAATATCACATACACAAACACCCATACTCGGGACAAACATCTGCGAACCAGACAAATTGTTGTCCCGTGCGAGAATCGAACCCGTAACCCTTAGCGCAGGAGTCCAATTCCTAGGCCACTGTGCCAATCAAGTTGTCGTCCATCAATTCACCTTTATAGGCCCAATATTTGACCATTTAAACTCTAATGCAGGCGGCATGAAACTTCTTCTTATGGTATGGTTGATGAACAACCTGGTGTCAGAGTTTAAACCGCCTGTAGGCCTCTGACATGACTTAACACACCGTTGAAAAATCTCTCAGGTAAGCCGGTTTCCTCACGATGTTTTCCTTCATCGTTTTTAGCAACTGATAACTAATTTATAGTACGCACATGAATTCGAAAAGACATTGGTGCGCATTTATCAGATACTTACATAAAGACACGCCTGTTTGCCAGAGGAGTAGGCAGAGACTACGGATTTCCATTTGCTACGATCCTGGCACACTTCTTTCACCACATTCACTCGCATCACATTCCTCATACACGCTCGTCGGTCAAAGGTACTCCTTACTCGAGCCTTTTGGTCTACGTATGTTCAGCGAGGTCTTCCCCTTCCGGATACTCGTAATTTATCAAACAAATATCTAAATACAATATTTGATCACATCAGCTTTATCATCTAATCAGTACTGTCGATTTGCAGCGGAATACAAACACCATTCAAACTGTCTTGTGCACTGTTTGAAACTTTGTTGTTTAGCCTAGAGTTCATAACTCTCAACTGTATTGTGTAACAGCGCTCAATGGAATGTAAATGCGAAGACTGTTACCGACATTCGAGAATGTTCTAGCAATCATATTTTAACTTCACTGCAGTTCAATACAATTTTGATTTACGCTCTGATTGTCATTGGAGATGATTCTGATCGTTTGATTAATCTGCTAAATATGATAAAAAAAAAAATTACTTTTTATTTCGTTATTTGTCATGGCAGTCGTGTTTTTTTGTTTGTTTCATTTTTATAGCCTATTTTACCGGCGATGGTGTAAGGATTCTAACAAAACTCCATACATCAAAATCGGTTAAGGCATTCAGAAGTTATGGTGGAATAAAGAAACTCACATACATACATAGATGAAACCTGAAAACATTACACTCCTTTTTTAATAAAAAGAAAGTCGATGAGAACCCGAGAAAATAGGAAAGAAAGGATAGGCTTTCTGTTTACTAAATTTGTGTAATCCTAAGTGTATTTAGCTGTAAGTCTTCAATGTCTCCTAGTTAAATAAATAAATAAATTTAAAACACGACAAATTGTCCCAAATTTTCTATATTACGAGGTAAATTTGAAGGAATAAGAGAATGACCAAGGATCGACGCGCTGCTGCGAGTCGTTGTGGTGCTGCGGCCAGGCATTGTTGAAGCCAGGTGACGCGGGTATAATACACAGCATAACTTACCGCCGCACTCAATGACGTTAATGATTACTTAAACTGACACTAAGTAAACAAACACAACACAAAGAAAACCTTTACTTAGTAATAGTTTAAGTCATCATTAAATGTCTTTTGTGTTTGGCGGTTAAACAGTTTAGCAGGCAACTACTTCGCAGTAGCTACGTAGCTAAAAACCTTTTTACTCTGTATACAATACACAGTATAACAGAACACAATTTAGTAGGTAACAACAGCACAGTCAAACAATATAGTTGGTGAACAAAGTTGGAAACAACAGGCAAGAAGTGTCAGTCAGAAGTGCACAAATTGGGTCTAGTTCCACTTGATTACATTGTGCGGCTGCTGTAAGTAAACTTGTGCCCGCTTCTCTTATTACACGACTGCCCAAAAAAGGAGTGTAATGTTTTTAGGGTTCATGTATATATGTATGTGAGTTTCTTTATTCCATCATAACTTCTTAATGCCTGAACTGATTTTAATGTATGGAGTGTCGTTAGAATCCTGACACCGTTGCGAGTAACATAGGCTATAAATATATATATTTATTTAAATTGTTATTTGTAAACGTAACATCGAGGGGTGTATTCTTTGAAGGGGTAACAGAGGTTTAATAATGGATCCATATTTCGCCAATGATTTAGGTCCTAATGTAAAAGGGGCAAGCCTATTGCCATTAAGACACAAATCCGGATTCCGTACGGTTAGGTCATCATCATGTTCATCAGCCGGAAGACATCGATTGTTGAACAAAGGCATCCCCCTTAAAGGAGGGATTGCCATAATCGCCACGCTCGGCAAGCGGCTTGGGGATCGCAGTATTGGTGGTGAAGTTACATAAGACGCTGCTGCCCATGTTCTGGATTTTCCCTTAGTCGCTTCCTACGATACCCACAAGACGAAATGGAGAGGTGTTATTCTGGCCCAAGTAATGGCATAAAAAATAACGGTTAAAAACAGTAAATATATCTTCTTTAATAGAGAAAATACTTAAAAAGAAAACAAATTAATTAATTAAAGGAAATAACGGCCCGAACGGAAAGCAGTGTTATCGTTAAAAACTTCGTTAATTAACGATTGAAGTGGAAGACGCGGTCGAACTTTAAGTATCTTAGGATTAAGGCGCTGAACAAATTTTCTTCACAAAACCTTCACAGATTGACTTTCGTCTTACCGTTTAGGTTTTATAAAGGAATTATTTTAGACTTCTTAACTAAAATGGCAGACCAAGTGACCACTACATTAATAAAACCTATAATCACGCCTGCATTCTTCGAAGAGGTACCTACATTTCGCTAGTTTTGAAGTCTCCAATGTTAAAGGGGGCGAGCCTATTGCCAGCAACCGAGCACAAATCTAGACTCTGTGCTGCTACTGAAAATTGCTTAATGGAAAACCCGGTAACACTTTGCCTG
This sequence comes from Abrostola tripartita, assembly GCA_905340225.1. Taxonomy (NCBI): domain Eukaryota; kingdom Metazoa; phylum Arthropoda; class Insecta; order Lepidoptera; family Noctuidae; genus Abrostola; species Abrostola tripartita. Next base: position 3,161,967 of record HG996508.1, on the reverse strand, counting down.
ACCCGGGAGTCGAACCTAGGACCTCAGCTCAGCAGACACGCTTTGCGACCACTAGACCAATGACTCTGTCGAAAAACACAACTACTTAACATACTTCGGAATTAATTAAATTAATTTATTTTTTAATTTAAAAATAGTTCTTCTAGAACCGATTTCAAATGAAAATTAAAAAAATAAAGTAAATACTGCGATAGCAAGAAAATTATAAGTCTTTCAAAATTCAGACAATGGCATCTGCAAAAGTATAACAGTACTAAAACAATATAAAATAACCGATTTTCTAAAAGTAAGTATCGGGTATCAAAAGCAAACGGTAAGTAACTCTACTTCGGGGAGTGGTAAAAAGCTTTACGTATACACTGGTATGTAGCTCTACTACGAATTGACTTTCAAGTAGCTTCGTTGCTTTAAAAGAGACTAGGTACTAGGTTTGTAGAGCGAATGAAAGTATCGCTTCGAGGAATGCAGAGAAGGTAAAAATGTTACATCATGTTTTCTGGATACAAAATAATGCTTAGTCTTCACAATCTTCTTAATTATTTTTCTGTAGATTAACGCCGTATATATTTTTCTAAAACTTCGCCCCACACTTGGAATTTCTCCTGTATCGTGGGTGCGTTTCACAAACATGAAACACAAACACTCAGACTCAGGACAAACATCTGCAAATCACACAAAGTTTTGCCCCGTGCGGGAATCGAACCCACAACCTTTAGCACAGCAGTCGAATCGCTTAGCCAAAGAAGAAAGACCGATAAAATCTTCTTGGCAATGAAAATAAATAAAAATATTAAAAACCTCAAATCTCCATTACACTAATTTTATTCGTCGAAGATCGAGCTCAATGTCCATCAGTGGACTGAGATAGGCTGATGATGATAATGAAGACACTAATATTATAACAGCGAACGTTTGTGAGTGTGTTTATATGTGTGTTACCTCTTCACGCTCAAACAGCTGGACCGATTTTGATCGAATTTGGTATGGAGGCAGCTGACACCCTGGATTATAACATATAGGCTTCTTATTACCCCAAAAAAATTAAGCGGGTAACACCGCAGGGCGCAGCAAGTTTTACATAATTTTCAGGGCATGTGGTTATGGTAATAACTTATGATTTTACGACAGCCGGCAGCCCATCAACCCAAATCAACTTCACCCTCAAATTTTAATAACATTAATTATTTACTAACCACATCACGTTTCAATCTTAATTAAAATACGCTGTGTTATTATTTACATTATTATTGTCAAGAATAATTATTATAATCCATACATAATATTATAGATTGCGAAGATAATTATGTTTCTCCATCTGTTGTGGTTTCACGGCTAAACCACTTAACCGATTTTGATTAAATTTTATACAAAGTAAGCCTGAGTGAAAAAAAGGACGCAGGGTACTTGTTAGTTTGAAAAAACGCGTACAAATTTTCCACGCTTAATAAGTTGCAAACCACTTTTTAAAACTATTAAATTTTGAAAGTAACTACTTCTCTCCGTCAATGATTCTTTCATGGCTAAACCACTAATCCCTTTTTGATCAAATTTTGTATGAAGTAAGCCTGAATTCCAAAAAAATTACAAAGGTCTCTTTGTATCCGGAAAAGACGCGTTGAAATTTTCCACGCAGAAGAAATGGCGATCCACATGTTTTAAACAGTTAAAGTTTCAATAAATATTAATGTTTAAATGCTACGCTTATGTTATGCGTAGGACCCTGCCTATACTTTTAAGGATAACAGGCAAGACTCTGTAATTCTGTACGTATGACATCTATATATTTTAGAGGATCAAAGATGATGCTTCGATGACTCCTCAAAACTAAATACAGTAATTAACATACAAATGATTACAGACATCCTTTAATTACAGATTTCCATTAAACTCAGCCAATTTATGTATAATTCATAGATACCTCAGAGTTATAACATTCGACGAAGGACGAATTGAATAGTAATTGATGTTTAACTTTAAATACGTACAGGTAGATTATATACAAATGGTCCGTATTATAAGCGGGGCGAGAGAAAATCTTCCCAACGATGTAATACTAGCAAATCATTTAATAATGTTCTCCTGACCAAATTTCGGTGACGGCGGCTTATCTCAGCTAGAGACTAGCTAACTAAGCAGGAGATAATAATTATAGTGCACAAGTATGCACGCAAACATAAGCGCACTCCCTATTCCCTCACTCTCATAGTCCGATGGGACGGTAGACCGACACAACCGGAGAGAGATCAGGCGCAGGACCAATGGCTTACGTGCTTTCCGAAGCACGGAGGGGTCTCGGACATGTGAAAACGGTAACCAATCACAAGACTGATCGCTCCGAGCATAGCTTAACCTCGCTGATCGACTGATTGGCGCGGTAGCCACGTAGCTGCGAATTGCCTGATGGAAAATCCTAGTAACACTTTTCACGATCCAAAAATCGAACCCAAATCTAAGTTTTTGTTCAAACTCAAACGTAAATCGCCAATCTCCTTTCACTTGAAAACAAAAACATTTAGCATCAGTATTCTGTAAGGCGAAGCAATTTCGGCAGACTCACTGCCAGTGCCCACCGCCGATCATGAACTGCGTTTACAAGATGGAACTTTATCTTTGTTTAATAGCTCAAGACTGGTGGCTTCTCACGGCGCGCTTGCAAGACAAGGCGCTGGTGCGGCTCGTGTGATGCGCCGTGAGAAGCTACCATAAATCCAAACAGTCGTTGGTACTGGTACAGATTTGATTCCGGCAGGCAAAATTCTAGTGGGTATTTTATTTGGTAATTCTCAGCAGCACGGAGTCTGGATTTATGCCCGGTTAGTGGTAATAGGATCGCCCCCCATTACACTGGGACCTATAACATAACAAGCGAAATGTAAATGTACTACACATCTGAATTACCTCGTTGAGGTATAAACGCGTGGTATTATATTGTTGATTAGGCTTATCTATTTGAAGCTTATCACTTAAACATCACAATGATTCAAATAGGTTTCTTCAGAAAATGTTACTCTCCAATATGAGTGTAATTAAAAGCCATTTGTTACCACAAACCAAAGTAAAAGGACCAAAGCATCCATACAGAGAATAGGTAAAAAGGTCAGTGCTTTGTCCACGTCGGACACAAGGAACGAAGTAAATAAGCCATTGAAAAGAAAGGACCAATAAGTGATTATACTGTGCTTTAAAGGAATTGTGGTCAATGATTACCTTATTGTTTGCCTCAGACTGTTCTAAGTCCTCAGTTATTTACGGTATATTATATCTTGTGAGACTTTTAGTTTACAGTACTATTTGTATCACTCTTTTGGGTAATAAATCTTAATGAAAGAACGGCTAGAATGACACTTATTTGAGTAGCAGTGTTAAAAAGTCTTATTTAGCAGCCGAAACTGAAAATCGGTTCGAACCGGTTATTACGAAATTTTGATATTGGGAGCGATTCTTGAGGCTCGGCTCGGTCAAGGCTTTTATGGCTCCCGACTTAAAGTCACTATGATATTACTTAACTTAATATAATTCTAGACTTGTTTCTTTCTTTTCAGTTTTTTAGCTGTTTAATTTATTAGCGGTATATGCGGTTTTATAAACTATTGATGTAATTAAAGACTGATCTCTGTTCATATCATCAGGTAACGCAAAAGACAATCTCTAACAAATAATTCTAGAATTAACCAAGTCCAAATATTTCAGAAAGGTATCATTTTACATACATTTTCGTCAAGCCTTTCTTCAAGAACTCAAAGTGCTCTCAAAATGTTTATTTCCTTAAAAACACTCGCCTATCTTTTTGCAAACCGATATTTTCCTTTTTATGGATACGAGGTTTTAGGTATTTTCTTGAAGCTTTGTTCTATTTGCGAATATTGCTGGGATTTTGTTTGGAATTTAGGCTAGACCTAGACCTTTTTATTGTATTTATACTATAAGATTCTTGACAGCATCGTTGGTCTAGTGATCGCTAAGTGCGACTGTTAAGCATGAGATCCTGTGTCTAAATCCCGGGTCGGGAAAAGTGATACTGAGATTTTACATTAGACTTTTCTCAGTAGCAGCACGGAGTCTGGATTTGTGCCTAGTTTATGGCAATAGGCGATATGTCGGTCATATGTGCACCTCTGTTAACCTTTCGGGGAATACAGACGTGAAGTTATGTTTTATTATGGGAATACGATAAAAAGGTCTAGGACCTCATAATCAACGAAAATCTGCCAATTTACCCAATGGTCAGATCACATGGCTTACCTTTCTTATTTATTTAGAGGCTTAACCTTACAAACACACTTTAGTAAGTAATTGAAACTAAAATATATATTTTCATCAATTAGCTAATAGAAGGCCCTTTGATGTAATCTCTTATTTGTCGTTTTTAAACTACTGGCAGATAGAAAAGGGATTAGTTTATTCTTTGCTGCTACAGGGAACATCTAACCTTTGTGGTTTTGTCATGTGATTCTTAGTATAAAGTAGAACATGAGGCATAAAAAAGACCTTGACCCCTGAGTTTGTTTCGGTGTGTCTTCTCAGAGAAAGTCAGTTAGGAAAAGGCGACGCCATCGAACAAGTTTAAAAAAAAATTACCCGAAAAGTGTTTTTTAAAACCTATTTGGAGAAATAAAATCATTTATCATTAGGTATTCAAGATGGTACATTTCGTTAGATGCGTTACTAATACTGTATATGCTAACTCGACTCGATTGGTTTCAGCTTGTGCAATGCAGGTACATGATTATTAATTAATATCAAATAACTGTTTACGTTAGGTCAATTCAGACAGCAAGATTCTAAAACCTTATTGAGCGAAAAAAATTAATATGTCAGACAGCAGTTTTTTTATTTTTTATTCTTGGTGTTTTTGGTAGGTGCTCAATTCTGCAGTTTTAATAAAATAGAGGGACCAGAAGAAATTCTTTGTATCCTAGTTCAGCCCATTAGTAACACAGATGCATATCTAAACATTGCCAGTTGATTTAATTAAGAGTTGGACTGCTACATTGGACGGAACATGTGCATCGTAGGTCGCGTATTGCCAGAAATTGATCCTACATTCTTGAACGAACTATGAGGATAGTTTGATGGTATCTAATGCATCCTCTGTCAGAGGCACTCTGTAGCAATATCAATCACAGAGCACATCAGCTTTAAATTATTGCATAAACCTTGCCACCAAAATCAAAGAGCACATAAAATATTCCAGTTATTTAAATGTAATATACCTGTCGGAACAATAAAATTGAACCCGGGTTGAAACGGCAAGAGCGGAACAATGGTCAGGAGGGTTGAATAGGGTGCACAAGGGTCGAAATTAAAACCCCATTGAAATATTACAAACGCGGCACTTCGCGTATAATTCGTTGTTTGTTTGAATTGATTGTGTGGTTTTATTACTTTGACTTCACGGTTCCGTATATTAATTTGTCGGTGCTTCATTTTGGGGATTATGCCAATTTATTTATGGTTTGAATAACTTTCTAGGTAATTATTTCTTAAAAAGACAGTGTGATAAACAGTTGCACTTACGCTATACAAAAGAGTTGACCAAAATTAAACACATCTATTTTCCTGAAAGTGAATTGAAATCTTCTTTTTCGTGTGAATAAAATGACACGCAAGCGTAATGCAATGCACATTGCATACTTGTGCATGTTAGTTCAGGCTACATGATTAATCAAAAAGGGGGGCTCGTAGCAACGTGGCTACCGCGCAAATCCGTCGATTTTCAAGGTTAAGCCGTGCTTGCCGCGATCAGTCATGTGATGGGTGACCGTTTTTACCCGATTAAGGGAAAAAAGCTGGAGTTATGAGTTATGGTTATGAGTTTAACAGTCTATGTATGTGGGTATGTTCCCTCGTAACTCAAAAACCACTTATAACATATCGAGACCCCTCCGTGCTTCAGAAGGCACGTTAAGCTGTTGGTCCTGCGCCTAATCTCTCTCCGGTCGAGTCGGTCTTCCGTCTTATCGGACTATGAGAGTGAGGGAAAATCCAAAATGATTCCAATCGTCTTTTGTTTTGTTGCCTTTTTTTCTATTTTCTTGTTCTGTAGATTTATTTAACATGTCATCTGATTGATCTGATTGGCGCAGTGGCTAGACGATCAAGTAAATTTTGCTTCTCAAAGGTTTTTTCGTTCCACTAAGGAACCCGGTTTTAGGTAATCTTATGTGTGAAAGAGGGTCACACCTGCGGAGGCCTCTTAAATCATTTTAATCTTGAATGAAATGGAACACTCTTTAAGCTCCTCTTTGAAGCTACATGCATACTTATATAGGCATTAATGCTTTTAGCGGTAGTCTTAAAATATGGAGCATGTCCATTCTTACATGTGACACTGAAAAATGTGGTTGTACTTTATTGAGGCATACAAGATAAATTATTCATTCTTCAGAAAGCTGTGTGTAGTTTGTGCAATGTAAATACAAGAAAACAATAGAGAATTATTTTACTATATACCAGCTGCGCCCCGCAGTGTTACCCGCAAAAAAAAATCGGGATAAAAAGTAGCCATTATGTTACCTCCACACCCAATTTTTGCAAAGTCGGTCCAGCCGTTTGAGCGTAAAGAGGAAACAAACATACAAAGACACTCACAAACTTTCGCCTTTATAATATTAATGTGATGTGATTACCTACATTCCATATTTTTCTCGTATTATTTTGGTAGGTTCTGGATCACAATAAGTACTATTTTCTACCCATGAACCCCAGATATATACCGAAGAAACGCAAGAACAAAAAAAAATACTTACAAAACATTTATGTGACAAAAACCATGTTCTTTTATCGCAACTATTTCTGACACAGAACAAAGCTTTTTAAATGAGATTATTTGGGAATCTGCTCCAACTTGAGTGTCCCATATCTGTAATATGGGACACGTACAATACATTGTATTTATTCAGATGAGCTAGCATAACGTATTTGCTGAGTAAAAGGATTTTTGTTGCCATAGTGCTTGTAAAGTGTTTTGGCAACATATTCTTATTTTAGGACAATGATATTATCAGCCTTTAACTTTTCGACTCCAAAAGCCTTTTCTTGAAGTAAAAAACATTCATCATTACGTTTTTTCACTGCAAATCATGATTGAATCACCTTCATCATCATCATCAGCTGAAAGACGTCCACTGTTAAACAAAGACCTCCTTAGAACGCCACAATGAACGACAACTTACCATTTGCATCCACCGGTTGCCCGCAACTGATTGCATATTATTATAAAATTCAGGTTTCACCACAAATCGTTCATTTACAGTTAATCAGTCATGTCTGGAGACTATTATACTTATGGCTAAGGGCGAGAATAGGAAAAGCCGATGTCCAGCGATGGACGGAGATAAGCTGACAAAGATGATGAAGGGCAAGAATGACTTTTGAAATGAAATATTATTATGAGACATGTTTAATTTTATCACCTTATGAAGATGATAAACATACATAAACAAAACAAAATGTATTAAAGAAGTTAACAAGAAACAAGTGTGACATTGTGTTTTAAATCTACAACTATGATTTGTAACAACTCCTCAAATGCCTACTACAAAATTAAGAACTCTAATAAATTTTAAAGAAGGTTTTCTTCACTTAACTTTATCGCTTTCGTTCATTTTATCACTGTTGCGAAGAACGTTAAATTTTATATGACACCTAGACGTTTAGTCTCAGATCTTGACCTTAAAATGAAAGTCGTGGAGAAACCTTGGCATACATTGTTTGCCATGGATGCGAAAAGAGATTTAAATGCACATGTGTGTGTGTGTGCGAAAGTTTCACGGTGAAGACCATTAAATACAAGATTGAGACTTTGAGCTGTATAAGGTCACTCTAAACCATTAGCCTAGATATAACTCTAAGGAAGTTTACATGATAGGACTGGATTTCATCCGCGAATCCGTCCGAGTTGAAAAATTTTACGCGTCTTTTCTCCAGATTCAAACTTACTTCGTACTAAATTGCATGTAAATCATTTCAGTGGTTTAGCCGTAAAAGAGTATGGAACTATGGATTATTTTTTGTGCTACTAAATATTAACTCAATATAGAGCTTTTCCTAGGTAAAATCTGTTTTTAATAATGTAGATACAATAAAATGTTGCTTCTCCTAATAGGGTTGTAATACAATGTTACTGTTTAGCGCCCATAACTACAAAAATATAATACCTACAAATCCGGATCAGCTCAGATGCAAGAACCCAATTACCGACTATAGCTTAGCTTTACAGCGTTACAGTGTGGCAATATCTAGTGGTCACATTGTAGTAATAAATTGTAATAAACGTGCATTATATCTTCTTACTTATAAACGATGATAAACCGTATTTAAGACTAAACTCCTCGAAGTCTATTGACGTCTCTTTAGCCGAGTGATATGACCGAACCCCGGCAGGCACCAATGTCTTTTCAAATTCATGATCGTACTATAAATTGATTTTATCACTTGCTAAAAACGGTTCAAGAACACCTGGACAAGAGACGCTCAAGATAGAGAAGATTAGCAGAGAAAAAGGGAGGCCAATATATATAAACTGTGTAGGAGAACATCGTGAAGAAACCGGAACACCTGAGAGAGTAGGAGAGATTTTTCAACGACATTTAAAGCCATGTCATCGGCCTACAGGCGGTTTAAACTCTGAACGAGGTGGTTCATCAACCTTAGGATAAGACGAAAAAGACTTGGGAGCTCGACATGTGAAAACGGTAACCCATCATAAGACTGACCGCGGCGAGTACGGCTTTACCTCGCAGATCGACTGATCTGCGTAGTAGCCATGTATCTACGAGCCCCTCAAATAGGTATAGTTGTCTATAACAAACATTATCAGTTCGGTCCAAAACCAAACGTTAGGTTGTCATTCAATTAATATTGTACTTGCGACGTAATCCTCTTAGCCCAATTATTTTGTATTAACATTTAGGGAACATCAATAGAATATTATTATGTTACATATCAGATTGTATATCTCACATATGTTAAGCCCTAATAAATTAGGACAGTGATTAATCTATCCCGGATTAATCACTATAATACTGGTCATTAATAAAACAAGTCCAAAATGACAAAAGAAAAGATAAAACTGGAAGGTTTTGGAATCAGACTGTCTTGTTGATCTAGTGGTCGCTAAGCCCAACTGCTGGGCATGATATCCTGGATTTGGATCCCGGGTCGGGCAAAGTGCTATTGGGTATTCCTATAGGTCTCAGAAGCAGCACGAAGTCAGGAATTGTGCCCAGTGACGGCAATAGGCCATTGGAACCTATAACATAACTGACGAAATTTGGGCGTGTTCTTCCCCTTTAGGGAATAATGGGCGAAATTTTACGTCATTTTAGAAGCATTCATGCGCAAAATTATACTATCATTATATACCTACACAAATTCCTAGATTCCACACTCTTTTCTAACTAGTTTTCTCTAAAATATTATTCAGATTTTCAGATGAATAAAATACCAACTGCGAAGCTACGCGAACTCCATAAAAGGCAAGTCCATTAATATGGAAGTGGTATATCGTAGCCATAGCAACGAAATCTCAATAAAAAATGCAATATACCACCCAAGTTATAAGGATAAACCCTATAATTTTACTGCCTAACCTCAAAAGCACTAAGCTAAAAAATCAAGGTTGAATAAAAACAAGTGTGTGTATATATACTCCACCTTCTCTCTGTGAGATAGGGATCGAGAAATGGCCGGATTTCTGAGGCCTTCCTATTTTATATGTAGTTTGTACAAGAAGTTTGACGAAGGTGGTGAAGTGAAGATTGGAATGGAGAAGGTATTTCCTAAAATAATGTTTTAGGTAGGACCATTCTGAAACTTTTAACTGTATAGCTGATGGTAAAAACAAGAAAAAATTGTTACTTTTTTATATTTTCAACACCTTTTAAACTTTTAAATGTAACTACAGTTTTATATCAATTTATTATATTATGTAATGAAGTCTCACAAGTTATAATTTAAATTTTATTCCAATTACATAGAATTTCTTGTTTTGTTTTGTCACAATTAATATGGATTTTTATGGTCTGAAAATAAAGTTCTTATTATTATTATTAAACCAAACGTAGAACTTTTTTTTTTCTCAGCCCGTATTGTCCCACTGCAGGGCAAAGGCCTCCCTTTCACTCTTCCACTTTACTCGGTCGTGTTGCTATAGTGGACCAGTCTCTCTCCAGAACTTGAGTTTAGTAAATAAATTTTGTCTTTTCATTAAAAAAATCTTTTCTAAAAGTCTAGGCATTCTACCGCCTTAAGCTGTTAATTGTTTTTTTTTTTTGGTAGAATAGGCGTGTATTGTGGTACTGGTCAAACAAAATGATTGAGTGAATCTGTCTAATAGAAAACATTGTTAATTGTAAAATACTGGGTTATAGCATTATATATGTGACTGCACGCAATATGCCTGAATTTTAGGATGATGAAAACATTTTAGGAATGATGATTAGAATACTGAGACATGATGAATACATTTTTTTTTTCAAATGCCGTATCCAATGTTTTGGTTTCTCTGTGCTGTATATTCAAGACCCGCAGTCTCGCAAGATCTCATATTTTCACTTAGGCCAAACCTCGGGCGTCTACTCGACAAGTTTACGATGTCTGATAAAACAACAATACTTGTAGTACATTCATACAGTTGTTGAATAAATCCTTTTGTATACTGCACGGTCAGAAATGGTCGGAGGAAAACTTCTGGGCCTACGGATTTTTTCGATACGATTTTCTTAACTAGTTTTCTTTTGTGATTGTACTAAGCCCATATTACATGAAGTTGATGTAGCCATTTATCGTACATACTCTACTGAGCTACGGAGAGTGAGCAGTTTGGATTTTGACCCAATTAATGGCAATAGGCTGGCCTCCTATCGGACCTAAGACTTAACTGGCAAAATGTGAATGTACTTTGCAGCCTCGGCTAACCCTTCTGGGAATAGAGGCGTGAAGTTACATGTTATAATGATAAATCATCTTCACGCCCTTGTTCTGAGAGAACGTAACCAGATAACGCACTTCGCTGGCTCTACCATTTTTGAGTTAATAAATGCTTGCAAATAATCGTATTTCCTAGCTCATATATTAAATTTACGAGAAAAAGTTGCCCTCATTTTGCTGAAAAGGTCATAAACTAGCCGTTCGTTTTTTTTGCAAAGAATTGCCCCTTTGTCATATGGGAGCTATAAAATGGGACGAAGATGATTTTCGGAAGATAGGCAGTAGAAATTGACGCACCAAGATTTTTTTCGATAACAAATAAATTCATACTTTGGTTATTTAATTTCAAAAATCTTGTTTTCTGTATACGCCACTTAATTACCAGTTTAAGGCATATTTTTGATTAAAATTCCTTATTCCCTTTGTCTTTTTTAAGCCCTGATAACTTACGTACATTTTACCCTTTTCATAAATTCGTTATATAGTTGTACAATATCAGCCAGCCGTCTTTAATTTCCTCACGGACAAGAACAAAAGTCTTAAATATAAAAAGAAAAGCTGTTAATCTGTATCCACGATAAAAAAACAAAACCATATTTTATAAAGGATTTTTGGAGTTCAGTTCAAAAACTGTAGGAAAAAGTTCCGGGTGCTCACCCATTAATTTTTCATCTTTCTCATAACAGTCAAGTTGGGAAATGAACCTCCAGGCGTTTATCTGTCTCTAACCCTTCGTCTTAGTACTAACACGTTTTAATTTAGAGAACAATATAAATGTTTAAATGAAAATCCAAAACACTTTATAAACGGACATGAAAAAGGGGCAATACTCTTAAGCTCGATCGATGTAAACCTTGTTCTTGACGCAATTTAACCTAAAAATACATCGGACGGCAAATGAAGTAAAAGTAAAAATCTAGTAATATAATTTTCGTTTCAAGCCAGGCTCGAGAAAAACAAGAGGCAATAATTTTTATTGTAGCAAAGCATTTTTTATGTGAAGCTGTAAACGAGGGGTTATATTATCAAGTGTAAGCGATAGCGAGTTTTGCTGCTTCAGCTTTACTAAATTTTTGATAGCTTATTTTAACCTTACCTTGCTTGAATTTTTTTGATGTTGTTGGATCGAACCAGGTCCGATTGGCACTGGATCATAGTGACTGGCACATAAAGAGACAGGTCTACTAGCAGTAAATGACAAGCAAGATAGTAATGAACCGTGTAAGACAGAGAGAAACGGAATTAAGTATATAAGTAAGTAACGTAGGTATAATGATGGATAGGCCATCTAATTAATACTGGACCTAATTGTCTGAATTACGCTCTATTCACCGAAAGCGTAATGATCAATGATTTAGACCTCTCAGCTTTAGAACCAACCTTTAAAATGTTTGTCCCGTATAGATTGCACATGTTTGATAAATAATTATAATTTTTCTCTGATGTATTTGACTTTACTTGCCTCCGCTTGCCGCAAATCTCTGTTACCAGCCAATCTCTTGTTTAGTCCAAATGCCCGCCACCCGAATCTCAACCAAAAGATAATATTCCTTTATTTTGTACGTGTTATATTTCTTAGAGAACAACTGAGAGCAAAGTACTCGTCATTATATAAAACGATATTTTTTATTGTCTGAAGAAAACTGCTGAAACTGTTTAGGAATAAACATTACTTACATTTGCCGTTGCTAATACAAGATTGGATAGAGGTCTAAATAAGAAGAGGTTCAGACCAGATTGTGATAGTAAAGTTGGAACTGGCATAAAATTGTTATGGTATAGGCATAAATATAATTATGAGGTAAGACTATTATAACACAATGTGGTTGCATTATGTATTTTACACCCAAATTGATATTTTATAGGCCATAGGGAAAATCAATAGATTTCTCCTTATTGTAATGGATGAGGTTCTATTACGTTTTACTAATAAAGATTAAGAGCCTAAATGTCCCAGTGCTAGACATAGGCTCCGTACTCGTATACTGTCTTTTTTCCCTAAATTCTGTCAAAGATCAGTTCTGAATTAACTTGTACTGTAATAATACCCTTTCTCAATACTTAATCCTATAAGACGCGTACATAGATTAAGAAACCCCCCAAATCCATTAATTTCCCATAACAAATAACTCGGCCGGGCTAATTTACGATGCCGTCCAATTCACGAGACTACATAGAAAGGAAACAAAAGTATTGGAAAAAAGATTACAGGGGATAAGAAATGGAAGAAATAAAAACTTTTGTTCGAAGGTAAGTTCAAAAGAATTAAATTAGATTACGTGAGTGATGCGGTTGGTAATATTAAATTATACGGGGTAGATGAAAGACCTAATATAAATTCTTTAGGCCAATAAAATATTTTAATAGAGGAGATGAGAGAAAAATTAGTTTGCAAAATTTACCCAGATTTTCTTCGTTTCCTAGGAACAAAACGTTTAGTTGTATCCGCAAAAAAATCTTTAGCAGTAGTATAAATTAGTTTTGTAAAATAGGTTTACTCGCTTTTTTACTTTAAACCATTATTTAGTTGTCAAAATTTTGATAATAAGTACCTAAAAGTAAAAAAACCTTAGAAATTATTTTGCACGATGTTTGGAGTTTATTACTACTATTTGATTTTTCAATTGACATTATTTAAAGCTTATTATAATGTCTACGTTAACATTTAAAGTTAAATAAATATTTGACAACACTTTTAGTGAGAAATTCATGCAAAGAGAATTTTCCAAATTCCTAGCAGATCATAAGCAATTCTTCTAATATTTTTAAAATGGTTACCATTTAAAAACTGAATAATCATCATCATCATCAGCCAGAAGACGTCCACTGTTGGACAAAGGGCCTTAGAACGCTGAATCGCACTAAATTAATTACTTATCCGAAATAAGAAAGTACGCAGGCAAAGTCTCAATAATGATAATTCATATTACGACTCTACTACAGCGCCCTTTTTAGGACAGCGAACATTATGAAACAAAATATTTTTCGCATAAAAATTCATGCAATATAATTACGGTTTACCCTAAACAGTTACGTATTTACGAGAATATGATAAACACAGGTGGGAACTGTTTTTGTTCCGTCGCGTTGGAGCGTCGCGTCGGAGAGAAATATTAAAATAATTTAATTAAACGCCCAGAAGAGCTTGTTTTACTTTTAATTTGTGAAAATGTACTTGTTAGCAGGAAGTTTGCATGAGTGGTTGTCTTATTTGAGAGTAATGAAAATTATTTATGTGAAATATTATGGCATGAGGTAGCAGGTGTAAAATATTTATCTGCGGTTAGTAAAGTTTCTGCAAAATAATTTTGGAAAATTATAATGTTCTAATGATAATTATATAAATAGGTTCTACCCAATTTAGGTACCTAAGTTTTCATTTACAATTATAGTGTGTGGTTCAATCAATATCTAATTACGATTAAAAGCTTACGTGATTGGCTAATAAAGACTTGATTCTATGACATTAATGAATTTCTGTATGAAAAAATTGCATGCATGTTAGCAAAAAAGAAAGCATTATAATAGTACATAACATCCTGTATCAACCTATTTATGCAAATTAACACTTTGGCTTACTTTCTTTTAATTAGGCACTAATAAGAGCACTGATACAGTTGTGGCGAAATGTCAGTTAGCAATAACCCACATTTGCTCACCTCTTCGGGAAATACCCGCAAAGATTGAAGATACCCAACTTAAAATAGAATATTCGTTCACCATTAAATCAACTAACTTAACCTCATTCCATGCCATTTTGAACTCTATTAAGATCGTTTCTCACGGCACGTTATAACACGGGCTGCGCCAGCGCCAAGCAGAGCAATGCGATTTGGAAAGGGGTAGCTCGGACTCGTCATGTATTTTACTTGAGTTGTAAATGAGAGAATCATCTTCATCAGCCGGAAGACGTCCACTGTTGAACGAAGGCCTCCTCCTTTTAGAAGGGGGGTGTTGCCATAATCCCCACGCTTGGCAAGCGGCTTGGAAATGAGAGAATAACCGATCTATATTAATATTTTTTATTTGACTTAGATGCTACGTATTCTCATTTTAGATATATTATGTAGCTCATTATTCTCTCAAACTTGAAATGATTGTTAAACATACCTACAACATATTTTTGAAAGAGTAACTGTGTAGTTTCTTGCCGATTCATCTCCATAGAAACGACTTTTTGGAACCGAGCAACTAGTTTTGACGTTTTGTAAGTGCTCTTTTGTAGCCTATATGAAATAAAAACATTATGACTATGACTTATTCGTCGTACTTGCTGGCCCGTAAAACTCAGCTGCGGGTGGCAAAGCCTGGGTTATAACGCGCTGTGAGAAGCTACCCTTATTATTATACATATACGGTAGCGTAGTAGATATTCTATGTTTTTCTTTCATTTTGAATTTCACATGGAAGTTCTATGCAAAATGTTGACCGTGCAGAGAATGTATTCATGACGGTCCGGACTTTTGATAACGTTTTGTTGAAGAACTGTTTTAATAAGAATGAAGTTTCCAAATCACTATGCGTCAAAACGTAAATGAATTTCAACCATACTCCATCGAAAAATTATATTAATTTTGTGATTTTTCTTTACCTACACAAACTACTAAAGGTAATTTAAAGTCAGTCTCCACCCTTAAAGTTTTTCTACTTTTATTTTAATACATATCAATGAACTGCTGTCAAGAGTTCTAAGGTATATACGATACGAAAGTTTCATCACAATCTAACCAATGGTTTAGGAACGCTTAGGACAAACATGCAAACATTCTATTTTTAAAATAGATGATGATAACCTAGTACGTCCGTAGGCGAGAGCATTTCAATCATTCTTATCCTCTACTCGTATATATGGAATGTGTCAATAAACAATTCAACCCAAATACTTGAAATGTATTGATATACATGGAATTTTAATTAAAACTAACCGGCGGGAGAGAAGTTCGTTCGACTGATGCATCACTCTGTTTAATAATCGTGAAAGCATTGCAGTCCTGTTGAAAACTTCCATCGAGTTATTAACACAGGTTCACGATCAGATAACGTGATAAATGAAGCGTGATGATGGATCAGTAGTAATTTCAGAATAGTCCAATATCTGAGCTTATAATAATGACTGTTAAAACCCCTTAAATCGAAAACATATAAACTTTACAGTCTGTATGTTTGGATGTAAGGGGTTATCTTCGATACTATATATCCAATTTACGAACATTATTTTACCAATTTTTTGAATAACCTTCAATGTAGACCTAAGTTTCTTTAATTTCATATAAGACACGACATCGCAACCTTTTTGGCATCGCATGTTGGATGTTGCTACTGATAATTTGTTGTTGTTTATTTTGTGGTATTCATCTTTTTTGTGTCTGTCTTGTGTACTATGCCAAATAAATGTATTACTATTCTATTGTATTGATGAAATTTTTATAGGGTCTTCAGTGAACGCCCGAAAGTGTTTCTGGCCAGAATCTACATAATTATTTGCTATCCGAACGCAGACAAAATCACGAACATCAGCTAGTTCTTTATGAAAAAAGGAATAGTAAACAGTTAATAAATATACATTCGCAGCTCGCAGAAGTTTCGCATTCCCAAAATACACAGCAAACCTTTAGTAGTTCCACGGTCGCGTAGTGTTTGCGAACCTGTTTGCGCCAGCTGTTTGCCGAGCCATCTTCATTGCAACTCTACCCGGCTCTATTTGACCAGCTATTGTAAACCCCTTACTGTTTGTGCCTCGTCTTTGCAAGTGCTTCTGCAATTTACATTAGCTTGTGTTTGTGGAGCTTCTTTTTGAGGGTGTGCAATTATTCTAATTTGGAATGGTTTTGACGTGCAATTATTTTAATTTGAAATCGGTAGTGATTTCTTCCTCCGTAGGTTTTTTTTCGAAAGTGTGATAATCATAGGCTGGTATTATTATTATAATGGCTTTAGTAAGATTCCTGCAAGTTTCCTACATCGGTAAATAATGGCGCATCCTTTAAAATGGAAATTGAAACAACAAAGTTATGGAAAGGTATCGCGGGGTGTCCAGTATAACAGTCTATCAGTGAGTGTGATATTGGAGGTATCTAAATAACAATATTAACATACGAATATAATAAAAACAACATGAAAGAATAACGTAACAAAAGCGATACTAGCATTATATAAGAAGAATTAGCATGTGAAAGATATGCAGTCTCCCTGTGTAAGATTAAGCATGAAAGCCGGTCTGAATAGTAGGAAAAGGCAAGGTGAATGATGGTAATAAGCGAAAAAGAGAGAAAAAATTATAAAGGAGATGTTAATTAGTACAGCTCATTCCATATTCTTTCGTTTATTTCGTTCTAGAACTTTCCATGGCTTCAAATTTTATTAAGGATACATTTTTGTTTGTTTACACGGGTATTCGTATAATTCTTACCGTGTGGTATCTGGCCTAAAATTGACCACCCCCTTTTCTCCCGTGGGTTTCGTAAGAGCCGACTAAGGGAAAAGCGTCTTCTGTAACTTGACCACCAACACTGCGATCCCCAAGCCGCTTGCCAAGCGTGGGGACTATGGCAACTTACCCCCTTCTAAAAGGGGGAGGCCTTCGTTCAACAGTGGACGTTTTCAGGCTGATGATGATGATGATTCGTATAAGCTCCCTAAATAAAAGTTCACTACTCAATTGTCTTTACCATGTACCATTTCCATTGATGTCTGTCTAGGTTGAAACTCTTAACTTTCCGTAAAAGCTGCACGTAGTTTTGTCTTACTTGTGTATTCATGTTCTGACTGGATTACCCAATGAAATAGGCGGAATGGTACAGACGAAGTCAGTCTCATATCTTAGTGGGCGTGCTTTTCCCATATACCGGGCTCATGTTAGACACAAAGGTGATGGAAAAAAATACACAACTGGGTATGGAAATAAAAATATCTTATTATAACAGTATTTTTTGGATGGTTACCTCATCAGGACTGAACCACTGAATGGATTCTAATAAAATGCATGTGACCATCTACTTCATTTTCCGTTTTGTGATTCCTAATTTTGTATATAGTTTGTTTAAGTGGGTCAAAATTGCTGCGTTTTTTCCTAATAATAAGTTTTTGGGAGCTTTAGGTTTAACCAGATCCATATTTTTTTCAAGATTATTATAATTTAAGTAGGTATCCAAAATTATTAATGTCCTAGTAAACAAATCATTTCTTTAGTATAACCCTTTCGTCTTTCAGCCATGTTTAATATTGGTGAACATATTAAACAAACAAATCACATTAAAAGTATTTTTGCAAATACAGGTTAATTAGTATCAGTGCAGTACATTTCTATCCTGACCACGTGGATAAATGAGATAAAGAAAATACATTGTTCAAGATTCCGACACGGTTCTAATGAGACCATAAGTGTCAGGCCAATTCCGAGTAGGTAGACCGAGGCTACTGTTAGCTTTATAGAAAGAAGAATTTTACTTCTTTCTAGAGGAAAACTTATTTAGAAAGCGATGAAGATTTTTCACTTGCGGCTTGTTAAATAGTTGGCAAGAAAACAAGCTTGTAATTATAAATGTTAGGAGTTGTGAGCGATACAAAAATTTGCGGAGTGTAGTAAAAATGCAATATTATGAATCTTAAGCTTTGCACATACATATTTGCATTTAGCACAAAAAAAAAACGATACATACGTTGACATTTATCTAGAATAGCTTAAAATATAGCTATGGCTAGTTGGACCTTTTAAGAACTGCAATGAATTCTATTGCGGATCTTAGTAAGCATTTTTATTTTATTGGGCCACAAAGACAAATTATTTTATCCCAATGGCATAAAGCTAAAGAGGAAGAAGAATTACGAGTAGCTATATGGTGAAAGTACATTATCCCAAATTGATGAATCCCTCAGAACTTTTTCCGGGCGAGAATAAACATCAAATAATAATCTTTCAATCAACAGAGGCGTAACATTCAATAAACCAGTTCTCGAGTCCAGGGCGCGAAAAAATCCAATTTAATGCCAGAAATTGATTAAATGACCCTCGACCATTGGGATTTGACCCGAGAAGAGTCCACTTGAGCATTTTGAGTGCCTACTTAAGACCTCGTTCGTTAAGGCTGGCCATATTTGGGCCTATTTCGACCCAAAATTGAGGCTTTTATCTAAAGAGGCAATTTGCCACCAAAAGGTTATTGCTTGAAGTTGGGAGGCAGACCTCACAGTACATCATAAAACAGGTTTATGGCCTGTTTAAAACAGCTTTAAGCCTTGTTGGTGAATTTTTCAAAAGATTATAAGAGCTTTCTTCTATTATTTTTACAGCTTGTGATTATGAAGTTTATTTTTAGTACCTGTAATCTTTATTTTAGAGTCCTGGCTTTTTAGAGCAGCGGCGAAAGTGTTTTACGGTTTTGTTCGATGAAATAAGTCTTAATTATGGTTTTAGGGCTCTAGTTAAGCCTGAGATTAAAGTGAACTGTAAACGATCAAAATGATCAAATACTTATAGGCTTGGTTACATTGTTTTTGGATTGTTTTTATTAAAAAAAAATGTCGCCCCATACCAAGAATTTGTTCTGTCTCGAACTGAATTGAATCGAACCCGCCACCCTTAGTGATTACCGCAGTGGCTAAGCAATTGGACTGCTGCGCTACGGGTATAATTGTCTCGCACGGCTCAAAAATTTGTGTGATCCGCAGATGTTTGTCTCAAGTCTGGGTGTTTGTGTATGTGAAATGCACCCACGATACAGGAGAAATTCTTGTGGGGCGACATTGTAAAAAAAACTGTCTCATAAAACTACATTAATTTATATAACTGAACTTGTTCAAAATTTTTCTCTAATAATCACATTTAACGCCTGAATACTGGCCGAACACATATTAAAGAAATGTGGTCAAAACACCACCATAATTACCATTGGGGTAAACAACAATTAAAACATCCATATTTTCCTATTAAATTGCGAGTACACACAGAATTATCTGGAAATTATTGGTTTGATACGCGTATTTATTGAAGCTCTGTAAATATTAAAATGCATTTACACGAATAAATTTAATTACAAATTAACATTACATAACATCACGCCTGATTGCCCGTAGAGGTAGGCAGAGAAGTCGGTATACCTACACTCACATTTTGCCAATAACGTTATGGGACCCAATGATGTATGATAAAAAAAAATAACCGAGCACAGACATTTATTGTGCTCAGACATAGACATATGTATATTGATGGTAATAGGCTAGTCCCTTAGTACATTGGGACTTACAACATAACTGTCGAAATGTAAATGGGGTGTAGCCACACCTCTGCCTACCCCTTCTGGGATACAGACGTGATGCTATGTTATGGTTTATTTTAAATAAGTCAAATTATTATAATTACCTTTCATACTAGCAGCTGTCTTGTATAAGTTTTAATTACTAATTATAAGGCAAGTTCGCTTTCTCTCAAGATCAAACGGTGCCTCCATCTAAACCTTAGTTCACACGTCCGCAAATAATCGTGTAGTCACGCACGGCATTAGATTATCGTACCGTGTAACTTAAATCGTGTAAACTTAGCTTTATGTAAAGCGGTTACCGATAGCATAGGATTATCAGGCTTCAATTATAATAACTAAATTCTGAGAATATTTAGTTATCTGTTGTCAGATTTGCCTCTCATAATTTATGAAGACTGCCTCTTTGGTCTAATGGTTGCAAAACGCAACTAATAATAATGTCCTCATGACCGAATTTCGGTCACGGCGGCCTGTCTCAGCTGAGACTAGCCATCTGCGCAGGAGATATTAAAGTGCACAAGTATGCGCGCAGACACAGGTGCACTCCCTATTCCCTCACTCTCATAATCCGATGGGACGATAGACTGACACGACCGGAGAGAGATCAGGCGCAGGACCAACAGCTTTACGTGCCTTCCGAAGCACGGTGGGGTCGACATGTGAAAACGGTCACCCATCACAAGACTGACCGCGGCGAGCACGGCTTAACCTCGCAGATCGACTGATCTGCCGGGTAGCCGGATAGCTACGAGACGCATATACGATACTACTACCAAAACGCAACTACTTAGGGAGAGGCTCTAAGTTTGATTTCCGGGTCGAGCATAGTGTTACTGTGTTTTTCCATTAGGTAATTTTCAGAAGCAGCACGGTGTCTGAATTTGGGCCAAGTTAATAGAAATAGTGTCGCCTTCTATTACATTAGGACATCACGCTAATACCTATTATAAAGGCAAACGTTTGTGAGTGTGTCTGTGCGTTTGGGTGTTTGTATGTTTGTTACCTCTTCAAGCTCGAACGGCTGAACCGATTTTGCTAAAACTTGGTATGGAGGTAGCTGACACCCTGAATTGACACATAGGCTTTTCATCCCGAAAAACTGTAGTGGTAAATTTTGCGGTGTACTGCACCTTGTTAGGGACTACCACTGCAAGTTTGGGGAATACAGACATAAAAACTGATGAATCACATTGATCACAAAAACTGTTGCTAACCTACAAATCGCCATACAAAACTTTGTAGGAAAACTCTATTTATAATTTTTCCAGGAATAAAGATACTAAATACCAATATAGCAACGTATAACATACTTTAACGTAAGATCGTATTAGCTCTCGGTAAAGTCATATTTACCATGTCAAGCCAAATTAATCCGTCTTATTAACGTGATAAAGGCGGCTATTCATGTTACGGCGAAACAATTTAATAAGGTTAGATGTAAGTATCTGAGTTGGGTTTTTCAATTAGATATCACACTAATATTATAAAGTAGAAAGTTTGTGAGTGCGTTAGTGTGTTTTTCACCTCTTCACGCTCCAACGGCTGGATCGATTTTGCTAAAATTTGGTATGGAGGTAGCTGACACCCTGGACACAGGCTACTTTTTATCCCGAAAAATTGAAGCGGGTAACAACGTGGGGCGCAGCTAGTGGTTTTAAAATACTTATACTGTATCCTCCACTCGCGATTTCAGCCGCTTGAAAAGTTTTAATGCATCTTTTCTAGATAAAAAGTAATAATTCTCTCGGGTTTCATCTCTATCACTTATTCACACCAGATCATCTAAATATGTGCGTTATTATTACAGACCAAATATAACATAACATAACATAACATCACGCCTGTATTCCCCAAAGGGGTAGGCAGAGGTGAACATATAGTACACCCACATTTCGCCAGTTATGTTGTAAGTCCGAATGTAATAGGGGGCGAGCCTATTGCCATCAACCGGGCACAATGCGGGCCTAATGGAAAACTTAGTAACACTTTGCCCGACCCGGGATTTGAACCCAGGACCTCTTGCTCAGCAGTTGCGCTTAGCGACCACTAGACCAACGAGGCAGTCAAATATTTTGCTTCTAATTAATTAATTGAGTATGATTCTGCTTTTAAAGTGGCCATTTTATAATTATAGAGGTAGTCTTAAAAATTCGGAAAATGATTTACCTTTTAAGGAATGATATCACATGACTATCCTGTAATGTAGCTATGACTACAAGCCTGGACAGGATAAAAACATCTATAACGCAGATCAATTTCGCGGCATTTGATTGAGAATAGGAAACGTAGTCGCACAACATCGCGGATATTGCAGAAGCGTTCGCTATAAGACGTATCGATAGGAAATGGAAAATACTTTGATGTCAGTTTAAATTGGAACGGTGTGCGACACAAAGAATTTTTGAACGTAGACTCCAAACGATATTGTGTAGTACTTTCTCAGATTCACGAAATATATTCTCATTTCTCATATCTGCCTTTTGTCGGCCATTTTTATAATAAAATTTTATGAGGATATAACATATACGACTTTTATTACGTACCTAAGAAATGTATGTGATATTTGGAAAGCTAAAGAAATTGATTCTTATTTAAATTGAATTTGCAATTTTTTTTTAATCCAAGTAAAGGAGTTTGCGGTCTTTATTTAATTTTTTGATTGAAACTGTTTTGTGTTGTCCCTGTTTGCTGTCAAATAAATGTATTTTCATTCTTCCTTGTTCTTCTTCCTATACCAAGTATACATTTAGCCAAATATTTTTTGGTCCCAAGGTAACAGGAGTCGAGTCTAATACCATTAAACAGACACAAATCCAGTCTCGGTGTTTCTACTACAAAAACCCAAAACATTGTTCGACTCGGAAATCAAATCCAGGACCTCAAGTTCAGCTCTCTTTTCGACCATTAGACCAACCTGACAGTCTTCAGTAAGAAGGAAATAGATTATGATTAGTTCCACCCCCTGTCACGAGCATACCCCTTTTTAGACACATCCATCATAGATAGGTACTGGTCCGCCTTCAGAATGCTGGTTACTTCAGAAAAAATAACCTTAGGCTTGCCTGTGTTTTATGATTAGAGGGGTAACACAAAGTTTAGTTTTCACCTTATAATGATTGTTCGTGTAGTTAGCTTTTTTTCAATAAATGAATTAGCATAATATAAAGAAAACTTTTGTTATAGCTAGAAATGTAGTTAAAATTACCCATATTTTGCTATCATAGGTGACAATCATATTATCAGTAGTCGTCCTTCATTTAAAGACCGTGTCGCGAGTAGAGAGCCTCCACGAGTACATAACGAACGTACGGCCGGCGCACCCTGGACGGTCAACCTCGCTACCATCCTTGTTGACTGACCAGTCTCTACACTACGGCATGACCTATTCCATATGGCTATTGGCTCATGCCAATACAAAGAAGAACACTTTGAAGACCTAGGACTCAAAAACAAAATTAGTTTAAAATCTACAAATGATTTCTTAGTCTTCGATGTAAATAGGATTTCCTTAAACGTTTCTAACCGTTGTGATATGACCGTTGGACTGCCAAGTCAAAGGTCGCAAGTTCAAATTCTGACACAATGTCTTTTCGAATTCATGTGCGTACTATAAATTAGTTATCAGTTGCTAAAAACGGTGAAGGAAAACATCGTGAGGAAACCGGCACCTGAGAGATTTTTCAACGGTGTGTAAAGCCATGTCAGAGGCCTACAGGCGGTTTAAACTCTGACACCAGGTTGTTCATCAACCATACGAAAAGAAGAAGAAGATCTAAATAATTGAATTATAAATTATGTGATGTTTGTATGGAATATGTTTACCTGTTTGAATCTCATTTTAGTCACATTGTCGGATACTGAATAGCAATCTTTATAATAACATGTGTGTAAATTTATACATACCTTTATTCATAACACGTTGGGCTCTCGCGTCGTCTTACTGTAAGGGCATCAACACACGAGCGCTTTAAGCAACTTAAAGTTAAATGTTTCGTTGACCAACCACGACTGAAGAACGTACTGGTATGTTTGACAGAAGAAGATTCATTTTGGCAAAATATAATCGATCGACTACAAAAAGAAAGTCGCAGAAAAATGCTGGCTTCAAGCAGTGCAGAACGTAATGCTAGGCGATCAATGCAGGAGACCTATGTTTGGTAGTAGTCATCCATTAGCAGAAAAAAAAAACATTCAAACATGCATACATACAGCGACGCTGGCTCCCTGATTTCCATTTGTTACTATCCTGGCATACCGTTTTCACTTCATTCACTCTTATCGCATTTTTATACATACAATATAGCTGATATCTATAACACCACCAATAATTCACATTTCCACCAACTCATTAATATAGCAATCTAATCGCTAATCACAGCTTTAAACGCGCTTATGTGAAGAACCACTATGAATGAATGAGATTATAATATCGTGATCACAATGTAGCAGGTTATCGATTTAATTTTGTTAATATTAACGAATAACCTCACAAGTGGTGAGATAATTAAGGGAAATGAGGTTTTATTTTGATAAGTATTTGTTAGCGGGCTAGAGTAAGTGTTAAGAGCAAGGTCCTAACTACATCTGAGTGATGAAAACGTGCAAATATAAATAGATAATAATGATAATGACACTATACAGGCTAAGATTAATTACTACACTATTTTACTTTACAAGAAATATTCCCAAAAAATATCACTTTTTAGTTCGTTTTTGCAGTTTTAGTTATGGCAGTCGTGTTTTTTTATTTTTTAAATTATTTGTTTTTATTTTAAAAAAAAATTTATAGCCTTTGTTATTCGTGATAGTGTAAGGATTCTAACGACACTCCATACATCAAAATCGGTTCAGGCATTCAGAAGTTATGGTGGTATAAAGAAACTCACATACATTTATATACTATGAACCCTGAAAACATTACACTCCTTTTTTTAGGCAGTCGTGTAAAAATATTCCCAAAAAAGGCCATAAAAATGAGACCTTACCTAAAATTGAACTTTAAAACTTGAGTCCCAGCTAGAATAATAACTAGCATAATATTCTGAGGTCTTAGCGCTGTAGCGCCACATAAATTAACAAAAAAGTATTTACATTTAAAAAGTTCTATTGTATCAAAATTCCGCCATTTTAATATTCCAAGTCTCAGTACACGCGATTATAAGATTACCTTGAATACATACGCCACAAAGAACATAATAAATGACGGTTACTGGGTTTCTTTCTGTCTACATTTTTTTGGAAGTCAGGAATTAGAGACCCTAGATAGGTAAAGAAGTAAAAATAATTTTAATTAAATTATCTAGCTAAAACCATACTAAAACTTACATTTTTGTAATACTATGTACTATTTTCCAATTTCCTGAAAAGATCCTTTGTGAGCCAGGAGATTTGTCGGTTACTAGTAATATGACATAGGACCCATAAAATAACTGTCGAAATATGAGTACTACATTGCATTACATACATAGGTATAGATATGTAGACATCTACGTACCATCGAGAAATAATCTGTGACGGCACTCCAGCATAAGCGATTACTCTTACGCTGCCAAAAATCGTGCTACATGGCAATATAAAAATGAATCATGATAGCAACAGTGGCGCAGGAATCGAGGAAGGTAAAACTACGAACACTCAAGAAGACTATCAGGACTGCATGACTGAAGAACAGAAGAAAGAAGAAAAGAAGCTCGAACCCTGAATTCGAGCTTTTTTTCCATGCTCGTTCAGCTTCTTGAAGCTTGAACTGCAATTAATTCTGCTCCCAAAAACCTTTGTCTCTTACATAGCCTTTTTACCTGGCTCGAACCCGTTGAGATTCAAGCTTGTTTTCATTCTTGCTCCTTTAGTTTCTTGAAGCTTGAACCGCAATTAATTATTTTCCCAAAAACCTTTGTCGTTTACGTAGCCCTTTTTCCCAGAAAAAAAGTATTGAAAATTTCATAAAAACAAAATCCCAGGCGGTAGCTAGTCCTATAATTAGTATTGTTATTCAAAGCCACATCTAGGGCCACTTCAAGACAACAATGTCAATCGATAACGTAGCCACAATTAATGTGAACCACCTATGATTTATCTCTTCCATTACACGGGTTTAGATCTGCGTGTGAAACTTTTTGCGAGGCTCAGGTTTTTGGAAGAAGAATTAATCCAAAGAATGTATTAAATATTTTACATTAACGTTACGTAACGTCACGCTTGTATTTCGTTTGGGGTGAGAATAGGCTTCTGTCTTACATGGATAGATAGTTAACCCATATCTCTGAGGCCTCAAAGGTGAACACTCGTCGCGGAGCACAAAATACCTCAATCGGCAGTTTTGAGTCGGCGAACACTAGCAAGTCGCTAGCTGCCGATACCGCTGACGAAGCTACGCTCGCCGCCGCCGTCGCCCGCGCCTCTGCACCGGCCGCTGTGACGCCACACGTAGGTACGATGACCCCTGCACGAGCCTACGCCGATATTGTCGCTGAGAAAACAGCTGCATTGCAGATAAAGCGACCACTTGAAAAGGGGGCCAAGCAGAAACGCTGTATATCCGCCTATCATAAGGATAACAGGATACAGCCGACGGAGTAGGCCGACAAGGATGGCTTCATCGTGGTACAGAAGAAGAAAAAGAAGCCGACCCAAAACAAGTGTGGCACTGCACCGACCGGACCGAATCATTTGCTGCGTCCCGCTGTACCAGTGACGCCGCTGTACGTGTCCAGGCTGCAGTACTCTACAAAGGCCGAAGAGATTGTAGAGTACATCAAGATTAAGACGAATTGGATTTTGAGGGTTGTGAGGTTGGAATCTCGTCACAACGTGAATTTTAATTCTTTTGTGGTGAGAGTGCCTACTGAGCATCTTTCAAAATTCACTTCTCCGGAATTTTGGCCGAAAGGCGTTATTTTCCGGCGATTTCGTGGCCGGATACCTGATACCGCGTGATATACGACGCCGACGCTGTGTTTTGGTTTATATAGTTTAATTGTTTATGTATATTATTTTATATTTTTGTTATTTTTGTATAGTATTATTGTATTTTTTAATATGGGCCTTTGTTGCCTGAATCAAATAAATAAATAAATAAAAAAAAATATATCTCGTCGATCACAAAATGCGGTTTTCCAAAAGCACGTTTACTCGTATTTTTTTTATTATTATTATAATTTAAAAAATATCCGGTACAAACTCAGGCGTCAAGGTATTTTTTTAAACCCAGACAGGAATAATAGTTCAGATCATGAAATCAACAGTTTTCTAATAAATGATAATAAAAAACTATTAATTAATATGTATGTAGTTATTTAATATTTTATTCTCATAAAGCGTAACTAAAGTAATACGAATACCCGATGCAAACCCAAATTAGCAGTCATTTCCGATGCCAAAAGTTAACAACGTTTTCAATGTAAATATTTAATTGAAATCACGGAACTAGACCCATTAGGAACTTGAAAATTTATCAATACTCTTGAAAGCACCTGTTACTTTGAAAACTTATAATTATTGTTGATATTTACACATCGAATATTAGACATAAAAAGTACCTAACCTATTACAAAGTAGTTGTACGTTTGGTATATACACAGTTAGTATTATTTAATTAGAAAGTTACGATGATGCCAAAGTTCCTACGACCGGCACGCCCTAGGCAGTCAACCTAGCTACCATCTATCTTGACTAACCGATCTCTACGTCTCGACATAACTGGGTTGCTAACAAAGAAGAAAAAGAACGCAGAGGCAGATACGATTCACCCTTATTGGATTGGACCCCAAACAAATAAAAATATTTATCAAACTTCCTGGAATCTGACTTGGTATTTACTCTCAGTAAATGCATCAAAGTTACACAGCCACATGACCAGCATATTACAGAGCTGTTAAAAAATGGGGGGCCGGGACCCACCAGGGACACTGGGACACAGGGAACTGGTTGGAAGATCTTCCCTTTTCGTTGTAGAAACGCCACATCTACTTCCTTAAGATAATACTTACATGAAACATAATAGACAAATGGAAGAAACATAGTATGTATCATCACACCGTCTGCAAATGGCTGAAATGAAAACAGGAAAGCAAGATACCGCGTGAACTGTAGACCCGACTTTACCAAAACGTGTAAATAAACATGTAATATGCCAAACCATAAGGGCGCGTCAAGTTGCAACGCGTAACAAATTACCGTGAGCAAACACCGAGGCTTCTTCAATTACTGCGAGTAACGACTTAATGTTACCGTCTGATGTATTGCTGCATTATTTCGGAACCGGCTTTAATGTCAAATTTGCTTTTAGGTTTGAAGATTGAACATAACGTGGATGCGCCTTCATAGATTAATTGAATATTTGCATAGGTTTATTATTTATTTTCATTTTTTTATTATTTTATAATGGATAGGCTACATAAAGGTTAACTATTAGAAAAGCTGAATTAAGTCCCAGTTCAATTCGCACCCCCAGAACCACAAAGGCGTAAGTACAGGTACGTCAATTTTTTTTTATTGCATATTTGAATATTACAAGTAAAAATACATATGATAAAATTTTTCCGTGAATTTTTGACGTAAAATTAGGATTTTATTACAAAAAAAGTTTTTTTGACGTTCTAAAATTAAATTATTTTATAAATTAAAGAAGTCGATAAACCAGCATACGCACGTAAAATTATAAGAAAATAGACCTAATCGTGCTTAAGCTGTTGTTTCATTTGATAATAAACATATTTAATAAATGTATTCCCTATTATGCTATTTCATGCTTAATAAAAAAAGTAATTTCCTAAAATAATACTGATTACATCCTATCACGCTTAGAAATAGTTAAACAAAAAATGCCTTATTCCTTGTTGAGTAATACATCCGTATTACAGTTTCGAAATAATCATGCTTACGCCTTTTTCCGTTCATAAGATTATTTAGTTCGCAAACGTAATCACGAACTCGTCTCACAAACAAGTCGATTATTTAGAAAACGATAATTGGAGTAAATATCTTTACATTTGAGGATTAGTCGTAAATGAATAAGGAAAACGTCTGTAAAACTTTAATTATAAATTTATTAATCACTGAGATAATTTGAGATATTTCTAATGTAATAAACAAAAAGCTTGAACTTTTTACTTTTTTTTGGCATATAACAAAATATCATAGCATCAAAAATATAATAGATATACCTGGTTAAACAGTTTTTTTACTCTCCTGTAAAGTTAGTGTTTTCGTCTTACGCCTTTATTTCCCTGAGTGTGCGAATTATCCTCTAAAGATAAATAACGAACCCATATTATGAAATACACGACTTTTTCTCAAACAAATAAAAAGTTAGTACTTAAAAAACAGAAGGAAGAAGACACAGTGGACAATACAACAGAAATGACATAAACAGACAGAAATTCTTGCGATTTTTCATCTTTAATACTTAAGAGTGAGAACAGTAGTGGATAAAATAGAAATTCAATTAGAAACAGCAATGAGACTGGAAATGGAGTCGTGTTAGTGCAGTGCGATAACTCCATTAGTTACCATTATCCATCATTTTGTGCTGTAACATTAATCATAGGAATATCTGGAGCAAATGTTTAACGTGAAAGTAGATCTAAGATTGTCAAAAGCTTTATTATAATGTTAGATTTTATTAATTTTTTTTTGTGTAATTTCCTTTGTGGATTATTTTATTGTTTGGAAGAATTGATTGTTTTACCATTATTATAAGACTGTGTATTATACATATAACTCCGTTTAAATCAAATTATTGTGCATTGAATATTTATACATCATAATTTGCGAAAACGAAAACCTATAGCTGGAAGCTTTGACTGAAAATTCGAAAAAGGCACCAAATGTTAAGTTCAACTTAACCATACCTTCAAGAAATCTTATGTCTCCCTAGTACCATCTAAATGGAGTTTATGAACCGACATAAAACAGGTACACTGCCGCGAGTCATGAGAAATACGAAGTTTAATGACGTAAGCACGAATAACAAAGTTCATCAGTAATTAATTTGACTTTAAATGTGTCGAGAGGTGGATGCTGGTTTATCTTCATGAAATTACTTGGAGTTTTGTTTTGTTGGATGGTAAATTATTTTGATATAAGACAGGTCTTAATTTTGAAAGCAGTCTTCTGAAATTTTAGTTTATTCCGGAACTCGCGGTGGGTTACGAGGGTAGTAGGTACAAGGAAAGTTTAACTACCCAGAATCACTAATCACATACATAAATGGATGAAATGCTGATGCCTACCCTGACGAAATAATAGGCGTATCTACACCTGCGAGAGGTCATCAGACGTCTATAAAACCAAACAGCTTTTACCATCATTACTCCAAGTAGCGAGTCTATTGTCATTCACAGGTCTACAAGTTTCGTTCTTTCCAAACTCTGAAATTCTAGTCCAAACAGATGAGAGAAAATATTTAACACTCACTATGAAACAGCAAACATTTATGATAATCTAATGACGCCGCTTGCTAACAGAAACCAAACAAATGGATATAATTCAACACCGTACTGGTTTTAACATCGATAAATGATAGCCATCCTCTCAATCAATCCTAGTTTTAAGCTAACACGTCCTCATTTTGCGGACATGTATTAATTTACATTCGCTGATTATAATGGATCGCTAAATTTCGGGCTAACTGTTTACGCTCTGAATCAAACATTGAACCATCATCATCGGAGTCCGCTGTTTGACATAACATTGTACCATAATACGGTATAATTATAAACACTCAAAATTACATACAGATTTGCTTTTTTGGATAAAAAAAATCTATAATATCTTGGGACTTTATAATATAATAGCTACGCCCCGCTATATTATTTCGGGACAAAAAGTAGCCTCAGGGTGTCAGCTACCTTCATACCAAATTTTATCAAAATTGGTCCGGCCGTTTGAGCGGGAAAAAGCAACAAACAAACAAAGACACTCACAAGCTTTCTCCTGGTGATAACATCAAGTGTGATAGTGCGATGTGATTAAAAATGTTTCTCAATTCGTGTTTCTCGTACAAACCTTACCAAACCACATGCTTGACAGCACAAATTAAGTAAGTGCTTAAGCTTGAGCAAGCAGCTCTAAGTTTAAGCAAAGGGAACAAATTTAATGGATCACTGAAAATTCCGTACGTTTCAGGTGCACATACTTACCACATTTATTTGAAACATCACTTGTATCCTTGTTTCATAGGAGTCACCCAGTTATAAACAGAATCCTATGACCCACACGAAACACAATTATGTCGCTCAGCATGCCTACGGCGCATGATCGGCGCGTCAATGTCCTACCCGAGTGAGGCAATTAAAACAAGGCATTCCCATATGCTCTGTTAAGCTCCTAGCTAAAACTAACCCTAAATATTGTTCACAAAAATCCAAAAATGTTATAGTTATAGTATAAAATTATCTGTGATTCTTCTTCTTGACGTATGGTTAATAAACAACCTGGTGTCAGAGTTTAAAGCTTGCATGCCTCTGACATGGCTTTACACACCGTTGGAAAATCTCAGGTGTGTCGGGTTCCTCACGATAATTTCCTACACCGTTTTTAGCAACTGATAACTGATTTATAGTACGCACATGAATTCGAGAAGAAATTGATGCGTGCTGGGGTTTGACCTTGCGACCTTAGACTTGGCAGTCCAACGGTCATACCACCCGGCTATCATTGCTACTTAATTACCGTGACTAATTTAATGGGATGCTTAATAAATGAATACAAACAAACCAATAGGAAACCAACAATGAATTAGTCAAACCACTCAGTTTAGGAATTGTAGCCCACTTGTATTATACATTTAATGAAAGCATTGTTCTTGATTTTCAGGAACGTAACCTAATAAGTTTATAAACTTGGAATAAAGAAATAGGTTTGGATATACGATCTACAGATGAAGACTGCGGAAAAAACCTTTGGGTAAATAAAATCTCTCTTATCAGAATAATAAATAATAATTAATGAAAGTATAATATTACATCAAAGATAAAGGAAGAACAATTTCGCTTAGTGAAAAACGAATACTTATTATCCCAGGACTTATATAAAAATTAATATTAAAATGCTAGTGGATATTGGATGTCAAAAAAAGAGAATCAAAATGTCTCTTATCACAATGGTTATGTAAATATGAGGTTTGGAACCAATGGTGGAACTTGATAAGCTAGATATTGACAACCTGATTGGCGCAGTGGCTAACCGATTGGTCTGCTGCGCTAAGGATTGCGGGTTCGATTCCCGCACGGGGCAAAACTTTGCGAACCGCAGATTTTTGTCCCGAGTCTGGGCGTATGTGATATTTCGTGTTTGTGAAACACACCCACGACACAGGACAAATTCCTAGTGAGGGGTGACGTCTTAAAAAAGAAATGGTTTTCCAACATTTCTGAAGATATTGTTCATCCTGATTTTCGTTCCTCCACGCACAATCACTTTTGACCATATTTACATTATTGTCAAGTCCATTTCTATTACTTATAGGACCGCTATTTGTGTCTGTCTCTCGCGTATATTCGGGAAGTAAGAACCATTGGGTTTAAGAGCACTTGGAGAGAGGACTGCAAGAGTCTCTGAAGTGGTCTCGAAGAAGATACTTCGTGCTATTGTCATCTTCGGGACTTGCTGCTTTAAATACTACGATTATATTGCACTGCGTTGTTTATTTAAAAGCAATTAAGTGGGACTCCAGATCGCTGCTAATGGAAATAACAGCCTTACCGCGTAATATACGGATGGCCATGAGCAAAAAGAGCATAGCCTAGCATTTATTTAATTAAATAAGAATTCAATCATTTCTATTAACTAATTAGTCAGGAAAGATAATTATGAATAGGTACAATACGCCAATTTAAGGACGATTTCCTACATACCTGCATAATATCAGTTGTATTCTAGTGCCTTTTGTTTCGATTCTTGATTTATTAATATTTGTGCTACATTTACATCAAGAGGAAAAATCGACGTAGTCTTTATAAAATAATGTTTACTTAAATATCCGCTTTTACATTAAATTGAAGTGTCTAAACTGTTGTTCTCAGTGAGTTGAACCGTAAAACCCAACTCCTACTGAGTTTTAATTACAGTTTAAACCAGTTGGAAGGCTGCTCCTAGCAATTCGGTGCAGCAATCCAAAACCGCATCCAATTTAGTGTTAACAAATTGAACGTAGTAATCACAAGGATGTCGGAAAATGTGCAATTAGCGGGTTTATGGATGTGATATAATATTTGTTACTGGATTAAATCTATAATTTATTTACTTTTACATTTATTTATGTTTGGATGTAAAGGGTAATATTCAACACTATCTATACGATTTTCAAAAGTATTTGACCAATATTTAGAATGGGCCCTCAGGGTGGATACTGGACACTACATAATTAGGCTACTTTAATACAGGAAAAGTCATAAAAAAATCCACGCAGTCGAAGTCGCGGTATGAATCTAGTTCATTATATGATATATTATTTGTTGGTCTTCCTTCTGATATTTCTATTTTGATCACTAATACATACGATTTATTAGAATCTGTATTCTAAATAAAAAAATACTTGTGAACAGCTATTTAAAAAACTATCACCTCCATATTTTTCTTAATTCTCTCAAATGTCAAGGCTTCTCCTTAATTGGGATGCGGCTTCTATCGGCGGCTATTTTAAAACCCATAATGACCCCTTCAGTGGCGGGAAAACTTCGACATTTTTAGAGATCCGCATTTTAAATTCTGCATTTAAAACGACAAAACTCTGAATAACAGTGTTTAAAATGTTAGGGGATGAAGATAACCGTAATGTTCAACTTTATTAGGATAAACGTTACAAATTTTCTGTTTTACCATTAGGTAACTGTCAGTAGCATCACGGACGGAGTCTGGATTGGTTCCCGTATAATGGCAATAGGCTCTCCCCTATTACATTCGGACCTAACAACCTAACATAACTGGCGAAATGTTGGTGTAATAATTAACCTCTTTAGTATAATCTTCCTCTCTGTGGAACTTAGGTGAGATGTTTTCATAATATTTTTATATTCAGACAACATTGACTAAAAATTTAATAACACGAACTCAATTAAAACGTTTCGTTTCAGCATCTTGAAGATTTCTTTTATATTTTCAACAATCAGATAAACCCTTAATTGTTCTCGAATAAGATCTTCTGTGAAAACATCGAAATGAAACCAATTATTTGACTTGGATTGAGCATAATAGCAGAGTATTGAATTTACTATGAAGAATAATGGTCTTTGGAAACTTATTATATAATATTTCGTAGTTATTTAAATTGTTTTATTCATTTAGTTAATCATTTATATCATTATTTTTTATAAACTGTTTAGTTACAGGGTGTTTAGAATTCATTATTTTGTTGTTTGATAAAAAAAAATGTTTATCTACAAATCGTGTTTTGTTAACCACGTTTTAAAAACATGATTACCAAACTATGAGTATAATTAGTACTACAAAATATGTGAAAAAATTAATCATGCGTTTTTACGAATGCTATGTTACAATAATTACGATTAATAAGCCGCTGTTTTCATCAGCAAGAAGTCTTTCCTTTGCCCGGTTGATGGTAATAGGCTTGTCCCGAGTACATTGAGAACTATAAAGAATAACAAATTTGCGACATGTGGTGATT
Organism: Abrostola tripartita; assembly: GCA_905340225.1. Lineage (NCBI taxonomy): Eukaryota > Metazoa > Arthropoda > Insecta > Lepidoptera > Noctuidae > Abrostola > Abrostola tripartita. Next base: position 3,127,152 of record HG996508.1, on the reverse strand, counting down.
TAAACTGTTCATCTCTGCATATCCCTTGGAGGGAATACAGGAATGATGTTATGTATGTATGAAAATATTATACCTGCGGAACCTCGCTACCAAACACGGTACGCTCTTGCCCATAATTTTAATTGAACTCTTTTGAAATCGTAATGCAAATGTAATATGCTTTCAAAAGGAAAACCAAACTGTTTGCATCGGAAAATTAAGAGAAAACTGAAATTTCTCGCTTCGTTTTTTACAGGCTGTGGCATGAATGACTCCAAATTATAATAATACGTTTCATTATATATCCATAATGTTGGATCTACTTTCGAAGAGTATTATGAAACTTAAAGATGCCATGGCTAATTGCATAATAGAAAACCTACAGTAGGTCTATAAGCAAAATGTCCGTTGTATGTGTTTGCGCAATATGCATACCGTATGCAATATATATTTTTTTTAATTATAAAGTCGTTATAAAATATGAATCGTGGTGATGACATACTTACCGCTTAAAAAGAAGCTGGTTAAAATCCTTTTTGCCACCAGTCTACGTAAATAGCGATATTAACGAAAAATGGCTTTAAACTGCTGCTTAGGTACTTCGGACAATAATATTTAAAGAAAAGAAAAATAATATGAGCTTTAAAGGTTTAAAAAGAATTAAAGATACAAACACAAAACTTAAAAAGAAAAGTGCCCACAACAAATAAAAATTATTAGCATGAATATGCGATAAAACAAAGGATAATACAGAAAATTGCAACTCCAATAAATCAAAAACTCCCCGACGTGTTGTTAACCTCGTTTGAACTCCCTAAGCGCGCACTACTAACAATAAAATAGTTGGATCTGTTTGTTTCTTAAACATCGTTAATTACCAAACTATGAGTATAATCTACTAGTTAAACATATTAACATTCTAAATAGTTAGAATGATGGTGTCGGCATTGCCTAACTGACCACCTCTGAGAAGAAACACTGAAACAAACTCAGGGGTTTGTCTACAGAAATGACTAGTCCACCCTTAAACTCGATTAAGAAAAGAAGTAAAACCGAGTAAAAGGAATAGGAGGTCTTGTTTTGCAATGGGAGGCAGTATAAGCTGATAATGATGAATCATAATCTTTGTAAAAAAAAAACAAAACGCAAACGCGTTACTAAGGTTAGTTCTAACTAAAACTTGAGGTTTTGCTTACAGCCGACTATTTCTGTGATACAATAAATCTTTATTAAGAGCAATTTATATTTGGGACATTAGGTATTATACATGGCAAAGGATTTGCAAACGGATTTGGGTTGTAAAGTTTTCTGAAATAAATAAAAACAGTGAACTTACTTTTGAACAGTGTATTACATTTTGTAGCAGATTAAATTAATGCGAAGGTTGTTTCTTTGTAGTTTTTTTGTGTATGTAGTATGTAGTGAAGTCCCATAAGTTTTTCAGTTCCACTCGCTATTTTGCAGCAATCTTCTACAATCCTATCTAACTACAGGTAACTATTTCTAGCAAGGCTTTAACAACAGTGTGAATTTATTGCGTATCAACATTTTTAACGTCATCAACTGCAAAGTTTCTTAAAAATGATTAAACTTCATAATAATATTTTAATAGGTTTATTTTGAGTAACATTTAGTAGCATGTGTTACTTTTCGGGAAGTGATTTAAATTAATCACCAGTTTCTCTTACCTTGCCTCTGGATGGCATTTGTTTTTTGTTTAGAAGTTGTTGACTGAATTCCTCGTTGTAGACATTTTCTGTTATGACATGATCAACGGCATTATCATCTTTGTGTGCTTCAACAATTTTGTTCTTAGAATTTAAAATTATTTTAATCGCTTTCTTTTAGTTTCTACTATGTTATTTTATTGATATTTTCCACTAAACAATAACAAATGAAAATTTTAGGTAATGGTCACGTATCCTTGAACAAATAATATAAAACCTTTCAATAAAGCATTTGTACAATAAATAATAATTAATGATTGGTCAATTTTAATGGCTCGTTGAACAAACGTTAAAGTGTCAGTAGCCACATCATTATTTAACTCATTAATTATTTTGTCTAATAATGTTGGTTTGACCAAACTTTTAATAACACTTAAATTAAAAAGGCATAAAAAAGCAATCATTGTTGTCTCTAAAGTGAATCGAACCAAAATCAAAATGGAAAAATTTACACTTAAAAAAATTTGAAACTGTTACAAGTCCCTAAATCTCTTTAGGATTTTACGATGCAACATCAGGCTAGTGAGAAAAAACTAATCAACTCTTACCATGTAGAAAGTCTAAACTCAGCAAAAAGTAAAAATGAGCTGCGAAATTAATATGAAATCTGCAAAAGCTTTATCATAAGAGCGCTTTGCTTAAGTGTCGGACTTTGGTAAAGCGTGACACTTTTCGCTAAGTAAATTAAATTCCATCTTATTTTGTAATTTATCAAAAAGTACATCAGCTTTTCCCTTGCTAGATCTCTAACTAGATATTATAAATTCAACGGACGCTGCTTTACAAATATTACTTGGTTTCCACAGAAATTTTCTCATTTTTGGCTTAAAACCTTCGGCGCACGTGATCAAATTGTGGTGTAGTATCGAAAAGTGAAGCGAAAAGCAATACTGCCAAATGGGGCACATGTAGAAACATAGATTGTAGGTACTTTCCAAGCAATTTTACAGATGCAATCTTTATCCAAATGAGAATTTTGAACATAAGTATTATAAAAAAAAAAGAAAATTGTCGAAGAGTTTTCCAATCCATGAATAAACTATTTATTACCACTGTCGAGCATAAACTCGACTCGCACACCATTAGTACAGTAAGGATCCTTTGATGAACTCAAAGTAGACCCAAGACCACTCACAATACCTCCTTGCACAAAGAGTTGTACGCTAAAAATTCCTCTGACGTTCCTTTAAATTGATAGAAACTATGAATACTCGAAAATTTAATTTGGCGACATAGCTATTATGCGGAACCAAAAAGTAAAAGGGGATCAACCAGAAGTGGGTAAAATGAGGGGAAAAAATTAGCGCATATACTTTAAAGCAAGGAGAACACTTCTCCCTAAATAGGCTTGTTGAAAATAAAAATGAGAAAAAAAGGACAAGATTCTATAACTAATGTATGAATACAACAAAGGGTAAAATTATTCATATTGACAAAGGAATATTGAAAAATTATGGACACGATTTTTTTTCACTCCTTAACAAAACGATCTCGTCTTCAACTCAAGTTTCATTGCAGCTGCTCCAGCTTGCAGTTCCAAGTGTGAACTGCAAAAGAAGCAATGGAATGTTAACTTTGATTCAGGTCTGGTTTCAATGTTTTACCGTCTTTAATCGAGAGAATTCTAGATTAACCATTCTTCTTGATTTTCAGAATAGAAAATAAAAAACGCAAGCAGTGTACTTACGTTTTTTTGTGTGTTTCTTGAGTGTTTAATGACTAAGACAGTATCACACTGACAAAACTATATTGCCTAGAGACATTTTTACTTACCTGGGTTACCTGCAACCTTGTGCAAACAAATTCGGTCCCTAATCTGAGTCCACGGCAAAACTGGCGTTAATATATTCATTGAGGGATCCGCAAATTAATTAATCTACGCCGTCCATCCACCGGCCAATAAGCCCACGGTGCTTCAGTTATATTTCCCGTAAGTTGTCATACTCAACGCCTGCTGAATTAGATTTTTTATCCTTATTCATTTTTATAAATGATATCACTTTGTCTGTCTGTCTATAACGCTTTCTCGCTTAAACAAGTGACGATGCTCAATAAAACCTACAGCAAACTAAAAAAAATAGCCGATGCAACTCGGTCGTCAAGCAAAATTTAAATAATTGTGTTTGCGTTAATTCCCGTGTTCTAGTTTTAATTATCATGCAACGCCATAGTTCAAAAGTTAGTAAAACCCACGGTTTCGGTGTGACGATTATACAATGCTCCAAAACATTTTACTACGATAAAATAAAAGTGTGACGAGTTTACAGATTCTTTTTTCTGTGGCGAATCGATAATGTGACAGGTCCACAACAACCCCTTGATTTTAGCATAGTAAGACTCATGTCAACACGATTAAAGAAAGAAATACTGCCTGGCAGAAAGACGGTTCTTCCAACCTTTTTGGAATAAAGAGGCCTAAAATATACACCTACATATACTACAAACACGTAAAGCTTAGGAGGATTTAAATTTATCATCAACTAGAAATGGCAACCAAGCATACTGAACCACGAAGGTTAATAATTTATTCTTGGCGTATTTTCCCTACAAATGGATGTGTAGCGCGTGAAGGTACTACAAAGACATAAGGTGTCAAATATTCACAGTATTGACAGACGCGGAATTTTATTGAATTTTTTGCTCTAGAAGAGACTATACACAGTGGCGGTGAGGTTATCACATTAAATGTTATACACAACGAGTAGAAGGTAACATTGGTTGACTTTGAGATAGTAGAAATATTGTTTGTACGTACTGTTCAATTGATTTAGAAGCAAAATTTTTTTTGTTTCGTATTTTATTTCATTAACTACCTACTTTACGCAAGTTTTTCCTTTTAAATATGTGAAACACCATTTTATAAAGTTGTGGAGTGTTGTAAACTGAACTATTAATACATTTTTCTTAATTCAAGCAAGCGGACATAATGATTAAAGTATTTTCTATTTCATAATACTTACTAATTTTACTTCCCACTCATAGTAAAAGACGAGTGTAAGTAAAGCAACAATTTCATTAAAAACGCAAAGTAAAAAGCTTTTCACTCAATAAGTGTCGGTGGCAGGGCGCAATTATCGGAGAGTTTACTTATAGCATTGGAAATATCGCGCTGGAGCAAATGAATAAACGTTCCTTAAAGGTTAATGTAGGGTTTGCAAATAAATAATAAGTATTTATACAATTCAATTAGATATCCATACAATTATTATAAATGCAAAAGAGGCTCTGTCTGTCTTATATAGATTCATGACTAAAACACTAATACGATTTCGATTTAATTGGGTAAAGAGTAATTTTGAGCTCTAAGAATGGATATAGGCTACTTTTTACGAGGTAATTTTTTTTTTCATATTTTAATTTTAAAGACAACGGACATACACAGTATTAACCTTTTTTGCGGACAAATCTTCAACATCGTTAAAGCTACGCCTGACAAAATTTGTATTTTACCGTCTTAGAAATAAACTGTTTATTCCGAATAGTATTTTATTATCATTCAGTGAATTATAAAGTTCAACTCCAATGTTCAACCTTCTTTTGCAAACCGTACCAAACACGTATAACATGAATATTTTTTGCAATGTTTTTTAACTCTTTGATGAGACACGGGAGAGCGGTAAAAGTGAAGCAAATACAAATGGAAAAGTTGTATTTACGTGACAAGGAATAGGGAAGTAGCTTTTTGCCGATAGGGGTAAAGGATCGTGCATATTAGACAGTTCAGATACTTTGGAATGGAGGAGGGAAGAGCAAAAGGTGTAATAGAAGTCAACCTTCAAATATTTAGATACTGAGTTTTATTTGAGGTATCTCACTGCGTCCTTTTTAAGTGACTTAGTAACCATTGCACGAGTGTCAACTTAGAATTAAATGGATCGTTTTGTGGTGTCACTTATAAATATGTAAAATGTAATAATTATGATAAAAAGTAGACTTGAATCATGCCGAGTCACAAACAAACCTCTCTAAGCTTGAAAAATGGCCAAAATGCGTATTGATAAACTAATAAAGCCGTTACCTAATGGAAAAACCTACTAAAACTTTGCCTTTGTCCTTTGCCACACAGGAATTTAGCCCAGAACCTCATGGTCAGCAGCGCTTTGTGGCTACTAAACCCAAAAGGCTGTAGACCAAAATTGCAAAATCGAACAAACTAAACAAACAATTGTAGAAACTCCTTTATACTCGAAACTCTGAAAGCAAAGAACCCTAGAAAGGAGAAGGTACTCTGAATGAGTGCAATTTTCACTACTGAATACTTTTCTGACGTTTTTTAGTTTTTCGCTTCCTCAGCCCGCGGCGACGCTCGTACAAATTGAATTCTTCAAAAGGTAGGGAATTTTCTTTCGTTTGGTACTTGGCTTTACTTCTGTTTTGCGGTAAACGTTATTTACTTAGCGGTAGACAATAACCCGGTAAGCAGTGTAGACAAAATGAGGTCCTTAAAGAGATGCAATCTTGGAGCAGCTTCTAAAAAATGGTGTTTTATTCAGTTGGAGGACTTTTTTGGTTGTAAAGTTTGGATTTTATATACATAGAATTATCCATGAATATTTTACAAATGTAACAGTTATCTTCTGTGTCTGTCTGTCTGTTACACAATTACTGCTAAACCACTGAGCCGATTTTTATGGGATTTCGCATGGACGAAGTTTGAAACCTAAGAAAGGACTAAGGCTACTTTTTATTCCGGGAAAGGCGTTAATATTTTTTACGCGTACGAAGTCGCAAGCGAAAGCTTGTAATTTATATCTTGTGCGTGTACTTTTATTTCGTTTTAGTTTATTCAGTTGTTGAAATACTTTATCTACATTTTGTCGACTCAAACTCTTCACTCATCAACATCACTACATCAGAATGCACGAGGAAGGCAGCTGTAAGAGAAGAATGGTGACGTGTCGTAAAGCGTGCCACCAACACCTGAAGTGACGACCACGCCCAATCTGACAAGCGTGATAACGAAGAAGAAGTCATCAGAATAGCAGTTTTCATCTTCTATCCTCTTTAAAGCTAAGACAAGAAAGACAAGTGAACATTCTAATGTAAGTTCATATAGAAAGTAAAAGTGATCCATCCAAAATTTGGCCTTACAGCCAGCCCGCTTACCATGAACTCTTAAAGCAGGACAGTTTACCATGTGGAAGCGAGACGCTGCATTACACAGCACGTAGCGGCGTCTCGCTTCAACATGCACTAGATTGCACGATCAACCTGCATTACCCACATTATGCTAAAAGCAACTAGCACCACACAGACACACATTCCTTTTTTCTTGCATTCTAAATACCATACAAAGTTTTTCAATTAGATTAATTTCTAGTAACATGGAGGTAAAGCTGTGCCCACACTGGTGGACGAAGCAAACATTCTAACTACCTACATACATTTTAATCACCGTTGATTCATTAGTGGATGGTTCCTCTTTTGTTTTAGCTCTCTGCTAATTGTTTAAGTTGAAGATTAGGTTTATATTTGAGACCAGTATGAGAATGGTTATTAAAGTAGGTACTCACTATTTGTGTTAAGAAAGGATGTTTGTTTTAACATGGAAACGTATGATTTTGTATAAGTAAGTCTTCTTCTTATCGTATGGTTGATGAACAACCTGGTGTCAGAGTTTAAACCGCCTGTAGGCCTCTGACATGGCTTTACACACCGTTGAAAAATCTCTCAGGTGTACCGGTTTCCCCACGATGTTTTCCTTCACCGTTTTTAGCAAGTGATAAATAATTTAAAGTACGCACATGAATTCGAAAAGACATTAGTGCGTGCCGGGTTTTAAACTTGCGACCTTTGATTTGGCAGTCGAATGGTCATACCACTCAGTTTTTACTGCTGTAGCAGTGTGTTTAAAGCCTTATACAAATGAGAGGGAGGAACGTTGCATTGTAAACGCTTTACAATAAAAGTTGGAGCTTCCGATAAAAATCAACGGACCGAACTGTTTGCAGCACTGAGAAAGGTATTGATAATTGTGCGCCGATTTAATCTAATTGGAAACAGTCAAAAGAGAAAATAATCTATATTTATTGGAGTTTCCATACCCTTTTTCTTTAAAAAAAGCTATCTGATACAGATTTATTTGTTTGTTTATTAACAGTTACTAGTGGGAAATCTCATTGATACTTGATAGTACATTACATATTAATCTATGATGTAGTAAACATCTTAGGTCCCACAATACATATTAATCTAAGAAGTTTTAAACATGTTACTACAAGATTTTTGCTAGATATCTATTATTTATAACAACAACGAAGGCAACAAATGACATACATAATTATTATTTTAAAAATAGGAGGTTTAGTTTTAGGGAGCGTTTCTTTTTTCATATAATTGACGATCGTTAATGCATAACATTACTTTTATTAAAGTCGCGTGAAGTCTGGCTTTAGGACTTCCATTAAGACCAATCGTTTTACGTAAACGGACCAACTACAGCAACCAAAAACTAACTTAATAAGAACGAACCCTGTAATATCATAATCGTAACGAACTTCACTAATAAGGTAAGCGCACCAATATACTATCATATCACGAACATAGTAGGGTATATGAAGTGTTTACCGTACATTCGTATTCAAAGGGCGCGGTGAGCTCGCTACAGTTAGTTGGGCACCACGCACGCGTACTAGACTTTTCTTTTGGCATATTAGCATTCTTATTTCAATGTGGTGACAGGTAATTTTTTTGCACTTCGCAATGAATCTAAGGTATATGTATATTATTAGTTTTAGTCTGGAATTCGCAAAGCGTAAATTCTGGGTTTCCGGGTCGAAGAAAGTGTTATTGGGTTTTTCCATTTAGTAATTCTCAGTAACAGCACGGAGTATGGATTTGTGCTAGATTATTGGCGGCGTTTTCAGAAGACCTCGGCTCGGTAAACGTAGTGTAGGAGGCCCTCCAGCTAGGTGGGACGACGATAGACGCAAAATGGCGGGCCATAGGAGAGGCCTATGTCCGGCAGGGGACGGAGATAAGCTAATGATAAGTGGCAATAGGCTTGCCCCTCATAATATAAAAAAAAAAAAATATATTGGGACCTATTTCGACTGGTGGAATGTAGGTACTACATACCTCCGCTTATTTCGGGGAACACAGACGTAATTTATATTGCAATCCTATCGAAATTTACCCTAGAAAAATGTTCACTAGCTTAGTAAGTCACCAGTTTACAAGCGAAGCTTAAGTTATACTAAAAGAGTTTAAATCTAAAGCTAACTTCACAGCTTAAATCTACACGCGAAAAAAAAAGAAAAAAACTTAAATTTTTCTACAGTTCAGTTGAGCATTTTAAAGTTTGAAAATGTTATCCAAGGAATAATCTCGACTACTTAGTTTGTAAACTAGCTACAGAGGTATCTAAAAGTTTTAGAATTGAGCTTTGAAACATTCGAAAATGTTGAGTTGAGAATTTTAAACAGCACTGATAGCCGAGTGGTATGACCGTTGGACTGCCAAGTCAAAGATCGCAAGTTAACCGGCGTTGTTCATTCGCCCAGCAAGTAACAATATATTTTCGAATTCATGTGGGTTTTAAAAGGGGTGAAGGAAAACAGATTTTCAACGGTGTGTAAAGTCATGTCAGAGGCCTTCACGCGGTTTGAACTCTTATATCAGGTTGTTTATCAACCATACGATAAGAACAAGAAAAAGTTGAGACTACTACATCGGGACCTATAACGTAATACATGCATACCTGTCATTGTTACAATTTCCGGAATGCCTATTTTGGTAAGTGATTGTATTTTTGGTGTGCTTATGATTATAAATAAATAAATAACTGGTGACATAACACACATAACATAACATCACGCCTGTATTTCCCGAAGGGGTAGGCAGAGGTGAACATATAGTACACCCACATTTCGCCAGTTATGTTGTAAGTCCCAATGTAATAGGGGGCAAGCCTATTGCCATCAACCGGGCACAAATCCAGACTCCGTGCTGCTACTGAGAATTACCTAATGGAAAACTCAGTAACACTTTGCCCGACCTGGGATTTGAACCCAGGACCTCTTGCTCAGCAGTCGCGCTTAGCGACCACTAGACCAACGAGGCAGTCTGGTTATATGGGTGTAAACTACACTACAGTGCCTACACCATCGAGGAATACAGGCGTTATGTTATGTTTATGTCAAATAGGTACTTGCTTGAATTTTCTTTTTTCCAATACTTACAAAAAAAAATCCAGACATTTTTTTTTTACTATCACACCAATACAAACCATCGCGGGCTTTACCGTGGTGTGGCCAGACACGGCAACTCGGTGCAAATATTATTGTATTAGTAAAAAATAAATACTTAAATTTACCGAAGATTACCCTTTAAGTAACTACTTACATACTTGTGGGGCTCGTAGCTATGCGGCTACCCGGCAGATCAGACGATCTGCGAGGTTAAGCCGTGCTTGCCGCGGTCAGTCTTGTGATGGGTGACCGTTTTCACATGTCGAGACCCCACCGTGCTTCGGAAGGCACGTTAAGCCGTTGGTCCTGCGCCTGATCTCTCTCCGGTCGTGTCGGTCTACCGTCCCATCGGAATATGAGAGTGAGGGAATAGGGAGTGCACCTGTGTCTGCGCGCATACTTGTGCACTATAATATCTCCTGCGCAGATGGCTAGTCTTAGCTGAGACAGGCCGCCGTGACCGAAATTCGGTCAGGAGGACATTATTACATACTTAAAAAGTATCTCTTCAACACTCTTGAGCAATTCTTAGCATTCATTGCGTTACAGGTTTCAATGGGCAAGTCATCATGAGGGAAGGAAGCATGCATTCCCATCCCACATTCCGTGCTCCATAAACGTTATTAAATTTAGGTACAATAAATGAGGGTATGTACGACCAACTACGCAACGACTTTAGTCTTTCGTATTTACGAACATTATTTAAATTGTGATAATCATGGCATATAACACGGACAAGCATACAACTGCAACCATTTGCTTTCGACTAGTTACTAATACTTCTTTTGTGAAGTCGATTTAACATTTCGAGAGCTACCATAACATTAAAATGATAATTTAGAGTATATAACATTGAACTTATATGCTAATATCTTCATAATCCATTACGATTTAATAGAGTCATGAACTTAAAACTAATATCTAAACTTTAGGACTTGTAATATCTGTGGGACAGGATTAAAAGGATTTGCATCAACTTGCGTAGAGCTATGAATATCTTACTAAGTTCTGCTTTGATTTATTAAGTTTTATTACTCTTCAAAGATAAAATACTTGTGTGATGTTTGACACTTACTCGAAAAGACATTTGAATTGAATAAAATCTTTCTTTCTTACTTTTACGGGATAATACCACACATAACAACGTGAAAGGTGTAGCTGTTTGTAAGTATAAAATCCTTAGTAAAATCGTCAATACAGTTTAGGTTATTTCTGTTGAGTTTGACTTGGATTTTTTAGTTTAAAAATCTTTTGTTTTTCTTCATACCTTATCTTCATATAGTGCTACTGAAGGACAATTGTTTCGCGACTAGAAAACAACCATTATTTCCAAACCTAGGATAAAATATATTACAACTGCCAGGCTAAAGTGGAACTGGGCCGACCACATCTGTCGTATGCACCCCAAGAAGTGGGCTAACATCTCCACCAAATGTTTGCCACAAGACGGAAGCCGGAGACGCAGAAGACCCAGACGGAGATGGCGGGAAGATTTGGACGCCTTCCAAAGCGGCTGGCCAGAGCTGGCCAAGGATTGGGGGAATTGGAATATCATGGGGAGGCCTTTGCCCAGCAGTGCGAAACAATATAGGCTATTGAAAAAAAAATGATAAAATAAAAAAAAGACATGCTCCAGGAACCTCATTTTTTAAGTCGGTATAAGAGATACTTACTTCTACGGGCAGAATAAGCAGTCACGTACCTTACATAGACCGCAACCACCCATACTACATATTTTTATTTGTCTTTTCCACATGTCATTTTTGCCGTGTCAATAAAAATAAACTCGTAATATGAAATTGAAATAAAACTAATAACGGATTCCATCACGGTTATATTTTGTTTTTTAGTTAAACGTCTAATTTGAACAATTACTATCAGCTACCTTACACTAAAACTAGTTTGAAGAATAGGAGAATACCCTAGTTATTAAAAGCCTAATTAGTGTCCCACTGCTGGGCAAATGGATTGAATCAGGCACAAAATTAGATACGTAGGTAGTATCAAAGATAAATACTTTTATCCATCATCAATACTCTTTAACTGGAATATTTTAGTTCATTTCGAAGCAAATTCCATAATACATAAATCATATTTTCAGCCTCCTTCGCACCTTTCTCCACTTATCTTTGTTCCGAGACATTAACTTACGCTCAGATAAAATGCGAGCCATCAGATATACAGAGCGCGGTAACGACTTAGGAATTCTCTGAATAATATTATGTTTTTGTTTGATTCAGGACAGAAATCAGAAGTAATATTGGTTCTGGCTGTTAATCTGTTGTTATTGCGTATACCATATTAACGTAAACTACTATTACATACACAAATTCCGCAGTGTCTGAGCACAAAGGTTTTATCCAGTGTCTGTTGCCAGTGATGACATAATATGGCTCTGAGACGTGGTTGCTAACGCTTGGCCTTTTGGAGAGGATCAGAGTCACACAACAAGCTAAGGAGAGAGCTATGCTCGGAGTTTCTATGCGCGATGGCGTTCTTTGGGGGAAGGCGTTGTCCACCAGTGGACGTCTTCCGGCTGATGATGATGATGATGATGACTATTACATATCCTAATTTACCTTTGTGCCAGACGGGCGCATTCGTAGGGTCTGAATGTGAGTATTTAAGTTTGTTGCCCATACTCACGCTGTGCTCATTTTCTGCACATACAGGTTCCAGAACATGCGAACTATACCAATTTGAAGACTACAGTACATACAAGAAGGCGTTTCTAAATGTAGAAATTACGTAAGACCAATTTATAATTCTTCAGTATTGTTCAAGGACCGACATGCTGAATTTTTCAGGAGATTCTATTACACTACATTTTTTCTTGCTACAGTTCGTCAAAATTCTATGCGCACTGAGCTCTCTCGGAACTTTACCGTAACGAGGCCCGCGCAAACTGCTTCCCGGTAGCAAATTTATTAACATATATAGTATATGTATATCATAATCATTTTATTTCCCTTGCCTATCTATTGACATATCGCAACAGTATATAGGTTGTATGACTAAAAGCTGTAAAGTTAAAAAGTTAATTTACTGAAAAAATATTTTACAAGTATTTTATCTTGAAAATCTAGAGAGAAATTTTTAAATTAAAGAAGTTAACTATATTAAACTATACATACATACATACTAAAAGGCATCACACACTTTTAAATTGGAACTTAAAAAAATCAAATATCTACAAGTTTAAGGTTTGAACACATCTATATTATGTTTTTTAACACACAAACTTCCTTCGTCTTAATTCGTATGAAAAATTAAGACAGCGTTGTAAGAATATCCAAAATCCGTTAAAACAAGCCATGCCCGTAAACATTACTTAGTCTTTCCCACAATCGATATAAAATACATTACATTTAGGCTTTCACTTTTATTAAAATCCAGATCACTACATTGTCAGCAAGAATCTTTATCCTAGCTGATGCACACTAAAAGGGTAGTTTTAACCCTATCCTAATAAATAACATTTTTATGACATCTATAAAGATCTAAATTTATAGTCTTAGAATAAAAATGTCTAAGAAAGCAGTTTACAATCTAAGCTGACTACGCGCAAGTTTCTTCATCTAAAAAAGGCTTGTAAAATACGGGTACCTAACTATTTTATTTTTGGCAGCTTTAAAACATACAAAATTCTATTAAAGTGGAAAAAAAATTGCAAGCTTTATATTAGTTGTGTTTTTTTCAAAATTTTATGGGATTTATGTGTGCACTCTATTGTTATTTAATTAAGCGCCATCTATGTCAGGGTTGAGACATTACTACATCAAAAACTTGACGGAATATTTCAGATTGTGTTTATTTGAATAGCATTATTTTAAATTGTGTCGTTAAGTTGATGCTACATGAATGTATCCATTTTTACAATCACACAATACCCGAAAGATTCTTAATCAAATGTGCTGCCATCTAGTAGTCGACTAGAAAGTTTTATAGCTCTCCTTCAACAGGAGTGTTTGAATTAGTTCTCACCGATTCAACGAGATGGCAGTTGCAACCCAACGCTTGGTTAATAAGTTATTTTCGTCAATTAAACATAGATGACGCTTTGTATGTAATTGTTGTTGAACGGAGCAGTGAGCAAAATGAATTTAAAGAAATTAAGATGATACAAGACCATTGTTATTATTTTTTAGAAAAAGTACTTCTTTAATTTATTTTAATAATGAAAACAAGTGTTTAAGAGAAATAAAGTGTACGACTGTTTAATTATTTTATTTAAAAAATAAAAAAAACGTAAATAAAATATAAGTCGTAATAAGGAGTATAATATCGCTTACCATCAGGCAAATTTTGGGCAAGTGCACACCTATTGAGCATAAAAAAAGAAAACAAGCAGGTTAAATTACATTGAAATGAGTGGACCGTTCTCTAGATCACCCTTTATCTATGAGGTCCCTCGAATTACAAACTTGTTAAAGAACCTATCATAGTAGCCTAGCAGTTGACAGGCCGAATTTATGTCCACAAGTTGAAACTTCAACTTCTAACCCTGACAATACGTCTTTTTCTAAGATTTATTCCAAAAGGACGGTGAATGAAATCGCGATGTGAGTTGGATTCAATTATCTGATATTGTCAACCCACAGTGAGCAAGGTTGGCGATCAATGCTTGTTTCTTCTTACAGAGTAGACGACCCTATGTGTAACTACGTCTGACGCACCCTGGGACGCAACTTTCCCTTCTTGATTTGCCAATTTCTACACTAAAATCTTTATAGTATACCAAAACGGATCATGAAAAGCCAATACAGTAAAAATAGTTTGTAGAAGGTAGAGGTTCAGTAAATTAGACTCCTAATCCACATTCACGATGCACAAACATACGTAGGTTTAAAAAAAAAAGTCGCCTCCTACAAATTTCTCCTGCAAATCGTGGGTGCGTTTCACAAACATGAAATATCACATACACAAGCCCAGACTCGAGACCACTCGAGACAAACATCTGCGGATTACACAATTTTTTGTGCCGTGCGAGAATCGAAGCCTCAACCCCTAGCGCAGCAGTCCAATCCCTTAGCCACTGCGCCAATCAGGTCAGGCAGGTATGTTTGCATAGACATTTTATTAATATGCTGTAAAATAGTACTTACACAACGTCAACGTTGTTTGTATGTTGGTAGGATGAAAATAGAGCTAGTTAAGCCAAGCTTCAGCACTTTAATCTCTGGGGATGACAAAACGTAGCGCACACAATGGCATGTGCCGCTATTTAGAAAGCGCGTGTGACTGCCTGTTATGGACGCCACGTATGTAGACAAGTATAGTTATCATTTAATTTGTTTGACATTGCGAAAGCTGGTATTTAGAAACTACAGTATTTTATGGACAAAGGACCAACATGAAGTCGACACGAGCTAATGATGACTTCTCTTTGGTCTTTGCGTCTATTACAGACGATTCAAACAGAAGTGTCATGTGGGGTTAGGCACTTTTCTGGTGAATTCTAATTCTATATCCAATTCTAGACCGACAGGGCCATCCACATCCCATGCAGGTGAGCGAAGTGATGACTACACCCATGATAATAACTTAGTTAAAAAGAAACGGAATAAAATTGGGTACTTAATAGATCAATGTAGATATTAGTCGACAGCTGATGATGACGACATACCTAATAACTAAATCTGATAATCAAAATCCCAGCTCCACTTACGAAAAGACAGTATCAAAATATTCACGAAGCCAAAAATAAACTACTCTTTATTACATTTTCCGCACAATAAAACAGATACCAAAAACTCCGAAAGTATCTTAATAAAAGAGCTCACCCGGACATTGGCGACAAACACGTTTTAATCAACGAATGGACTCCACGCGATACCGCTGTTGATTGATTTACATCGCTTTTATATTAACTAGATGGACCTGTGACTGTGCCTGCTTTTGAATGATATCATGATGAAGCTCTTACATGCATAAGATCAGTTCTGTATTCCCAGTACGCAGAGGTGTAAGATACACATGATTATTTTGCCAGTTTAGAGCCGGGCACAAATTGGATACAAAACTAAACTCCATACTGCTACTAAAAATCTATTGTCTTTTTTATTGGCTAAGCATAAGCTTGAAAGAAAAAAAGAGAGGTTTCCAACAGGTGTTACCAACTAGGCTCTAGCATAAAAAAGGGTTATCATAAAAAAAACTAAATACAAGGTCTTTATAAACAGACCAACTTATAAATGTCACTTTCATTTATATACGCACACACGAATAGCGATGGCCAGATATCAGTGACCGGGATTTTAGTTGAAATGACATGACAGGCTATATTTATTGTGATATTCTTGTCTGATATCTGTCCTCTTCCCCCCGGACCACGAAAGTGATTAGACGTGTGCACCCGTACAAGTTTTTATTTAAATTAAAATACATATTTTCCAAAAATTACTAAATATTAATAAGTGCCAAGTACTAGGCGCGCAGAAACCAAAGCATCTACGCGGAGTGTCTGTGAGAAGTGGATAGCAACAGTCGAGACAATACCTTTGACCGAGCTACGCAGCGTACGCGTCACAGCGTAGTGTCAGTGCGCGTCATCAAGTTTGCTTGCCACAACTTCATAAGCGAAGCGATTAGCGGGCTGTGTGGTATAAGTGAAGATAATTAATTCTTCATATAATATTTTGACTGTGTTTTTGGATTTTGGAGAAATCTTAAGGCTTCCATAAGGTAGTCTATAATGTCCACTCAACGTACTCCACCATCAAGTTCAACCAAAGAAAGTACCCCTACGCACCACGCGTCGGACTCTGAGCTGCATCTGATGCAAAAAAGCGATGTACTTGACTGCAATATTACTAGAAGAACAAAGAGACGGTTGGATATCCAATGTGGCAGTGATAACACCACGATGTCGGAATTAAGACTTATAATTGAAGACATAAAGAATCAGCAATTAGAAAAATTTAATTCATTGAAATTCGCAATGGATACCGTATTGGACCAAAACAAAGAAATTAAAGCATCTATGCAGCACTTATCCGACGATTATGATGATATTCTCGGTACCTTAAACAATCTTCAACTAGAAAATAAACAACAAAAGAAGTACATACAAACATTAGAAGCGAAAATAGATCAACTGGAAAAAAAAACGTTATCTACCTCTATTGAAATTAGAAACATACCCAAAAAGGAGCCCGAAACCAAGCAAACTCTAATAGAAATAACAAAGCAGATAGGATCAATGATTAGTGTGCCGATCCAGGATGCGGATATTCAAGATATTTTTCGCTTAAAAATGAAGGACAAACCTCATGGTCCAATAATAGTTAATCTAAGCTCAACGTTGAAGAAAGAAAACGTCATTACTGCAACTAGATCGTTCAATAAAAATAAACTGCCAGTGGATCAACTAAATACTGAATGTCTAAAAATGGATGGACCGGCTCAACCTATTTATGTAGCCGAATCGTTAACAAAACAGGCAAAACATCTTCACTACCTGGCTAGAAATTTTGCTAAAAACTATAAATATGAGAGTTGTTTTACATCTTATGGTAAAGTCTTTCTTCGGCGCAACAAAGAAGAATCACGCATTCTTATTAACAGTGAGGAGGTATTGGAAAAACTCAAAAATATGAAGTGACTAGAAATACCGTATCGTAGATATTTTTTATGTTTTTTTAATCATTTATTTGCATGCTCAGCTAATTACCTAGATTATCTACTTTGTTACACACTAAAAATAATATTCAATAATTTCTTATTACATAAATACAATAAAACAGATCCTTTACAAAACTCTAAAACAAACACACAATCATACATAACCACATTACTCAAACAAAACAAACATATTAACAACAAAAATACATCACATACAAACACAATTACTAAACATTACCTTAAAATCTTATCAAATAGTATCAATACAACGCATTACTATCGTTTTGAAATCAGTAAGTATTTTTCCACCAATTTCTTCTGCGATTACTTGTCTTATAGCCAATCGAACATAAAATATTTTCGTCTTTATAATGTCCCACTGACTAACAATATCCAAAATTCAACGAAATAAATATCGTACAAAAAGAACTCGATGAATTTAAGATATCGGAGTCTTCTATTTGTGCAACAGAGGAATGTAGCTCTTTTATATCAAGTCCAAACAGATACTTAAAAATTTTGCAACAAAATATAAGAAGTTTAAAGTGTAATATAGATGGGCTGTTGCCGATAATAATAAGTAGTAACGTCTCCTGGGACTACATAGTGTTGACCGAATGCTGGCTTCCATCTACTCCAAATATTCCTCACATACTGGGTTACAATCACTCTGCTACTACAAATAATCTCACGCAGAATGAAGGCGTGGTGGTTTACTACCGGCGCGACCTCGCTGTGCAAATGGAAGAACCTGAGATTCTTGACGCAAATTGTTTAGCCATAAAACCAAACAAATGTACCGTAGTGTTAGCTGTCTATCGACCCCCAGGGTATCGTAATATAAATAAATTTATTAATTCAATGAACAATATATTATTGAAATACTCTAAAATACCAAATATTATTATAGTCGGGGATATAAATATAGATATAAGCGAATCAAATTCAGACAGCAACACATATCTGTACCTGGAAATGTTGGCATTTCATGGGATTTTACCGGGTCACACCTTACCAACACATAACAAAACATGCCTCGATCATGTTCTTCTCAAAACGAGGTTAGGAGCTCATTGTTTGGTGTTACATACTACTCTCACCGATCATAACAGCGTAGCCTTATACCTTTTAATGAAACAAAAAATTAAGCCCCCTAAAATCACAAGTCGTATAAACTATGAGAGTCTCACAAAGGATCTAAAAGATACTGACCTCAGTTTCCTTTACACTATTGAAGATGCAAATAAAGCTACTGATTATTTAATAAATTCTCTCCAAACATTAGTTATAGCGAATACTAAGCAAGTTAAGATATCTAGAAGAAATAGAATCTTGAAGCCGTGGATTACACCGGGTATCTTAAAATGCATTAAAAACCGAGATAATTTACATAAAAAACTTAAAAAGGACCCAAATAACGATGTTTTACAGATTACCTTCAAAAGGTATAGAAATTTTTGCTGCTCCTTGCTAAAAAACCTAAAAATAAACTACGAAAAACAACAAATTCAGAGTGCAAATAAAGATAAGAAGAAATTATGGAAAGTAATTAAAGAAACAACCTACACCGTTAAACCTAAAGAAAACGCTACTGAACTATTGACAGCAGAAAACCCGCTACTTGCTGTTAACAGTGTCAACCACTTCTTTGCTAATATCGGGAAATCATTAGCCGAAAAAATTATATCCAAAAACATACATACACTACCCGGAAAACAATCACTAAATCCCAAGTCATTTGTTTTATTACCCACGGATGAAAACGAAGTGAAAACGATTTTAGCTAACCTAAAATGCGACTGTGCTATCGGTATTGACATGATCCCGGCAGAAGTTCTAAAAACCAACAACGATATTCTGTCTTCTCCCATATCCTACATTTCTAATTTATGTTTTTCGACTGGGGTGTTCCCGACCGCCTTAAAGAAGTCTCGAATCCATCCGATTCATAAGGCTGGAGACAGAGACTGTGTCAATAACTATAGGCCTATTTCAATTCTATCGTCTTTATCTAAAGTCTTAGAACGTTTGATAAATAAAAGGTTAGTTAAATTTTTGGAAGAAGGTAATTTAATATCTCAATCGCAATTTGGTTTCAGGGCAAAAAAATCTACTTCAGATGCAATCCAAGAATTAACGAACCATGTAGTTAATGACATAGATAATAAAAAGAGAACTTTAGCTATATTTTTAGACCTGGCAAAGGCATTTGACACAGTCTCTGTCCAAATCCTGGTCGGGAAGCTGGAACGTTTGGGAATTAGGGGTCTCCAGCTCAAACTTTTTGAGAGCTATTTAGCAAACCGTACGCAATGTGTCAAAATTGACAGTATTATTAGTGGTGAAGCTTCCGTTCATTATGGCGTGCCACAGGGCAGTATACTTGGTCCCACGCTTTTTCTCGCATACATAAATGACCTCTGTCAATTGCCTTTACGAAACGGCAAAATCGTCACATTTGCTGACGATACAGCGCTTCTGTTCAGCGGTGAATCTTGGGACGAAGTATTTCGGTGTGCACAACAAGGTTTTAATGATGTAACAAGGTGGCTAAATGAAAACATTCTTACACTTAATGTGGATAAAACGAAATATATAATGTTCGCACTAAAAACTATTGAGGCAGACAATATTCAAAATTATAAAATAATATCTCATTCCTGTAATGACTTGGACAACCTTAACTGTACTTGCCCTGAGCTCCAAAGAACACATGCAATTAAATATTTGGGTATTATGATGGATGAGAAATTAAACTTTTTTTCTCATATTGATATGATGGCGGCTAGAATACGTAAGCTAATAGTAATCTTTAAGAACTTGCGACATGTAGCGGATAAAGAACTTATAAAATCCGTTTATCTGGCACTATGTCAATCGCAACTGTCTTATTGTATTCTAATATGGGGTGGTGCCACAAAATGCCACTTTCTCAAAATTGAAAGAGCACAAAGAGCTATTTTAAAAGTGAGTAATTTTTTACCCTTCTATCACCCCACTATTGACCTTTATAAACAAACTAAGGTATTAACAGTAAGACAGCTCTATATCCTACAAACTATAGTTAAGAAACACTCCCTGATATTATATGAGCCTGAAAAACTAAAAAATATCCGAAGGAAGGACAGGGTATGTGACATAAAAAAGGCAAACACAAGCTTTTCAAAAAGGTTTTTCTGCCACCAAAGCAACTACTTATACAACAAACTTAACAGAGTTTTGTCAATATACTCACTGACAAGAAATAAATGCAAGCAAAAAGTTAAAGAGTGGCTTCAAAACCTGGACTACCAAACCACAGAGGATTTGTTAAACTTATAGGAATGCGGCGCTTAAAAACACACACACACACACACACACACACACACACACACACACACACACAAACACACACACACACACCCTGATACAACTTTATACAACTTTATCTGTAAATTAGATATAAGATTTTGCTAATCTCCTATTAATACTTAGTACCTACCTATCATATGAGTAATATAAAAACTTGTAACTATATATTCTGTGGGGTGAGGACCTGGTGATCTGTAATACAGGCATGACCTACTTCAGACACCAGCTCCTTACACATACTAGACTGTACTATACCATTTATTATGCATGTTTATGAGACAAATGTATTCATGAGTCTAATTGTTGTGAGGAGAAATAAACGATTATTATTATTATTATTATTATATACATCGGCCTCATTTCCGAATGATTTCGATCATTTTCGGATAATTATAATGCATTCGGTAAAATGAATTAATAAGCGCCATTAAATCCACTGAAGTTTTCATATCACGGTAACGATACTTGATTTATCATAGCGTTTATAAATAATACTGCTGTCTCGTTGGTCGAGTGGTCGCTGAGCGCGACTGCAAAGCATGAGGTCCTGGGTTTGAATCTCGGGTCGGGCAAAGTGTTACTGGATTTTTATATTTGGTTATGCTCAGTAGCAGCATGGAGTCTGGTCGGCTAGTCGGTTAATGGCAATTAGCGCGACACCGGACAGATAACTTGTTTAATTTGATACCCATAAGTCCGTTATTGCATTATGTAAAATCCTATCGATATAACAGCGCTGTTAAATCGATTTAGGTTAGTTTAGGTCCAGCTAGTAAAAGGCGACTAAAGGAACATCCAGAAGATGGGCAGCAGCGTCTTCTGTAACTTGACCACCAACACTGCGATCCCCAAGCCGCTTGCCAAGCGTGGGGATTATGGCAACCCCCTCCCTTTCTAAGGGGGAGGCCTTTGTTCAGCAGTGGACTTCTTTCGGCTGATGATGATGATGATGATGAGGTCCAGCTATAGAAACGAGCGTCTGACATACGATTTAAAATGAAAAATTACAGTTATATAAAAAAAAAATTACACGATATGGGAGATCAGGCGCAAGATTAACGGTTTATAACCACTTAAGCTATTTCAGGCACTTCATTGAAATAGAGATTATCGCTAATTGAGAACTTGGTTTCAAATGCCAGTGCCAAAGTTAGAACTATTTAGGAGAAGCCGTGTCTACATGGCACCACTAATTTTCAACTCTTTGCCCAAGGGGATGATAGACCCTCCGTATAAAAAAATTTGTTGGGCATTGCAGAAGTGCTTACAGGAAAGCTTTTATTCCACTAAAGATTTTTTAAAGAATAGCTCTTGTCGCTTCTGCTCCAACTAAAATGAATTGAATCATGATGTTATTAAAAAAAATATATACATTTTTTAAGTAACTGACTAAAATGGCAAATAATTCCCCTATGGATTGATGATTGACGTGTATTTTTTATAGGATTTTTATCTATTAATTTATAGATGGCTCCAAATCTTGATTTGAGCACCGATTTTGTCGACATATATCAGACAATACCCTTGGCTTTTATTAAACACTAGCCCTTTTTTAAACTTGTGAACACCCTACATATAATAGATTAGATTACTCAAACAGATAGTCATAATTAAGTATTTTTCTTAGTCATTTTTTTATAATAATAAATCAAGGAAATTATAATAATAAATCGTTTATTTCAGGGAAACTCTATATTTTGTTACACAACTTAAATCCAGGTAGGTACATATTTAAATTGAATGAAATAAGAATAAAATAAAATATTAAAACATAAACAAAAACACATTCCAAACGAGATCAATACTATTTGTAGGGTTCAAATGTATTTATATTTAGCCATCGACACGATTAGAAGAAGAATAAGTAGTAAATCATAAACAATTAATGATTCTACTAGCGTTAGTCTTGAAGTTAATTAGGCTCCTCTATGTAAAGTTATGCCGTTTATCCAAAGGCCCGCATCGATTTGCTTAATGAAAATACCCGTCCGAAAATACCCGAGATAAACTGACCCGTGCTATTTCGGTTTTGGCAATCTCCCTATTAAATTGAAGCATGTTGTGTCACCAGATTCTGTTAAGTTTAGTCATGTTGTTCTTCAATAATGAGGAGGTTGGAAGGAGGTGGTTTAATAGAGCGTAATCCAATTTTATTTTGGAATTGTTAATAAATAGGAGTGTGAGTATAATTAATAGCTTTGTTACAAGTTACTTCAGCTCCAAGTTTCTGGTTTCTGTTTTTCTGTTACCGCTCCTTTAAACATGTAATCAATTTGTTTTAAAGTGTATAGTAGTAGTATTTTCTTTAATCCAAACCATACTTATTAAAACAAATTTTGTGTTTAAACGGCAGTGTCTGGATTTTGTGCGATTTGCGACCTGCAAATCGCACAAAATACAGAAAGTTTTGCAATAATAAAATAACTTTATACCTAAAAAAGTTATGCAATAAATTAAGAAATAAATCTATCAGTATTTTAGTTGTGAACGAAGCTTTCTCCATATTCCAGCTCCTTACAAGTAGCCTCAAAATAAATTAATCTAGCTTTAAAAGGTATTCTCTCCTGTATAATATCGGATGAAAGGCAAGGTCTACCATCCATAGAGTGCTATCTATAGATCGTATTATTTCAGTGTCATTAGGCTAATTGCCTCTTTCCTTAAAATGAAAATTCGAGTTTGGGAAGACGGCAATAAGATTTGTATGGAGTATTAACTTCGATTTTAGTTTTAAGAGTTTACAAGGATTGGGAATAAACTGTTCAAAATATTTATCGGTTTACTCATTTTTCACTTCATAGAAAGGCGGTTGAAGACCTTGTTGATCTTCGTGTGTGCGTAGGTTAGTTCTGCTATAAGAAAAATATGTAGTTGGAGCTTATAGACCTATTTCCTACCCATCCGAGAGTATCAGGAGTTCACTTGATATATATTACACGACGACACTACAGACCTATCTATGTAATAACGGTTTTTCTTTCTTTTCATCCTTTCATTTTAATAAATGAGCCTGTACATATCTGCGCCATTATAACAGTGCAAACTCATCTGAAAACAATAGTAAAACAACTTAGGGTTGCCTAACTTCAAAGTTTGTGACGCAAAAAGTCCTTATATAATTATACAACAAATTACAAAAATAAATTTCTAAAGCACGTTTAAACATCACAAACTATAAGAGCACAACTGTTCTCATAACCTTAAAAATTTACAAACTGTTCAACATGAACTACTTAGCGTAAAGATGAAACAAAACGACTCACAATTTTGTTGCCGTAGCAATTTGAATTTTAAATTCGTTAGTAAAAAGTTGAATTTCCATTAAGTTGTCCAACAGATGCTTCTACAGGCATTCTGGCTCAAATTTAGGTCACCACGTTGGATGGCAGATGGTCAGCGTAATTTACAAGAGATATTACGTGGTTTTTGTATGATAGAAACTTGGTCAAAGAGTTTACACACTTACACTTAGGTAGTATTCTATTTATGCGTCTTCTTTTAGCAGTCTCCTGCATTTTATTTTAGGTTTTACGTATTATTATTCCCTTGTTTAAAGTTATTTGGTGATTTAAATGGTTTGTTTGTACTTGGCGCAGAATCATCTGAATCAAGACTGATAATATGGTCCTGGGTTTCATTCTGATAATCCTGAAAATATAATTTTATGTAATGTACACATTATGCCCTTTCATTTAATACCCCACTTGAGTATATATGAAAATATTCGATTGGTCATCCCCACTTTCACCCCCATATCTTGAAAATGACTGAACCGATTTTGATAAGAAATATCTAAGAACCATCGCTGGAAAATCTCCTTTAAAATAAAAAAACTGCATCCAAATCGGTTCACCCGTTTTAGAGCTACGGTGCCGCAGTCAGACACACATAGCGGTCAAACTTATATCACCTCTCTTTTTCCGTCGTGGGTTAAAAAAGAAAGTATATATCTATGTACAATATTTTGATGTAAACAATAATTGTAATTAAAGGGGCGTATCAACATAACATGGACTATCAAAAGGAAATAACATTTAAACCTCCTTGTTGCTCTAGTGGGTGCACAGCTCGACTTCTGAGCATGAGGTTCCTGATTAAATTCCCGGAACGGATAAAACGGATCCATTGTTTCAATGTCAAACTAAAATATTATAATTAAAACTTTATTTCTATTAAGTTATTCTCAGCACCAGCACGGAGTCTGGATTTGTAACCGGTTAATGGCAAAATGCCCGCTTTATATTACGTTGGAACCTAACATAATTAGCTTAATGTATGTACGTGTATATCCTTATATAGACGTCAATTAATCAAAATAAGTATTACATTTTTAGTAGGCCAAAACCAAAAAAAATATCTACAGTATTTTTTATCTGTTTATTGCTTTCCACAAAGTAGGAGGATGGTAGAGGTAGCTAATATGCCGCTGTAAGTAACAAATATGCCACTTGCAGGCATAGCTGCTTAAACCTATAATGTATGAGAGTGGAGGAGCTCCATAGTATAATGAAGAAGTACCTACTCGTATATGGACAATTTTAATTTTCCACCCATAATTGAAAACTAGTAGGTTTTATTCTTAAAGTAACAAAGATCAACCCGCAGTGAGCTAGCGTGGTGATCAGTGCTCAATCCTTCTCTATACGAGAAGAGGCCTTTGCCCTGCAGTGGGACAGTTATAGGCTGTTATTTTTTAAGATCAAAACAGTGCGGCAAATACCGAAAATATCGTCTAACATTTATATGTCGCAGACGTCACAACTGACGCACAATCTGACATGAAAAAACCAAAAGAAACAATTCCTGAGAGTATATGGGCTGTTGGAATCAAAACGTGTTATATGTAAGACAGTCAGGCGCACAACTCGCAACTGACAGCCTCGTCAGAATTAATATACTGTGACGCTGACGCGGCAGTATTGTACTGCGCAAGTTATAAGCGAAGGGAATCACTAAATTTAGATTATGCTGCTATGGAGTTTATTGTACCGTTTTTTCTACCCAGCTATAGCACTAGGAAGCGGTGAAAACGCAACGTTCAAAAAGCACCATTTTAATACTCTTTTATTCATTTTTTTTATGTGACTATTTTTTAATAGGTTTTAGCATCGAAAATATTGATTTAGCTACTGTTGTGACTTAAAGTGGTTATAGAAAGTAAGTTTTCTGTTAAATACGGCATACAGATCTTTGACTATAGTAATTTTTAAATAGGCAACACTTTCCAATTGACCAAATGTTCACAAATGACTTGCATTTGTGAACAGTTACTAGGTCAGCACACCATTTGGCTTTTAAAGTGGACCCGAAATGGTTCGAGTAATATTACCCACTGCCGATGTGTGCCTTCTTCGTAAACTTAGCAATACACTGTGTCTTGATATTTGTTTACCATGAGTAGCGATACTTAATTTTTTTAATTTAACTATTTTTCCGGCGACGAATGGGTATTCTACTCCTAATCCAATGACAGATAACATATGCGTATACAATACTACAGCCAGTAATCTACCTCCGCTGATAGCTGTTATACAAGGAAATAACGTGGTATCGCACCTTCATAAATTATGCGTTCGCGGGATCATCTGAGGATTCGAGGAGAGTTTATGACCGCCAGAGTATGGATCAAAAGAGGAGAGGAAGCGTGTTATGCTACTGAAAGATTTTTTTTACATTAATTGTTAGAAAAAAGTCTCGTTTATATACAACACTGTTTGGTATATCTTACAGATAGGTAACAATCTGACTCACAGATAGATTGGGTCAATGGGTAAATATACAATAAGTGGGGCTCGTAGCTATACGGCTACCCAGCAGATCAGTCGATCAGCGAGGTTAAGCCATGCTCGCCGCGGTCAGTCTTGTGATGGGTGACCGTTTTCTCATGTCGAGACCCCACCGTGCTTCGGAAGGCACGTAAAACTGTTGGTCCTGCGCCTGATCTCTCTCTGGTCGTGTCGGTCTGCCGTCCCATCTGATTATGAGAGTGAGGGAATAGGGAGTGCACCTGTGTCTGCGCGCATACTTGTGCACTATAATATTTCCTGCGCAGATGGCTAGTCTAAGCTGAGACAGGCCGCCGTGACCGAAATTCGGTCAGGAGGACATTATTATCATTATTATACAATAATTAATAGAAATCGGTAGGATGTACTCACGTGGTGATTACAACAAAGCTGATTTGCTCACCCGAAATAAGTTCATCTCTTTTTCTTTTTACTGTATGGTTGATGAACATCCTGGTAACAGAATTTAAACCGCCTCGCCTGTACGCCTCTGACATGGTTTTACACACCGTTAAAAAACCGCTCAGGTGTGCCGGTTTCCTCACGATGATTTCCTTCACCGTTTTTAGGAACTAGCAACTAATTTATAGGACGCGCATGAATTTTAAAAGACATTGGTGCGTGCCGTTTTGATTTGGCAGTCTGACGGTCATACCACTCGGCTGGCACTGCTATTCTACTACCCTGTATTCTCTCTAATTCATCACTTTTTTTTTTTTCTTTCTTTTAAAAAAACGTTGCCCCACACTAGGAATTTCTACTGTATCGTGGGTGCGTTTCACAAACATGAAATATCACATACACAAACACCCAGACTCGGGACAAACATCTGCGGATCGCACAAGGTTTTGCCCCGTGCGGGAATCGAACCCGCAACCCTTAGCGCAGCAGTCTAATCGCTTAGCCACTGTGTCAATCAGGTCGTCGGACTATAATTACGAAATGCCTGTGTAAACTGTGGGTTAAAATTGTTCAAACATATATAGGATTTTGTAGGTAGGCAGGGAATCACACTTTTTTTTCGGGGGAAATCTCATGGACTTCCTCAGTCCTGGGGCGGATGGAAGGGTATCGAACTCTTACCGGCTAACACCCCAGGGTGTCCTTCTAGCTACTTCAAGTCGAGGGACGCGAGATCTGCGTACGCTGCACCGCATCCCTCGACAGATGGATGGAATTACTCTACTGGTAGTTGCATTGTCTGTAGTTATATGTATGTATTTACATGACATTGTATAGAAGTGAATTCCGCCGCTAACTTGGTCCACATCAAGTAATTTGTCACACAGAACAATGATAGCGAAATGCGGCAGTAACTGCCCATTTAACTTTCACGGGCTTACAGAAATGTAAAGGTATCCTGGCATGTATTATACACTTTTTTGAGACTACTTATTTTTTTAATCTGAATTTTAAGTATTAACTTTACAACCTAATAGATCTTGGACTGCATATAGAAAGCCTAATAATACCTTAAATCCATCCTGGAAATTGAACCCGGGATTTTAGGCAATGCCGCTCAGGTTTCCACATTTTCCAAATCTAAGTAGCAACACGGAGTCAAAATTTCTGACTTGTTAATAAACTTCTCATCTGTTATATGGGTCCTATAACATAATAATATACACCTACCTCTTTATCTTCGTATCTGCATTTATAGTCTCAGCCCGTACCCCTACGGATAAACTTGGACACCAGTAAGAACGAAAATGAAAACACCAAACGCTGTATCGTTTAAATTCTATTAAACGGGTACTAAAATATATCTTCTGAAATTCGAAATTCGGAATCTTACAACATTGAATCACGAGAGCCTGAAATATTCACAATGCCAGCCTTGGCACAAACAAAAAACGTTTTGTAGAGAAGTCAAAATGTCTTAACAAACTCTGATTAAACAACGTGTAATAAAACTCCAAATTGTAAAAATAATGCTATACATTGCTACATTTATACTACATCCAATGATTGAATCCTAAAAATTGCGCAATGGATTCAAAATTCAATGTTAATATGTATTGTCGGGAATTACAATGGTAGGCGTCATGATTCGTTGTTACGATAACAATGACATAAAGGAAATACGACTCTGGAAATCGGGGATAGATGGCACCGAGTGACTTAACTTTTGGTTAAGACCCGATTAGGTTAGGTTAGATATTTATTAAATTATTGTAAATTTTACGGAATATTCATTGTACAGTGTATTGAAAACTGTCTGTTATAGAGAATAAAAATATTTATCACCCTAAAAGGCTAAGCATAAGTGTTCTCCTATATTTTCTTTATTTATCTTCAATTCTATGTAGGAGATGGCGAGCATATTGTTTTTTAAGCATTAGGCCTGCAACGGGTTCGTCATCTCCTTTAAGTCAAATCAGTGTATTTATCCGTGAAGTTTTCAAAAACGCGGGTCAACAGACAGTTTTACAGAGATCATTGACGTAGAACGTTGCGTTTACTGCATACTAAAGATTTTAGTTCATCGCGTTAGTTAAACAAGGCTTTGTGCTCGTTGCCATAGAAATAACAAACGATTTCAATAGTAAGTATAACTAGAAGCCTACAAGGCATTCAAGGCATCAACTGATGATAGAAAGACAGAAGTTATAGCGGTAGCCATTGGACAACATTTTCTTGTGACTCGCTAGCAATTAGCTTGTGACTTCGTCTGTGTGGACAAAAATTGGGTCCAGAGTCCAGACATTTATAAAAAAAAAGTGAAATGTAATATTTTATCACTTCACTTTACATAAGCGAAGAGATAAAATATTATCTTTCACTTTTGAGTTTTTGAAGGAGGTTTTAATGTTGCATTAAAAAAAAATCACGATTTTTAGTGGTGTCTAGAATTCATCCGCCCCAGACTTTTGTAAAACTGGTATTTAAAATCTTTTCACACACAAAAAGCCCTTTCAAACGATACCTCACACGATATATTTAATCCAGGAAAGTGAAAGGAGGGGGGTCAACGCACCCCCACCCCCTTTTCCTTGTTAGTGGTCAGTTATCGACTACTACTTAAGCAATATCATCATCATAATTATGATCAAGTTACGGGAGTTCTGCTATTATGTTATGAGGACTTCCGTTCCATATCTTCGAAGTTCATCATCAGGTCAAGACAAAATTTCTAGGGGACCAATCGGAAAGTATACGCTACTATATGAAATCATACATAAAAAATAAAAGAGATCCCGACGAATTGAGAACCTTCTCCTTTTTTTGAAGTCGGTTAATAAATAGATGACAGTCGTTATGTAATCCAAGGCATTTACCGGGATCAAAGTATACTATACAATCTTAGTCCAAGTAATAAACTATCCGTATTCAGAATTTAATTTTAATCCACAGATTAAAATTATGGAAAACTGCTCAACAAAGCAGTTTTGCATACGGTAGTCACAATCATCTGAACATCTACGTTTAAATTAGGAAGACTTTTGTATTATCACAACTTGTTAATTACTAACTGGCGTAAGATCTGCAATGGTGCGACTAGCCACCAGATTTGTAAATCTTTTATTTATCCGAGATTCGTGAATATGAGATTTCCATAAAAAAATATTTTGCCCTTGATGTATACTGTATGATCCATAAATAGTTAAGTCTGTTTCTACCTGTTTAGTTAAATACCATGGATTTCTAATTGTTTCGAGCCTGGCATTCGTCTTGTTCACTCTCGTCTCATTATACATGTTGGTTGAATTAGGATATTCATAACCTGGGAAAGAAAATTCATGGACTTACGGGATGGGCGTTATTTGCTAATCGTTTCTAAATAATAAACTTAAATAATATAATCGTATTTATTGGAATGATTTACGAGTATAATGAACGGATATAAACAAGTGATTATGTGACAATACGGCTTTTTCCTGTACTTTTAAGCCAACCTTAATAACTACTGACTTCAGGTGACAAAAAACTTTGTTAGGTAACTTTCGTGGGTGCCTTCCATATTATTAACTATTTTTCGGTATAAATCGTAACTAGGAATGTTTAGCGCTATGAATAAGGGCTCTATTTGAGCCCATAACGAATCGGGAGTTCTCGAATGAACCTGGTCACGTGTTCATTCGAGAACTTCCGACTAGTTTTAAAAACCGACTAAAACCGAAAAACTGTTAATTATCATCATCATCATTTGAGCCCGGTATCATCCACGGCTGGGTATAGGTCTCCCTTCTTCTTTGCCGTCTTTCTCTGCTTTCAGCGTTTCTCATCCAGGTGTTCTTCACAGTTTTATAAATGTCAAAGCAACGTTCTTTGGTTGTTTCTAACTTCTTTGACCTAACCTTGGCCGCCATTCGGTTAAAGCATTACTCCTTTAAAAACAGTAAATACTCGTCGAATACTATGATTAAATAAGCGGAAATAAAAAAAAATGGTATCTACTTCTTCCACTCGGAGGAGCCAAGTCGGTCAATATTTCAGAAACTATATTCCTGTAAATTTGCCATATTTTTCTTTAACCATCTTTGCGGTCTTCGCATTTTGCTCTTCCTCCATTTTGAGACCTTTTCTATTTTAATCTAAGAGTATGGATAAAACCAACTTACTGATTTTCTGAAATTATAAAATTATATGGAAGCGGAAGGCCGAAGATCGAGCTCAGTGGCGTTCGATAGGAGAGGCTTATGTCCAGCAATGAACGGAGATAGGCCGATGATGATAACGAAATGTCTAAAATTAATTTTACTTACTGTTTACACATTTATAACGAACATTATTTTATACCTATGCCTAACAGTAAAATTGCGCTGATCGTAAGTGTCAATAAACTTATGCACAAATAGAAAAAAAAGACTAAGATACACTCGTACACCTAGCTATTCTTGACCAGCAAAAAATGTTTGTATGGCTTAATAGACAGTAAACATTGTTACTTTATTTTTTACCCATCGGATAGAAGTCATCTCTAACCTGCCACCATGGGATGTAAGGATTGTTGTTGTAGCCGTCGAAAAACCAACCCAAGCATATTCCCCACTGCGGATAAGCATATTCGTAATACTCGCCTGGATATAGATACGCCTGAAGATATGTCCAATCATTATAATAACGAATGTCTGTAAATGCTATAATTCTGTCTTCATTATATCTAATCTCGAAACATCCGATTCCAATAATATAGTCATAATCAAACAAAGCCCCGCCATTCTGCACTCCAGGAAGGTTATCATGATTCTTGAAACAAATAAATTTCCCCCACCATTTAGGTAAGTATTTTGAACAGTCCACAACGTAATGCCTTTTGGTTCTTGTGTAAAATATTTTGAAATTCTCTCTAATATGTTGTAGGTACTCGTAACCTGAGCCAGTGAACCAAAGGTCCCAGCGAAGTACATGATGTTTATGTGGCAAAAATCCTCTATATGCGAAATGATATCTGTACGGCGGGTAACTCATTATATAAATTTGGTCAAGACAATGAATGATAGCAATATCATGTCTTGGAGAGTGGACACCTCTTGGACCATGCCAATGTTCGGGATTCAAACTTTTTGGGAACAATCTTGTTATTCTCCAGACTCGATATCTGTAGGGGGTATTTTCATAGCCAGATCTGCCTAAGGCCCAAATACGTAAATCCCTTTGTATATTTAACCAAGGATCAAGATAATTGGCGGCCGTGATCAAGGTCCTTCTATTAAGTATTATGGCAGTAGAGAGACACAGGAATTCTGAAAACAAAAAAAAACAAATTCCTAAGTGGTTTTTGGAATGATGGGCAAGACTTAGAATGGTGGGGTTGCGCCATATAATTAAAAAGGGATAAGTTTCGCACAATAAACATAATGATTATATTAAGATATATCAGGTTGTTAAAGTCAGGTGGAGTATAAAAAACTGAGGCGACTCTTTCACTGAAAAGAGCAAAACTTAACTAAAGAGGACAAACATAAAAAAAGACTTACTATAAGAAATTCCCGCCACAACGTTCAACCTTCTTCTCATACGGATTTCTACCCAATCCCACCAGAAGAACCAGAACCTCATCAGATCTGAATGAGTCATCTGCCATCTGAAGAAGCTCTGACGTGGCGTGGTATCTGTCCTGACGTACGCTAGTGTCGTGGTGCCAGTGTCCCAATAACATGACACGTGATTCACAAGAAAACAAGAAACACATAAAATTAACAACAATTTCATTGTCCAATGATCACGGGTATGTTTCGTTAATGAGACTTGATGACTGTAATGAATATTTACTCGCCCATTTTCACCTTATAAGCATCAAGAATATTTGTAAATAATTAAACAAATGTATAAAAATGTTTATAAGTTTGCTAATACAATTATTTAACTCTGATCCTAATGGTGCGTTCACACGGCGCGTGTTAGCACGCGCCGCGCCGACCGGAGCCTGTTAGTACGCGCCACGACCCAGCCGTTTCTACGGCGCGTACAGACGAGCGCGGCGCGTGCTGCGCGCGCACATAAGCAATGTTCAATTGTTCATTGTGATATTGAAAGGCAACTTTTTCCTTTAATAATAAATGGCAATAGAATAACAAATTGGCTTTATTTTATATTTGTTTGAAAACGATTGTGTAAAACCTATTAACTTTAATTAAATTATTGTAAAATGAAGGTAGATACTTACATTTTTGCCTATCTCTTCAGGCAAAAAACCGGTATGATATTGTATTTTTTTTCTGGGATAACTAATTATGTCCTATATTAAGTATAAACGTCGCCTCTCTGTTTACAACGTTCATAGTTTTGTCCTCAGCAGGCAAAACAGACATGTTACAAAGAATCAGGTCTCGTGAGTCTCGTGCAGCAGGCGTGTGTATGGATGATGGTTACACGGTCTAACGGTAATTTATTTTATTTATTTGGGAAAACAAACAGTTACACATTTAAAATAACAAAAAAAGAAATTGATATAAAAGTTTTACAAACGTGCAACCAACACCGTTCTCCACAGAAACACAATGAGAC
Organism: Abrostola tripartita; assembly: GCA_905340225.1. NCBI lineage: Eukaryota > Metazoa > Arthropoda > Insecta > Lepidoptera > Noctuidae > Abrostola > Abrostola tripartita. The sequence continues at coordinate 3,093,546 of HG996508.1, read as the reverse complement.
AGTTCGGAAATTTTCTTAAGACATATTATGTTGTAAATAACAAATAACAAAGAATATGAAGCGACAATCAGTCACAAAATACAAAATTGTAAGCAAACATTTTAGTGACTATAGTGAGTCATGAAAGGTGAATAGGGAATATGCATGTGATTCTAATACGAGCCAAATATACTTTAATAATCTCTTTTGCTTAAAAATTATGCATAGATCAATATTTTTTATATAATTTCTTATTGATTAAGAAAATAATTTTTAAAAAGTGCCACAAATGAGCGGGAACTTCTAAGTAGTTGAAACGCAACGCTAACTGTCAAATGTACTGTGACGTAAAAAAACGTTGATAAATTACAGAGCACAATAATTTTACAGGTATTTACTATAGATAGTTCAACTCATTTGTGCGCGCGGCGATATGTTTAAGTAAACCTTGTAAATATACAGTGACTGTGTGTGCGTGACAATAGGTACCGTGAAGTACAAAATTCAAATACAGTTACATATTTCAAAAATAAAAAGTACAACTTGGTGAAAAACGGTAACTATTGTAAATTAGTTTAGATTTAATTTTAAGGTTATTGTAACCTGCTCCGCTGTTAAATAATAATTATTTGAATAATATAAAACAACTTAATTGGTTAAATGCATGTTTATTGAACTATTAATCTGCATCGCTACTAGAAGAATCTAATGATTAATACGCCAAGCGCGCCAAAATGGCGGGCGTTTAAAGTGGCCGTATTAGGATAATATTTTAGAAACCGAAAACCCGACTCCCATATTCACCCACAGTCAGCAAACGAACCGTTGATTGTCGAGCTTATTAATTGATTCCATATCAACCTACAGAGCGGCACATCCCACTGGTGAAGTAACAACATCGATCAAACTTCCTACTTAGTTAATCATTCATTTAATTAAATTTTACTTAAGTCCACGCGCCGCACGTTTTTTTTTAATTCCATTGGAGTGAACGGGCCGTGCCGACGCGCCGTTTGTTGATTATTACGCGCCACGCGCCACCATGTTCACACGGCGCGTGGTGCGTGCGATCACGTGATATGTTGTCACGTGACAAATTTAGTACCACGGGCGGGACGGGTGACTCGGTACGTCGCGCCAGGCTCCACTAGTTCACACGGCGCGTGGCTCGGGCTCTGGGCGCGCGCGGCGCGTGCTACCACGCGCCAAGTGAAACCCTTCTGCAAAATATAAACTGGCTGCTCGTGTTACATTGATGTCGTAGTCGTCAAAAAATTTCTTCATACGATGTTGTTTGATTATGTTCAAGTCACCTTACCTGGCTGCTCTCCCCTGGTGAATTATCTTTACCAAATTTTAAAGGAACGTAAAATAATGAGAAATCTGAATACTCTTTGAATAATACTACTTAATAATATTTAAGTCTATCCAGTGAAGTGCAGTACATAAAGAACGTTTTTAGGGAGCATTTGCTGAAAATATTTGCTATAATTACCGACAAACAGAAATGTGCCTCAATCCATCACGATTTTGCCTCGGTTCTTTCATACATAAATACAAAAACTTGTAAAAACAGTAAAAGCAAAACAATGACTACAAATTTCAAAAAGACACGTGACATTAATACATTTGGATTTATGATGTTATTCCTATCAAGTTTTATCAGGAACAATTTTTTCTTGTAACCATAACTCTAGCTAGCTGTCTTATTTAATGCTATAAATTTATTCCAACTGTTTCTTGGCATATTTTACTCAAAGTAAATTAGGCTATATCTAAGTAAACTTAAGGCTTAACTGGGCTCAAATCCATCCACACTGCTACACTGAAATTTACCAAATGGAAAACACCTATATAACATTTAGCGCGACCGGGTTTATAGTGAAGTCGTCAAATGCCGTTAAATAGTGATAAAATCACCATGGTGACTTACAAAATCCTGCTTTCAGAATTAGTCGACTTGAAAAGCAGTGTTAGCCGAGTGGGACGACCGTTGGCCTGCCAAGTCAAAGGTCGCAAGTTGAAACCCCGGCACGAATTCATGTGCGTATTATAAATTAGTTATCAGGTGCTAATAACGGTGAAGGAAAACATCGGGAGGAAACCAGCAACCTGACAGATTTTTCAACGGAGTGTAAAACCATGTCAGAGGCTTACAGGCGGTTTTGAACTCTGACACTAACCAAACGATATACGGATGTTCATTAACCATACGATAAGAAGAAGACTTCAACCTCGTCACCATTTAGCTATCTGTCTATGGTTTTACAAATCTTTGTAAAAATGAGCATGCATTTATTTTGTCATACTTTGAAATCATTTTTTTTTTATCTAGTTTAGTTTTCAATTTCGTAAAACTTAATACACACAAACATGTTTTCAGCCTGTAAAGGCACGCAAATACACTATGCGACGTAGAGTTCGTTATTGAGCTTTTTTTAAGAAATATGAAAATTCTTTCTTGTTGAACGAATTTGCGGCACTCGAGTATACAGGAACAACTTCTCAAAACTGGGTCGTTTCATATGAAACTTTAAATGTAAGCCTTAGGTCCCTGTGTTAGCGACTATTTTACTATTTCAACTATCCATAATACCTATTCAACAACAGTGAATGTATTATCTTCTTCTCCATCATCTTCTTTTTCGTCTGCGCACCAATATTTTGCCGCGATTTTCCCTAAGTCACCTGTTACGACCACCACGGGAAGAAAGAGGGTGGTCTATTCTAGGCCGGATACCACTCGGCAAAAAAAAAACAAATCATTCCTAAAGGGGTAGACGGAGGTGTATTAAAGTAAGACTTCGCCAAATATTTTGCAAGTTAGTTGATGCCCCTAGATCGCTGTAAGCTCTGCCTATCGTCATAAACAGGGCACAAATTTTAACTCAATGCTGCCACTAAGACTTCCAAATAGAATTGCACAACTTTTTCTCTGACACGCAAATCGAAATCAAGGTCTCAAGAACCAACGAACCTCCACATTTTTTGCAAATTATTGTTCCCCGCATCTTATGCAACCCCGCCTTGCGTTAGAAAAAATGTGCAAAGAAAATGTAGACCACTTGTAAACTTCCGTGAGACTTGTTTGTTAAACTTATTATAGTTTTTATTTGTCTACCTTTGTTCTTTATTAAGTAACCCTTGTCTTTCGGGGTTACAATTAAATGAATGCGAGGAATGGATTCACTTTCTCACTGATTTTTATTTACTTGACCTTTTGTATACATACATAAAGTCACGCTTGTTTCCCAGAGGGGTAGGCAGAACCACAGATTTCCATTTGCTACGATCCAGGCATGCTTTCGCCTCATATACTCGCGTCACATTCACACCTTTTGTATTTATAAACATAATACTTGTACTTTTTTGATTACACCTCTAAACAATATGCATATTATATTTTTAAATACCTATCTGCCCCGTCGATGTAGGTCACAATTCACAAAGTGCGACTGCTGTGTGGGGGAGGTCCTGGGTTCAATTTCCATGTAGGGCAAATGTTACTGGGTTTTTCTGTTAAGCAATCCACTGAATTTTAGTCCGCTAAGTAGAATTTGGGTTGCTCCCATGCGACCTATGATATAAAAGTTTAAATGAGGGCATACAATAATACTGCCTAATCTCTTGAGGCATATGGTCGTTATGTAAAATCCAAGCATAAGTTCTATCGTGAGTGAAATATTAAACCGGTTGCATCCAGTTATAACCAGCTCGCATGAAAATTGTTTTTCCATATCAGTTCTCTCGATACCGCGCTCCCAGGTAAACATAACAAGATAAACAACGTTAAAATCACTTCTCATATTATTTGTTTTACGACGAAAATGTTGTACCATGTGTGTCACCATCCTACAATCTGAAGAACATTGTAAGGTGGTGACACACTGAATAATCTTGGAGATTTACAAAAACAGTATCATATAACTTACGCCTGTATCCCCCGAAGGGGTAGGCAGAGGTGCACATATACTACACCCTCATTACGCCAGTTATGTTATAGGTCTCAATGTAATAAGGTGTGAGCCTATTGCCATCAACCGGGCACAAATCCAGACCTAATGGAAAAAGTCCGGAAACACTTTGCCTGACCCGGGATTCGAAACCAGGACCCTCATGCTTTGCTGTCACGCTTAGCAACCACAAGAGCAATAAGACTGCCTACAAGAAAAAATATACGTTAGTAAAATTATAATAATTTTCGAGCCATCATAACATGTTCATTTTTTCGTCGCCCCACACTAGGAATTTCTCCTGTATCGTGGGTGCGTTTCACAAACATGAAATATCACATACACAAACACCCAGACTCGGAACAAACATCTGTGGATCACACAAATTTTTGTCCCGTGCGGGAATCGAACCCACAACCCCTAGCGCAGCAGTCCAATCGCTTAGCCACTGCGCCAATCAGGGCGCCATAATACCATATAATCTTATTTTATTAACCGACTTCTAAAAAAAGGAGGAGGTTCTCAATTCGGATGTTTGTATTTTTCTATTCAAAGATCATCATGAGTCCCATGTTAATAGTATGGCGAGTCAATTACCAATACCAACTAGCTTTCTCGGCGACAGCAGAGAAATTTTATTTATACCATACAAGATTTAAAAGCTCTCTGCGAAGAAAATATTTGTAGCACATAGACGGAAATAAAATGGTTTTCCATCAAACTTCCAGAATTAATGATCAAACGAGAACAAAAACGATCAAGTAGTTTAGTCTAGAATACCAATAGTCTGTATTGATCATAACGACAATCTCATTTTCCTAAACGCTATCCCGTTTCAAAGAGGAATCCCTCCCGTATATAAGTAGATTAGTTATGAAGGGAAAATATTATATTTTGAAACATTTGAATAATTTACGGGCTGGGTTCTGTATTTCTCTAGAAATTCAATCATTTAGCGACAATTTCAGATCTGTTTAGACTATTGTGCTTCATCATCATCACCATCAGCCGTAAGACATCCACTGTTGAACAAAGGCGGGACGAAAATCTGCGAATCACACACATTCTTGTTCCGTACGGGAATTAAACGCGCAATTTCAATTGCAGCGGTCTTATCGCTTAGCCACTGCGGGTCGTCTAAAACAATCTGTAAAACTATATTTAACGTTAAAAATGTAACGCTATAAATTTTTACTGCTATTTTTGACAGAGATAAGCTTTATTTCTGTGCTCCCTTGAATGTTAATTCAAATCGGTATACATATATCATGTTGAATTTTTCAGAACTTTATCATCATTTCTTCTCATCTAGCACGAGCCTATTGCCTCGATGCAAATCGAATAAGTAGGAACCTGAGGTGAGCCATTTCTTCGACTTTTTACTCTATAAAAAATCGACTAAGTAGGAAACTGGGGTGGGCCTTTTCCTTACATCGCGGCAATAGGCTCGTGCTAGATGAGGCTGGAATACAGTGAAAACTGGCACGGGAAACACAGGCCTATGGATGTAATGGGCGAAGTGAGGTTGTAGATGATGGTGTATTGGCTCGTCTCGTACTCCATGATCTTATGATTATATTTTTGGATACATAAAAAGACTGATTCATCTCACAAAACTGTTTGTGCATCTGTCTAGCACTACCCTAAGGATTGACGGGTAAAAAATGTCTAAGGCCTTCAGCATTCTTCGTCCGCCTTGTACACCTTTGTACAAGATATAAATAAACATAGGACCTATTCAATATAACACCCAATCTTTTGAGGACTGCATGCGTGATTGTACATACCGTATACACGATTGTACATACCATTTTCTGACCGTAGCATCAGTCAACGATTGACAGCCGGCGACAACGATTTAAAACAGTAACCGAGTAACGGAAGGGTTCGGGTATGAATATTATTTTGCGCACCCATCCATAGCCTCGCCGAAGCAGGTGTAGCTTAGTTTATCTCGTACACGGAACCCAAAAACAAAATTGTTCAGACTCGGATTTTATACAAGGCAATAAGAAAGTAATTTTCGATGATTAGTTTGTGAAGGCCACACCGGTAGGCAGGTTCAAATCCAAGGGCACCATGAAATTTAGATTTACGATTATGCTTGGAGTGTAAAAGAGAATGGACGTTGGAGTTTTGCAAGATGAAAATGTATTGATTTTTTATTGTATTCTTACTTCGCAGCGTAAAGTTTTACTACTAGAAGAAAAATTGGAAAATTATTAATATATATAAATATCTTTTGAGCACACAATTTATGTGCTAAAAAGATATTTGTATGCGTGCGATGTTTGCAAAAGAAAATTACGGTCCTTTTCTACAAACGATTCATATTAATTATTCTGCTTACAATTACGATGAAACGATAAAGGCATGTCGGTCGTCGTAAGTTCACACTTTGATTTGTGGCGAGCCTATCTCCAATCGTCAGGCCACCAAGAAATCATTTCTTTATAAGTATTTACTTAGCGACAAACCAAACACATAAGGCATCTACAACGTATCTTCTTTAATGTTAAACAATAACTGGACAACTGAGACGATATACATGTAAATGTTCCACATTTATCCCAAGTTCTAGATCCAGTCGATTCACAGATAAAATTGGATCGGTCTAGATTCGTCTCGGCTGAATACGAATAAGGTTTGAAGGCTGTAAGCTTAATAGAGCGAGTGACGTCATGGGATTTCCACTGTACTGCAAATATCAGATCGATGACAAAATTTTATAACAGACAGTTTCTTAAAAATTCATCATCATTATCAGCATTTAGGTGATACACTGCTGGACGCCAGTCTTCCTGCATAGAGGGCTTCCAGGGACTCTTGTAAACCCTCAAGGCCACCACTATGTTAGGGTCTTACTCCACCTGCCATCACCAAATCTTATGATCAGACACCGATTATAAATTTCTATAATCATCATTATAACATCAAGATTATTAGCTCTCATTTTAATACTATAAGCCTTCCTACCTCCACGTGTCATCTGATGAAGTGTAACATTATAATATCTTTTATGAATATCGAATGTTGCGCTGGTAAGATAAGGTAAGACCTGTTTTATTTAAAATCAGTCTCGTCTTGCGTTTGATTTCCCATCGGTTTTCTCATCCAATAAGAATCGTAATCCAATCCTTCTGTCACTTGAAAATATGGTAACGAAGGTTAATAATTTGCCTTTCTGCCATTTCCAAACAGCTGGCTGTCTACTCTGTTGGCTGTAGCCACAATCCAGGAGCGAAGGATTTTTTTTAAATAAACCTGTTGATTGCTTTTCAATATAATTGACCTGCGTTAATGTTTGATCGTTTTGGATAACCATAATATATCTATATATATATTCATTATATTTACCTGATTATCAAAACTTAATAAAAAATCTCTCAGAAATCACGTGATTAAGGCTACTGTACAATCATCGAGACGGACAGCCGAATTACATTTCTTATAAATATTTTCCATGCAACGTTGCTAATAAAATATACAGTCTTTAACAAAATCACTTCAGACATCCAGAACATCACACTTTATTGCTATCCGTTCCGTATGCGAACTAATGGGCTGTTCCACGATTATCTTGCATTTGACGGCTACTGTGCGTAATAGCTGTTCTTGGCTAACTCCAGATTGACTAACAGCTTTAAGAGTGCGTCAAACGGAGCATGTTTACGGGTACTTAAGTCATTATGTTCAGGAATTACGTTTAAGTTTTGTTTAGATAAGACTGATGAAGGCCTCAGGTCTAACCAAGAATGACGGACCTGCTTAAAGAGATACTCCAAAACTTCAAATACGAAGTTTTGCTGATGAATTCTTTTTTGTCCGTCCAAAACAAAGGTCCCCCGAAAATTTAAGATATGATTATGAGATTTGTTGTCGGTGACAGGATATGTTCAGAATAGATCCAGACTTTCATTTGGCCTTCTTTTCTTCTCCGGTACACTCTCGAATATTTCGAAAACAGGATTTTTCCCTTGACCCATCTAATTAATATTATGCAGACAGCAAATGCTTTGAATAAACTTCTAAATTCAACGATTCCTAAGATATTAAGCTGACAATAGACAAAACTTTACATAGCTTCATTATTCGTTATAAAAAGTCTTCCTAATTTATTTAAACTAAAGCTTTTGAGACCTACGGCTTCTAGGTCCAATCTAGTACTTCTGGCTCTCTTTAAATTCAACATGGCGGCGTAAATGTTGAAATAGTGGTGTTCAGTAATTTGCATAGTTCATGACCTTTTGAGTGAGACGAAATTCGGTTCAGTCCTCATTTTGAAGGCACATTAAATAAATCACCCAAAATAACCCCAAATTTTATTATGGGGTATAATAATTCATTGGTTGTAGCACTTGTAGCCTAGTATATAGTAGGTATAAAATTTATTGTTTACAAATTATAGTACAGTATAATAATATCTTATCAACAATAAGCTCCTGACCGAATTCTGGTTACAATGGCTAAACCTAATTGAGAGTATTCCTACGCGGGACTATAATTTGCAGTAGTGTACAAATGTATGTAAAAACACAGGTTAAACCGCAGATGCCTGAATACCTGACACTCAGTTACAAATCCTCCGAGAACAGGGCAATTAAAAGATGTCGAAAGTCGTCTTTAAGCAGAAATAAAATCATTTCCCCGCTTTTCGTGATCTCTGAAGAATGGAGATTGATGATACGTCAAGAAGAAGGTTTCCCATCTAAGAACTGACCTCAGCAAGTGTTATGGAGCTACTAACCCTTCGATTTACGCCGATAAACCGGTTGACGTCATAAGAGGTCGTTGGCGTCGATACAAATTTCCTTTTGAGGGTTAAAATGCCTTTGTCACGGTAAAAGTGAAAATTGTTTTAGAGGCTATTCGGTTGTAAGTTTTATTTTCAAGTATTGAATTTTAGGTCTTATTGTCAAGTAGTAAAGTTTGTATTCGAACGGTTTTAGTGAAGTGACGGTGATTTTGTAGTTGAGAAAAACGATAGGTTAAGTTCTATGGTACTGCATAGTTTTTAGAATTTAGGTAAGTACTTGAATATTTATTCCAATGCACACAATTTATTGCATCATTTTTAGTTCATTGCAATTACATCACTCAAACCTCGAATTTTACGTAAAAAAACACGATAGTATGGTAATTTTCATTTTGTACCTAAAATCACTCAATTCAAAGTCAATATTAGGATTTTGTCCTCACTTCCCATCTCTGTTTAAGTTAGGGTTATTCGCAAAGAAGATATATTTTCTAAAGGCAATGTTTTGATGTTAAATCGCAAAGGATTTTATATATTGAATTTGTTACCCTTTTTGTAATCGAATAGTTATTTTTATTGCGTATTTCGTTTCATAAACAAAATATTTTATGTTGTTTGTTTTGTCATTCCAATGAAATTATATCCGTTGTTTTGGAGTGGATCGGTACTGCGCAGGTCAGTCAATCCGCAATTAATTTATCGATGGGTTATCATCATTTTACAACTCGCTTTCCTGGCGACAAAAGTGATGAGAATCCATAATTGATACATAAGAATAGTAAAATCACTGACGCAACAACAAAGTACATAGTTCATATTATTATAACATCCTAAATCGATGATCCGATTAGCAAAAATAGATAAGTGATTGGACTACTGTGCTAAAAGTTTTGGGGCGGATTAAAGTTTACGTGGGGCTCGTAGCTATGTGGCTACCCCGCAGATCAATCGATCTGCGAGGTTAAGCCGTGCTCGCCGCGGTCAGTTTTGTGATGGGTGACCGTTTTCACATGTCGAGACCCCACCGTGCTTTGGAGGGCACGTTAAGCCGTTGGTCCTGCGCCTGATCTCTCTCCGGTCGTGTCGGTTTACCGTCCCATCGCATTATGAGAGTGAGGGAATAGGGAGTGCACCTGTGTCTGCGCGCATACTTGGGCACTATAATATCTCCTACGTAGTTGGCTAGTCTTAGCTGAGTCAGGCCGCCGTGACCGAAATTCGGTCAGGAGGACATTATTATAATTAATATTTAAAAGTTTGACCTTGAGCGAAAACTAATGCCATTCCGCCAATCAAAACGTCTAAATTCTTTATTGCACAGCTCATGTTCTCACAATAAAACGCGAGAAGAACCAATACTAGAAAAAATAAGTCAAGCACCGACATAAATGAGGTAAAGTGTTCAACGAAACAACAGAAATAAACTTTGTCATTGAACTTCAAAGTAATCAGTGAGTCGTGACATTGAATAAATATAATGTTGTTGATAATAGGTACCTATTTTGATGGTAGCCATGAATTCACTGGCTTTGCATTATAAATGACTTGACATTTTGAATGAAGGGGTGCTATTATCATAATATCGGTAAGTATTTATTATTTAATGTTGGCTTTGTATTTGGAAAATAAACATTATTGTCTATAACCAATAGGTCAGTGGCTGGATGGTTAGACTGATGCGCTAAGGGTCGCTTGATTGACTTGCACACTGGACTATTTGCGTTAACTAGTATATATATGTTTGCCCAAGTCCTTGAGTGTCCAGTGATAGTGTTTGAAAAATACAAACAAGTAAATGATATCTTTAGAGTCGGCACTCAAAAGAAGTCATTCTCAGCAAAAGGCCTATAAGACCTATAAAAAATATTTGTGGCACAGAGCAAAGACCTGTCCTCAGTCATTTTAGGCTTGTCACGAATACCTATTGACTAAATTATTGTTTATAAACTATAATCACTTAAAGCACTGATAGCCAATTGGGTATGCCCGTTGGACTATCAAGTCAAAGGTCGCAAGTTCAAACACCGGCACACACCAATGTCTTTTCGAATTCATGTGCATACTATAAATTAGTTATCTTTATCAGTTGCTTAAGTCGGTGCAGGAAAACATCGCGAGGAAACCGGAACACCTCAGAGATTTTTCAAAAGCCATGTCCGAGGCCGACAGGCGGCTTATACTCTGATACTAGGTTGTCCATCAACCATACGATAACCTTAGTTCATGCTTCACAAATCGGGATAGCGAAAAAAGCACCTAAATTAAAACGACCGACGCAAAAGTCTATACATATTAATATATTTTATTAATACCTAAATTAATCCACACAGTACGAGCAATTTAATATATTTACAAGTACACACCACAGAATATATTTAAACCGTAATTACTTTATTTATGAATCACAAAATGTTTGCCGAAATGGAAAATGTTATTGAATTTTTTTGGATATTAATTATGTTCGTCGACATTAATAGTAATATATTATGTCGACTATTTATAGGTTGGGTGCTCGACAGCGGCACCGCCAAGTCCTTATAACTCAATCTTTAAAATTGCTTTTGTAGTATTATTAAAATTGGTTCTATTATTAAATTCAAAATGGTTGGTTTAAGATTTTCTTTATAATAGACGTGTTATTATAAAACCTAACATCACAACTGTACACCCAAATTTCACCACTTAGGTTATAGGGTCCCAATGTAATAGCGGGCGAGCCTATTGCCATCAACCGGGCACAAATCCAGACTCCGTGCTGCTACTGAGAATTCATCGTCATCATCAACTGCCAGAAGACGTCTACTGATGAACAATGGCCTCCCCCTAAGAACTACTGAGAATTACCTAATAAAAATACCTGATAACACATTGCCCCACCCGGGTTCGAACCCAGGATCTTACGCTCAGCAGTCGCGTGTAGCAACACTAGACCAAGGAGGCAATGTTATTATTACTTACATGTTCATGGTTGATAAACAACCTGGTGTCAGAGTTTAAACCGCCTCTAGGCCTCTGACATGGCTTTACACACCGTTGAAAAATCTCTCAGTTGTGCGAGTTTCCTCACGATGTTTTCCTTCATCGTGTTAAGCTACCGATAACGAATTTATAATACGCACATGAATTCGAAATGACAATGGTGCGTGACGGGTTTTGAACTTGCACCCTTTGATTTCTCAGTCCAGCGGTCATACCACTTGGCTATCGCTTCTTACGTACCTAAAGCAATTAAAAAACGATCGGATTATATAATAACATTTTCTAAAGTCTCTGTCTCTGTCATTGTTAAAGCAACAAGGGTATATCAGTGAATACGAGCGTAAGGGCCCAGTCGCGTTGGATCGACAATATGTGTAATCTGTGGCGACGTCGCAACTAGGTCACCGCGCAAAGACCCATCGTATATGTATATGTAGGGGTATCTTGCCTACGTGCATAGCACCTCTAGGAAGATAGCAGATGAAACTTGTATTCCGAACGGTGGAGATTGGACTCGCAGTCTTGTACACCTACGTATTTTAGCAGTTAGCCTATTCATATAAAGTGGACCAATTTACATTGTGAATTGTACATGTCTTTTGGCAAAATTAAATCTCAGAAAATACTGTTGACACGTACTTTTGAAAAATGACGTGTAATAGTGTTCGTAAAACCCCATAATATGTAAACTAATTCCAAATAATAATAGTTATACATAAGAAACTAAATGACTAATATAAATTGTCTGTCCCTTAATTAAACAAGTGACAAACCGCTAGACAAATAGAAATTGAACAATAAAGTGTATAGGATTGACATTATCATCATAGATTACATAATCGTATCTATATACAACCCCACGCATTCTCCATTCTATTCAATTTCTCTTCGTTTATCGGTTTGCCACTGGCCGAAGGCCCTAGTTTTTGACATCTGTCAATACACTTGCGTATCTGAATCATGTAATCTTTGCTGCTGCACAGCGGGCCACAGAAATCAATACGCGGGTAAACGACCGTTCTGGGCCCGCGGTGCAAGAATAATGCCAAGGCCACCATTACTGTGTAATAATAAATAACACACACAATTTATCATCCACACACACAAATAAACTTGCAAAGTATGCAGACTTGACAATTGAAGTCAAGACCCAGTGGAAAGTAAATACAGTTAAGACCATACCCATAATAATATCTAGCACTGGCGTCATCCCCAAAACACTCAACTCTAGCCTCAAAACACTAAACATTCACCCACTCACATTCACACTTCTTCAAAAGGCGGTTATACTGAACACGTGCAGAATCGTCAGGAAGTTTCTGTCTATAGACTAAAAATATTTCACCACCAAAATTGTTTGGCCAAAAGCCCGCAATCTTGGTGTAGTACCCCAGAAAATGGAGACTTTTAAACTAAAGTAAATTTAAATGATAATAATAATAATAATTTATTTGCTTAGAAAGTAGGTACATAAAAAGTGGTATACATAAAATAATGGTTCTACTACAAACTCGTATCACGCTCATGGTGCAAAGCCAACAATACGGAGGAACTGTGGTACTTGACTTCGAAAACGTCACAAATACACAACTTTCGTTACACGAGAACGATGGTCAATTGTATTTCTGTATCTCACAAATGTTGTGAAAATGTTATTGGGTGCTTAACACCAGGCACTTGAAACGTTACAAAAAATGTCATATTCTTTTTTTGGATAACGTTATTTTGTAACGTTGCAGGTACTAAATAACGTTTTCCGAACAAAAATAACGAAATTATGAGAAACGTTTCAAGCCCTTGCTTGACATCACCAATCAATTGACATGCTTGTACATACATGACATAACATACATTTTGTACGGTAATGGCAACCTGTGACGACACTAATTTGCCAATTCGGTTAACTTACTATTCATTGACTTTAAAGCAGCTGAAAATCTTATTTTACAGTTAATGGAACAATCTGATTTTCAGGGCTAAAATAAAGCAGTTGTTTTTAAGCTTAGTCTTGGAATTTGTTAATGGTGTCAAATGACAAATACCCAATAGTTTATAATATAATGTGCGCGTGTGAATGTTTTATTACAGAGTTGAATCTATGTATGGCAATCTTCGGTCATGGGTAAAGTTCTGCAGTCGCGACATAGCGTCTAGCAAGCGACCTTGTCTGTTATTTTTGTTTTTCTCCCCTTCGTACGTAGGTCACGTTCTGAACCAAGCTTCTGGACGTTATTTACCGATGTTTTTCTTCTCAAGGTTCGTGTCAGATTCAAGGTGGACGATGGGTACATGAGATATTTCTTTGTATGCGTAGAGGACTTGTTCTGTGACTTTGGTCCGAAATGTGTGCTGAATAAAATAGTGCGACAGGGTAATAAATTTATCGCGAAAATCTATTTGGAAGATATGGTTTCGAAGATTGGTTGTGAGAAATGGGAGATGTCATTCTTCATCGAGGTTTTTATTTAGGCTATGTATTACTCGGAGGGACTGTTACTGGTGTAAATTAAGTCAAAACTATCTAATGCCTGTTTATAATTAATTGTTTTATAAGAAACAAATTGAATGAAATAACTTGTAACTGGAGAAATACGCACCTATATCTAAAATGTAATTACATGTTTTCCCGAAATGTATTCACAGGTGTTAATGGCAGTGTCTGGCAAAATCTGAAACTGATACCAATCGACCAATCACAGGACTGACCGCGGATATGTAGATATAATTATTTACTTATTTTCTAGGTTTAAAAGAGATTAAGGAGCACAAACATCGCCTGCAGCTACCAGGCTTGATTCAGACTGCATAACAATAACATTCTGAATACGTTTCGTAATGCGAGCTCTTTGTCTACGATACAGTGCTCTTAACAAAAGATTGTGAGCAAAATATGTAATATTGCGGACTTTTGGAAGAATAGCTACAGCTTAAATATAGTGGTGACTGTGATTGTTGAGTGGTTGAGTTGTAATATTTGACTCAGTTTTACTTAAAATAAGTATTGCTACATGCTTACAGGGTCTATGTTTGTTTTTGTTAGCATGTACTTATTTTCTATTGAACTGTACAGTGCAATAAATAAATAAATATACGAATTATAATACAATTTAACATTAATTTATAATGTAACACGATCTTTACAATTATTAATATGACGTGTATTCGTTCCTATAATGGATATCATTTATCAACAAATATGATTCTGTAAAGAATTTTTTTTTTTTTACATCGCCCCACACTAATAATTTCTCCTGTATCGTGGATGCGTTTCACAAACATGTAATATCATATACACAAATACCCAGACTCGGGACAAACATTTGCGAATCACACAATTTTTGTCCTGTGCGGGAATCGAACCCGCAAGCCTTAGCGCAGCAGTTCAGTTGTTTAGCCTCAGCGCCAATCAAGTCGTCAAAATTGTGTAAGATACAGCCTTTTGCTATTTTTTTATATTAGCAGAATTGCTGAAATCGAATGATTTATCTTTAGAGGAATTGCCGATTCTGACCATTTCAGCCCTGCCGGTATCGGGCATTCGCTATATTAGGGCAAAACTTTCTTTCATTGGGAATGCTGATTAACAAACTTTATCTCGGGTCTATCCGGAAAAACTTTCCGATCAGAATAGTACGCCAGAATATTTTGAACAAAAAGTTTCGAGATAAGTTTGTTGTTTTGTTCTGTGAAAATATGGTAATTATGCTAACAACGTTGCGGACTACGTGGTTTCTAAATTATTTGTTGTTGTAATAAAAAGCTGATGTAGTCATATTTTATTTCATTTTATACCTTTGTATACTAATTGAAATGTCTTCTGTATCGTGGGCGCTTTTAAAATATCAAAGATCCATGGCACAAAATGTTATAATATTTTCGGCGACTCTTTCAAATAATTGTTCCGTATGGATACTGATGGTGATTCACAATGTATAGTTTCTTGTTTTGAAACGAAATAGAAGCCATGCCTACTACTGGAACCTGGAAAAGTGTTATTTGACACTTAAATGACAATTAATAAAAGAATAAAACAGAAACAGTAACAGAAGTATTATTATGATAATGTTGACGTCATATAGGTACTTAAATACTTACCCATCTAAAACTAACATAACACTGTTACTAATAAGCTAATTCTGATTACCTAAATCAGAAATCTACAAAGCAATAAGATACATACAAAACTCTTTGTTTCTCGAGAACTCATCACACAAAAGTTCTTACGTACGTAAAAATATAATTTTCTTGTCCCATCCACTTCGTCCCAATTACTGTAATAAGAGGAGAATTCCGTAATAGCATCTCCAAACTTACAAGGTAAGACACTGGCAAAAATATTAAGTTTCTTACCTAAGGCTCCGATGAGACCAGGGTTATTTAGTACTGATAATAATAATAACCGAATTTCGTTTACGGCGACCAATCGCAAGAAGACTAGCTGACTCCGCAAAAGATATTATGTACACGAGTGTGTGCGCAAACACATGAGTACTATATCTACATAATATGTACCTATGTATTAAAATATTATATTCCCTCCACCTTAGATCCTACTTTTCGTAATCTCGGGGAACTTTTCAAAAGACTTTGATTATCTCGCTTTAAAAGTGACACGAACAACTTTAGGCTGATTGGCTCTTTTAAACGTATCTCATCGTCAACGTATTTGTTTTGTATTAGCAGTTGTTGATTTTTAAACGACTTAAAAAAAAGGGCGGGTTCTCAATTAGTCGTAATCTTTTTTTATTTGAATCTTGCGCAGGTAACGTAGCTACTTCAGTGGGAAGAGACCGATGAGTGTGGGATTTTTACTTTATTTTAAACTTTTAATGTATGTGGTTATCGCCGTATGCACTAACAAAGGAGGGCCACAGACCTCTTCAAAGACCAACTTTAGGACTTCGCCATGCAATGCCTGTTAGGCACATCCCTAAAGAGACTTTACTGTAGAACCTATCGTCAGCTAGCCTACACAAAAAGAGAAAGATCAGGCGCAGGACTATCAGCTTAACGTGGTCTATAAGGCATGAAGGAGCCTTGAAAAGTAGTGCCTCTTCTGTGAGTTGTAGTTAAGAGGCCAATATTTTTTCATTTGGATTAGATAAATCATTGTTTAATATATATTATATATATTAATTTATTACGGAATAGTTGTAATTATTTAATTTAGTAACTTATCCATATTTGTTAAGATTTACTAACCATTGGACCTATGTAGTCAATTTAAATAAATAAATAATTAATTATAACACTAAACCGATTTTAATGAAATTTGGAACTGAATAAGCTTGAACCCCCAAAAAGAACGTACGACATACATTTTACCTGAAAAAGACGCTTTACAATTTTCCTTACAGACAAACTCGTGGGTGGAAGTTAGTTTAACAACTTACCAAATAATCTCGACGGTAACATAGTATAAGCAAGAAATTCAATAAATTTCAAAAGTATACACACATTTTCTAGTATGCGCTTTATGAATAGCACCCGTAGTACATTCAAAGCAAACACTCACTCCCTATTCAAGTAAAGTAAATAATTCGATTTCAAATAGGTATTTCCTTTAAGCTTTCAAGTAAGAAAGTCGTTCTAATTTCAAATGAAAACATCGAACGGAGAACACCACATGTATGATTTTGCGAAAGTGTTTAGGAGTGCCGTACGCAAAGAAGCTTCTTTTTGAATTCCCTATAAAACTAGCCTAACACTTTACTACTGCAAAAGCGAAGAACATTGATCACCTCACTTCATGCTTATTGCGGAATGACAATTACAGTCTTTTAAATCTCAGTTTCGTCACTACGTTTTCCTTTACCGTTAGTTAGTGATATCTAAAAATATATATCAAAGTATCATTTAAAAAGCCGCATTGTTAGTCGCTTATAGTACCTTCAATCTTGTGCATATGATTCCGTTCCGTCAACTGCTAGGCCACCACGACATTTGCCGTACTGATCGAAAAACGTAATTGTATACCGTGGTAAAGCAAAACTAAAATCCTTCCAACACAAGGTAAATAATGAACATTGATGAAGGTTAGCTACGGTAGAAAAACTTCTGTCTTACAGTATTAGTTAATTTACTTTTGGCCCGCACTTAATCACGATTCGCTAAGTTGCCTAATTAGTTTCGCTAAAGTTTTTATTGTGTTACAAAATATCTGTTTTGAATTTATTCCAAGATAGATGGGCGGATCGTGTTGTTGGAAATGGTGTAGTTTGTTGAAATTACAACAGTTGTGTGTTAACAAGTCTTAAATATTTTTTATTAATGAAAATTATAATTCTTGGTGCGACGGAAATAATAATGTTATAGGTAAAAAATATAAATATGTATATAATGCGACCACAGACCGAAAGATGCAGCATTGACTGGCCTCCCACCAGGTAGACCGACGACATTGTCAGAGATGCGGGCAACCGGTGGATGCAAATAGCAAGTTGTTCATTATGAGGTTCTAAGGAGGAGGCCTTTATTTAACAGTGGACGTCTTCCGGTTGATGATGATGAATTACAGGGCACCCCAGTCATGATCATTTAGAAAGGAAACTGAATGTCATGCCCCTTTTCTTCTGGTCAAGGTTAATCCATAAAGAGTTATTAAGACATGGATAACCATTGAAGTGTTGCCAGCAGTTCGGCATTATACGAACCACTTTAATGTACTTTTCCTTGTAAATGTTTGCTTGCATTGTGCCAACAAGATCAGGGTTAACGGCTAGTAGGAAGTGAACTTGAAACTTCCGGAACAAATATGTAACTTAAACGGGAAAATCTATTACAAAAAAATTATTTATAGTTAAAATGGTTACTCCATCACTCAAAAACACTTAAATAGATTTAGATTAAGTATGGTACTTAGATAGTTCATAACCTTGATTAACACTTAGGCCATCTTTACATTCATAAAGACTTCTTTACAATTTTTTTCAATTCCGATCACAGGCTTATTTAAGTTCTCGCGTGGATTAAAAACGCTGGTTTAAAAATGAATTCCATCAAATCTGTCCTTGGATAAATCCAAGAAAGCGTAAATGACAGTCTTTTTCTTCATATCGGTTAATGAACAACCTGGTCTCAGAGTTTGAACCGCCTGTAGGCCTCTGACATGGCTTTACACACCGTTCAAAAATCTCTTAGGTGTGCCGGTTTCCTCACAATGTTTTCCTTTCACCGTTTTTAGCAACTGATAACTAATGTATAGTACGCACACGAATTGGGTAAGACATTGGTGCGTGCGGGTTTTGAACATGCGATCTTTGACTTGGCAGTCCAACGGTCATACCACTCGGCTATCACAGTTTGCAGACAGTGACAAAGATACTTTTGTATCTGTAACATATTTACTTAGTTTTAATGAAATGCTGTATAGGTCAGCTGATTCCGTTGAATTTATGTCTTTGTACTATGAAGAATGTAGGTTAATGTAATTCTTAGTTAAGGCGACCTACTGAAGTCTCGGAGTTTATCTTAGACGATCCATTTAAAGCTGAAGCTCTTGACCTCTTGCTTGATGCGGGTTGGAGTGCCGAAGAGTGCAAACGATTATTATGTAATGTTTTTTGTTTGAATAATTTACAGCCTGGTGGACTAATAATATTGTTGCAGGTTTAAGACCTGGATACAAAAGGCTCAGAAAAGAGAAAAGTGGAACTTGAGGGAGGCAAAGTAGTAGGTGTATAAAAGCTGATGATGATCGTGATGTTTATAAGGTAGGTGGAAAAGAGTGCTCAAGGACATGAAGGTATCAGGTCTGGACATGATCGTTCTGGACAGTGAAGTGAAGGAAAAAAACAAGGAAAGCTGATCCCACCACCATAATGTAAGATTTATAGCTAGGAAGAAACTGATATAATGATGATGATATTCACAAGAAAAGATATTGGTAGTCTTTTAAATCGTACATGCAAACTACGGATTTGTTTTTAGGGGCTTTTATCCGACACGTATTAAGTCAACTCAATCATACCTACTGCAATATTATTCGCAAAGGATTGCCTGGATTAATAAAAATAATAGAGGTATCACAGTTGAACGACTGTTACTAACCGAAATAATTGTTGAACTGCCTCCGACGTTAGATTTGATAAGATGCTTTAAGTTACTCCTACATCAAATTTATGTAACTTTAGTTTGCTTAGCAGCCATTCCCGTTCGTTTATATACCGCTCACATTCCATCAACAAATGTTGCATAACGTAAATTTTTACAACGGATTTATAACTATGATTATTCAAAACGCATCCAATCTTCACGATACCTTATACTTTTGATTGTATTCAGCCACAGTATCAAGTTTCTTATCGAGTAAAAATTGATTTTTTACTGGATAAGAAACGTGATACTGTACGTACACCAACTAAAATATATTCTCAGAATCTCTATCAAAGATCTGCATCATTATTTTGCAATACGATACTTCTTTTTATATTTTCTTTGGTCCTCTTCTAAGTCTTCTGCCTCAAAGGCACCAAACATTTTAGATTTCAAAAATAATTGCGAATTCCTGAATTTTCTGGAATCGGGAAGCTCTCCTTGCTTGTAAGATGTTGGTTAACAAGAAATTCATGATTGAACGCTAAGGATTTTATATCTTCCGTTTTTACTTTGTTTCTTACATATTTCAAAGGCGTCAAATCAAAGTTGTTGTTATATTTCCAGGAATTACTTACAAAACAAATAGTATGATTATAAGGGTAGTAGATGAATATTAGGTTTAATATTAAGGGTAGGGAAGCGTTATTGAACTTTTCTAGAAGTATTATTTTCATAGGTTTCGATTTTGGAGTTCTGCCCAAAAATAGTAATAGGCTTTCTTGCTTACCGCGCTCCTACGATGTCCGAAAAAATATTGGCAAGCTAAATCTGACGTAATCATAAATTATACTTTATTTTAAATTCTTCTCCAAAAATTCTAATGGTAAGAATGTAAAAAGGAGGCATGGGTTTCAGAGACTCTTTAAACATATACGCAAAAAAAAACTTGCCTACGCGGTATTGGATACTAGAATAACCGAAATAAACTCCAAAGACACGTACACAGGCGTCATATTGTCTGGTAATCTTGACCTTAAGACATACGGCAGACGGCAGCTATTAGCAGAGTTTCTACAGGGAAAATGGCCGAATAATATGCAATAACCTTCTTCCCCTCTTTCCTGTTATTTCCCAAAAGAGAAGCTTGTGTATATTGAAACAGACATTACAAGCTTTATATGGAATATGTTTTATTATTACAAAAGAGGAATGCGATGCTACATTTTGTCCTTAAGCGTAATCTGTATGTTATTTTGGAACGTCTGTCAAAAATGGTGTATCTTTATTTTGTGTTTCGTTGTTTTTGGGACAGCCTGTTTTTTGTAATAGTCGTAGAGTACGACGTACTGACGTGAGATCTTAGGTTCGATTACCTGGTCGGGCAACGTGTATCGGGTTTTTGGAAAAAGGTAATAGTAAAAGTAAGGTAATTTTCAGTAACACGGAGTCTGAATATTTCCTCGTTTGGCATATAGTTGTGGTGCAATAGACATACAAAATAGCTGTTAAATTAATGTATGACGAAGTTGAGGCTTGAAACCACTGTTTAATCGGATTGGATTGCTCAATGAAAAACGGAGCCGTGCAAAAAATTGGACCGGTTAGCGCGCCTTTTAAATACTTTGCATTGGATGTTTTATCAGGATTATTCTACGTTTCAACTTCATCACACCGAACGGTTGGACTAAATATCATAAATCATAAAAACATACATGGGGTATACAATAAAGCCGAATCACTGTTGTGTGTTGTGGTGTGATGTATTTTCTTCTTTTTTAACATATCTATGCGCACGCATTTTGCCACTTACCATAAGACTCATTTGGTGGACTTATTGACATTTTTATCAAGCCGACACTGGATTTATTTTAACTCGCCATGGAATGAAAAATTGTTACATTAAAACCTCTTAAAACAAAGTTTATCCTCATTTTTCAAAGTTGCGATGTCATAGACATGCTGGAGCTAGACGGTAAAAAAAACTACGTTTAATTTACCACTCCAGCTACTGAATTATACGCAATCGCGAACAAATTTAAACTTTATCATTTGAGGAATAAAGTACAAAATCCTATGATGCATTTAAGCCTGTAAATACGCCAGTTTGTTGCTCTTCAGCTTGCGTCTGTGGGAATTGAGCCTTAGCAGAAACTCAAGCACAAACAAACGACGGTCTAGTCGTCAAAAATAATTTCGCGTCTGTTCGTATATAAAAGGCGCCATATACTGGAGGATGGATCGCAACGACTAATCGCAACGACGGATCGCAAGAGTATGTCAACATCGCAAACAATATCGCAGATCGCAACTAAATCCTTTTATATATTTCATTTATCTATTTTAATTTTATGTTAAGTAGACTAAGTTTTTGGCTGTTCCCCTATTGTATTGAATAAAATAATATTTTTTTTTCTTTTGTTCCATTCCAATCAAGAGTATAACGAAACATCATCGTCGTGGGCGCGGCAATTACGAAGCGATTGATCGTCACGAATTTCTTTGCGTTCCATCGCCCCGTATTTGGGGCCCTAAAGTGTCCCTCGGCTCACCATAGAAGGACGTTGCGACTGAAACCTCACTTATTCACTGAAGTACCCTACTTGGAAATTCACTAGACATTTTAACAACGTGTGTATATAAATGCCACTTCGTAACATAGTTGCAAACTGCCTATAAGTTAAATAATATATGTGGAGAATAAAAAAAGATTTTTAAGTCTTGCTTTCGCTATCTTTTTTGTTAGTACGAGTATCTTAAATTAAGGGATGAATTGCGTCGCTTTTAAGTTTTACGTATATTTCTGGTATGATTGTCTTTATTTTATAACATAACATGACACTTTGCCTTACTGTGGAAATCATTCTCAGTAGTTCATAGTCATCGTTTTTTCCGGCTACTTAAACACCAAGGCAGTCACAACATAAAGTAACGAAATAAGTACCAACACAATAAAACCAATAAAAAAATCATTGCTATAACAAATAAGAGTGCCAACCTTCTGATCCTAATTAAAAAACTTTCTCCTTTCAGAAGCTGGCGCGACGCGCTCGCCTTGCGGACCAGACTGGGTGGCGCCGGTGAGCTCTGCCAAGTAATACGTCGGTTATGAACCATGAACTTAGAGGTCTTGGCTCGGAACTTGACCTTGGCGCTTGGCTGTGAGGACTGACTTGGCTGGAACGTTGGAATATGTATTGATGTGAGCTTAAGTTTGAATGGGGAAGATTTGTTACTTTCTCTTTGTGTTTTTGGGGTTTATAGCTTGCTTTCGATTTTGTTGATGTATTTGTAACAGACTTTAAAGAGAGGAGGTTTTAAAATCGGTTGTTTTTTTGGACTGGCCAAAGTAATTGTGTTTACATTAATTGTTAATTATATAAAACAATATTATTTTCAGAAACCACCGGTAATGAAGCTCGGGCAGATTTGTTGAACATCGGGGGAACGGAAAATTTTGGCAGATCTGCAGGGCAACAGAACAGGGCAAATAAAACAGTCTCAATTAGCAATTCCTTTTGGAGTGAATCATTTTACTCTCATAGGAGCCAGTAAAACCGCGATTCAGCCGCTAGTTTATTTGCAAATCAAGGTTACACGTGTTAAACCATGATTTATAGATAAAGTACAGTGTGACCTTACTCTGGCAATAAACTTAATGCATTGCCAAGATTGTTTTTATGACTGAATTGCAAGTTGGATGGCATAAAACTTAAAGGAAACCATAATAATATAATTGTGAAGTTCCCTTTAAGAGTTAAAAAGAAAAGTGTGGTATATAGGACTGCTTTGTTGGTCCAGTGGTCACCAAGCGCGACTGCTGAGCTCGAAGTCCTGGGTTCGAAGGCCGAGTCGAGCAAAGTGTTATTGGGTTTCGCCATTAGGAAATTCTCACTGGAGACTGGAATGCACCCGGATGATGGCAATGGGCTCGCCCCTATGACATTGGGACTTACAACATAACTGGCGATTTGAACCCAGTACTTCATGCTCAGCAGTCGCTCTTAGTGACTACTAGACCAATGAGGCAGTTATTTTTCTAGTTTCACAATCTATGTTTTCATCAGCACTCCTAAACGATTTTATGACAACCCTACTATAAAAGCACTTTAGGCCAAAATATTGTAAAGCAGAAACAATTCCTTTAGTTTCTCGACCAAATATTTTCCTTGTCACCAGCATACAAACAATTTCTGCAAACCGTTATACAAACGGCAACATGCTGACCAATTTGAATATGTAACAGGAAGAAAAATACAACATGTTTGAATTGCTCACTGTATATTGTGGACGGATTTAATAACTGGGGTTCCTCGCATTCACAACGGAAAATGTCTTGCAATGCAAGCTCATGGTAAAGCACCTGGGATGTCAAATATTCTATTATAATATAAATAATTTGAAGCAAACATACCGACATAAATTCAGGAGTAAAATATCCGAAGGGAGCTCTTCTATATCTTGATAAACTCTTGAGCCTTTAACCATATAAAAAGGGGGGTTCACAATGCTAGATATAGTGTTCTCCCGAGAGAATTTCGGTCACGGCGGCCTATCTCAGCTGATACAAACCAACTAGAAAGGAGATATTAAAGTGTACAAATATACGCGCAAATACAGGTGCACTCCCTGTTCCCTCATTCATAATCCGATGGGACGGTAGACCGACACGACCGGAGAGAGATCAGGAGTAGGACCAACGGCATAACGAGCCTTCTGAAGCACGGCCTGTATTATAAACTACATAATGACAATCCAGAATCCGTAATCTCATCATCAGCCAGAAGACGTCCACTATTGAACATAGGCCTCCCCGTTTAAGCGGGGGGGTTGCCATAATCCCCACGCTTGGCAAGCGGCTTGGGGATCGCAGTATTGGTGTTAAAGTTACAAAGTTACAGAAGACGCTGCTGCCCATCTTCTGGATTTTCCCTTAGTCGCCTCTTACGACACCCACGGGAGGAAAGGGGTGGTCAATTCTAGGCCGGATACCACACGGCACTCTAGGCCGGATACCACACGTAATCTCAGAACATTCCATTTAAGGATTAAACTCCACAATATATACAGATAAGCGAATACTCCTGACCCTCATTACTAAGCAGCTTGTGGGTCAAATTAATTTATAAAACAGTACAGTCCGTTCCGTATAACTTTACCCAATATTCTCTGAATTAAATACAGGAGAGAAAATGTGTGAATTTTATCTGCGGTTCGAAATTAAGCTGTGGAAATGTCCTTTGATAAATCCGTAGATTAGAACATACAGAATGTTCCTTACATTCCGTATCTATTCTAATTATAGGATGTTTGTTATTAATTACTGTTAATATTTTCTATAAAACAATTTTATAATAATATAATTTATAGGACGTTTAATTAAGTTACTTAATTTATTTCCATTTCCTTTCATTATTGACAGTTTTTAAAACAATAATTGTTCTAATAGATTCCAAAAATCAAGACAGGGTAAAATTAAACAGAAATTCCCTTTACTCAACTGCCAACAAAAACGTGTGTTATTACCACCTTTTTATTACAACCGCCAGCAAATTCAACGTTTTCCCTATTTAATAGAGTATAATCTTATCCTATTATGTCAACTCTTGTGTTGAGTTCGTCAGTTCACAAGTTTTATAACAAGTTTCATAAACTCTGTTTCTGTACTGAAGTAGGATTAAAGATGCGGTGTCGTGTTCAGTGTTTTGTTTTCTATTTGCGAACAAGTTTGTATACTACCAGGGTGCAAGTAGAGAGCCTCTAGGGTTGCAAATAGAGAGCCTCCACGAGTGACAATACTTAAGTTCGGCGCACCCTGGACGGTTATCCTCGCTACCATCCTCGCTAACCGACTGACCAATCTCTCACCACGGCATGACCTATTCCATGTGGTTATTGGCTCATGTCGATACGAAAAAGAACTAACTGAATCTCAACTAAAGCTTGCTAACTGTGAAAGATACTGTAGTGCACAAGATTATGCACTATCACAGATGTACTCTCTATTATATCCCCTTGTAATTATGGTCCGATGGGCTGATAAACCTTTGCTAAACCGACACGAACAGAGTTTAGGCGCAGACCAACGAACTAACGTGCTTGCAAGTACTATGTGGTCTTCATCATTCAAGGATTGACGACCGCGGTAAATGTTGTGGAGAAATACTTACTTAGAAATACTTATAATATATATTTTATACGCGTGCGAAGCCGGAGCGGGCCGCTAAATAAAACTATTTTTTAAAACCGCGATAAAATCCGTAAAAATAGTTTTATTTCAATGTCTTATATTCGCGTAAGTGATGGAAATAAAATGTGTTGTTTTAAAAAAAACGAATTTAGATATTTTGTCGATGTTCTGTTTTGATAGGGTGGATATCTATTTGCAGAGGGCGTAGTTCGCAGTTGAACGATCATTTAAGTTCCCCGTTGGCCCATACAATTCGTAGTGTTGGCACTAATGGCATCGACACCAATGTAATGGGCCGTTTAAATTAGTCTATATCTCGATCGACGCAATAAAGTACTGCGTTCGTCCCTAAGGAGAGGACAGAAGCTAGAGTTGTCTTTTTTAAATTACTTTTAGTGATCCTTGAATTTATTTCTATAGTGTAATTATTATTATAGTGTAATTAACATTAAATTAGTTTATACTCATATACCTACCTTATTCTTAGTTTTTTAAATAATGTATCTAATCAATATAATAGAGTCTGCCTTGGTGGTCTATTGGTTGTCAAGCGCGACTGCTGAGCACGAGGTCCTGGGTTCAAATCCCGGGTTTGTCCAATCAGGATTTGTGAACGATTGATGGCAATAGTAATTACATTAATTACAATAACATTGGGACGTATATCATAACTGGTGAAATGTAGACTACCCTACCTGCCTACCTGCAATCTAAACACAGTCGTGTGTTTATCGGGCTTTTACAGTATAACACATCAACAAAAACATATACACATAAAAAGGTATGGAAGGTTTTACAACATATGTTTGCAAACTAAAATTACCTCTCAATGTCTTTACTTAGCCTCTACTTACGTAAGTTAAGGTAGACGTTATAATGCCTTTAAGACAGCCTTAAGTTTTTGAGCTAATTAAGTGAGACCAAGTTGTAGAGGGCCCCGTATACGGGACGCTGTATCTCAACGATCGATTGCAAGAAAATATCGTATGACAATGGATCATAACGTTTTGTCATTTTCTTGTTTGGAGCTAAACCAATTAACGTTCTATCATAGGATAGGACAAGATTTTGTTATATAAATAATAACAAAAGCCTATAACTGTCCCACTGCATGACATGGACCTCTTCCCTCAACCTAACGACGCGGTTATAAGTGCTTACATCATTACTTTCACGTGACATGACAAAATAGGTAGGTACCTTAATTATTTGGGATGAATGTAGTTTATTTAGACTATTGTGGGTATAGCTGGTGTGGCGGCTGACAGCTTGGCTTCTTGTTCTAAAGCTGAAGAGTTTGTTTGTTTTGGGAAGGATTGAGCATTGATCACCACACTAGCTCACTGTTAAAGCTAGACTCAGTCTGCTTGTGACCACGGCTGGTGCAACTCGGTCGAAACGTCAAGCCAAAATTAAAGACTTGTGTTCGCGTCAATTCCCGTCTTGTAATTTGATTTTATCATCATCGTGCAACGCGATCGTTTAATAGTTAATCAAAGCCAGGTTTCCTCACTGTTTGTCAGCAGTGTCTTTGAATATCTAAGAAAGTATTTATGACACATTGATACTTGCATGGCTTTTCTGCAACCTTGTGCATACAAATCCGGTACCGGTAAAACGGGGTATATCGAAACTCAAGGGTAAATGATCTGAACATTATATTTTTTTTTTTTAAAACGTCGCCCCACACTTTGAATTTCTCCTGTATCGTGGGTGCGTTTCACAAACATGGAATATCACATACACAAATACCCTGACTCGGGACAAACATCTGCGGATCGCACAAATTTCTGTCCCGTGCGGGAATCGAACCCGCAACCCTTAGCGCAGCAGTCCAATCGCTTAGCTACTGCGCCAATTGGGTCGTCAATATTGTTTCAGTTAATTGACAAAAATTACTAGATTGTTGTCTATAATACAATTAAAATAGGGTCCTTAATGGTAACAATCTATACTCATTTTACCTCAAAAACGGTTCCAAAGTTTTGTACACCCCGCTTTACGGTATGTCAACCATCAGGCCACCAGGACATCAGGATTTTGTTGCAATCTACGATATTGTTTGCGATGAAGTGAATTGTTTATTGATGCTGTACACGTGCGATCCGTCGCGTCGTTACGATCGATCTGTTGCGTTGGATAGTATGGAATACAGGACCCTTTAGACGAATTAATGTTAGAGCCAGTAGTGACATAAATTTGACTTAGCCCTGTATATTTACGGCCAAAATAATACTGTTAGGTATTCCAGTGTTTGTCTAGATCGAGTACGAAGTTGGCACAGCGCTTTGTAATTTTGGATTTATGCCAGATTTCCAAGATGTTGCTTCAACTTTGTAAGCTTTGTCCTAATGAGTGAAGTTAAGGTGACTGTAATCGAAAGTCGATGGAAAATTGACCTTGCGTATCGTATTTCGTTGAACTAATCCATATTGTTAAAGTAACTCTGTCTGTCTGTTACACCTTCACGACAAACCGCTGGACGGATGTTGATGAAATTCGGCATGAAGAAAGTTTAAGACTCGAAGAAGAACATGGCTACTTTTTGTTTTAATTCAACCCTCTAAGGCGTTTAAATAGGGGTTAACGCGGGAAGCTGCGGGCAAAAGTTGTATAAATATAATACTAACCAACAATCTAAATTAACGCGAGCAAAGCCCCACGCAAAGGCTAGTTATAGATATATTCTTCTGATAGCAAGGGTATAAAAAACTTCCTTTTAGACTAACTAAGATATGGTCTATTTTCGTTTTCAATATAAAGTATTGTAGGACTGCAGTAAACTGTTGATTTTATAATTGTCTTTGGAGAAATTAAATTACGATCAAATTCCTATCCAATGCCGGGAAATCAGGTTAAGACACGAAACACCCTGTGTAAGACCAATAAATAGCAATAGATACCTATCATCATCAGCCCGTTGCAGTCCACTGCTGGACATAGGCCTCTCCCAATGTACGCCACAAAGCCCGGTCTGCTGCTTTATGCATCCAGTCGCTGCCGGCCCTCAAATGCAAGTCGTCCCGCCATCTGGCAGAGGGATTCCCACGCTACGTTTGCCAAGACGCGGTCCTCACTCCAGAACTCAGTTGTGGAGATTATTATCTATGTTAAACTGTAAATTGTGGATGTATAGATAGGGAGGAAATCTGTATACAACTTCCGATATACAAGCGAAATGGCTTCCATAATTAATTTTGTTCATTCTTAATTCATTCCAATAAGTCCTTGTTAATTATTACATTAACAGATGACATTTATAAAATGAGTAGGTAAGTGTAATGGGGATTTCTCACGGCTCGTTATAGTACGGGCTACGTCGCCGCACCGATTTGTACGAGACAGCGGTACTTCACTAGCACGAGCATAGCATTTGCAGTGGTATTTCCACGAGTTCGATCCACACCTTCTCACGGCAAGATCTACGAGCGAACTTGAGCGACACGTTGACACGGAGCGTTGCGACGTGACTCGTGGTATAACGCGACGTCTTCTTTTTTATATTAGAAAAATAAAATAAAATAAAAAAATAAAATAAAAAGACATTTATTGCTACATAAGAGACACTCACGAAAATAAACATTAAAAGAAAACAATTACACAAACAGTAGCAAAAGGAAGTGGACTCAGCGAATGCTGTACCGAGACAAGCATGACCTGGTCCAGCGCTGATTTTCAGCCACTCCTACTCCCTAGGTTGTTGTTCGGGAGTTAGGTGGCCGTGACGGCACGCACCGGCTATGAAGTTACTTCTTAGACTTAAATAAAGATAAAAATAAATAACAGTCTTAGACATTTCTGTTAATATTAAAGAGTTAAAAGAAAAAAAAAACGTATTGCTATGTGAAACGATGGATGTATGAGTTGATTATGTGTGTGTGTCATTTGTGTTTTCGTGGTAATGTGAGTATGTGTGTGTGTGCGTGCATGTGTATTTATGTTTCAAATTGATGTATTAAGGGTTATTTTAGAGTGGTTAAGATAAAATATTTTTTTAGCGGCAGTAGTTTCCAGTAGGCGTGTTTTAGATTTTCTGCAGCAATTTGGCGTTTCAGCAAGGCTGTTTTAAATTTAAATTTAAAACACCCGGTGCTCATTTTAGTTCTTACTGGAGGAGGAAGATCATTCCATATTTTTGCTGCAGTAAATCTAAAAGTTCCCCTGTATCGAGTAGATTTGTGCTGTGGAATTCTAATTAAATTCTGTGCCACAGAACGCAGATCTTATCCATCCAAGTGAGTTTTTCGAACAAGTATTCGGGTTTTTTGTTCCAGATGACTCTATGCGTTGTACAGGCATAATGTAACTCCCTTCTGGCACTCATGTTTAGGATCCCTTTTTTATTTAGGTAGGGTGTTATGAACTCTCGTCTTGGTACATTGAAACAAAACCTAATACAGGCATTCTGAACTCTCTGGATTGCTCTCTCTGTATTGGTCTTTAATCTAGGACCAAAGACAGAACTGCAGTAGTTAAATTAGGAGAGCACAAGTAGGTCTGTTAGAAGTATACGGAGTTTTTCTTGTATATAGGGTCTTATTTTATATAGTGATTTTAACCTAAAAAATGCGTTTCTAATTTTATTATTGACATGTTCCACATATTTTTGCTCTCCATCCATTACAAGTCCTAGGTTCCGAGCTGAGGTTACTTGATGGAAGACGACATCATTGATTTTTATACTTTCCTCACAGTCTAATACTTTTTTAATTTGATTGGCCGTTCCCAACACCAGCACTTGTGATTTGACTGGGTTAAGGACTAGAGAGTTTTTCCGTGACCAGTTAAATATATTATTTAGGTCTTTATTGATTTTTTTAATAGCCGATGTTAAATTTTTGCTATCGAAAGAATAATATAACTGAGTGTCGTCAGCGTATAGGTGGTATTTGCAAGATTCTATGTAATTTGGCAGATCAGCTGTAAATATGGTAAATAAAATGGGACTTAGCAATGAGCCTTGTGGGACTCCTCGCTTGATTGGTTTTAGAGCAGAAAGCTTACTTTGTCCATCTGGACCACAAGTAATAACTATTTGCTGCCTATTAGTTAGGTATGTTTGAAACCACTGACAAGTATCCTTAGAGAATCCGTAGTGTGATAACTTCTCTAAAAGCAACTCCGTGTGCAAACAGTCAAACGCAGAATGACTAAATGTCACTTGAGGACAGGACATTCCATGGTGTAGAGATTGGTCAGTCAACAAGGATGGTAGCGAGGTTGACGTAAGTTACCCCGAACCTACGCAATAGGTTAGCGTACTACTAAGCGTTTTTCCTCCACCTTCATTGTGCGAACCGCCAAGCTATGGAATTCCTTACCGGATTCCCTGTATCCAGAGAACTATAATTTAGCGGTTTTCAAGACGAAAGTGAACCGGTTATAATATCCCTTACCATCAGGCGAATTGTGGGCAAGCGCACACCTATCAAGTATAAAAAAAAGGTGAGATTGAGTAAGTGAAAGAAGCGGAATAACTGCAAAAGTCGGGGTATTCGTATATTAGAAGTTAATAAAACAAAAAAGTTATAGAAAAATGACGATTTTGTGTAATATGTCCTAACAGTACACTAGTTGAACATTGATCATCGTAATCGAGTTGTACAAAACTAAGAAGTAGTATAAAAAGACGAATCAATAAGATTTGAAACCCACGTATCTGCGAATTCGCATTAATCGGGTTAGCGTAAGTTGAAGTATCACTGTACCTAAGTACGTCCGGCGCACACTAGACGTACTTAAGTATCGTCACTCGAGGAGGCTCTCTACTACCCCACGTGCCGTGAGACGCCATCATTACATTCCGAAATATAATTATAAGCACAAATAATTTTCCGAGCTCGTTATTTGTATTTTACTTTGCGTACGGCAATTATTTTATTGATGCGAACTGGAATTTCATTGTAATGTGATGCTCCGCAATAATTAATATTAATTGGTACATTTTAAACATAAATATTTATCGTTGATGAGTTAACGATACGTCATTATTATAGTCTGCCTCCTTGATATAGTGGTTGTAAAGTGCGGCTGAAGAGCGTGAAGTTCTGAGTTCGATTCGGGTCGGGAATTTTTTCTGGGTTTTTTCCATTTGGTAAACCTCAGTAGCAGCACGGAGTCTGCATTTGCACAGTCTATTTCAGTAAAATTCTTTATTTAGTATTTTTTTATTCTTCTCTGACTCCAGTTTTAGTTTTGCGTAATATTACTATGATATTAGTATCACGGGCACAGCAATGATAGCCGAGTGGTATGACCGTTGGACTGCCAAGTCAAAGGTCGCAAGATCAAACCCCGGCACGCACCAATGTCTTTTCGAATTCAAGTGCGTATTATCAGTTGCTAAAAACAGTGAAGGAAAACATCGTGAGGAAACCGGCACACCTGAGATTTTTTTTACAACGGTGTGTAAAGCCATGTTAGAGGCCTACAGGCGGGCGGTTTAAACTCTGACACTAGGTTGATCATCAACCATACGATAAGAAGAAGAAGAATATCACGGGTTCATTTTCCTTCAGTTACATAATATCTAAACTACCCATTTTTCTTTTCTCTCCTCTTTCCCAAAATAACTTTGAATGTAAAATGCGGTTACAGACCTCAAGCAACATTCAAATTGTCATTACTACTCTTGTATTCGCCTAATGAGAGACTTTCATGTGGTCGCTATGAACTTCTTACTTCATTCAGTTCTGTAAGACAAACCTACTTCAAAGAAGTGAATTATGCTTCACTGAATTTCGTTATATATATATTTTTAGATTGCCTTCTTGGTATAATAATAGCTGGTCTCAACACGCAACTGCTGAGCGAGAGACCGAAGATTTGAATCCCGGATCTATTTCCATTAGATCATTCTCAGTAGACACAGGACAGAGTGGCGCTTAAGGGAGAAGGCTTATGCCCAGAAGTGGGTCACCTAAAAGCTGATGATGATGATTCTCAGTAGCAGCACGGAGTCTAGATTTGAGGCCAGTTGATGTCATCAGTCTCGCCCCTTGGCCTTTTCGGCCCTTGGACATTGGAACCTATAATATAAATAAAAGTTTTTAATTTTAGCTTGACGTTTCCATAGTGTTGCATCGACTGTGGTCGCAAGCGACTCAATACATACATATCCCTATAACATAAATGACGGAATGTGGGTGAAGGTATTATACAGATTAAAGTTGTGTTATGGCCCAACGAATCGGAATACGCCACCTATTGAACGCAAATGTGGGTCTAAAGTCTCCTGGTGAAGAAAACAGCTGTGATTGTACGTATGTATGTAAAAACACACTATAAATTACATGACTTAACATAACATAACATCACGCCTGTATTCCCCGAAGAGGTAGGCAGAGGTGTACATATAGATCACCCACATTTCGCCAGTTACGTTGTAAGTCCCAATGTAATAGGGGGCGAGCCTATTGCCACCAACCGGGCACAAATCCAGACTCCGTGCTGCTACTGAGAAATACCTAATGGAAAACTCAGTAACACTTTTCCCGACCCAGGATTTGAACCCCGGACCTCTTGCTTAGCAGTCGCGCTTAGCGACCACTAGACCAACGAGGCAGTCTTGATTACATGACTTTTAATGTCAACTTAGCATGTTGCCCATGCTAAACTTAAATTCAAATTAATAAAGAAAATTACAACACTGTAAATTACATGTTTTTGCCTCAAATTCTTTGTTGAACATAGTTTTATTGCAAAAGGTAGACCGTACCTACTTGATGAGGAAATTCCTCCGCAAGCCACTTTTAATTACCAAAATAGCCACCGTTTTCATAATTGCAGTCCTAATTGAAAAACTTACTTCCCAGAGGTCAAAGTACCCCGACAAAGCGAATAAAAAAACGTTTCTCCCGCCATCTATTTTAATTAATGAACAAAAAGTTTCACTTTAGCGTTTTATTTTTGTTTATCGTTCATGTTATGTTATTCCGAATTCGTACTTTTCTGTAAAAAGTTTGTAGTTCTAAACTGTTATTATAACGTACTTCGTGAATGGTATAATTGGTAGGTATTATTTATTTTTGTTAATTGATACTTATTTTTAGATTGTGACAGTAATTTTAGTCTTTGACAGATGTAATTGCCAACTTATGTATTTCTTAAATGACCAATTCGTTCCTCTTTTTAAAAAAAATAGGTTGTTTACACATTATTGCGGGTAATAAAAGTATTATTTACTAGGTAGAATATATTTCAGTTTAACTCACGTGTATATTGAAGTGTACCCCGACTAGTTTTGGACTCAAACGGAGCCTTATTAATGAGCTGGTTACGCGGCAGAGTAGCGAGCTGAACTCATTCGGCAATATAGATAACACTTACCCCTAACTTTCGTTATTATAATAAGTGGGACTCGTAGCTATGCGGCAACCCGGCAGATCAGTCGATCTGCGAGGTTAAGCCGTGCTCGCCGCGGTCAGTCTTGTGATGGGTGACCGTTTTCACATGTCGAGACCCCGCCGTGCTTCGAAAGGCACGTTAAG
Source organism: Abrostola tripartita (assembly GCA_905340225.1). Lineage (NCBI taxonomy): Eukaryota > Metazoa > Arthropoda > Insecta > Lepidoptera > Noctuidae > Abrostola > Abrostola tripartita. Next base: position 3,059,166 of record HG996508.1, on the reverse strand, counting down.
CCGTTGATCCTGCGCCTGATCTCTCTCCGGTCGTGTCGATCTACCGTCCCATCGGATTATGAGAGTGAGGGAATTGGGAGTGCATAACATATGCTGCGCAGATGGCTAGTCTCAGCTAAGACAGGCCGCCGTGACCGAAGTTCGGTCTAGAGGACATTATTATAATGAGAAGATTTTCTCTGTTGCTTCTGATTTTTAAAAGATAGAAAACACTTTTCCATATTTCACTAAGTTTAGGTCAATTATAATTGACAGACGCTTCGTTTGTTTGTATATTTTTAGAGACATCGCAAAAAATCTTTGTAGAGCGCTGCAAAAAGGCCGAGGACTGCCTTTTCATCGGAATATAATGGAACTGCTGGACTCATTTGGACAATTGACGGTCAAGTGGGCTTGGCCTCTTAGTTCGCGGATTAGTGGTCTCAATTTCTTATTTTGTCAAGGGAATTTAGGCTTTATTATTTTCATATTAATTATAGAAGAAATGAAATATTGAAAACGAAAACTGGCGAAATAAATAAAATAAAGATAAAATATAACTAGGTTGCTTTTGTTATATAAGAACATAGAGCCTCCTCCTTTTTAAAGTCGGTTAAAAACCATTTTCATGTCTACTGGCATGAGCTTGTTACAATAGGAATAGGTCGTGATGTAGACATTCGTCAATAAACAAGGATGATAGCGAGGTAGATTGCCCAGGGAAGGCATTCTGGACTTTTGAAAAAACTCTATAAATTTACATTTTACACCCTTCGATAAATTATCTAAAACACTTGGAACATAATTACGTGTACAAATTGCATTAAAGAAAATTGCACTTAAGACTTTTATTTTGTTTTTTTTTTTTAAACTACTCCCCACTCTAGGAATTTCTCTTGTATCGTGGGTGCGTTTCACAAACATAAAATGTAACATACACAAACACCCAGACACGGGACAATCATCTGCGGATCGCACAAATTTTCGTCCCATGCTTGAATCAAACCCGCAACTCCTAGCGCAGCAGTCTAATCGCTTAGCCACTGCGCTAATCAGGCTGTCATTTTTAAACATCATCATCACTCATAAAATTCTTAATTGATTATTAAAACAATATAAAATTGAATAAAATAAACGTCAAAACCAGCTTAAAGCCGACCACATTTCACCGTTTAAATTCCACCCCACTCGACTAGATCGAGTATACAGGCAGCACAATATTCCTTTCACAGTGGGCCAACAATTTAAACGTATGGAAGTTATCTATTGTCATTCTATACGGACTCCGCGGTAACAATAGCAAGTACATTTCACGAACAATCGACGTCACATGCATTGTTTTTGCTCAAGCTTATTGCTATCCTTGTTCCAATCATTAGTTTTTATATTAGTACTAGCTGCGCCCCGCAGTGTTACTCGTTACATTTTTTCGGCATAAAACATAGCCTATGTATTAATACGGGGTGTCAGCTACTTTCGTACCAAATTTTATCAAAATCGGTCGTGCCGTTTAAGCGTGAAGAGGTAACAAACACACTCACAAACTTTTACCTTTATAATATTAGTGTGATTGAGCGTGTAAGCTACGAAAGAAAGAAATTAAATCGGAATTTATTTTTTCTGAGATTTATTACCCGACTGCATAAACGTACTGTCGATGAAAACAGTTATTAGGTTTTTCCATAAAATCAAAGTAAAGCAGCACGGAGCTTGTATTTGTGCCCCGTTGATGGCAATAGGCTTGCCCCGTATTACACTGGGACCTTTAACATAATTGGCGAAATATGGGTTTACTAAATTAAGATCACCTCTGCCTACCTCTATTAAGTGATGTTTTATTCCTTTAAATCTAGCGTATAAAGTACACTGCACTTTAAATAGCAATTCACTTTGAATGTTGTACATTACCCGTATTTATTCAGCTCAGCATACCTATTCATCTGTGGATTCAAAGTTGACAAATCATACAGTTCACTGCAATTTACTCGTACAGTCAGCAACATAAGTTACTCAACATGTTAAGAAATCTTGTGTCAAATAATTGAAAGAAATAAACATTAATTCGAGTTATTTTTTAAAATTATGAAAGCTTCCATGATCTGAGAATATGTTACTGCCGCACTCAGGGATTTTTTGACTCAGATAAATGATTACTCAAACTGACACTTAGTAAAGATTTCACGAACAAAACCTTTACTTAGTGATAGTTTAAGAAATGAATAAATTAATGTCTCTGAGTGCGGGGCGTTAAGACTTTTTGCAATGTGAGAAGTAGTTCTAAAAGGTTTGTTTAAAAATTTAAATGTTCAGCTACTTATGTTGTTCACTGTACAGTAACCACACAGTCGTCTACATTGGTTGTGTGTTGTTTGTCCGACCGTTTCTTGTGTATTCTCTCCTAGTACTTAGCTGTGTTTGTTTAAAGTTTCTCGTTTCCATATCTTGGATTTAAGCTATCCTGAAGTTTTGATTGGAAACTTTGATTACCTATATTTAGTTATTTATTTTTATGAATTTACACAATGAATTTTAACAACACATTTATATGTGTAATGTTATGTGTTTATTGTGTGTGACAAAATAAATGCTTTATATGGTTTACAAGTGTAACGATTAGCAAAATAAGTATAATTATATTAATATTGGTACTAATGCGTAAGAATGTTATGTTGGTAACATTGTTGTGTCGCGCACTCGAAGCGCCATGTTTTTTTATGCTTAAACGTAAAATAAACAGTTTGCCGCCAACCACCGCCTTTGATTCACGCAACACATTACATTGGCGACGAGGCTGTTAGTGAACCGTGCATTAGTGATAGTGTTTACCCGATTTATAGTAACTATGCCTATTGGGAAGTTAGAACCGTTTAACCTTACAGCACAACAGTGGCCCGCGTACATACGGCGTTTAAACCAATACATTATATTGAACGAAGTGAGCGATGATTTAAAAGTATCGCTATTAATAACGGTGGTCGGAGAAGCCACCTATTCGCTTATGTGCGATTTATGTTCGCCTCGATTCCCAGAAGATAAAAGTTTTGATGATTTAGTGAAACTCGTAACCGAACATTTAGAGCCGCAGCGATCCGAAGTCGCCGAGCGGCACGTGTTTCGACTGCGCCGCCAGCGCGCGGGCGAGCCGCTCGTCGAATACCTACAGGCGTTAAAGCATCTTGCAGCAACTTGTAATTTCGGGAAATGTGGGTCCTGTTCGACGCTCGAGGAGAACTTACGTGATCAATTTGTCTCGGGATTGGCAAATGATGCAATGCGGTCACGAATATTTGCCGAAAAAAAGATCGAGTACAAGGCGGCGGTGGAGTTGGCGTTGGCGTTAGAGGCTGCAGAAAAACATGCCGAGGTGAGCGCCTCGACTTCGGCGACGGCAGCGCGGGACCCGCCAGGTGGAGCAAACAACGCGGCGGTCGAAGGACTGCATTACACGAGGGCGCGGCGCGGCGCAACGGCGGCTCCGACAGGGAGACCGAGAGGTGCGCGGGGCGCGCCCGAGGCGAACGACGGCGGCGGTGTCGGCGCCGGCGGCGGCTTTAGGCCGTGCTGGCGTTGCGGAAAGGGACACACCGCGGATAAGTGCCGGTTTAAAAACTATACGTGTGACGAGTGCGGTAAAAAAGGGCATTTAAAATTAATGTGTAAAAATAGGCGCGGCAGTGTTGATCGTCAAAATTACGTGAGCGATAGTGAAGAAGAGTTATTCCATTTGGCAAGTACGGAGTCTTCAGGTAACGAACCTTATTTTCTTAAATTATCAATAGATAACATTAAGATTCAGTGTGAAGTTGATACGGGAAGTCGTATTTCGGCCATAAGCGAGGCCATGTATAGGCAACTATTTGTACACAAAGACATTATTTACGATAATTTAGTTTTACGAAGTTATTGTGGGTCACGAATCGAATGTCTGGGTTACATCGAAGTTAACGTCAGTTTTAAAAATAATCATAAAGTTAGTTTCTTACGACTTTATATCATTAAAGGCGGAGCACGCCCTATATTAGGGAGAGAATGGATGCGTGCATTAGAAATAAAACAAATTGAACTTCATATGATATCAGACGATCGATTCGTTATCCAATTATGTCAACAATTTCCTAGTGTCTTTTGTGATAAACTGGGTACCTGTAACCGTACTATTAAACTACAGCTTACTGATCAAGACCCTGTATACGTGCGAGCGCGCCCTGTCCCATTAGCACTACGCGAGCGCGTCGAGCGGGAGCTGGCACGTCTTGAGGCGGACGGGTCTATTTACCGCATAGATTATTCGGATTACGGCACACCAATTGTTCCGGTAATTAAGCGTAATGGAGATATAAGAATCTGCGGCGATTATAAAATCACTATTAATCCCAAGCTAAAACGAGACTATTACCCCTTACCTCGCATTGAAGAATTATTTTCTACATTAAGTGGTGGAAATAAATTCTCTAAAATTGACTTAAAGCATGCATATGAACAGTGTTTATTATCGGAGGACTCTCAGTTGTATACCGCGATCACTACACACATAGGTACATTTGTTTATAAACGCACGCCTTATGGGTTATCTTGTATACCAGAAAAATTTCAAAAAATTATGGAAGAAACCCTGCGAGGGATTCCAGGGTGTGTGGTATTCTTGGATGATATTTGTATTACGGGAAAGAACGATGAAGAACATTTAAATAATTTAAGGGCAACTCTAGAACGGTTACGTGATGCGGGATTTACGGTAAAGTTAAATAAATGTAGTTTCATGCAAAACTGTGTAAAATACGTCGGTTTTATTATTAATAAAGAAGGGTTAAAACCTGACCCGGTTAAAGTAGAGGCCATTGCCAACGCTCCCCAACCGGAAAATATCACCCAGCTAAAAAGCTTTCTAGGAATGGTAAATTATTATGGTCGATTCATACAAAATTTAAGTACATTGTTGCACCCCCTGCATAACCTACTTAAGAAAGAAGCGAGTTGGAAATGGGATAGCAAGTGTGAACACGCGTTCTGTCAGGCGAAACAGGCTCTCTTGAGTTCGCGTGTATTGGCACACTATGAGGAGGGGCGGCCGCTGGTGTTGTCTGTAGATAGTAGCGCGTACGGACTAGGCGCTGTACTCGCGCATAGTTTTGAAGACGGCAGCGAGCGTCCTATCAGCTGCGTATCACGTACACTCAGTGCGCCCGAACGAAATTACAGTCAGCTGGATAAAGAAGCACTTGCGATTTTATTCGGGGTGACCAAGCACCATCAGTACCTGTTTGGGAGAAGCTTCACACTAAGGACTGACCATCAACCACTGACATATATATTTGGGGAGAAAGGTGGTATACCTCAAACAGCCGCCAGTCGCCTACAGCGGTGGGCGGCTCGTTTAGCTGCTTATGATTTTAAGGTGGAGTTTGTGAGATCGGCGGATAATGGGCCAGCCGATGCATTGTCACGATTGCCATTAGCTTTCGAGGGTCGTTGTGAAACTACGTTAGAATATTTAAACTTAATCGCCGATACATTTCCTATTTCATTTAAAGATATTGCGCGAGAAGTAGAACGTGATGTGGTATTGAATAAAATAAAGGGTTACGTATTATTTGGATGGCCAGGGTTGTCTAACAACGAGGCCGAAAAACCTTATTTTGCACGCCAACGGGAATTATCAGTCGATCAAGGATGCTTAATTTACAGATATAGAATAGTTGTACCCCGTGTTTTACAAAAACTTGTGCTAATGGAAATTCATGAAGGCCATTTAGGGATAAACAAAATGAAAAATTTGTCACGTAGCTATGTGTACTGGCCGAGCTTAGACAGAGACATAGAAGAAACATGCCGAGCATGTGAGGCGTGCCGTAACGTGCGGGACGCGCCACCACGGGCGCAACTACACCCTTGGGAGTTTCCGTTGCACCCGTGGCAACGTGTGCATGCTGACTTTGGTGACTGTGGGGGAATTAGATACCTCATACTAGTAGATGCTCATTCCAAATGGATAGAGGCTTTACCTATGAAGAGCACAGATGCACGTTCCTCCATAAATACTTTTAGGGGCATATTTGCCCGCTTCGGGTTGCCAACACAACTCGTAACGGATAACGGCCCACCTTTTTCATCTAGGGAGTTCAAAGAATTTTGCGATAAAAATTGTATCAGACATGTTACTTCGGCCCCTTATAAGCCTCAAGCAAACGGCGCGGCTGAAAACGCTGTAAAAACGGTTAAAAAAGCAATCAAGAGAGCACAATATGAAGGGGAGGATGTACATGCGGCTTTGAGTAAATTTTTATTAAAATATCGTAATTGCCCACACGCTACAACAGGTGTATCACCAGCGGTTGCGCTTCAGGGCAGGAGGCTGCGCAGCCGTCTTGACGCCTTGCGCCCAGATGTGGGAGCGGTAGTGCGCGCCGCACAAGAGCGTCAAGTACGCCACGGTCCCGACGCAATTAGAGAGTTTGAGGTGGGCGAAGCAGTCTTTACTCGTAACTATTCAGCACGGGGAGAAAAATGGACACCGGGTACAATTACTAAAAAAACAGGACCAGTGTCGTATAATGTTGACATAGGAAATAGTAATTCGTGGCGTCGACACGCAGACCAAATCGTGCCAGCTTCAGATAGAGGTAGATACTCGTTAACGCGAACAAGTTTAGGGCAGCGGGATGGAGAAGAGAGCGCGGCCGTATCCGGGGTCACTGAGAAACAAAACGAAGGTCCGTCCGGTGGTGCAGACCGGAGCGGGAACGTGGAGCAAACGGACTTGCCGCAATCATTACCTGTACGTGTTTCAGAGACGGTTCCCGTTCCGATCCCTCTGCAAACGTCTCCACCACCGGACGCGTCAGCTCGAGCACTGCGTGCATTCAACCGAGCTAAGCGAGCATTGTAATACATTAAATTTAGATCCGTCATGCTAACTTACATTTACATAGTAGTAACACTACTAGATAATGTGTAACTTAAGTGGGAGAAGATGTAACGATTAGCAAAATAAGTATAATTATATTAATATTGGTACTAATGCGTTAGAATGTTATGTTGGTAACATTGTTGTGTCGCGCACTCGAAGCGCCATGTTTTTTTATGCTTAAACGTAAAATAAACAGTTTGCCGCCAACCACCGCCTTTGATTCACGCAACACATTACAACAAGTACCTACAATAAAAACGTGAAAACGACTATAATATAACTTGTTTTGCCCCGCGGTTTCACGTGCGTTTAATTTGCAATAATGCAGGTGACACCGCTAAAAATAACTTGTATCGTTATAAATAATAGTCTACGTAAGTATTCTTCTTATGTAACTTCATTGAAATCTGTCCAGTAGTTTTGAGTGAGGAAGTAACAGACACATCTATCCATCCTCACAAACTTTCGCGTTATAACATAACATCACGCCTGTATTCTCCGAAGTGGTTGACAGAGGTGTATAGTATACCCGCATTTCGCCAGTTATGGATCCTAATTTAATAGACGGCAAGCCAACTGCCGGGCATAATCAGACTCCGTGCTGCTACTGAGAATTGCCTAATGGAAAAATCCAATCACACTTTGCCCGACCCAGGATTTGAACCCAGGACCTCATGTTCTGCAGTCGTTCTTAGCAACCACTAGACCAACCAGACAGGGAACGAGTTATAATATTAAGTAGGATGTGCAAAAGAAAAAGCCTCGCTGTGATTACGTGATTCAGGTCAGTCCATCTTCTCTTATCTACTGTTGTCATCATTACAGGCTTTGTTAAACAAGCAAATTATTTATTAAGGTTTGAAATGTAAAAACAAATGAGTCTAGTCTGCATTCAAGCATTCGCAAAGCCTAATAACTCAGAAAGTCTCGTTTTATTTAAAATTTCGTGTTTTGCATTTTAATTGTAAGAAGAATTTAATGCTCCGTAGCTATTTGAGGGTTATTGACACTTGTATTTTATGGACATTCTTGTTTTTATTTGCGGCGTCTAGGGAGCAATGCAAAGACATCTTCTTTCCATTTTAATCTATGTCTCATCCATGCTATATCTCTACATAGATAAGACGTAAACTTAAATGGACAACCCGACTTCATCTCTTTACATGCGTGCATACCTACGCACAATGGCCCATTCAAGCGGCTAAGTGCGGAAAATGCCCAGCTAAACTAACTAACTATGCGTGCATACCTTTCTAATGAACAAATACTAATTAGTGTCATTCTCCCGTCTGGCAGTCTAATGATGCTTAATAAGATAGTCGAATTCAAAGAATAGGTAAATGATGTATTAAAATAAACCCATTGTTGTACAAAAACTTAATAATACTGTAAAAAATTGCATGCATTTAATACTTATCCCTATGTACTAATAGTAATTTAGTTATTAATTAAGTATATAATATTTTTGTATGCGCAAAAGCACAATGTAGCGAACTATACTGTAATACCAACACCTATTGTAATACATACCTACATTGACGAATAAGTAGATTTGAATTTGAAAAGACGCGGTCCCATGGCCTGTCAGCCTGACTGGGCGCGATCTGGCTTGTCCATTAACAGGCCGTGGGACCATGGCTTTACACTACACTCATTCCATAACTTATTAGCATGCAGCGGATGAATTTCGGACCATTTGTCCGATTTACGTCCATCTGCTTAGTCCACACCGGTAGTCCGTAGTCCGCATCGGTAGTCCGTGTCCGTAGTCCGAGTCCGTAGTCCGCGTTCATAGTCCGCGTCCGTAGTAAGTCCATGTCATGTCATCTCTGGCGTGTCTTGCAACCCCATCAATTCCCTACCTACCAACCCTATTCAAACACCATCTTGTACCTAGTAGAAGCTATAAACATCAATACTTACTTTGAAGCTGAGTGCTAACTTTAATTACCGGAGCAGACAGGTTCAACTTAGACTTGAGTAGCATCGCTCAACTTGATACGAAGCTGGTTTAAGTTAAGTTTACGCAGACTTCTTAGACCTAGTTTTGATGAAACAAGGCGATCAGATTTTAGTACCTACCTTCGAACTAAGACACTTGTTACAGAATCTTTAAATAACCTGTGATTTTATATGTGTTTCAAATTGTGAAGTCGCCCCACACTAGGAATTTCTCCTGTATCGTGGGTGCGTTTGACAAACATGAAATATCACATACACTAACATCCAGACTCGGGAGATACATCTGCGGATCACAAAATTTTTCGTCCTGTGCGAAAAACAAATTGCTTAGCCCCTGCACCAATCAAGTCGGTTGGATAAGTGATTAAGAAAAAACAGCAACCTATCCATAATATGCTCAATGTAAATTATTTTTAGCAGCTAGAGGAGGAGGTACTTAAACTATCGTCACCGTTGGTCTGCATTGGGGTGCAAGTAGAGAGCCTCGACGAGTGACGCCACTTAACACCTAAGTACGTCCGCTACACCCTGGACGGTCAACCTTGCAACGATCCTTGTTGATCCTGATCAATCTCTACACCACGGCATGGCCTTTCTTCGTGTGATATTTAGCTCATGCCGATGCGGAGAAGAAGATCGTTGGTCTTTACGTCTATTACAGGCGATTAAAGCAGTATCATATAGGTAAGTACTATAAACACTCGATAGCTCGGCAGATGAAGTTGACACACGGCCTCACGAAATACATAATAATGTATACATAAATGAATACATTTACCATGGTTATAAAACAAAAACCGAATGATAAATGGCTCCATCATCTTGCAAATGTAAACTTAAAACAAATTATAGTAATGACAGTCTGTCTTCATTTAAGCGGACCTCATCAGTCCTTCAACAAATATTACAGTGGTTTAAATTAAATAAGTCGTGGGGTCTAGTGATGTGTAAGCGCTGTTGCGCTAACTCACTCAGCTCACTGCGCCAGGGACTCAATTTTTTTAATTGTATTTTGTTATATACTTCTTTATCTGTTTTGGCTCACAGCGCAACTTAACTTGAACTATATTAAGCCTATCCCTTGTTTTACTTAAAAAAAGAAATGGAAGTTGAAATCAGATTCTGGTTACATTTTGGTGCGCCACGACGAATTTTTTGCACCCACAAATGAACCCACTGATCCGGCTCAGTAAACTGCGCTTGAGTTACAAAGTTAACGCCAAAAAAACTTTGCTCAGCTTCCCATCTCTAGCAGGGTCAAAGACATCATTCCAAAGTAACGCCCTCTGAATGTTTGTCAATTTATCTAAAACCACAATTAGTTAGGGAGTCAACTAATCGGGCATTCATTAAAATTAAACTTATGCGATCACTCCAGTTTGAGAATAACAATGTATTTTTAAAACTGATTTTATATTTTGACGACCCAATCGGTGCAGTCGCTAAGCGATTGGACTGCTGCGCTAAGGGTTGCGAGTTCGATTTCCGTACAGAACAAAAAATTGTGCGATCCGCAGATATTTGTCCTGAGTCTGGGTGTTTGTGTATGTGATATGTTTGCGAAACGCACCTACGATACATGAGAAATTTCTAGTGTGGAGCGATAGTTCTACAAAAAAAAATCGCAGATAAAATGTATACTTACCTATAATTTTTATAACGATTATATTCTTATAATGATTGACCTACCAGGTTCAATTGTGAATTTAAATTATTCAGGTATCCACACACACACATACACATAGCCAATATCATAACTGAATTATTAAAAAAAAACACGAGATTTTTTTGTTTTCTCAGCCTGTATTGTCCCACTGCAGGGCAAAGGCCTCCCTTTCACTCAAAACAAAAATATAGTTGAAAAGTTTATCGCAAAATACCTGACCCCAAATCCATAAAGGTACAATCTAATATTCCAGCAACGGTTTCGAAGTCATAAAAAATTGCATCACGCGCCGATCCCATCGCTTTATTTTTAATTTCCCCTGCCTGACAATTCGAGCTCGTTCCAAACAAAAAACGATCGCTTCAGACGAATAAAAAGCGTCGCTTTCTTTACCCTTTAAGCTCAAAGCATTTTGTAAGTCTCTAACTTTTTAAATTGAATGATCATCGCTTTAAATTTGGATACTTTTGTTTTTAAATGTTGATGCAGTTTGAAGAGGAATTTGGCTGAATTTCTTATTCAGTGCAATTTTATATAAGGACTTAAGGGTGAGTGCAGACAAGACTTTTTGATAGCGGTTTTTTGATAGGAGATATTTTCAATCAGAAGTTCACATAGTAGTTCTATCGTTTTATCTTCTACGTATTGCAATATAATGTATCAGGGTCAAAAACTAATTGGATTCATTTCTCAAATACCAAATGAGATCTATTTTATTTGCATAATATCCTTACGACCAAATTGGCGCAGTGGTTAAGCGATTAGACTGCCGCGCTAAGGGTTGCGGGTTCGATTCCTGCACGGGCCAAAAATTTGGGTGATCCGCAGATATTTGTCCCGAGTCCGGGTGTTTGTGTATGTGATATTTCATGTTTGTGAAACGCACCCACGATACAGGAGAAATTCCCTGTGCGGGTCAACGTGTTTAAAAAAAACCATTTAGGTACTTGGTGACGTAGTAGCACGTGTTCTGACAGTTACGCTAGGGGTTGTAAATGCTTTCTTCGCACGAATGTTTCGTGTCTGGGAGAATGAGACCAGTGCTATTTTATGTCTGTGAAATCCAAAAAAATAAAGAAAAATCTCCTTTCTTATCTTCTGCAATATAAACAATTAAACACCTGACTATATTATGATAGTTTGTCCGTCACTTAATCAGCTTAATGATAAACACAGCAGCAATCATTTATAACACACATGTTATATACGCATTAAGGATACTAATACCCTTTATCAAGTCAAGTGGAAATAAGTAATCCATCATACGATCAATCAAGTTACTACAAGAAAGAAACTTAAGTTAGAGCGTATTGTTATTTGTTAAGTAATGCGCATAATAAACACTTCACTTACTTAACCAACTGCCTTTTTGGAAATTTAGTCTAGTGGTCATAAAGTGCGACTGGTGAGCGAAAGGTCGTGAGTTAGATTTCCGAGATGGAAATTTTTGTAAGGTTTTTTAATAAAGTAATTATCAGTGCTGATGTGGAGTCTGGATTTGTGCTCGATTAATGGCAATAAGCTAGCCCTATAACCTTTATTGGGACCTATAACATAACCGGCGAAATTTGGGTTTAAATAAATGTAAACATAACACACAACGAAAATATTTACCACCAATAGTATCGCTTGATTTAATGGCGAACCATCCTTGTTTGTTATAAGCATAGCAAGAGTTATTTTCCCTACAGTGGAAACTTGTATACTAATTTACCTTCCTTTCTCATAACGCATTCTTTGTAAAACCGATTGTAATAAAACCTTAAAAGTTCGACTAAACTTCCAACATTGAAACGAAATCGCGACACAAATTACGTCTCGACTTGCTCCCGTCATGTCGTCACTGTCGTATACATCGCCTTGTCTATCCTTTCAATAAATCAAATGTATCTCTACATTTCCAATAGTCATCTAGAAATAAAGGTACTTACACTTTTTTTTGGAATTCTCGCAGTACAATGCATAACCCTTATCACGCGTCCGTGGGCTGTCTGTCTGTCACTTGCTATTTGCTTCATGTAGATTATTTGCCGTAAAAAATGGTGGAACAGTGACTTGCGGTGTCGGTTTTCGTGTTACAAGTAGTTCGCTTGATAGGTTCATTATAAATGAGTGTGTTTCATACATAATATAATTGAGTGGGTGATCGAGCGTTATTGAGGTTTGCCTGGAATTTTTATTATACGGTACGGAATGAAATTATTAAGTGTGCTTCAGGAAGATGTGAACGTCAAGACGTATAAGGAAATTTTAGTTTACAGATATTTTTTGTTCTGTCACATAAACTTACACCTGAACGAGGATAATACTTGTATTAATCTAAACTCATCTAAAGTCTATGGACATCGCTATTCTCTGTTATGTAATTACGATAGTGACAGAAATAATTTAATCCGTGGTTTAAACTTATCATTTTTTTAAGAGGCACGGCGATTACGCTGTTAGTCAGTAACATAACTCTCGTCCCTCTCTCTCTCTCTCGTCTCCGGAAACGGTCAAGTGATTTGTATTAAAAAAAAACATATCCTATGTTTATATCGAAACGTTAATGCAATATAATTATGATGATCTTTAATTAGCGACTTAAATGAAAAACCGATTTTTTTCTATCAAAAAATGTAAAGGTATTTAATAATTTAAACAATTTTTTTTTTTGAAAATAACACATCGTGACGTGTTATGGACGTAATATAGGACGTAACGTAGGACATTTTATGTAGGCGCGTTTCAGTAACACGGAAAAAAATGCAAATCATTTCGAGAGCCGTTCTTGTAATCGCTACATACCCTGAAATAAAAACCTGTTCACGTCCATATCACTGCATTATTCAACAACCGCATTTTGATTTGCGAATTTAATTAATCCCAATCAATATTAATGAGTTACTGTTTTGTTTTGTCTAACTTAAAATCTAGATTTTGTGGAATGATGCTGAAGCTTTTACAGATCATTTTCACTAAAACGATAGGCAAGCCTATCTTTTTTGTTGCATTTATAGAAACGTCGCCCACACTAGGTGTTTCTCCTGTATCATGGGTACGTTTCACAAACATAAAATATCACATACAAAAACACCCAGACTCGGGACAAACATCTGTGGATCACACCATTTTTGTCCCGTGCGAGAGTCGAACCCGCAACCCTTAGCGCAGCAGTTTTTAACCACTGCGCCAATCATCTAAACAATAATGTCTTATTGGTTCATACTTTAACGTACTTAATATCATCAGATTTTGTCTTTGCGTCCATTATAGATAATATTAGCAATATCTTTGGTAGCTGAATAACCCACTTCTTCACTGACGAGCCTGTCCACACCATAAGCAGGTCTTTGTGTCACCATATGGATTTGATTAACGATATTTAGGTTTGCTTACCTCTGTCTACCTAATGATCTTCTTCGTATCGACATAAGCTATGGCCAAGGGAACATATCATGCTTATGCCGTGGTGTAGAGGTTGGTCAGTCAACAAGGATGGTAGCGAGGTTGACCGCCCAGGGTGCGACGGACGACTTAGGTACTATCACACGTGGAGTATCTCTACTTGCACACCCTACCTAATGATAAACCGATAAGATGATATCCATAATCATCGTAACTACTGATTAAATAAACTAAATCCAATACTCAATCTGACTTCCCAATAACACTCAACACGTTTTCTAATGGCTCAATTATAGTTGATCGCATTACATTAGTTTCAATTACGCATTATCGGGAATTAGGCGGCTTAAGTCATTAATCCTATAATAGTTGTGTTTGCGTTGTCTACATTATGTAGAAGTCTGTAATTTGGATTAAATATTACGTTTTTTTGGAGGATTTTTTTATACTGACACTTTTTGCTTGCAGGTTAAAATGGGATAAATATTCAATAAACGAATGTAAAAAAAAAATACGCAATGAAAAAGTAACTTATTTTGTGTGTAAAAACAGGAATTACAGTAGTACCTTAAATCGACGAGCATCTATCATGAATGGGAGAAGATTAATAAAGACAGTTTTCCATAAACCTGGCGTCCATTTATACATACCATTACAGTGTTTCCGTTGTGGAAACGTGACACCACCACGCGAAATGTAGTGCAGCGACTCGCTTCCTCAACGGAAAAGTCCTGCTTTAAGAGTTCATGGTACGGGGGCCGGTAAGTCATCGTGCAGTATATCTAGGGCATGCATTCAAACCTGAGATCTTTGTATCAGATCTTAAGACTCCCGTTGGCATACTTCTGTCGTATCTGTGTCACGGTCAAGATTTTAACTTTGACTTTTTAATAAACCTTCTATGGTCCGTCGAAGAGGTCATGCATACATCGCCGGCTTATTATAGAGCGAGGACGCTATAGCATAAATGTAACATGTGGATAATTCATTGGTTTCATTGAAGAAAATTGTTTGTGAAAAAATCATTTGCAGTCGAAGGTTGTTTAGAAATATTTTTTAATTTACTCCTTAATTCTAAATTGATAAAGGAAACTTGAAAAATGATGGACACGAGCGGGATTCGAACCCGCGACCTTCGCCGATCCGTGGCGCTGCTCTAACCAACTGACCCACCGTGTCGCTGCTCGCATCCATCGAATTTCAAGTTCCCTTTTTGTATTTACGTCTTAAGGGTGACGTCAGGTATTATCTGTTGGAATCTATGATTACCAACTCAGTGTTATACCTTTACAGCTATAAATCACTGAAACGATAATATCAACCCAAATTTATATGACTTTTGGTGCCATTTTAGCATGTTGCCCATGCTAAGCTTGAATCTAAATTGATAAAGGAAACTTGAAAAATGATGGACACGAGCGGGATTCGAACCCGCGACCTTCGCCGATCCGTGGCGCTGCTCTAACCAACTGAGCCACCGTGTCGCTGCTCGCATCCATCGAATTTCAAGTTCCCTTTTTGTATATTAGAAGAAGATTCCAACAGATAATACCTGACGTCACCCTTAAGACGTAAATACAAAAAGGGAACTTGAAATTCGATGGATGCGAGCAGCGACACGGTGGCTCAGTTGGTTAGAGCAGCGCCACGGATCGGCAAAGGTCGCGGGTTCGAATCCCGCTCGTGTCCATCATTTTTCAAGTTTCCTTTATCAATTTAGATTCAAGCTTAGCATGGGCAACATGCTAAAATGGCACCAAAAGTCATATTACTCCTTAATTATTTCCCTATTTCAACCGACTTCATGCAGCACTGATAGCCGATTGGTATGACTGTTGGACTGACAAGTCAAAAATCACAATTTCTAACCCCGGCACCCAATGTCTTCTCGAATTCATGTGCGTATTATAAACTAGTTATCAGTTGCTAAAAACGGTGAATGAATACATCGTAAGGAAAATTCGTATCGACATGAGCTATCTCTAAGCAAATCGGTAATACTCTTGCCATAACAGGAGTATTACCAATGCAGGAGAAGACGCTACCACAAGCTCTGAACTATACGTAGTTTTAATGTTAGGTAGCTAAATGCATAGCAATATTTTTTTTTACTTCAACGAACAAAAGATATTGACTACGGAACTATTTAGATACGTGGTTTGGCTCGCTCCAACCAGCATTGTATCCTAGAATTTTCTAAGTGCATTCTTATTCGCTAAGGGCTTTCAATATATTAAATAGCTCTCTTTATATAATACTGTTTACATGTTTTATACCGACTTCATAAAAATGTATTATTATTATTTAGCCATGATCGTCCCACTGCAAGGCAAAGGCCTCCCTTTTCTTCCTCCATTCCTCTCGGTTGTGAGCTGCAGCAGTCCATGTGGCCTTATAAGAGTCAAGCTCATCCCGCCATCTTCTTCTGGGCCTGCCGCGACGCCTTTTGACATTGTGTGGCATCCACATAGTAGTGATTTTTGCCCACAAATCATCTGACATATCATAAAAATGTATACTTATTATGTATGTTTAGATATACCATTTTGTATGTAAGTTGGTCTTTAAAATCCTTCGATTTTTCCAGTTTAAATTTTTACGGCGACAAGTTTCTCGTAATTGCATGTCTTCATAATATTTTTAAGTGCTTTTGAAGTAGTTTTTTACTATTTTCAACAAATATATTTTTGCCAAAAACATCGCGTACTATTCGGGTTCCTTTCATGTATTTTCTACCGCTTCAAATCGAAACTTATTATAGAAGGTGTGAGTCCTCATTACGTATTTCTTTTCCAACGATTTCTGCAAGCTGGCAGCAATAAAAATATTTTTACCACCTTTGCCCACACGACCGTAATAAAACACGCGCCGAAATATTTTACAAGTGAAAATAAACCACAAAATATGATTATGCTGGCCCAGACATAACTCGCTTAAAAGATCCGAATCTAAAACCCTTTGTTTCCGAATTTGCGGACTAATACGACCACGAAATGAAACGTGGGTCATCAATCCATGCAACCCCAGTATTAAAACCAAAATACCCTCAAACAAACCCCTTTTACATTGTCAATTTACAAAAACCCTTTTCACACCTCGCTCATACAAGAATCAAGCAATACACTAAAGTCACACACACACACATCTATAACTTATACTATAAAAAGGAAAAAAAAATTGTTTGTTTGTACCAAATGGGCTCCAAAACTATTGAACGGATTTAAACTATTTTTTCACCAATAGAAAGCTAGCTAACTTAACATACTTATGCAATGATTTATTTTCAAAAAATGTTGCCTATAATTTTTTTGTGTTCTAAAATAAAAAAATAAAATTGGATCGCAATGTTTCGAAAAATTGCCGGCGGCAGCCGTGTTTTCCAACGTTGGGTACTAGGATATCAGAAGTCTAATGGAGATTACACAAACGCAAACGAAACGCGGGTGAAACTGCGGGCAACAGCTAGTGCACAATAAAAAAAATTTTCTTAGCGTTAAAACGGCAACAATGATTTTAGTTCAAGCCTTCACCAAACAGTCTACTCTTATTTGAGATACCGTATTTAGTGACAAAGAAGGCAATACAGAAACAATGCTGTTAGAGCGGGACAGTAGGAGCAAGATGCCGTAGCTTCGTAGCTACGGACTAAAAGCTACGGCAGTCCGATCGTAGACTCCTGGCGTAGCGCGCCTACGTTGTCGAGTAACTTTCGTAATTTCCATTTAGTACCTAGAGAGGAATTATGTTTGTGTGCGTAGCAAGCGTACAAGTTTTCATTGTGTGTAATATTGTTATGTAAAAAAGTGGATAAGTTTCTGTCTGATAGTTCAACGTACAATATAATTGTGAAAGCGAATGGTAGCGGCTTGTACGGATCGGACGATGGTATGAAAACTCTTTATTTGAAACTTTCGGTTTTATTTTTTTATTTCCGTGTTGAATTTTAGAATTAATTGTGATTTTTTTTTAATTTTAAACAATCTTGATAAATTTGTTTTATGTTCAACTTGATTCCATAGAGTATGTAACCTTTTTTCCAACCTTCGAATTTATTTTGTTGAACAGGATTTATTTTACGTTCGTGTACCAGTTTCATTGGCATTTCTTTAATTAATCAAATTTTATAAGTTTACTTTAAGACTAAAAAAAATTACTGCTAATACTTATTGCTACTATGACGTTATTTCTCATCACTTTTTATAAGGGTATAATTTACGATGCAAATTCGTATATTTTAAATTTCAACATTTTTGTTATTAAGAAAATATGTTTGAAATAATAATAGTCAAAATTCACAATTCATAGTCAATTCATTCTAGTCACGATTCCATACAATTTTCATACAAATATTCCGGACATTTTTCATTTAATTGTTTACGCCGATAGCATAATAGCCGCGAGGAGAATTGAATTGTATATTGATTACCTGCTACAATGAAGACAGAAGATGAAAGGAAATGGATAATTTCTTAATCTGTGAACACTCGCTTTTGTTAGATTAATTAATCTTCTTAATCTTGTCATACTAATTAATTAAAATAATTGTATATGAATAATACTTTATTTATATTTGACAATAGCCAAGTTAAACCTACCTAGACGAAATTAATCTCAATTTATCCTTCATTTTAACCTTAGATAAAAGAAAATGTTCCGGGAAGTCAATACCAAAATTGACTTTACAAAAAAGGCGGAATTCGTTTGCTTGAAGCTTTAAAATTAATTGCAGTCATTTACAAAGAAGGTTTCTAAATAAAAAAGTGTAAAGAAATTATCTTAGGAATGAGGTGTAAGGAATTTAAATTGGATTTAGACAAAGGGAGCGTTTAATTAATTTGAAGATTAATCTTAATATTAACTAGGTACTGAAATATACTTTATATTGTTTTGTTTGATTTGAACTGCCTTGTCAGTCTAGTAGTCGCTAAGCGCGACTGCTGTAAGGTCCTCGGTTCAAACCCCGGGTCGGAAAAACTGTTATTTGATTTTTCCATTACATGATTCTCAGTAGCATGGAGTCTTGTGGGTGTCTCCCAGTTGATGGCAATAGGCTCGCCTCCTATTACATTAGGACCAGCTGACAAAATCTGTGTGTGCTATACAGTATACACCTCTGGGTCTATTCTCATTCGGGAAATACAGGCGTGATGTTTCATTACACGCGAACGCTCAACGTGAGGAAGCACCTTTAAACCAAAACACAATAATATTATTGATATAAGACAAAAAGTATAGATACGTCAGATGCTAACGAAATAAACGAGAAAAGTGTTCCAAACTCTGAGTCCAAACTGCACTTTCTTAAGTCCAATCGGACAACAATTGTACGACCTAAGACTGCAATTGTCTCCGATTTGAGTCTTTGAAATGAGCGCGCTTATAAAATATCTGTACTTTTTTGAAATATCATTGCTTAAACATCTATCACTCTAGGACACATTTTCGCATATTTTCGTCGGTTCAAAGCAGGCCCCAGATTTTTTTGAACAAAATCTAACGTTTATTCGGCATAATCGAGTTGATTATTATACCGTCGTAGGTAACGGGCAACCCTTGCGTAAATCCAAAGACTTAAGCTTAGACAGCTAAAAGGCCATAGAGACGTCTATTGTCAAACTAATGGAAGGGACTTCAAACTTGGATAAGGTAGTACTTCGTATACCTTACTATTTAAGTCCAAAGGAAATTTAAAGACGACCACACTTGTAACAATTGTCCGTTACTTTTTACCGTAACAACGTTTCTTCGGGAGTTTGGTCTTCTTATCGTATGGTTGATGAACAACCTGGTGTCAGAGTTTAAACCGCCTGTAGGCCTCTGACATAGCTTTACACACCGTTGAAAAATTTCTCAGGTGTGCCGGTTTCCTCACGATGTTTTCCTTCACCGTTATTAGCAACTGATAACTAGTTTATAGTACGCACATGAATTCGAAAAGACATTGGTGCGTGCCGGGGTTCGAACTTGGGACCTTTGACTTGGCAGTCCAACGGTCATACCACTCGGCCATCAGTTCTCTGGGAGTTTGCTAAGGACCAGACACGCCACTTTGTTACAAACATGGAGGAATGTTCGTTGAAATCTAAATTTCGAAATCCATAATTGCGATTAAATGTGTTTCAGTAAAATCACTGTATTATTATAAAGGCGAAAGTTTGCGAGAGTGTTTGTGCGTCCGCATGTTTGTAACGGCTGGACCGATGTCGCTAAAATTTGATATGGAGGTAGCTAATAACCTTGATTAACATATAAGTATTTTATTTCGTAAATATGTAGCGTGTACATACCTTTCAGTAAGCTTATTGTTCCAAAACAAAATTATCAAATAAGCCCAGCATTACATTTTCTTTATACGCTTAAATCATTCATAATGTTTATGGTAATTTGGACTTACACAGGACACGCCCACGCCAGCGGTTCAACCGACAATGTATGTATTTTATACGGAAAAGTATTTAGAAAAAAAAATTGGATTTACGAACATATGACTACTTTTTAATAAAATATACATATACCGTCTTTTTTTCTTGTTAGTTACAGTTCTTGTTAGTTACGTTTTTTCTATTATTATTGCCTCTGTAGTTTTCTGTGATTTGTCATAATGGTTACGTGAAACTATTCTTACTTCTCAAATCCGGAGCCCTAGATAAGTGGCAAAACGCCAGACATATTATAGAAATCGAATTTAATGGAAAATATATGGGATTGATGTTGCCATATATATCATAGTCGAAACACTGGATATATTATTGTCATCACTATACATTTATCATTCTTACAGCACTGATAGCCGAGTGGTATGACCATTGGACTTCAAACCCCAGCACGCATGTCTTTTCGAATTCATATGCGTATTATAAATTAATTATCAGTTGCTGCAAACGGTGAAGGAAAACATCTTGAGGAAGCCGGCACACCTAAGAGATTCTTAAATGGTGTATAAAGCCCTGTCAGAGGCCTACAGGCGGTGTAAACTCAAACACCAGGTTGTTCATCAAACATACGATAAGAACAAGATCATTATATTCGATTTCTAATTTTTCTTTTGCGTTTAGCGTTTTGCCACTTATCTAGGGTCCCCGGACGATAAGATTAAATATGGTTTATACTGTAACAAATGTCTTTTATGATGCATGAATTCCTAGAATCTATGAAACTTAAGCATAAATAGAAAAAAACCTTAATCTAAATCCACTTTTATACCTATCCTGAAACCGATTTAAAACATTATTAAACACAACTGTTTTTAACGTTTATGTCAGTAAAGAAATTTTCTATTGCACAGAAACAACGAATAAATACTTTATAGGTTTGAGATTGTGCCAATATTGGTACAATTTTAATAGTTCTAAAACTTCTGTGAAACCGAGCCAATATTTTCCTAAAGCAATTCAGAGAGGAGACATGTCGGAACATAAATATGGAAGCCATCGCGGCGTGGATGCATCGATTGAGTACCTATTCACGATGACATTCATATACCTCATTTTCAAGTCTTTGAAGCATGTTGGATGTAATTGGTTTTCCATCTGGAACATGACAAGGCCACAGCCCCGCGTTCAGCTATTTATCTTTTCCGTGTACTGCGTCCACGTGCACAAATGAAATGTAATCCTAACATGTTCATGTAATTTCGACTACAGTGTTTTGCGGATTACGCAGGACGGTTTAATAGAATTAAATAATAATAATAATAAATCATTTATTTGTCTGAAACATGGTGGGTACACAAGATGTTATTTTAAGTTATATCCAGGACATGTTTCACCCTCATTACGGGCATGCAAAATTATACCTAAGTAGTTAATTTACAACAGTTATTTGTATCACAATTATTTGCAACACACAAATGCGCAGTTTGTATAACGTTCTAACGATGTGCGCAATCTATGTGAACTAGATGTCAAATGCCCAACAAGGCAAGTACTCCATTTTGGGATAGTTGGTGTTGCTTCAATATTGTTAAATACCTATCCTACTAATATTATAAATGTGAAAGTTTGTGAGAATGGATGTGTGGATGTTTGTTACTCTTTCACGCAAAAACGGCTGGACCGATTTGGTTGAAATTTGGTATGTAGGTAGCTGGCATCCTCCCGCGGCGGGTCAGTTTGGCCTGCCGGACGAGTTTCTGGACTCGTATCGGGCGCGTCCCCCGGGTGGCGGATAGGGGAACGCCGCGCAGATATGCGCGGTACCGGTTTCGACCGGCGCGGACCAAAACCAGGCGTTGGGACCGCTCCTCATTCATTGAGGACGCGGTCATAGTCGGTCGCTGGGGGGTTGGGGAAGTTCGCTCCTGGTACGTGTCTGTTTTCAGACATGACTGGGATGCGAACTAGCGACTGACTGTGTTGGGATCGCCTCTCTCGCGAGAAGCGATCATGGCGGCGGGTCTGGTCAGATGCCTTTTGTCTGGCCGGGCGGGACCTTTTGGTCACCGTCGTTGGTCCGCACTTTGTGGTTTTGCGAGGTGCGGAGAGCCGGTCGGCGTCTCGGACGTATTCCGAGCAGCGGCGACGGCGGAGTGCTTGTTTCCTCCTCTCCTTCTGGAGGGGGAGGCGGTTACGAGCGCGGGCGGCGGGTCCGGCTGTTCACGAGAGTGGGCAGTCGGGCATGGCAGTTGGCCACCGCCGGCCGAACCCGTAATCCTGTTCTTTTTGGGACAGGAATGGGGGTTCCTTGCCTTTATTGGCCGGGGGCTGCGTGAAGACAACACTATAAAATTACCCTAAGCTCGTGCTGGTGACGTCCGGCCGTGGGCTGAATGGCGGGGGTGAACCCCGTCCCGAGGATGTCCCAGGGGACCACACCCCTGGCACAAAAAAGGAAAAAACCAAAATGAAGGCACATGGATCCAACAAACTACCCCAGGGAGGTACCGACCGCTCCGCGGTTGGAGAATCCTCTGCGGGCCCTTCGGGGTCCGTCTGCCCCTCGTATTCTGGGGGGGGCAACCAGTGCCTCTCGTCTGCTCGCAAGAGCAGTTCGAGGAAGAGCCGGGAGGGCTCTAGACGCTCCGGGACCGACGTGGAGCCGACTTCGGAAGGCAGCGCGTCCGGTTTCAGGAGCCCGGATGACCTAGTGGTCGGGGCGGTAGGCAAAACCTACCGGAAACGGCCACGGTCTGGCTCGTCGTCGCCTGAAGGCGGCTCGAGGCCATCGTCCGGATCGCGCTCGGGGAGCGCGTCAAAGCGAGGCAGGGGCCGACCGCCAACCACCGGCAAATATGTCGGTGTGGCCAAGGCCCAGGCCGAGTTGAAGGCCGCGCAAGCTCGGCAGCGGGAGATAGACACGGAGGAGGAGATCCTCCGTGAGGCAGAAGCTGCCGAGCAGCGCAACCAAGCTCGCCAGAGGGCGATACAGGAGGTCGAATCCGACGACTTTGATTCGTTGGAGACGTACGGCGTCCACGTCAAGGACGCGGTCGACGACGCTTTGTCGTTGGTGACAAAGGTCGCCAAGAAGTCGCGGAACTTGAAGGGCGGGTATGTGCGGGTCCTCAACGAGGCCGTGCAGACCATCCGCGACAATGTGGGGTTCCTCAGCGGTCGTTTCGTCAACGACGAGATGATAGCGCTGAGGGACGAAAACGCCAACCTGAAGGCGCATGGCCGCGCCCTCAGTGGCGAACTGAAGAAGCTTCGCCGTGAAGTCCGCTCCATGGCGAAGCGGCAGGGTGCGGCTGAGGCCGCGGCTGCTGCGACGGCGCGTCCACCGTCCTTGGACGTTGAGGAATTGTCGCGCGCCATCATGGTCCAAGTCGGGACCATGGTGAACGCGCGGTTCGCCGCCCTGGACGACCGCTTGCTGCCTGAGCAGCGGACCCGTCCACCCCTCGCGGCGGACAGAAGAAGGGCGGACTCTCCGGCTCCGGTCGAGAGTCTGCCGGCGGCGACGGAGCAGGTGCAGATGGTGCCTGCCCCTACTGCTGCCCCACAGCTTGCTGCTGCTTCGGACCCTCCCAAGGGAAAGAAGCAGCAGCCCAAGAAGAAGAAGGTTGCGGAGCCTCCGCAGCCTTCGACTTCTTCAGCGGCGGCCGCCCCTGAGGCCACCACCTCTGCCAGCCCCGTCCTAACGGAGGAGGGCTGGACCACGGTGGCCAAGAAGAAGGGGAAGAAGAAGCCCGAACAGCCCAGCAACAAGGGCTCGGGCGCCCCTGCAAAGGGGCTGAAGAAAAAGGCGCCCAAGAAGGCGCCTAAGAAGAGGGCACCGAGGCTGCGCGTGCCGCGCTCGTCGGCTGTAGTAATTACGCTGCAGCCAGGCGCGGTTGAGCGCGGCCTCTCCTATGCGGCCGTCCTCACGACGGCCAAGGAGAAGGTGCCCCTGGCGGACCTCGGAATCACCGGCCTGCGATACAGGCAGGCGGTGACCGGGGCCCGCATCTTCGAGTTGCCGGGGGCGAAGAGCGGCGAGAAGGCCGACGCCCTCGCGGCTAAATTGAGAGAGGCACTGGGTGCCGAGGACGTCCGGGTCTCCAGGCCTATCAAGTGCGCAGAGATGCGCATTTCGGGCTTGGACGACTCCGCGACGTCCGAAAGTGTCGTCGCCGCAGTCGCCCGTACGGGTGGCTGCACGGCCGACGAGGTCAAGGCGGGGGAGGTACGTCACACCCCCTCCGGCCTTGGCAGCGTATGGGTGCGCTGCCCTGTGGCAGCCGCGCAAAAGGTGGCCCGAGGTAGGCTGCTGGTCGGATGGGTCTCGGCGCAGGTAAAACTGCTCGATGCCAGGCCCACCCGATGCTTCCGCTGCCTACTGAACGGGCACGTGCAGCACTTCTGCACGTCCGAGGAGGAACGCCGCACGCAGTGCTACCGCTGCGGCGAGGTCGGCCACCTGGCCAAGTCGTGCGCCAGGGATCCGCACTGCACAGTCTGTGCTGCTGCGGGTCGAAAGGCTGACCACCCGATCGGCACCAAGCCCTGTGGGGCTAGCGTGCCCCAAAAGGGTAAGGGGAAGACCGCAACCCTGCGGCCGACCCCTGCTCCAGCTGCCACTGGTGGGGAGGTGGTGCCCATGTCTGCCTGATGTGGCCCACCTCTCCCTCTGGTGACGCGCACCCATGCGCCAAAGGGTCAGTGAGGGGACGGAGCTTTCGTCCCTTCACTGAGCAGAGGCCCGCGGAGGCTGGGTTGGGAGACCCACCTCTGCATTGCACTGGCCTCTGCACCGAAGTCCTGTACCCCCCTACCTCTACATAGGGGGGAGCGAAGAATCCGCCCCACTTTACAGGGCGGATAGCGCTGGTGGGGTTGGCGGTAGAATGCTATAGCGATCCCGCCTCCCCGCCACTTATGCGCTGATGCAGGCAATATGTGAGGTTTTTAGTGGGTAGGCCCTCGTGGATCTTATTGGGTTCACGGGGGAGAGTCCCACATATCCCCGTCGCCTCCCAGCGGCGGGGAATGCGTAACGCATTTCCCTCACGTTAAAAAAAAAAAAAAAAAAAAAAAAAAAAAAAAAAAAAAAAAAAAAAAAAAAAAAAAAGGTAGCTGGCATCCTGGATTAACACATAGGCTACTTTTTATCCTGATAACTGTAGCGGGTAACACCGCGAGGCGCAGCTAGTATTGAGATATAGGTAAAAAATATATTGAACTATAAAAATATAAATAAAAAAATATTTGCTATCACCAAATCTTACACGTGTTTAAAGCAAATAAATTATTGTGATGTTGATTTTTCTATTTTGATTTTTGAATTAGATTTTTGATTTTGATGATTTTTGTCACTCAGATGTTTTAACAGTACCCATGTTTTAATTTCAATTATGGTTTATGTCCCAATGTAGAATTGTAGAGATTATTGCCACCCACCAGGGACAAATCCAGACTCAATGCTGCCACTGAAAATAACCGAATGGATAAACTCAGTAACAATTTGCCTGACCCAGGATTTAAACCCAGGACCTCAGCAGTCACGTTTAGCGACCACTCGACCAACAAAGCATTTATTAAATTTTGTTGAAGTTAAACTGGAATTCATGTATGAAAACTTTGAAATAATATCCATATTGTACACAATGGTATGCAGTCACAGAAAGCATTCTTATGAAATAACATTTGATTGTTACGAATTCACATGAATTCGCTATGTTGTGTTAATTAAACTATTGTTTGCGTCTGTTGTAATCACGGTAATATTATTAAGGCGAAAGTTTGTGTTTGTACGTTTGTCACCTCATCACGCTCAAACCGGACCGATTTTGCTAAAATTTGGTATGGAGGTAGCTGACACTCTGGAACACATAGGCTTTTTAAAAATGAAAAAATGTAGCTGGTTACACCGCAGACGCAGCTAGATAATTATATGATTCAGAACATAAAAGAAGACAGTAATTAAAGTCCGTTTAAATTTAATTGGTCCCATTAAATAAAAATACATATTAATTACATTTTACTGTTTCGTTAGCCTAGTGTTTGTTAGGCGCGACTGTTGAGCATGCGGTTCTTGGTTCGAACCCCGGGTCGGGCAAAGTGTTACTGCGATTTTTCCTTGTTCTTTTTCGGAGTCTGGATTTGTGCCCGGAATCGAACACAAGACTTCATAATCAGCAGTCGCGCTTAGCGATCAATAGACCAACGAAGCAGTGAAGACAGTCAACCTCAAGTAAATTTACTTCTTACCTAAACGCTTCATTTAATTCTGTGACCGCGTTCTCTGGTTCCACCGCGTGATAAATAAACTGTACGTACAGACAGCGTAACAAATTACACAAGCATCCTGCAAAACGCAACTCTATTAGTGTAGGAACTATTTGTCTTTCAGTTAAATAATAATATGCAGAGCGCTAAATATGCATAAAATCTCAAAATGCAAAATGTATTATGTCATACATTAAGGCTGGTGTCACAGCTGTCCGGGGGACACGTACGGGCCGTCCGGCGTTAGTACACAGAAGACCGATTCGGGTGGCGCCCGCAGTGTTCTGAAATGATGGTTCAGTACGGTCAGATACGGTCGCAAGGACGCGGGTAGCGTTGTGCGGGCTCTACCCGGACCGGGTTTAGAGCCGGACGCGCGTACGAACCAATCCGCGACGCTGTGAAACAATGTTCTAGCGCCTCACGTGTGTTTTCCGGACAGCTGTAAAACCAGCCTTAAGCTCTCCTGTATTGCCTGTATTTGAGGGGCTCCAAACCACGTCTCTACTCCGCATATCTATCGATCTGCAAGGTGAACAGTGCTCGCCGCGGTCAGTCTTTTGATGGGTGACCTCTCCGTACGTTGCGTTGGCTTACATCAAACCGTTGGTCCTGCGTCCTGGTTTCGATTCCAAGTACGAGCACAGACCTATGCATACAGACCTATACGATAAAGATGCCAGCCTGCAGCTGGTAACAGGCAGATGTGGAAAGAAAGTGGAAGGCCTTGCCCAGCAGTGAGTCACCTTAGGCTAATAATAATAACAGCCTATAATTGTGTCCCACTGCAGGGCAAAGGCTTCTTATCGTATAGAGAAGGATCACTAGCGTTAATCACCAATCACTGCGGGTTGGCGATTTCAGATAATGAAATCCTGCTTTTC
Source organism: Abrostola tripartita (assembly GCA_905340225.1). NCBI lineage: Eukaryota > Metazoa > Arthropoda > Insecta > Lepidoptera > Noctuidae > Abrostola > Abrostola tripartita. The sequence goes on along the minus strand of HG996508.1, from coordinate 3,031,737 downwards.
TTACGATGATTTTCGTCACCGTTAGTCAGTGATATCTTAGAATATCTATTTATTTATTAAACAAAATTTAGTACAGCGTTTAGCCACTTACACTAAATTACTTACTAATTACTTAGAAATAAATCTAGATGTATAAAACAAATAATATAAAATGAGAGAAAAAATTAATAATAATAATACAATTGTTAGTCCCGAACATGACTGCAAATATGCATTAATTAAATAGTGCCTATCACTCAGTCCTCTCACAAGATCGCAAACATTCTAACATTATCGTCTTCCATTCATCAGCAAACAGATCCAAACCTGGGTTGGCCTCCACGAGTGCGTTGAGCATCTTCAACATGCGCGGCATGGGGGAGGAGGATCGGGCTACTGTATGGCAGAATGGGACATTAAAAAGTTTATGTTTTCTAGAGCGATTGTAATTATTTGGGACATACCTACAATTGACACAGCTCCGCATGCAAGTCCTGCGCATCAGTAATACCATTGATAATTTTATAAGCCGTAGTAATTTGGTCTACTGCTCGCCTAACCTTCAATGAATTAAAATTTAAATATCCGAGAAGAAACTTAGTCGGATACATGTATGGATAATATCCAGAAACTCGCTTATAAAAGAAAGTATTTATGATATTGAATAAGTCACTTAGATACTTGTACGAGTCTCAACCTGCAACAACCACGGCCACCACGACGATTTATTTAAAGCTTTTTCATATGTAAAAGCCGTCTATTTTCACACTATAGTCTGTAGAATCTAATGCAATCCTGTTTGGCGCAGTGACTAAGCGATTGGACTACTACACTAAGGGTTGCAGGTTCGATTCCCGTATGGGGCAAACATTTGTGAGAACCGCAGATGTTTGTCCCGAGTCTGGGTGTTTGTGTATGATATATTTCATGTTTGTGAAACGCACCCACGTTACAGGAGAAATACATAGAGTGAGGTAACGTTTTTTAAAAACAAAAAATATATTTTAAGCGTTAAATAATTTAATAACGATAGCTACTAGAAATGAAAAAGGATTAAAGCTAATGCGTCTCATATTTCCATGACAAGTAACAAGGATATTTACAAACCATATAACGAATTACATTTGTTCTGAATCTAGGCGTTCGTGCATAATAAATGTGTTTATGTCTGAAAAGGCACTTCTTACAAAAGAATATCTTTTAGGGATGATTTTTCTGTAAAACTAACGGTTGATTTCTTTTTGTGTCTAACATAACATCACGCCTGTTTTCCCCGTATAGGTAGGCAGAGGTGTATACTCCCCCTATACAAGTGGCAAAATGCTTGACGAAGAAAATCGAATAGAATGAAACATAATTATATGGCTTTGACATAATATGTCATCGATAACATAGTCGAAACATTCAAGAATTACCTAAGAAAAAAATCTCGTGTATTCCCCTAAGGGTAGGCAGAGGTGGATATAAATAGTACACCCATATTTCGCCAGTTATGTTATAAGTCCCAATATAATAGAGGCAAGCCTATTACTATTAACCAGCAACAAATCCAGATTCCATGCTGCTACTGAGAATTACCTAATGGAAAAACTCAGTACATAGCACTTTGCCCGACCTAGAATTCGAACCCAGGACCTCAAGATCATCAGTCGTGACATTATACAGGCCCCTTACCATGATCTCTTAAAGCAGGACCGTTTACGTTGTGGAAGCGAGACGCCGCATTACACTACACGTAGCGGTGTCTCGCTTCCACGTCTTAAACCGTCCTGCTTTAAGAGTTCATGGTAAGGGACAAGTCAATAATTTTAATAACATAAACGTTTTTGACCACTAAAAAGTGTTTTATCTAGTAAATAAAATATATCTATTCTTTATCTAACATTTAAATAATATAATAAATCACTTAATTATACAGAATTTAAGTCACAACTAAGGTAATTAAGCAAGATTTAAGAGCCGGAACGCACAAGATAGGCGGTAATAACTTGAAATGAATATTTAACAGTTTAACATGGATGGCATTAAATTTAACGGCGAGGTTAAATTTATCGTTAAAAATATTTTGTGTAACAATTAAAGGGTTAACAGTTAGATTAAAAATAAACGGAAGTGTTACCGGAAAGGTTAAATGTGTTATTGTAACTATGATGGACTGTGACCGTTTTTGTTTTTTTTTTCATGTCTTTTTATTTCACTGCCAAGCAAAGTGTTTTTTTACATCGATGGAGAAAACGATCGTGAATAGTAACAGCGTTATTAACTAATAGATCACTGGTAACCAAGTATTTTTATTGCAAGGGCTAAAACAATTTATATACCTGAACTAAATTACCATAAAATAACATCAAACCTTTATTCCCCGAAGGGGTAGACAGAGGTGATTGTAAAGTATACCCACATTTCGCCGGTTACGTTATAGGACCGAATGAAATGAGGGGCCAGCTTATTACCATTAACCGGGCACATCTAGACTCCTCGCTGCTACTGAGAAATACCTAGGTAACAGTGTGGAGGAAGGGATGTGGAGTTCCTCCAACGAAAAGGAAGATCTTCCAACCAGGCGGTGGTATGCCTGGTGGGCCGCGGCGCCCCACTTCTCAACTCGGGGCGGCTGTATATATAGCTAGCGCGTGTGATTACTTCGCTAGCGCGATGCAGGAATGTCATCATGATTCGTTCTTCGACGGGTAGATGTCGCTACACCACTCCCCTCCAAGACTGGAAGTCGATGAGTGTTGCCGATGCCAGTAGTATGTTCCAGTGAGTCGGAACGAGTGCTGCGTATCCCAGTGAGTCGGGATAAGTGTAGGATGTCCCAGTGAGTCGGGATGCGTGTGGGCGACTGCGTTGTACCGGTGAGGTTGATGCGCTTCTTACAAGGACCGGCGGTGCTGCAGTGTAGTTCCCAAGTTGCGTGCCAGAGGGTAGGCCAGTCTGCGGCGATCGCTGCAGGGTGTGGTTTACCCATGAAGGCTGAGGATGCTGGCTGGCTGCTGCTGCTGCTGTCACGTCGGGGTCACCAATGTGGAGGAAGGGATGTGGAGTTCCTCCAACGAAAAGGAAGATCTTCCAACCAGGCGGTGGTATGCCTGGTGGGCCGCGGCGCCCCACTTCTCAACTCGGGGCGGCTGTATATATAGCTAGCGCGTGTGATTACTTCGCTAGCGCGATGCAGGAATGTCATCATGATTCGTTCTTCGACGGGTAGATGTCGCTACAACAGAAAAACCTATTAACACTTTGCCTGACCTGGGATTCGAACCCAGGAATCATGCTCAGCAGTCGCGGTTATCGACCACAAAACGAACGAGGCAGGCAACCTAAATTATCGAACAAATAAATCACAAACATAATAACACACCACAAAATACGAAGAAATCTTAACAGTTAAAACAAACAATTAATATTTATACTGAAAACGGCACACAACAAGAATCACTATCTCAATTATAAATCAAGTCAAAAGTTATTAAATGTACGCTACGGGTAGGCAATAAATATGACACCATTTGTCAGACAAATGAATTGTGACGGTTCTGCATAATTAATTTATTCTACTTCCCACCACTTTACGAATGCATGTTGTGTCTAAAGAAGAACCCCTGAAGTTTGAATCTACAGTTGTTCAGTATTGTTTTCTAGATCTATGTTACGTTAGATAAAAGTATTACTACCGGGGGTTCCCACAATTTTGAATTTGTTTTGACTTTCATGTGTGGATTTACTATTAATATTAATAAATGTTCAAAAAAAACTTTAAATTAAATTAAAAAAAACAAATATTTTTCGATAAATGTTGATTTAGACTTGATTTGATTATGCTGAATTTATGTTTTTGACATGTAACAATGGCCTGCAGTCTGTAACAATATCACTGTTATTAACTGTCTTGGTACTCTGTCTATACTGGTTGGCCAATGCCGTGTGATATCCGGCCTAGAATTGACCGCCCCTTTCCTCCCGTGGGTGTCGCAAGAGGCGACTAATGGAAAATCCAGAAGATGGGCAGCAGCGTCTTCAGTAGCTTGACCACCAATACTGCGATCCCCAAGCCGCTTGCCAAGCGTGGGGATTATGGTAACCCCAAAGGGGAAGGCCATTGGTCAACAGTGGACGTCTTCCGACTGATGATGATGATGATGATGATCAACTGTCTTGGTATTTGAAATGAACAACTGCTCATCATCAACAGCCCCATATCACCTACTGCCGGGTTTTGGTCCTTGTTTGTTTGTGGCACTCTCCATGGCTCTGTGCCAGTCTCATCTAGGTTCAACCCGCAATATGATGACGACGAATGACGACCTGATTGGCGCAGTGGCTAAGCGATTGGACTGCTGCGCTAAAGGTTGGGGCTTCGATTCCCGCATGGGGCAAAAATTTGTGCGAACCGCTGATGTTCGTCCTGAGTCTGGGTGTTTAGGTATGTGATATTTTATGTTTGTGAAACGCATCCACTACACAAGGTAAATTGCTAGAGTGGGGCGACGTTTTAAAAAAATGTTTGCTACTTCTTCCAATATTAAGCACATCAATAAAAACTAAAAAATAAACTCTTCAGAAAATTGTTCATATACACACAAGTTCCTTTGATCCTTGTAACACAATTAACTAGTCATGGTGAACAAAACAACGTACCGAAACAAGCAATTATATTAAAGAGAATTTGTTACCGAACCCTAAAACACATACCGACCATTCGTGAGTCGACACAATAAAGTCGACCGAAACTCATAGACATCATATTAACAATGCTATGTAAGAGACTATGTTAGGAATGAATTGGATCGTATGCTTTTGATTATCTGTATCGAGGACATCAAACGTTAATGATAAAACATCAGTAGGTACCCTACGCTACGTTGACTTACTTCAACGTTTGGTATTCTCATGATTATATATGTCAAATCAAAATGTGATTCTCAACTTATTGATCCTGAATAGGGGTTTAAATATTCATTTGCCCCACGGAGTTATATGCATAATACAATCACACTAATATTATAAATGCAAAACTTTCTGAGTGTGTGAGTGTTAGTATGTTTGTTACTCCTTCATGCTCAAACGGTTCGACCAATGTTGATAAAATTTGGTATGCAGGTAGCTGACACCTTGGATCAACACATAGGCTACTTAATTCTGAAAAAATGTAGCGGATAACACCGCGGGGCGCAGCTAGTTTTGATTAAATCTTAATGTCGTAAATGTCAAAAATTACTGCTACTTGCTTCGGAAACTGACACTGGGGTCGTAGGTTTTTTTTTTCTCTGAAGGTGCAGTTTTAGACCTCGATATAGACGAAAATCAAGGCCAATGGCAGAGACAGTCTTCTTCTTCTTATCGTATGGTTGATGAAAAACCTGGTCAGAGTTTAAACCACCTGTAGGCCTCTGATATGGCTTTACACACACAAAATTATGCAAAAACCGGTGAAAAAAATATGTGAAAACCGTTCTACATATTTTTCCATTTCTTAGTTACCTACTTGCAATGCCAGGAGTAAATCGGTCCAATCTCAGAATGGGACCCAAAGGTACAGCATACAAAAGTATTATAGATAGCCAATTGAATAATTCATGTTCACGGAGGAATATCACGGAAATATAACGGGTTATTTTTGTACTGCAACGGAAGAACATTTCGATGGAAATGCGTAACCCGGTCAAATTTACATGCAAATAGAGTTACATACATATCTATACATACATTACAAAAAAGTATTGTTTTTATAGTTCGACGCTAATAAAAAAGTTATTGGCTGGATTTAATGGTTTTAATTATTCATCTACAATCTCACGGTTTACACACTGCTGGGATTTTTTTTCATTTTTATTCCAGTCTGGACACTTCTTCAATGCTGTTATGCTACGATTTTAATAGTGGACGGGAATTTAAACCTAAAAATAAAACGGTTTTTTTTTAACGACTAAAATCTGATTAACTTTGACTGTCTCGTGCTACGTTGCTAAGCGTGACTACTGAGCAAGAGGTCCTGGGTTCGAATTCCGAGTTGGGCAAAGTGTTATTGGGCTTTTCCAGGTAATTCTCAGTAGCAGCATGGAGTTTGATATTGTGCCCGGTTGGTGTCAATAGGCTCGCCCCTATTTCATTTAGACCAATAAACATGACTGGCAAAATGTAGGTATACTATGCTTATACTTTCGGGAAATACAGGCGTTATGTTATGTTGTCCTGGTAGAGAATAATGTGAAGGACCCTATTGCACAGGTCATGCCGCCGGTCAGCCCCTGTGGCTTCAGACCTTATAATTATATTTATTGATAGGTTTTTGTTGTTAAATAAATGTTAGTGGTTGTTATTTTTGGTGGTTTCTTTTTAAATATTTTTTTATTGTTAATAGTGCAGTGAAAAAGAAAAGAATCATCTACCATGTTGACGAGGAAAAAAATGGTTTTTATTTCCTTATTGAAAGCTCGCTTTGCAAGATTGTTCTGATTTTAATGACCCTAAAGAGAAATGTACGCGGGTGTTTATTATAAAAAAAACATTGACAGGGAAATTTCTTTAGTGAAAATAAATTAAAAGAAATTGTTCTTGTTAATTCGTCATTCACTGGAGCTGAAATTTATTTAGTAGGGACCTGACTTAAGTGGCAATTGGATGGATTATTGGAAAGCCAACACCAAGGGCACGAAAAATGTTAATGTTAGTTAAATACAGCAAAAATAGGAAGTAAATTACTGAACTATACATCGGGTAAATTTTTTAAAGTATGTTTTTGAACGTAGATCATTCATTTGAGGCAAATCTAATCACATCATCATCACATCAGCCTATTACAGTCCACTGCAATAGGCTGATGTGATACATCAGGACGTAGGCCTCCCCCGGGGTACGCCACAAAGCCCGCTCTCCCGTTTTCGCCATCCAGTCACTACCAGCTACCCTCTTCAATCATCGGTCTATCTGGCTGGATAGATCAGCGTCCAGCCACACGAAAACACTAGGACACTGGTCCCAGACGAATTCAAAACCTAATAAATTAATTTTTAAGCGTTTTCCAGTATAATGCCCACAATTACTTTCAACCCACCCATTTATTAATACGCCATTTCCATTTGAAAGCCCCGAAAGTATCCTAATTTAGTTAAACCAATTCTGCGTAAACGGTTTATACCCGAAAGATTACAACACTAGTATAGGCAACTATCAAAAACCGCAAACGAGGCCATTTCTATAATTAAATCCGCAACCCAATGATCTGCTTTTAATAACATCTGACAACATAATAAAAATTAACAGAAAGTCGACTTCACACAATATTCATGTTTACTACCAAGTACTTAAACCTTACGATAGATCTAAATATAAACAATAATACTTACAGGTTTTTGTAAAATCAATACATGTTTGATAGTTTTCACAATTTTCGGTGGCACCAATCTTTACAAATATCGCCCAGACTTTATAATATGTGCTTATATAAAATATATCACCGATGTTTATTCGGTTTTTCGATACCTCAGGGTTCATATAATGTAATCCTTAGGCCCAACAGTTAACTCAACCATTTACTTCGTCCCGTAACTACATGAAATTAAAAATGTCAGGACAATGAAAAGCCCATTACGTATTCTGGAGTTTTCCATTGTTTAGGAAATCTCCCAAATTCTTTTATAGCTAATTTGTTTTGTTTATAAAAATTAATATTGTTTTAATTATTTATTCAAAATAATTTACAGGAAATCTATTAATAAATAAATTTAAATATTCAATAAGACCAATATCTTAACACCAAAATATAAACTAGCCTTCTGTACAATTATTTTTATGTTATGATTTAACGGTACCACGCCCATGCCATTTTCGTCACGCAATCCCTTAAATTATTGCCGGCTAAGCATTTTGTTAATCGTTAAATATTGTTATTGAATTATTATTGTGAGGGCAGATGGCGTTTTATCGAAAATATGTTTTTGGATCATCGTCGTTTGTATTTTTTTAGATAGAGGTTATACCACGTATAAATATTCTAGACAAGTGGCAAAATACTTGACAAATAGAAATCAAATAAAACGAAAAATAGAAAGATTTGGTTTCTCGTCTAGTAAAAATGTTGACCCAAGTCGGTTATGAAATGGTTTTCATTCATTATCGTTATTACGTCCGCACATTAAAATATGATTTGTCAATTTGTGAAAATTATGTACAGTGTTGATTTGCACCTCGGGCTAATTAGTCGTTAGTACAAGTTAACGCTAAAACCGGTTTGCTATAAAGACTCGGTCGATCTTACCTGGCCGCTCGCCGCCGCGCCGCGCCGGGCCGGCTGGCCTTTTTTCTTATAATATGAGTGATATACACAATCACGAATTATTGAGAGAATATTATGCGGATCGTAACCAAGCGGACTCGGAGGAATTAAGAAATGCGGATCTTGAGGTTTTTACACAAGCAGAGAAGGACAATATGGAAGCTGAGGAGGAATTACAAAGGAAGAGGGCTAGAGAGGATGACTCGTCTGGTAGCTGGACTACAATAAACAGAAGCGAAAAGAGAAGAAGACAAATACCATTGGAGGAGATCAGCTGTAACAATATAGAAGACAAAGTTGAGATATGTGTGTTTAATAACGAAAAATTCCCAAAGCAATTTGCTTTAGCGAAATTATTTAAAATAAATAAGATAACCGGTATACAACGCGTTAAATACATAAATCCGTATAAATTAATGATTACTTTTGAGAGCGAAGCAGATGCGGATAAAATGATTAATTGCAGAACGTTCAATGAAATGGGTTGGCGTTCACAAAAATCTTGGGAAGTAGGCGTGTCATACGGTATTATTAAGGACATAGAAGTGGACATCTCAATGGAGGAATTTATTAATAATGTATCGAGCGAAACAGAAATTTTGTCAGTGATTCGTCTTAACCGGAGATGCAGAGAACACGAAAATATAGGTGATAACCAGAGCCAATGGATTGCAAGCGAGTCTATACGCATTTGCTTTAAAGGTTCGTCATCACCCTCTCATATTAAAATATATGGCATGAAAACTAAGGTTGAGAAATACACCTTTCCAGTTACACAATGCATAAAATGTTGGAGATTTGGCCACATAGCCAAAAAGTGTACCTCAAGTTCTGTATGCCCTAGATGTAGCGGTAACCATGAGTTATGTGACAATACTTCGTTTAAATGTGTAAATTGCAAGGGTAATCACTTAGCACTTGATAAACTTTGTCCAACCTACCTGAAAGAAAAAAAGGTACGCGAGTTGATGTACGACTTTAATTGTACATACCGCAAAGCCTTGCTATTATATGTCCCACCATCTCCACGTGACATTCCCACCGTCCAGTCTCAATTATTTATTAATCAACCTGAGGAAGAAATTATGACACAATGCCCCAACCCAGTAGATTTTGACAAGAACCATCTAACCTATGCAGATAAAGTTAAAGCAGGCCCCTCATCTGCTGGGCAAAAACAAGTTATGCATCCTATTCGTGGAAAAAAACAGAAGCCGTCAACACAAAAAAAACGCCGGGAGGCTCGTCCGTCCACAGATAAGGAGCAACGTGACTCGGACACGTCATCTGTTTACACGCATTCGGAACCGGCATCGCAACCTGAGACATTACATAACTCAAGCATTCAAAACAAACAAGCTACATCATTTTCTAAATTATTAACTAAGATAAAAGATACCGTTTTAATGAGTGGTTCGGTTATAGATAAAATACACAATGTGATTAGGATTTTTCTAGATTGGTTGGTTTTAGTGGTTTTCAACAAATTAACAGATAACTCGATTTTAAGTAATGTCATCAATGGATTCACACAATAGTTTACTTGAATTTAATATTGTACAATGGAATGCGCAGAGTCTTAGGCCTAAGGGTATTCTTTTAGAACAATTATTATTTAAAGATAAGATTCATATTGCCGTGGTAAGTGAAACATGGTTCGAACCTGATAGCTATTTTAATTGTAAGGGCTATAATGTTAACAGACTGGACCGGGTGGACGGCTATGGGGGGGTCGCTATTATTGTACACAACTCGATTAAAGCTCAAACTTTTAACTGTCAAAATTATAACTCTGGTATTGAACTTTTGTACCTAAAATTATTTAACTGTCAACAGCTTAACAATATCATTGCCATATACTGTCCTTCAACAGTTAACACTTTACAGAGAGATTGGGATAATGTGTTCTCTATAGCAAACAACAAAACTTTAATCCTAGGCGATTTCAATGGTCATCATTCCAACTGGTCGTATAAAACCGACCCTCGGGGAGCATTAATTTTCGATTCTATGCTAAGTTATGACTTTATATCACTAAATGATGGTAGCCCTACTCGCATCAAATTAGTCAATAATGCATTTCAAGAGTCTTCTCCTGACATCTCTTTTATTTCTTCTGATTTGGCATTAAATTTTAGTTGGAAGGTTACAAATGAATCTCTGGGCAGCGATCACTTAATTGTTAAGTTAAGCACCAGCTTCAGCGTAGTTAAACAAACAATACGTAAACGAAACTTTAAAAAAGCTAACTGGGAAAAGTATGCTGATGCCATAGTAACCTCTTTGCAAAATTCTACAGCCCCGGATGACCTTCAGTTGTGTTATGATTATTTTGAAGACATTTTACAAAAATCAGCTGAATCCCACATTCCACGTATAGTTATTCCACAACATATAACAAGCAAATTTAGACCTAAGCCCTATTGGAATGCTGACCTATCCAAGTCTGTAGCAACTCGTCGGTTAGCGTTAGCAAATTTTAGGCGCAACCCTTCACCTCAAAATTATACTTTATGGCAGGAGAAGATTCGAGAATCACAAAGGGATATTCGTAAGTCAAAAAGCGTATCATGGAGGAACTTTTGTTCAAGTATTGATGTGACAACCTCTCCTAGCGATATGTGGCGCAATATGAGATGGGTTAAAGGGTCCAGATCTTATAACCAATACATTGATTCAAGTTCAGTAGAAAACCTTTTATACGACTTAACGCCTGACTATGTCACTCCCTCCGAACCTTACTTTCAATCACGCAATACTGAGCTAGAATCAAAGATTTCACTACATGAGTTAAATAATTCCATTAAGTCAAAAGATACAGCTCCTGGCTGTGACGAAATTTCCTTTTCTATGGTCAAAAATCTTCCTCTTGCGGGCAAATTACTTCTTCTTTCCTTGTACAATGATTTCTACGATACTGGTTTTGTTCCAGCACAATGGCGTAATATTCAAATCGTACCTATTCCGAAACATAGTCGTGAGTTAGGACAGCCATCTTCTCTTCGGCCTATTGCACTAATATCATGTTTATGCAAAATTTTTCATTCGGTTTTAAACAAAAGATTGGAATGGTACCTCGAAAGTAAATGCATTTTTTCGGATAAAACTGTTGGGTTTCGCAAATCTAAGTCATGCTTTGATAGCCTTAATAATCTGACAGCAAGGATTCAGCTCGGATTTGCTTCCAATCTTATTACAATGGGTTGTTTCATTGATATAAATAACGCCTATAATAACGTAGATATCAGCAGACTGGTGCACATTCTTGATGAATTAAAAGTGGGGCGAAAGGTGTGCAAATACTTATATAGATTTTTAAAAGAAAGAGTACTTAAAATTGCTATTAACAATGAAGAATTTAGGAGATCTACCGGACGTGGTCTAGCCCAAGGAGACCCATTATCTCCCCTTTTATTTAACGTGGCTACCTACAATATCTGCCATTCTATTAAGGATGTAGATATATTACAGTACGCAGACGATGTCGTTTTATTTAAAACGGGTATGAATGTAAACGCTGTCCTCCCGGATCTCCAGTCCGCTTTAAATTTGTTTAATTCTATGGTCTCCAGCTTAGGTTTAGATATTTCTACTATTAAGACTAAGGTTTGTGTTTTTAAAAAAGGTATGTTTAAAGATCCTGTTCAATTAAAAATAAATAGTTATAATCTCCCTGTTGTTAACAATATAAAGTACCTCGGGATGTGGTTGGATCAGTCTTTAAGATGGGGGAAACACATTAACGAAACGGTTCAAAAAGTTCTTAAATACATCAATATTTTAAAAGTGTTGGCGGGTCGTGGTTGGGGTGTTCATCCTAAACACCTTCGGCGACTATATATCTCCATAATTCGCAGTAGATTAGACTATGGTAGCTTTTTGTATGATTGTAGTTATAAATGTCACTTATTTAAATTAGATAGAGTACAAAACCAAGCGCTTCGAATAATTGGAGGCTTTATTAGAAGTACTCCTATACATGTAATGGAGAGTGAGTTGAATATACCTCCATTACATGTTCGTAGGAGATACCTAGGTGGCAAATATATTTTAAAATGTATGTCCTTTAGAGGGAATACTGCAAGTAGTCTAACTGAATCCCTATCTAATTCTATTAACAATAATTCAGCATTTTGGAGAGTTAGGAAACACCCACTATTAGTCTCAATTTATAATTCTTTTAAATCTTCGTCTATACATGCGGTCAAAATCAACGAAATGTTTTCACTAGACACTTGGGTCACTAACATAAATGTTCATAATATCATCCGTCATAGCATCCCCCTTATTACACAACCTAAACACCATTATAATAGTAATCAGTTAAAACAAACTTGTATTCGCTTTGTGACTGAGAACTATGATAATTATCATAAGATCTACACTGATGGCTCTAAAACTACCGTCGGTAGTGGTGCGGCTGTGTGGGATCCACAGTTAAATACAAGTGTAAAGCTTAATATAGACTCCGATATATCTATTATGCATGTCGAGTTAATTGCAATAGCCGAGGCCCTCTCTTATATAAACTCTATAAATTACAATAAATTTGTCATTCTAACAGACTCCAAGAGTTCGCTGCAACACTTGGCTCGGTGCACCTCGCTCGTGCGAGGAGTTCCGATAGCCTACTCTATTTTGGAATCTATACTTAAGTTAGAAGCTAAGTCGATGTTAGTTATTCTTCAATGGATACCGTCTCATGTACAAATCCAAGATAACGAAATCGCTGATATTTTAGCCAACCAAGCAGTTTCAGATGGCATGCCAGTAAATGTTTCCCCATTATATACCGATTACATTAGAATCCTTAAGGGCAAGTGTACTGATGTATGGAGTGAACATTTTAACCAGAGATCAGTTGAAAAGGGTATATGGTATAAGACGATACAACCACAACTCCCGAGGAACATTTGGATTGACCAAAATATGTTACCTCGAAGTACTTTAGTTATGGCTTTAAGACTCCGTTCCGGTCATGTTGTGTCGAATAAGTTTGGGTTTCTTATGAAAAAGCTTGCTTCCCCTAACTGTGAAGAGTGCGGAGTAATTGAGGATGTCCAGCATATCTTGATGGAATGTGGTCGGAACGAGGCCTTAAGAGTCAGCTTGCTTGGAACAAACAATTATGATGTTGGTATGTGCAATGCAATTCTAGCTTGTCCCTTATCGGAACAAGCTAAAGTTTTATATAAAATAGCATCCATAGTGTTAAAATAAGTTATTAGTAGGTTTTATGTATATTATTTAAGTTGTCTTTATAGGGCGACGTTATCGCTCAGCGATAAAGCCCTTTAAATAAAGAAAAAAAAAAAAAAAAAAAAAATTATGTAATCTGCGGTTGGAAGCGGAAGGCCGAAGATCGGGCTCAGTGGCGTGCCATAGGAGAGGCCTATCTCCAGCAGTGGACTAAGATAGACTGATGATGATGATGTAATCTAGCAATTTGTTCATAACTATTTTAATTTAAACATGAACGTAGTAAAACGTGTTTTAACTACACAGGTTATGTCAGTGTGCCAAAATAATCGGAGATATTTTTATCTCGTCAACTCTCACAGTTATAGTTAAGGAAGATATTACTGCTTTTATAGATAGGGTTGCGCAACATAGTAAACTAGGCCGTCACTTTTAAACTAATAGTCACTGTAAACAATAACACGAAGTAACTAGATTTTATTCTCAGAATGGCGCTTTTAAAGTCATTGTAAGCACTGTTGGACGGACACTTTCATGCATTTTAAATTCTATACAAACTAAAAGGTGTCGAAGTTACCAAGTTTCTCACCTACTTTGCTTCTCTTTAAAGTGGACAATATTTACTGAAAACAAGGTTGTATATAAAATAGCTTGATGTTGGTAAATAGAGACTAGATTAACCTTGAAGTTTGGGCTTTAAAAATGAAAAAATAGTTCAAGTGTTAGTTTTTTTCTGAGTGTTTGTTATATGGTGATCTAAAACATAATAAATTATAGTCTACTTAATTGTCAAAATAGTCTTCGAAAGATATAAATTCAACTACCTACAAATAATAATGGAGGTAAGTAAATTCTTAGTGAATTAAATTTACGAAATCAAATCTCATGTTTCTTGACATTTTAGATGCAAAAAATACCAGAAAATAATTAAACAGGTTGATCAGAGGGCTGGTTTGTTTTTAGGTCAAAGAATCAGTATTGCCATTCAACGTGGCAATGCTGCCAGTCTTCTGGGCACGTTTCCTTTTGACAACGATGAGGAAGAATACTTCGATGCTTTTTAATTTTAATTTTATATTTAAGTCGTAAATAGGTTTTAAAGGAGGTAGAATTTAAATGTGTATATGTATATAATTATTTCTCTTATAATAAATTTTACTTTATTAAACAGGTTTTAATTAAATTAAAAGTATTTCCATTTGGATTTCTTCCAATTACTTCGTCGCGGAAACCGAAGATTTCAAAGGACCCTTTAGATAATGTTTTCTATTAGCTTTGTAAGTCCTACTTCTTTTAAAACTCCTTAGAGGATAAAAATCAAATTGGATTAATACAATTGAAGTCTTAAATAAAATAGTCTCTGACTGAGATCAAAGCCATATCACAGGCCTACAGGCGGTTTAGACTCTGACAAAAGACATCGACCATACAATAAGAAGAAGGCTGAAATCTATACAGCCCAGTCAGACTTGTCTAAGTCTCAATCTTTGAACATAACATTAAGCCTGTATTCCGTAAATGTTTGTCCCGAGTCTGGGTGTTTGTGTGTGTGGTATTTCATGTTTGTGAAACGCACCCACGATACAGGAGACATACCTAGTGCGACGTCAAATGAATAGTTTGAGTTAACTGTAAGTCCTCTTTATAGACCTAAGCCATTGTTTCGTATATTAGCCTCAACTTTGCCTTATTAGATGCACTGATTGGCACCAGCGTTTGTCACAGATTACATAGTTGAATTTGTATTGCTATTTGAATTCTATTCGCCTAGCGTTTTGCCACTTATCTAGGGCCGATGGACTTAGCATTTCCCGAGTCGAATCTCAGATGAACACAAAGATTATAAGGAATCGACTACCGAATTGGAATTCTCGAATGAAAACTCGTAAGATAAGTCTGAGTTAATTGTAAGTCATCTTTATATACGTATCTCAGCCATTGTACTTAACGTAGCGTTTATTGGATGCACCGGGTGGCTCAAGCGTTTAGTAGTGCCTTAATAAAATGTTAATATACGACTGACGACTCGTTTTCTACTATTGCTCCGTCGCCGTCGGCAGTAACTGAGAGAACAATCTAGATTATTCTAGAAGTTTTACAGCTGCGTTGCTTTGAATTTAGTGATCGAATGTTAAGTTAATGTTATCCGACTCACTTTTTTCACAGACTATATTTTATTTCGTTAGTAATATTACTATAATATGATTTTTTCTATAAAAAAAATGAACAAGAGCTCTAGACTGGTGGCAAACGCTTGACAAATAGAAATCAAATATCTCGATAAGACAGTGTATGATGATGGGGATGATCTAACGTTTCGATCAATATTTTTCATTATAATTTTAGATTTCAATTTGTGAAGGGTTTTGGCCACTATTCTTGGGTACCAGGTCAAGATAAAAGACTACTCAGATAAGCATTTAAAATATTAGTATGGATGGAGAAAGCATCTCGAAAGCTCGCTGCTAAATCCTCTAACTTAGATGATTGCTATTACATAAAAAACTAGCTTCTTCTTCTTCTTCTTATCGTATGGTTGATGAACAAAAAAAACTAGCAATAAAATAAATCGTACTAACTGGACTGTGGATACAGAAAAAGAATCTCTGAAGCTTTCTGCTAGCACCACTTCGCTTAGCTTATTACTATTACATAAAAACTAGCAATCAAATCGTACAAAGTACAGACTGTACTAACAAAAATAACCTGATTAAAATATAATATGGATATGAAACTACATGAAAGCGAACTTTATTCTAGTTAGCTAATTTCCCCCCAGGGAGCATCTATACAATTCTGCTGAATCCAGTACAATTCTCCACAGGGGTGCTTGTGTAATTTCAATATAATTGAATTCACTGCTCTCATATTTATGATTCACTGTTGGCCGACTGTTTTTTCATTGCGTAAATAGTTTTGACAAACAGACTTATTGCAGATTGTAATCTAATTATTTACTATATATCCGCCGCGTAACCAGCTCATGAATAAGGGCTCCGTTCGAGTTCGAAACTAATCGGGCATTCCCGAATACACACGTGAGTATAACCGGGATATATAGTAAATAATATGGATAACACTCACGGAAGTTATTATAGTAAAAAAGATTGTAATCTTATTTTTATTGCTGTGAACATAGTTCAGGCCAATGATATTTAAAAAAAGTACAGATATGTTACTAGCGCGCTCATTTTAAAGACTCGAAAAGGGGACAATGTAGTCTTGGGTAGTACGATTGTTTTCCGATTTGACATAAGACTAGTGCAGTTCGGACTCAGAGTTCGGAACACTTTTCTCGTTCATTTGTTAGCATATCACGTATCTATACTTTTTGATCATTGGTTCAGGCATTTTTTTAGACTTTATCCTTCGCAGTTTCTGTCCAAGTTGTGACGATTGTTTTTTCGCTTTCGTTATGTGATAAATAGGAATTTGTATCATTCCTATGTTGTTAGGGAGTAGGCAGAAGGCACTTGAAGGCCTAAACACTATATAAATACTAAACACTGTAATTGTTACACGTAGCTCCACTAGATCAAAAAAGCCTTTGAAATAGAATAATTACTTTTAGAAACAAATAACGTAAAGTGCTTTATTTTTGTATGGAACCATTTTGTTTCGTTAGCAATTAAAAAATAATATGTATTGTCATATAATATACACACGTTTGTTTGTTTTCTATTCTGGTTAATTGTCTGTCAATAATTTAGTGTAAATATAGAATCCATTGTTTTAATGGTCATCAAGAAATGGATTACACCATAAAATCCATAATTTATGGAATGGCGATCAATGTATGGAATAAAAATAGAATATAAATTATTTGGATTCAATTTTATACAATCTTCCTCTTAAACTGTACTTGCTAAAGGGGTCCAAAGATGTGCTTGGCCATAAAACCTTTATATATACATAGCTAAGTCGTCTGCCTGAACACTAGAGCTCTTTGTATTCCCTCACAATCATAGTCCGATGGGACGATAGACCTGACCGACACGACCGGAGATAAGGCGCAGCGACATCAGCCTAACCAGCTGGCCAAGGCACGGACGCCTCTAGCACCTCAGCAAACACAGCTTAACCTCGCAGACTAGCTATATAGCTACAAATCCTTACACTAAAACCTAGCGGTGCTAGTAGAGAGCCTCCACGAGTGACGTTACGTAAGTACGTCCGGCGCACCCTGGACGGTCAACCTCGCTACCATCCTTGTTGACTGCCCAATCTCTACACCACGGCATGACTTATTCCTTGTGGCTATCGGCTCATGCCGATACGAAAGAAATAAAACTAAAATAGGGTTGTCACATCAATCTCCTTAATGTTTGATCAGATTAACGTTTTGTGATCGTTTAAAGTTCAACAAACTTTAGATGGCTTTAGCTGTAAATTCTATTATTATTGCTGAAGATTCTAAACCGATTGCTCTTATTACCATTGTCTGGGATGAGAATAGATAGTTAGAATGTAATTCTTGAAGTAACTACTGTGTACTTAGCTGAACATTGAAGTAATTAATACAAAGCTATACTGTATCTATCGACGGCCTGATTGGCGCAGTGACTATGTGATTGGACTGCTGCGCTAAAGGTTGCAGGTTCGATCCCCGCGACCTCTAGCGCAGCAGTCCAATCCCACGGGACAAAAAATTGCGTGATGTGCAGATACGCAGATGTCTGTACTGAGTCTAAGTGTTTGTGTATGTGACATTTCATGTTTGTGAAAAGCATCCACGGGACAGGAGAAGTTCCTAGAGTAGAGCGACATTTAATTTTTTTTAAGTTATTGGCGGTTGTTTAAATCATTGCCCATTACGGCGGTATTTTTTAAATATTTATACTTATTTATCATAACCCATCCAAAGACTGACCGCAATAAGTGCAGCTTAACCTAGTAGATAAGCATCAAAATATATATATCTAGGCATGAGCCTGTTCGTATTAAAAATTCAATCTCTCACACAACCTAAGAAATAAGCACAAATCTTTTAGACAGATCATAGAACCCGTTTACCTGCTTATTAAAGCAACATCTTCGCAGTAAACAGCTATCATTATCTTTGCTAATCCACGTCATATTTGCATAGGAATTAACTTAGTTAACGCTATAGTATCAGTTTATACCGAGCTAATTGTATGATGACGTCACGCGCAAACATTCCGCGCCAATTATGTTGGCTGTAGAGATTTGATGTTAGTCTAGTTATTATCTTGTTTTGTTACTTGATTTTATAGTCTGTGGTGCTTGTGGGATAAAATACAAATAATAGTACACCACTTTTCGCTAGTTATTTTGTAGGTATAAGTACCAAATCGCGGTTGGAAGCGGAAGGCCGAAGATCGAGCTCAGTGGCGTGCCATAGGAGAGGCCTATGTCCAGCAGTGGACTGAGATAGACTGATGATGATGATGATGAAGTCCCAATGTTATAGGGGACGAGCCTACTGCCATCAACTGGGCACTAATCTAGACTCCGCGCACTGAGAATTACTTAATGGAAAAACCTAGTAAATTTTGACCGAGCTGGAAATCGAATCCAGGACCTCATACTCAGCAGACGCGCTTAGCAACAACTAGACCAACGAGGCAGTTTTATGATATACCTAATATAATTCATAACCCCATTTTTCGATACGGTATGCAAATTTTTTTTTGCTGGGCTTTAACTGATATTTTACCCATCTTGACTTAAGAACCAACCCTTTCAGATGTAATGTTGTACTTTAAATAAATAAAGAATAACCACCACTTTAAATGCGTCAACTGAAATCACTGTAAACAATTTTTACATAGATTTATGTGATGAAATATCAAAGCCATCTCTTTGACGTGAGGGATGACTAAGAAAGATTTTTAAAGTGTTTGTGTCAATGCGAGTTAAGATGATACATGGATAAGCAAATTGTGTTGACGTTCGTAAAATAATAGATCGAACGGTTGTAGGTATGTTTTTTATATTCTTATTTGTTCGGTAAAATTGCTTTTTAAGCATTTTGATGAAAAGTTCCAGATTATTTTTATTAAGTGCTTAAAGTATAGATCAGTCTTTGTAGACGCGTAAACAATATTTTGAGTATTGACTTATGATTATGTCAGAATCGTTTTTTAATTTGACCAGCTTTTGACTTCCGATTATTTTCTGATGCATTTTAGTTTAGGTATCCTTGATCGCAATAAAATATTTTGAATAGAACCTACGTTTTCTTGGTTCGCTTCTATGATGTCTAGCAAGATAATTATTATATAACTAGATTCCGAAATTTTAGCTAGATGACTGAATGCCGATTTCAACGCAGTCGGGAACAGGCTAAAAATGAATGATAATGATTAAATACAAGAAGTAAGAAAGTTGTCCATGCAGTATTAATTTCCTTTTAGGGAACGCGAGAATCGCGTACCCTAAAATTAAATTTCTATAATCCATCAAAATTGGTGCACCTAACCCTCCTCATTCACACTTGGCTACTCTCGAACATAATAAATCATGACCTTAAACCCCACTCCACTCACCTGACAAGCAAATATAGCTCTTATCACAGGTAAATAAGGTCCACCAGTTACGTTCACGTCATGTCGAATGACAGATGTCATGGGGGAAAATTAGCGCGATTCGGGATAAAGGTTTTTTAAGAGGAACCGCACTTTGGATTTTGGTTATTAAGAGAGTAGTGTTCGTTTAAAAAGGAGGTTATTACTGTTTATGATTTGAATAGAAGTGGTTATTATTATGTTGTAAGGAGAACGTAAGAAGTTAAGGTAAGGTATTTTGTTTACTTTACTCAGCGTTTACTCGCGACAGGATCCGGAATACGGAAATTTGCCAAAGAACTAGGGTCACCGACATAGCTCAAAGCATATGAAAGTTGAAGTGGCAATGGGCAGGCCATATCGCTCGAAGAACTGACAACCGCTGGGGAAGAAAGGTTCTCGAGTGGCGACCACGAACCGGAAGACGCAGCGTTGGCAGGCCTCCCACCAGGTGGACCGACGATATCGTCAGAGTTGCGGGCAACCGGTGGATGCAAACGGCAAGTTATCGTTCATTATGGCGTTCTAAAGGGGAGGCCTTTGTCCAGCAGTGGACGTCTTCCGGCTGATGATGATGACTCAGCGTTTCGTCTGCTATGCTAAAAGATGCAGCGTTGGCAGATCTCCCACCAGGTGGACTGATGACAACGTTAGAGTTGCGGGCAGCCGGCGGTGCTATTCTAAAGACATCACTTCTAAATCCGCGGGGGGATTCGACACAAGGGCCACCACATGTGATGATGATGATAATTGCGAGATGATTTTCGAGGTGATGTTAGCGTTTCAGAAAAGCATAGCGGTTGATGCAAATGGCAAGCTGCCGTTCATTGTAGCGTTCTAACGGGGAGGCCTTTGTTCACTCTCTCACTCTCTTTGATCACTCTTCTCAACAAATCAAAACTTAAACTTTGCGTGATAATTTTCGTAATATTTTTCACCGATTTCGGAATAGGAGGATAACAATTCGGTGGTTTTTTTTTTTTACATATACAATTATTTTTTGTCGCCGTTTGGTTGTAGGTATTACGTTTTTTATGCATGACTGTTTTTTTAGCCGACTACAAAAAAAGGAGAAGGTTCTCAATTCTTCGGGGTCTTTTTTGTATGTATTTTCCCTCATAACTCCGTCATTTATGAACCGAATCGAATTTTATTTTTTCATATGATTTGGTTTACTTTCCGGAGGTTTTAATTTTTTATTAAGTATTAGGTCAGATTATTCCTTCACATTTGAACCTAACCTTACGTTAACTTGTAGTACCTTTTACCTTTAATCAGATATAATATGCATTAACGTACATTTATCTCACATGTATGGGTTATACGGATACCTATAAAGCTACTCACAGGTATGCTATGAGGGATATACTATTACGTCTGTGGATACGTTAAAGCTTTGAGAACATGCATTACAAACGCGAGAGAGCGTTGAAATGGCTTTATAGATGCATGCTTCGTATGGTTTCAAATATTGATGAACCGAACATGTCTCAGTCAGCCTCTTAATCGAGATCCCAGTTCAACGAAGAGCGTGTTAGGGTTGCTTCAGGTTCACTTGACGCACACGTAAATGTTGAAAATGGCAATACAAATTTTGTTTTCTTCTAGCAGGCCTAATAAAAAAGTTGTATTTTCTTCTAGCAGCCATAATAACGTAGATAACCAGGTTTTAAGCCATAAAACAACGCTTCATGTTTAACATACGTTAAACATCTCCTGTAATTGTTTTTTTGACGTACCTATGTTACGTTAACAGACTGTTTGAAGCAACCCGCCCTTAATTCATCGACGTGTGAATGAATGGTTAAACAAAGCCGGTACACTCAATCATACATAGGAGGTACGAATAAATGGATGCGGTACAGCGTTTGGCACACCTCGATATCGTAGATAATGCCTTCATTTTAAGGTATTGACAGGTCCATCTTCGGTTAAATGGTCTTGATGAAGTGCTAGGTTTAGCCGATTAAGTATTACCCTTGTCAATTATTTGAAATGATTCATAGATTCTTCAATTTAACATCGGTAAATGTAAAATTGCCGGCCTAGAATTGACCACCCCCTTTCCTCCCGTGGGTGTCGTAAGAGGCGACTAAGGGAAAATCCAGAAGATGGGCAGCAGCGTCTTCTGTAACATGACCACCAATACTGCGATCTCCAAGCCGCTTGTCAACCGTGGGGATTATGGCAACCCCCCTTTGTTCAACAGTGGACGTCTATCGGCTGATGATAAAATGTAAAATTGGCAAAAAAGTATAACAAACATCATATTTTTATAATTATATCTAATGTGAGTTTATATTTTGGAAATAATATTTTGAACTGTACTTTTTTAAACATGATACGTACAACATTTTGTAAACTAGGTATACTTACGCTTGAAATTTTTATTTAAATACCTAACTAAATGTCGTTCATACAAAATGTAGTTAAAAAACTCGTCGCATTTCGTCAACCGTTTTGTCATAAACAAACAAACAATGTTAGGTCAGTTGTATTATTCCGATCTTGTCACTCACAACTCTCTTAAACTTTAACTTTCAACGGTGTCTTCTAAATAATGTATTGAGGAAAACAAATAACGTGTAAAGAGCCCTATATACCGGACGATTCGTCGTTTCATAGTTTCAGACCAATCGTAACGACGAATCGATAGTGTATATTACGAAGATTGTTATTGGACGATTTCGGAGACCGCAACAAAAACCTATACCGGTAAAACGGAGTGAATCATAACTCACAAACCTTGGAATCGATTTTTACATTAAATTTTTACAGTTAGTTGTCAAAAATGACTCTTGATTGTTGTCTATACTACAATTAAAATAATTAGGGACCTTGGTAATAATCTATATGTTTTTACTATTAAATAAGTTCCAAGGTTTTGTTTCTAATCACCGTTTTACGGTGTCTTGAATAGACCGTCAGTGTATGGCTCTTTCCTATCGACCCTCACGATTTTTTTCCGAATAATCGAAACTACCATCGCACATATGTATATGAAGCTATTTACTATACTGCCAAACTTTGACAGATAAAGGTCTGACATCTTACTTCCAATACTCCCCAGCTGTTATCCTGAATATGTCGCGAAAGTATTATTTCTCGGACTGACGACCCTCTGCCACGTATCGCCAAGGGACTCTTTTTTATTTTGCTTTCGTTCTGAACAAATATTTTGAATGTTCTACTTATATTTTTTTATGTTGCCTATTTACAATTTAAGGGGCATTCTGATTTTATTGTGTATGTGTACCTATGATGCATTTGTTTAATTTAGGAATCCAAACGGAATTTTAAAGGGATTCATTCAATAAGAATTAAAAAATAAAACCATAACAATTTAGGTTCCAATGTAATTTTGAGTATGTATCGTTACGCCTGAATTGACTAAAAGGTACATACAGAAATGTGCTAAAGTTTACAAGCATTTTTCCAGACGGTATAGGCGTCATTTAGTCATTGGGGACCAACCAAAAGTCATATAAACAACACAAAATTAATTTGTAGTCCCTTATGATTAAGAAAGTACATAATTATGCCATTTTAGTTGTCACACTGGAATTTGCGTGGGTTTGAATCGAAAACCGAGTTTTTTTGGTAATATTTTAAGTTAGACTAAACAATTTGGCAGAATACTAACTTTCAAAATATAATACTGACAGGACAAAATGAAAAGAAGCAAATTTCCGATTGATTACTTCTTCGATAAAAAATTGGAATAAAAAATCTTTGCTCACGGCAGAAATACCTGTGTTGGATTAAAATCGAAGATGATTACTTTACAATTTTCTTTCGATGAAGGGATATTAAAATATTCTTTATTTGCACTGAAAGTTAACATTTCAAAAGAAAAGCAATTAATTAAAGCATAGACTGATTACTTTAACATTTTTCAGAATTGATTCTGGATAATTAAAGTGTTTTTTTGGCTTTTTGAGATAAATGCTAGATTAACTAGTCAAATAATAGTGGGTTTATAAAAGTAGATTGGTGCGCTTTATAGAAGTCCTAAGTAAATAGCTGAAGTAATGATATTTTGTTCACTCGTTTAGTTTATAGTTTATTTATATACTATTAATGTAATTGCAAGTATTAATGTGCAAAGACTACCGTATTTATATTTTCAGCGTGTCCCATTTATATTTTAAGCTACATTTTTTCTAAAAGTTTGTCATCGGTATTTTCGGCGGGGATCAGGTGAAAATATGTTTTACTGCTGATTGAACTTTTATAAACCGAATGAAATTTGATAAAACAAATATGAAACCGAAAAATATACGGTCATTGCTTCACAAGGTACACGTACTTACAGACGAGACAGAGCAAAATAACAAAAAATGCAAAAATATATTTGGTAGTAAGAAAACATATATTTTCTCCCAAACAATCTTAAGTCAACAAAACAGTATTTTTGTTATAACAGCATATCGATAATCCTGATGTAGAACAAGCTCATTTGATATTCTTCTTGAGTAATATTCCATAGGGGAGCCGCGCCACTGCCGCTTACAGAATAAAAACACAGGCAGCTTTTATGCGCAAACTGGGGATCAAGGCCTTATTTAACCTCTTTTAATATACATGGTGAAGGTGGAAATATGTTTGTTTGTCTTTTGCACATATAAACACTACCGATTGGATATATTTCATGTGTGCTAAAAGTTTATGGCCTTGTTTTAGTTTTTTTTTTACTGAGTTTATCCTCATGGACTTTCTCCGTCCTAAGGCGGATGAAGGTTATGCTGGACTCTAACTGGCTAAAACTCCAGGGTGTCCTCTTCCCTTGGTTGACAGCCGCGGGTTCTGCGTACGCTGCACCGCATCTCTCGACAGTTTTTCACAGCGAGTCCCGCTTATGAGAATTTCCTGGTTAAACAGCTTTTTAGGAGCTTTATTTAGAGAGTACGCAATTATAAATATCCACGTTGGTAATAATTGAAGTTTACAGTCTGTCATTTCTTTGCATGTCTTTGCATGAAATAAAAGGCTTTATTTAATTAGGTTTAAATTGAATTTTTAGTACTTAGAATTTTCAAAACACTATTCTATAGGAATTTGGCGATGTACCCGTTAAATGGCTATACAATTGCTGCCTAGAACGTAGCTATCCAGAATTCAAGGGAAATACTGCATTCTAAGAAGCAATGTTAACGAGTAGGTAGGTAGGTATAAGAATCGATGCAATAAAAGCTTTTCGTGTTCACTTAAAACAGACAGACATTTTTTCGTGGTGGTAGCGAGACGCCGCTATGTGCAGTGTAATGTGGCGTCCCGCTTCCTTAACGGTAAAGTCCTACTTGAAAAGTTTCTGGTAAGGACCCAGCAAATGACAATAGGCATGACATGAGATGACTGAGAACATTTACAGGTCATGCTTAGGTAGCTGGGCGCACAAGAACCAATTTCTTTTTCTATAAACACCATAAAACCCTGCCCTTCTCATAACTGTTGTCTAATCGGCCGGTACACTCATTGTTTACCCCCTTTTTGTGAAGATCAATATTCTTAGTATCAACAGGATACAATTTTACGACTTGCAAACTCGTAAACTTTATCTTTATATACCTTTTATGTTATCTTTATTGTTTGCTGCCGGTTACTAAACACTAAATATCCTCTTAAAGATCGTAGTGCTTGCAAAACATATGGTTTTAACCGACTTCAAACATGTATGGTACATGCATTTTCACGTGTCCCTCCTACTTAAAAACAATGCTAATATGTGTTTTAAATCAACCACTTTTTAGGTCTATTGACATTTTTATTCTTTGACATGCAAATGATAGTGACAGGTATAATTTAATGTGTTCAACATTGACAATCATTAAACATTCTATTTTTTTTATTTATTTATCATACATACATCATTTTTACAGGTATACACCCAATATAACAATGTAGCCACAGTACCCTTGATGCAGCGTGTGACTTCGGAATATGAGTTTAAATTCGGCCTATATAACTATCTATTATAGCGCAAAACAGATGATCTGCAAAATGAGGCAGGATTATTGCGATTAGCCCTTTGATTGGAGTCATACATCGAAACCCACAAGTCTAGAACCTGATTTCACTCCAGTGGCTTTGCAACTCCATCGGACTTGTGCACTACGTCTTCTGCGCAGTTGGCTAGTCTAAGTTGAGATCTGGCTGGAGGCTCTAGAAGTCTCGCCTTCATCCGGTTACGCCCAATAAGACCCCCTACGGGGTTAAGAGCATTGAACATTTCGAAAAAAAAAAATCTTAGTTGAGATTGACTGCCGTGACGAAAATTCGGTCAGGAGGACATTTTTGTCCAGCTAAAATTAATTGAGCGGCCTCTAGCAATACATCCTCCGATTAGTTGAGGTTATTGGTTCAGAACAGCGACCTCAGCACGTACGAGCTCTAGAAAAGTCATTGAACGTTAACCATGTTCGTTCTACTTGTTATTCAGTTCATTAATCATAATTTATCGATTTTGAAGCTTGAAATATACTATGGCTAATCTAAAAGTACCAGGAAATAGGGTTTTACGGATAAGCTAAGTCCATAAGGGTCGAAAAATTAAGCATTAAGGCACTTTTCTGTTCTGTTTCGTCAGTGAAAAGGAGACTATTCACATACCGAGACCAAACGAGAGTTCAAACCCCGGCATCCACCAAAGTCTTTCCGAATTCATGTGCGTAATTAGTTATCAGTTGCTAAAATCGGTGAAAGAGAACATCGTGACGAGCACACCTGAGAGATTTTTCAACGGCGTGTAATCATTGTGCGTCCTTTATTCATTTATTTATCCCCGACTGTCATTCGTAGATCTTCGTCTGTCTTTGCTGTCAGAATCCTGATATTCTGCCAACCTGTCTAATTAGACATAATTATCGTATTACCGTATTGTGTTAGTTGTGGGCGTGATAAGCTGCAACATGTTCATCCCTATCACATAAGGCTTATGTTTGTCTGCGGGACGCTAAGTTACGTAGCATGATGGGTGACCGTTTTTCATACAGTCTTTAAAAACCTCCGCTCTAAAGCCCCGTGTTTTAGTCCGTTTGATCTCTCTCCGGTCGAGTCGGTAACTGTCCCATCGGACTAGAGTATAAGAGAACAGAGGGTGAACATGTGATTTTATAAAACTAAATCACGCTTGTATTCCCCAAAGGGATAGGCAGAGGTGCGCATAATTTAGTATACCCACATTTTGCCAGTTATGTTATAGGTTCCAATATAATAGGGGGCGAGAATGCCATAAACCGACCAAAATCTAGATTCCGTGCTGCTACCGAGAATTACCGAATCGAAAACCTTAGTAACGCTTTACCCGACCTGGGATTTAAATACAGGACGTCATGCTCACTAGTCGCGCTTAGCGACCACTAGACCAATTCAACACAATTCTATTCAAATGTGCGCAAAATGTGTACACCACTGCCTACTGCTTCATAGAACACTGGCGTGATGGTATAAATGACTTCCAATAATTATAGATGACCCATTTTACGCTATTCGTGTACAATGTACATAGATTACCGACAATTAATTGTATTATTAGAATTGCTTGTCTATACCTACTATATAAACACGTAGGTATATATACCTGCCTCGTCATCTAGGCATATAATTGTGACATAATTATATATGTATAATTGAAAAGCATTGTTTTGTTAAATTCGTATATTTTTCACAAATTGATTGTCATAGGAGTTACTAAGATGTATAGGTGAGTTCTAGATGCAACTTCTAAAGCAAAATCACACTAATATAATAAAGGCGATAGTTTGTGAGTGTGTTTGTATGTTTATTCCCTCTTCACGCTTAAACAGCTGGACCAATTTTGCACAAAATAGGTATGGAGCTGACATCCTGGATTAACACAGGCTACTTTCTATACGTGCCGTGTGGTATCCGGCCTAGAATAATTGACCACCCCCTTTCCTCCCGTGGGTGTCGTAAGAGGCGACTAAGGGAAAAAACCAGAAGATGGGCAGCATGATGATGAGCAGCGTCTTCTGTATCTTGACCACCAACACTGCGATCTCCAAGCTGCTTGCCAAGCGTGGGAATTATGGTAACCCCCCCTATTTAAGGTGGAGGCCTTTGTCCAACAGTGGACGTCTTTTGGCTGATGATGATGATGACTTTCTATACCGGAAAAATGGAGCGGGTAACACCGCGGAGCGCGCTAGTTTAATATAATGAGGCTACGTATGACTGTAAATACGCAAGAATTCCTGAAACTGGTAAACCTTGAGAATTTTACTTCGGTGGGATATTTAAGTACCCTAGCGGTGCAGTAAGAAAGGATTGTTTGAAATTCCACCTATAAGGGGATAATTATTTTGTCTAGAAAATCTGGTGTTGAAATTATATTCATCATCATCATCATCATCAGCCAAAGACGTCCACTGTTGAACATAGGCCTCCCCGTTTAAGCGGGGGGGTTTGCCATAATCCCCACGCTTGGCAAGCGGCTTGGGGATCGCAGTATTGGTGGTGGAGTTACAGAAGACGCTGCTGCCCATCTTCTGAATTTTCCCTTAGTCGCCTCTTACGACACCCACGGGAGGAAAGGGGGTGGTCAATTCTAGGCCGGATACCACACGGCAAAAACGGAACGGAAATTATATTACAAAGTCCGAAATCAACTCGGACGATGTCGCGGGCGAAGTTTTATAACTAATACTGTTCTCGGGGGTACAATAGACCTCAACCAACCACATAAAATACAAGCAAGTTGTTACGTATCTATAATTCTATATACCTTGATAAGACTACCTTTGATAAGTAACTTTGGCGCGCAAATTATTAGCAAGCCATTGAGCCCTAATGAACCGTTCATGATTGACCTCAGATTCAATAATTACAAGAAAGTAATTATAATAAATCTTTTGGGATATTTTTGGAGATAAAACGATTTTTACGGTACCATGGGTCAGTGGGTAGCTGGAGAATTGTTGATGGTTTAACCGTAGGTCGCCTGGCGGCTCTGCCTAGACTAGTTAGGTTTCCAACCACACCACACGTGAGTAAAACTTAAACATAAAGTAAATAATATGGATATTATTATTATTATTAGCCTGAAGTGCTGGGCAAAGGCCTCGCCACTTTTCACATCTCCCTGTTACCAGTTACCAACGACGAGTCTTGCATACACAAGTCGAGTAAGTCCCGCCATCTCCGTCTGGGTCTTCGTCGCTGTCGTCTCCCTTCTTGAGGGGTCCAGTTTAATGTAAGTTTGGTCCATTGTTCGTCAGCCATACAGTAATATGGATACCGCACACGAAAGTTATTATGCTGTTTAACAATTTATATGTGATTTGATTGAGTTATAAATAAAAACTTAATGAAGTGTCTATAGATAGATAATATAAATATCTAAGGATCTTCTTCTTATTGTTTAGTTTTTGAACAACCTGGTGTCAGAGTTTAAACCGCCTGTAGGCCTCTGACATGGCCTTAAACACCGTTGAAAAATCTCCCATGTGTGCCGGTTTCCTCACGATGTTTTCTTTCACCGTTTTTTTTTCTTTGGATGAAAATTATATTAAATATTAATCCTTTGATATTTCTTTCATCCTAAAATATTCACATAAGAAATTAGGTCTGTTTAGGACGTATTCAATACAGTAAATGTTAAACGTAAGATTATCAAGCAGGAAAGGGGTTGTGAAAACATAATTATGTGTTCAACTTTAATATTAAAACAAGATATATCTACCAAAGAAATTTACAAAGTGTATCATGTTAATTATGTTACTTTTGATCAATTTTAAACTTTCACTTTGAGATAAAAGCAATTTTAGCACAATAGGGCGATATCTGGATTCGAAAATAATTAGATTCTAGGATCAAGATGTGTGAATTTTTATTCTTAATTACCAAAACACTCGAGAAGGAATAAAATTTGGAAATGATGGTCATGGTTAATACCTGAGAAGGTATTGCCCCCTTGCCATGAACTCACAAAACAGGAGAGTTTACGTTGTGGAAGCGAGACGCCGCATTACACTGCACGTAGCGGTGTCCCGCTTCCATATCTTAAACTGTCCTGCTTCAAGAGTTCATGGTAAGAGGTCAGCTACAGGCTTTATTCCGACGCACTTAGACTTGTTAATGATTACTTTAATTTACACTAAGTAAGAGTTTCACCAAGAAAACGTTACTTAGTGATAGTTTAAGTAATCATTAAATGTCTCTGAGTGCGGCGGTAAGAATCGGAGCAGAGCCGACCGATTCACTTGCTAACCAAGATAAGGAAAATATGAGTATGATTAGTGGAAATGCATAATAACCCATGTACAAACCAACCAGGACACGCGTAATATAAATAAAACCCTTAATATAAATAAAATTGTAGG
Source organism: Abrostola tripartita (assembly GCA_905340225.1). NCBI lineage: Eukaryota > Metazoa > Arthropoda > Insecta > Lepidoptera > Noctuidae > Abrostola > Abrostola tripartita. Next base: position 3,001,414 of record HG996508.1, on the reverse strand, counting down.
TAGGTACAAACTTAAGTAAGTAAAATATGACCTTTTCGATAGCATAAAAATGTACATACTTTCTTCGATATTCTGGGACTAACTAGTACCTAATTGTGTCCGATAAGAAGCAGTAGGCTTGTTCAATGTCCATGCACATAATGACCAACAGTGTACAAAAATGTAGGAGTAAACCCTTTCAAGGAATCCAAGTTTTATGAATAATCACACGAATATTATAAAAGCGAAACTTTGTTTGTATGATTGTTCCCTCTTCACGCTCAAACGGCTGGACCAATTTCAATAAAATTTAGTATGGAGGTACCTGACACCCTGGATTAACACATAGGCACTTTTTATCCGCAAAAATGTAGCGGGTAACACCGGGGGGCACAGCTAGTGTTACATATAACTCACAGCAGGTATACTTCATAACACACTCAACTTTTACGACGTAAAACATACATAGACATATAGATATCACATAACATAAAGAAATTAAATTACAGCATACCTATAACCGTGTAAGTTAACTCACAGTAATGCGTTCACGTAACTTTGTTACCCCTTTGTTCTAAGTAACTCATTCAATTACCTACATTTTAGCCGTACCAAAGAATCTGCGTAAATTATACGCTGGAGTTTAATTAATCGAAGTTTCATAATAGCAATATTGTTAGGAATCGATTTTGGAACGGTTTGCTACTGTTGCTATGGTATACACAACCACGCAAGTAATCTATAAAGAAGTAGACATTACATTAACATAACATAATATGTATCTGATATAATAATCTGTATGTAGGCAGAAATATGTACATCCACATTTCCCCAGTTATGTTATTGGTCCCAATGTAGGTAATAGGGGGCGAGCCTATTGCCAACAGCCGGGCATACCCTGACTCCATGCTGCTACTGAAAATTACCCAATAGAAAAACCGGACCCGGAATTCGAACCCAAGACCTCATGCTCAGCAGTCGCGCTTAGCAACCACTTGACCAACAAGACAGTCCATAAAATAGTTATCTACCATTATAACTTTAATTGTCCCTTAGTAATCGACGATAGCAATTTGCTAATACCGAGGGAGTGACTAAAAGAAGACTTTAGTTGTAAATGGAAATCGTCCCAAAAAGGTTTTAATAAGAACTCTAATTGAAGAGTGATATTCCGGATAGAACCGTCACATCTTCTAAAGAGGTTTTCAAATTAGAATCATTCAATAAATACGAGTAATTAAATCAGGAGGAGCTGACCGAAAACCGGTCCCGGGTACCAAATAATTGGAGACAAGCCAACTATGCAGGAGAAGTAATAGTGCACGTGTGTGCAAAATCAGGTACCTACATTGATGGTCCAATATGGGTTGGAAACCAAAATAAACAGAGAGCTCAAGCGCAGGATCAACGGCTTAACGTGCACTCCGAATAGAAATAATCCTATTCAGAATAAATAACTGGCATACCCAACTTTTACATAATAAAATCTCATAAATATTCTACCGTTATAGCGTTTACAAATCACCGTAAATTTTATTATGCGCACGCACTTTTTAAAAATTACAACACTTGTTTGGCTTCGATCATTTTTTTTAAACGTCACTCGGCACTCCAATCTAGGTTTTTCTCCTGTATCAAGGGTACGTTTCACAAACATGAAATATCACATACACAAACACTCAGACTCGGGATGAACATCTGCAGATCTTACAAATTTTTGTCCCGTGCAGGAATCCCAAACCCTTAGCTTAGCCACTGCACCAATGTTCACGATCTGATACCTATTTTTAAGAATCGAACAAGCAATTTATAATGCTTTTAAAAATTCCAGCCAACAACAACATGACATAAAGTGTAAGAAAAATAAAACGCAAAATATTCTACTTATGAGCCAAATTTCGCCACCAACCTCTTTACGCGCAAACCTCTCTGAGTTACGAGACCCTTAAAAGCGCAGTAAATTCAAAAGCTGATGGCTTAACGCGGGACACGTAAACTCCGAACCCAAGATAAGTGGCCTACATCACTTACTGTTGAGACATGTCTGAACTTGCGGTTAACGAAAAATTGCTGACTACGTATAGGGCTGCCGCAGACGTAGTCAGGTCAGTCAAGGCTTAACTCAGGGCTGTCAAAATGACAGTTTACAGGGCTTTGTGAAGATGTCGTATTATGTAGGGCCAAGGTAGAATGATATAGAATATAATTATAATATATAACTTGCATTACAGGAAATATGAAGGAACTGATATCTTAATATGAACATATTATTATGTACTACGAACTTCAAAACATAACAAAGAGATTTAATTTGTAGAAACGTGAAATACTAAATCGAATACCGTGACACAACCGTATATTATTATTTGTGTTGCAACCCTATATCAAAAACAAGGTTGACTCTCTATGAAGTAGACACAATAGCTAAACATAAACCATGAACAATGTGTGATAACTGGACAGGAGTAGGAATGACTATGATAATAATTAAATTATACTAGTATAACTTTCGTGTGTGTTATCCATATTATTAACTATTTTCTGGTTTTACTCAAGTGTTTATTTGGAATGCTGACATTTTGAATTGCCACCCGACCGCAATAAAACTTCACCAGCTCATGAATAAAGGCTCTGATTGAGTCCAAAACTAGTCAGTAAAACCGAGAAAAAGTAATTAATATATTGCAATTGTTCGTTAGAATAACAGATTAGAAGACACAAATAACTACTTAGCGTGTGATTAGCGAAGCCTATTCATATAACCTCTTAATGAGGTCCATACATTTTTGTCAAGTCATGACAAATTCATTATCTAAAAGCCTTACTAATGATTGATTGTGTCAACAAGTACATAAAAGTAATAAAAAGGTGCCTACTCGTAACTCAATTAATCAATAGAACCCACAATGAAAAACTCAATTTGATACCACGTGAAAACAGATTATCTAACATTTTTCATAACCTAATCTACGGTAGATTAACAATATTCCCTCATAATAATAAACGATTATAAACCACTCAACTTAAAAATTCCTTAAGTCTATGGACATGTACATATACAACATATGACAACAGAGACAGATATAATATAATCAATTGTTCGACAATTTTTTTAAGTTAGAAAGATAATTTTCAATTTACTCAAAGTAACATAAGCACAAATTCCTCAATTCTACAAATGACCAACTACTCAAAACCTTACAAATGACAAACCTTTTCTAGCACCTCCAAAAGCCAACATACAAAAATTCAATTCGACATCGAACGTGTAAACAGCCTAATATCCACATAACCACATTTACTTTAGCAGTTTCGTCAAGTCATGATGACTACATTTCGCAGTTCATTCATTTCCATCGTACATAAGTTCTTCTATGAATTTCCCGCACGCATTCTCCGATTATTAATGTATAGCAATTTATCTGACGTGCGAAGGGAAATTTAACTCGTTATTACGGTTTAGGGTACGCGTGAAATGGGGAAATATAGGAACAATCATTTTCATGGTTAGGTTAGGTTAGAATGGAATTTACTAGGACTCTATTATGAAGATAAACAACTGTTTCATTCAAGTCGTAACTACAATCTTCTTCTTAATGATTTTCTGCTTTCGCAAATGGAAAATGGGAATGTTGACTTTTCTATTTTAGACCGCCTACACTATTCTCACATAAATTATTGAAATTGTCTAGACTTGAAATGCGACCTTGACCCCTGAGTTTGTTTCGGTATTTCTTCTCAGAGATAGTCAGTTAGGAAATGCCGAAGCCATCTAACTAGTTTAAAAAAAATGACATGTAAAAGTGTTTTTTTGAACCTAAATATTTGCAGAAATAAAATCATTTATCATTTGTTCTTTTCCTTATCGTGAACATTTAGTTTTTTTATTTATCTAGCATATTTCTTAATCTTTGGCTTCTATTAAGAAACTTCAATGGACTAATTTTCAAACCAAAGACCCGAAGCTGTAACTCGCGTCACAAAAGCAACAAAGCATTTTGACCTTGTGACCAAAGTATACTTAGAACTAACATGACCTTTTACTATAGAATTCAATTACGATATGCATTCAATATAAAATCAAGGCCATGAGAACAAAACAAGGAATCAATACTTATTGATTATAAAATGGAAGACAACACTAAAGAACTGATAGTATATACCGTAATCGAGTTGTAGCTTCTTTGATAACTCCAGAAAGCTGAGCAACACTTGGCTTTATTGCTAGGATCAAGGCGTTATTTAAAATTGAAAATTGAGTAAATATGAACATAACTAATTAAAAACAGATTTGTATCCTTCATTTGCAGACAAAATTTAAGAAAGGTTAGAAAGAAAATATATTTACAGCATAGTAGTTACATAGTGTATTCTGGATCAACAGCTAATAATATAGAAACTTTCGTCTCCGAATTGAGAAAGTTCTCTCGCTATCCATTTGTCACGTACTTAACTAATGAACGCTACACTACTCAACCAATCGTAATGAAATTTGATTTATAGATAACTTGATCTCTCGGGGACGTAGGCTCCTCTTAATCCCGGAAAAGCTGCGGTAAAATTTTGGTCGCAGAATAACTAAGACTCTACAAAAATTTACAGAAATCATCAGACATTCTTTTATTTAATCATTTGAGATAACAAATAAAGGACCAACAAAAAATGGACTGAATTTCGTCAATTTTATCTTATATTTTTGATCACCTCAAAAGCTATGTAGCTGACTAAACAAATGCTGAAATTGTCCATATTGCACGAAGAAATAGTATGGTAATTGATACATTGACACTAAGAGTCGGTGTTAAAACCAGACGGGACTGTCCAGCGATCCGCTGTCTTTAAGAGGCGCTCGTGTCTATGTAAAACACTCGCGTGAACTTCGGTAGCCGGGTCGATGACGTCATAGAGCATAAACCGAACATTTATGTCTCCACAAATCTTTGTCACCACGACACGTTTGCGTGAAATGGAATATAGAAACTATGGAGTTCAGTTTTATGACGAATCTATAAATATCTTATTCAAGAACAAATTACACGAAATAATGTCATAAACTTCCGAAAAACTCAGCTCCAACAAACTTTGCATGCTGAACTTTACAAAGTAATCAAAAAACTTAGAACAAAAAAATATCAACCCCATAAGTGGCAAGGTTAGTGAAATTACCGTGCCGGCCTTACACGCCATGGGTGCCCTTGGCCGAACTCCTATAACCTTGGTGAACCCAAGGGTAGGGGTGCAATTGATCTATTTTTGATGGCTATTTTAATGGGAAAGATTGCCGGAATTTGCGATAATGTCTTACTTGTGGAGTTTTATGGGTTTTACTTGTAAGGAATGGTAATACTTTAAGGAGGTAAAGCTCCATTTTTATGGTAATCAAAACTATTTTCAGGACCATCTTGTGTTGTCAAAACTAAAGAGCATGATAAAATTTACTGTTTAAGGGTATTATTTCTTTCTGAAGCCTTTTTACTACTACTTTAAGTTAAAAATAATAATTATTATATCCTGAAAATGTATACACTGCTTTTAGGTTTCTTTGAATTTGCTCAATATACTTGACATAGTAAAACCAAAGTTAAACAAAGGTCTCGCATTAGCAACACAATGCATACACGAGCGATTCAACGAAATTATCGATTCGTTGGAAATTGTCATTTGGTTCATTGATAAAATATAGAACAGTTGTGGCGCCAGCAGTTGTTCCGGACCTTGAATTCAAACAACCAACCGTTGTTTCGATACCAACACAACGATAATGACTTGATGGAAATTCGATATTCAATTTAAACCAACTCGCTCCTGAATATTAGTTATGACTTCGGAATTCAAAACCACGGCCAATATTGGAAAGCGATTCTCGATAAAGTTGGTATTATGATACAACTTTTTAGGCGCGCAGCTCAATTGTGGAATGTTTTATTTCGGAGTTGTTTTGGGTTACCATCTCCAGTTGTTATGTTTTGTAGGCATTCATTGTTGCTATGCAATAGTAGACTTATTTGGTAAATAAATAAGTCTACTATTTCATAGCAATAGAGTATGTTGTTTCTCAAGCTTTATTTTGCAGTGTAGACAGTGTTATAATACTATTGTAAGAAGCAATGTATTCCTCAATATTATTTGATAACGAAACAGTATTTTTAATTAATAACTTAACTTTTTATTTTTGTTTTAACTATATAACTAGGTTTTTAAATAAAACACTATAACTCCATTTCATACGTGACAATATTTTTTTTAATTCTCAAAGCACTTCAGAAATATTATTTTAGAACCTGTACGTCTTAGAAAAGAGAGGAAGTCTTATAATCTTCACACTTCATTTCCCAGAGCGGAAATTTAAGCGATATCAACGTTACGTTCTGTAAAAGCTGAAAGTCACAATCGTTGTTCAAATATATTAAAAGAAAAACGGAGTAAAGTTGCACAAAATAATCTTAACGGTGCTCAAATTTGATATAGGAGTTTTGCAAGATGGTGGCAAATTGCAGTAATATTAATTATGATCAAACACGGGAAGAGTATTTGAGAAAAGGTGCGGACAAGGTGTTTAATGAATAAATCTTTACAAGAAAATTGTGGGAAATGATAATGATGACTTCTCAGCCAGTTTTAAGGCTGATTATGTTATATAACATTATTTCTGTTAAGTTCTTTATTTTATGGGACAGTACTGTGTTCCTTTACACTGCAGGAGTTTTCTATATAGATTTATACTCTTTATATGCAGCTAAAATAAAGATATTTAAGGATTTTTATTGGTCGGTAGGTATTGAGATAAGGTATGCATAAGTAAGATGTCTTTAGATTTTCATAGGCATGACAAATAGCTAAATAAAATTGTTTGAGATCTAAAAGGGAAATAAAATATTTCCCTCACTACAATTTCATATATTTTCCAGGAAATAAAAGTTTCATTTACACGTGCCCTCGAATCGCTTTCGTTAATAAATAATAATCAAGTGTAAAAGTTTAAACAAAGGTATTTGATTAAATATTAATTTACTGTATACTGTTTCCGATACATATTGGATGTGAATTCATTAAGTTTACATTATTTTATATGAAAAACATGTTGGACTGTTATCGATTGCAATGATGTTTTGTCAATTGAGGCTAAATAGCAAACTAAAAGGATTTGTCCTACAAGATAATTTCTAGAATAAACTGTTTGTCAATCAATTAAAGATGGTTTTATTCTATTTAGAACAACATAATATGAATTAATTGGACTCATCGAGTAGGCTAAGAGTACGTTTCTACTTACTATAATCTTGACAAAACCATTTTCCAAATGTTTTAGGAATGTTGTCCAATTAACCACATAATCAGGCAGTTAAATAATTAGATAAGTGGTTAAATACAATATCAATGCCTTAGGCATTAAGTCTGCTTCCATACATGTAATGTCCTCCTGACCGAATTTCGGTCACGGCGGCCTGTCTCAGCTGAGACTAGCCATCTGCGCAGGAGATATAATAGTGCACAAGTATGCGCGCAGACACAGGTGCACTCCCTATTCCATTACTCTTATAGTCCGATGGGACGGCAGACCGACACGACCGGAGAGAGATCAGGCGCAGGACCAACGGCTTAACGTGCCTTCCGAAGCACGGTGGGGTTTCGACATGTGAAAACGGTCACCCATCACAAGACTGACCGCGGCGAGCACGGCTTAACCTCGCAGATCGACTGATCTGCCGGGTAGCTGCATAGCTACGAGCCCCAGCTTCTATACATATGCTGTATATGAAGTATAAATGTATACATTATCAACAATCAAAAATCTCTGCAAAGATCAAAATTGATCGTCTTAAATACAACTCAAAATAGCGAAGAGGTTCATCCGCTGAGCCAATCACGCCAGCAATTAGCTAATCAAATTATTAATTACAGACATCCGTCGGCCCTAAACCCGCCAATTGACTAAATTAAACGCTAACCAACAAATAAATATAGGATCGTGGTCCCTTGTTGGTATGTAACCGTCAATTACAGGGAACTCAATCGTGAATGGAGTGTTAGAATGTTGTGGCCTGAAATTGTATTTCCTAATTAGTCCTTTACTTCAACACAAAGAAACAACGAAAAACATTTATACTGACACAGATGTCAACGAAGAATACTACAATAATTAAGATATTGCTTCGCTGCGTGATACCAGAAAACGTTCTGTCAATTTCTTCTTAGCCTTTTGTATAAATGTTAAATGAATATTACTTACTGTTTAGTTTATTGTACAAAAGCATTTCATGTTTTTTTTTGGCAAGTTTCATACCATTAATATAACGTGAATCTTTATATTAACTGTGGATGGAAAGGAAAAATGCTCAACTACGTATGTCAGGTTAGGATTTCAGAAATGCTATTGCTGAAAATGTTTCAGCTAATCAACTCGTTTAATGAGGAGGTGCAAGATGTTTCAGTTATTGTACAAAATTTGATTTTGCATTTGTCATTTAAGTAAGTTTTACTTTGGCAGTCTTACAAAATTACTTTCCTGAAGTAAGCTGCTGACGGCAAAATCAACAGAGAAATGAATGCGTTAAATCATAATAATATTTATTTATTATGCTTTTATGCTTATCAATCGTTTATTATTTAACAAACGGTAATTGTGAAGTAATAAAAACCGTCCCCGATAAACCATGTCGAAAGCTGATGGGTGATCCAATAACAATTGAATGACAGTGAGTAAAGTCGAAACAGCTTCAATGGCACAAATTAAGAGCTTTTGTGATGCCATTTAAATTCTCGATCGCTCACTAAAATATGTTGGTATTAAAGTTTATTGTCACGTACGTTCGAACGATTTGCGGTGATTTTGGAATTGGCTTCATACTTTGTGGAGGTATTAAATAATTTATGGGCCAATGCTGGCCAATTTAGGTAGGTATTGTTACAAGTTACATTAATTATATTATACACAGGTTATACAAGCGCTTAAATATTTGAAGTTTCATATATTTATACAATCAAAACTTTGATATAGGTACCTATTCTTTCTTTTGGTGAAGGTATTTACGAATGTTTAGCTTCGTTAGCGATACAAGTATTTTAATAGTCTATTAGCATTGTTTTTAAAACATTAAACATTTAACTTGGGAGAGGCCTATGTCCAGCCGTGATAGGTTGAGAGAGAGAGAGAAAAAAAGCATTCTAGTAGCTGCTTTGTTAACGACTTCATTTCTATCTTTCCAATAATAATACAATGTGTATTTTACAGGATTGAAATTGAAGGAAATTTGACGTTATTCTCCAAGATTATATTAAAGCTGGATTCTTATTAAATCCTTATTTGAAACGAGCCTGCTAATACTCACAAATTACGTCATAATTTCCATTGTTAAACCCTCAAGTCTAAACCAAGCAAATCTTGTGCAAATCATCAGCCACTTTATTGGAGCTTCTTCAATTTCAGTTATCAAACAAAAGTATTCCTATTATTTCTTTAAGATCCTAGTCGGGCATTAGGTAAGTAGCAAAAGGTAATTATCTAAATGCCTTAGAAACTTTACTTAAAGTTACAATGATTGACGACCTGATTGGCGCAGTGGCTTTGCGATTAGACTGCTGCGCTAAGAGTTGCGGGTTCGATTACCGCACGGGGCAAAAATTTGTGCGATCCACATTTGATGGTCCCGAGTCTGGGTGTTTGTGATATTTCATGTTTGTGCAACGCGCCTACGATACAGGAGAAATTTCAAGTGTGGGGCGACGTTTAAAAAAAAATGATGTCGGGAATAGTATGCCTCCCCTATTTTCCTCTTTGAATTCCTTTAATTCTAGTTGCTATTGGGTTGACAAGGATTAGTGCCTTCACAAAGGCTAGGTTTAGGTTTAGATCCTCTTTGTTAAAGAATATCGATGACTTCTTTTATTCTTTTCGTGTTTGTGGAATATGTTCAATCCTTTTGTTACAAACAATTTTTTTGGGATACTCGTCCAAATAGTTTTTGATTTTTCTTTAAACAACTACCGAAATGTCAAAATTCTCAAAATTTTGTAATTCTAGAAACGCCTCGAAACCGATGAATGAAAAACAGCTTACATTAAGCAAAACATCATTCGACTTAAAAACAAAATATAAGAAAAGAAATCATAATACATTTTACTCGAAATAAAAAATCGGATTCTTATAATCCCTAAAGTAATTCCTTCAAACGAAGTTTCTGTAACATTTTGTGGGCCGTCATTTTGCTTGAATTGTGTGAATTTACAAAGTTTGTTCTAAAAGTTAGGTGGTACTGCCAAAGTTGTTAGAAAGGTGACGTCACAATTTGAGAAGAAATACGAATAATTAAAGAAATTTATGCCGTTCGTTGTATTTTGTGGCTTTATTTTCATTTTTCTTGGTCGTAGCGAAAACACTAGATTCAGTCTGTGACTTTAGCTGTGAGGAAACTTGTTTCGTATCATTTTTTGGATTAGTTTCGATAGCCCCTGACATTAAAAAAAATCAAACTTAACTTCTTTATCACATTAGTATACAAAGGTAACAATGGGAATATACTTGCTATCTATTTGTTTTTCCAGTTTCCATTAGTACATGACTAACAGCCCTACTTCCAGAGCCATTAGTATTATTAATTATTTCGTAAAGGCCAATCCAGAAGCAGATATATTTTTTGATAAACCTAGCGTAATGTATAGAAATGTTTTAAACTATTTAGATAAGTTAGGATTACTAGGTATTATTGGTTTTTCCATTATTGTTGTGTTTGTTTATAATAATTATTTTAGATTTTTAATATCTTGTTTCTTGTGTGTTTGTGTTTTTTGTATATTTAGTATAGATATAAGCGTTTTGGTTGTATATACTTTAAGCTTATATTTTATGAATAAATGAATATGAATGAATGACAAAAATAACAAATGCGATTTTTAGGTCCAAAAAATAGGTCTAGCGCTATTAAAATTCGGAATGAATAGTCAAAGCAAATTACACTATTGTGTTGGGACTCACAGGCCTAAAGTCAATGGCGCATAGAAAGAGGGACCTTTACTCAGAAGTGAAATGTCAACGGTTGAAGAAGGCGGTATTGTTTGGCAAGCATTTGTCTCATACAAGGGCGACAAAATACAATAGCATAATCTCATTTCTTGGCGCTTTGATTTAATTGTTCTGAAATCCCTTTTAGGCTTTGTCTTCATTGAAATGAAAATCTGAATTAAAGGTTTAAAAGGAATGTTGACTCCTATATTGGTAAAAACATTGTACATGTAAAATAGACAGCTGATATAATTAGGATTTTATGGCTATTAATATCTCCGAGGACATTGGGAACTATAACATAACTGGCGAAATGTAGGTAGGTAGGTAGGGAGGCGAAAGAGCACTACCTTTCTTCTTAATTTTTATATATATTATTTATGTATGTATTTATATTTTTGTATATGTGTATGGTATAAATATTTTATGCACTTTTGCTTTTATACATTTTTCTGCACACTGTCGCCTCAATTTCTAATATATTTCTCCTTTCGCAGGTCTGCTGGAAGAAATTTCTTTATGTAATAAGCAGTACCTTTGTACTTCATATTTCTCTTTTTTCTTGTTTCTTATTTTTTTTGTATTGTGTGTGTACATAAAATTATTAATAAATAGGTGCTCTATACTTTCCTTATCATCATCATAATCAGCCAAAAGACGTCCACTATTGAACAAAGGAATTCCTTCGAGGAATACAGGCGTGATATTATGTTATGTGTTTTTTTTCCCCATAAGCAACCTTTGATTAAATCAATCGCAGCTCCTACCTCGCCTAGAGTATATAACCAACATGACGTGACGTGTTTGCTAGCATTGTAAGAAATCCTCTTTAACTTGAGCATGAGAAGTATCAGTCTAGGAACTGCTAAGCTCATGAAACCTTTAGAAGAATACAAATAAAAAGGAACTTTTATTATCATCAGCCACAAGTCGTCCACTGTTGAACAAATGCCTGCCCCTTAAAACAATGAACGGTATTTTTTAACATCCTAAAATAAAATAAATCAGTTATCAGTTGGTAAAAATGGTAAAGGTAGGAGCATCGTGAGGAAACCGGCACACCTGAGAGATTTACCAACGGTGTGTGAAGCCATGTCAGAGGCCTACAGGCGTTTTAAACTCTGACACCAGGTTGTTCATCAGCAGAGATAAGAAGAATAACATCCTAAAATAGTACAATCTATCTAATAAAATTATTAAACACCTACTTTATGAAGGCTGATAAGCTCTAATAGTCCATTTAAATTAGTCTTCTTAAACTTCAGACATTAATAGTTTTATAACCCCGGTCAAAAAGTTTGACAATTATAATCAGATTATTCCGAAAATTTTCACTAAGATTTATTGTTTAAATATTAAAAGATATGAATCACTTGATTTATAAGCTCTTTATGAAGCACTACAGACTTAAATTATTTTAATATTTAATTAGAAGTACCTAAAATGATTTCTGCAAATAATGTTGGAGCTTGAGTAAGTATCTAATTTGCTAAAACTTTAATTGTTGCTACAGTTTCAATCATAGGATTTGAAAATATAGCATTAGTTAATTTTCCATTTTTTCTAGTATGTAAAAACGCGCTAAACTATTCCTTCGGTTCAGTACTTGCATATCTGTGAAGACTCACACTTATCATACAACTAGCCGCGCCCCACAGTATTCGAGTTACGTTTTTTCGGAGTAAAACTTAACTTAGGTATTAATCTAGGGGGTCAGCTACCTCCATATCAAACTTTATTAGAATTGGTCCAGCCGTTTGAGCGTGAAGAGGTAACAAACATACAAACTTTCGCCTTCATAATATTAGTGTGATCATCTAGGTTTCTCATGTACAATCACATTACCTCTTCATTAAGTGCTTTAGAACAATTGCAGGTAGAACTTATCCTTACGTAGCCTACTTCATAATTATAGAGAAATAGCTCCATACATTATTAAATAGGTGCTTAACAATGCATTGACTCAATGTCTCTTCAGTTTTCTAAGAAGGATCGATATGTTGGGTTATGGTGTTCTTCAAAACGGTGACGTCATAGTTGTTTACGGTTTGTTTGCACGAACTTAAGAACACTTTCAGTAGACGAAATTTTTGTGAAAATGTGCTTGTTTTTGATAAAACTGCTTCTGAAATTCAAAAGATGAAGACACGTCATATGAATAGAAACCTATGATTCTTCTACAAAACCAGTGTCTTCTTCTTCGTAATAATACGCAGTGTTGATACACATTAGTCTTAAGGTCGGCGACTGCTGTGCAGCCATGGGTTCGAAATCCGGGTTGGTCAAATTTTTATTGGGTTTTTCCTTTAAAATACTTAGTAGCATCGCGAAGTCTGGTTCTGTGCCCGGTAGATGGCAATAGGCTCGCCCCCTATTTCATGACCTATAATAACTAGCGTAATGTGAATGTACTGCAGACCTCACCTTGAGGTACGGGTAAAGCAACGTATTTTATTACTCCTTATTTTATTAATATGGATGATATTTATACTCTGGCCCCATTGATTGGCTCCTACAGCTAAATATAGACTTAAGCGGAGTGGCGCAAACCTGGGGCTCATAAAACTTATCAGGATAAACGGGAACAAGTAATTAAAACCAATATTTATAATTAATTCACGTCTTCAAATAGACTTTATGTTAACACTTTTAATTAATTCTAAGAATTAATTATCCAACTACAATTTCCTCTTGCTGGGCAATTGCTTCTTTTCAGTCATAGAGATGGAACAAGTATAAATTTATAACTTTATGCTTGTTCCTAAATTGATCGTCATAATACATATGTTGCTGAAGGCTCGATTCAGGCGTCAGATGTCTTTTTAAAAAAAAGAATATGTCATTAGTAAATGTAGTAAAAAATAACCATTAACCAGATATTTCAGTCGATTACTGAAATCTCCCTTCACTTTTCAAGGAAATTTGAAAAATGGACACGAGCAGGACTTGAACCTGCGACCTCCGCCGTACCGTGGCGCTGCTCTAACCAACTGAGCTATCGTGTCACTGCTCACAACCATCGAATGCTTGTTACTTACTACACGTCGAGTCCATGATTTAAAGCATTGAATCCTCACTTCATTCATTTGAATAGTATCTGGACTAGGTCTAGATCATCTACACATAAACGTTAATGTTAACTTAAATTTACACAGAGTAAAGATTTTACAAAGGGAATCTTAACTTAGCGAATAGCGATAGTTTAAGTAAACATTAACCCTCTTACTTATTAACGATGCTAACATGTGTTTTAAGATAACCACTTCTTATGTCTATTGGCATCTCTATTTTTTGACATGCAAACGACAGTGACAGGTATAATTTAACCAATTGTTCAACAATCACAATTTTTATAAGTAAGGGGGTAAATGTTTCTGAGCGCGTCGGTAGAAATGTCGTTCATTACTTCCTCTTTCCTCAGTCGTTGTGGCCTAGTGGTTGACATACTGGATTTCTATGCACGAGGTTGCAGGTTCAAACCCAGGCAAGTATCAATGTGACTTTTTCAATGTCATAAATACTTTCTTAGATATTCTAAGACACCACTGACTGACGACGGTGACGGAAAACATCGTAAGGAAACCTGGATTTAATTATCTGAAATCGCCAACCCGCAGTGAGCTAGCGTGGTGATCAGTGCTCAATCCTTCTCTATACGAGAAGAGGCCTTTGCCCTGCAGTGGGACAGTTATATGCTGTTATTATTATATTTATATTATTATATACTTCCTCATAAAAGTCGTTATCACAAGCGCAAACTAAAATAATTTTCGTATGTCTGGTTTGTTATTTCAAGCGCATGTTAAAAAATACTGTCGATGTTGGTAATGCTTCCGTAAATAAAACCGATATGGAATCAAAAATATTAAACCAGAATCTGAAAATTAAAAATCAATATGCACATGAAAATATTCTAGTGACGCAAATTTGGATATACCGGTGCATACTATAATACTTACTATTTAATATTTCACGTATATCGAAATCGATATTCCAGAAATACGAAAATCCGAAACCATTGGATACCCATAAATCTCTAATTGAAACCGCAAAAATGACCACGCATTTACGAGTAAGTTAAATGGGATTTCGAACGAGATAGTAGTATTAAATCCGAATATCTGAAACGAGAGATGGACACCCGATAGTTATTTTATGTATCTGATTAATATTCTCTACATAGACCATATCTACTTACACATTTAGAAGGCTTTTACCCCTTTTCCTGCCCAGTGTATTACATGGCGATTGTTTAAAAAATATGTTTCTTTTGCGGACAGTCGAAGTGTTAATATTTACGCGATTAAAAAAGCCCTTACATGCGATCCTCTTTCGTTCACTTTCGGTAGACTCAATGCACAAAATACATTTATCCATATATACATTTTACGAAGTTTAGTGCCGAGTATATCGCTCGTCAATTGTCATGGCAGTTCAGGGATTGTGTGACATGGCGCGCGAGAACTCACGGCAATTTTGCACATTCTTTTTGCATGCTGTAGCTATGCAATATTACACGCAGGTCTATGTTGTCAGCTTCACGTGCTAAGAGTTGTATGTTAGCAATTGCATTATAGAGCAAAAGGCTCGTTTCATAAAGAAGGAACGTGTGTATGAGGACCTACATAATTTATAAATTATTGACTGCCTCATTACCTTGGCGTTGCTAATGACAGCTGAGCGTGAGGTGGGTTGTGGATTGATTGGGTCCTATTGCTTTGTTGGTTAATGTTGGGTTTTCCTGTTAAGGGTTTTTTGTGTCAAGACCAGAATATTATGTGATTGAAACAAGTAATAAATTGCTTTATGATTGTTTATTGTCTTTAGAATCTAGAGGCATATCTATAGTTTAGTATGTATATAGGTTAATAACCACAGGCATCATATACGACGGAATTGGGTGCATCAAAGGGACTTTAAGCCTCGCCCCGAACAGTTATCATTGCTACCAGCCTTTTGACTGACTTATCTTTTTATGGCCTGAGCTACATCGTAAAATATAGTTATTTATTTAAGAATCATAGATTTTAACAGTGCCTTTACCTCTATTTAACATTTCAGAAATGAGAGAGAAAAGACAAATTGTAATGAAGGAGACTCGATGGCAAATCTTGATAACAACAGTGTATAAATTTTCAGTCTGTAACCTAACTTAGTAGATAACTTAATCTATAAGCTATGCGCCTGCAGCAATCACGTCTTTGGTATCGTACCGTTCAGGTTCAAGTTGTGACATAGAAGCTTAATTATAAGAGGCATGATAGACTACACAGTGAAGTCACCTAACCTCAGATTACAGTTTTGATTTTAATTATAAAACAGGTTACGCACTATGCAGCTATGAATGAAACCTTTGAACTGTCACTATATAAAGCTTCTGTATTTTTTGGAACATTAATTACTAACGGAGCTTACTTATCAGCATCTTTGGTCTAGCGACTAGCTTTTACATCTACCTTTTGGATAATGGAGTTCGGATTCAAGTTTTGGGACAGGCCAAAACAAATCATAAAATTTTTGGAGACGTTTTTTTTGGAGACGAGTTGGCAGTTACACAATTTCCTAGCCTGTGGATCTAGTATATTCTCTTTTACAATCATGCCGTCTTATTAGACAATTAGATTGAGGTAACAAATAATGTGTAAATTTTTACGAGCATATTATTTCAATAACATCGTACGTTCAGGCATTCATGCGCGTTGAGATTATTCACTGTTATTTGGTTGGTGAAGAAGCTTAAAGTTAATGATCAGAAGTCCAGATCCGGTGACCAATGTTACTAATCGATATTTGTCCCTCTCTGAGTAAGACACTTACTGAATAATATTTTTGCTATCACTTAAATATCCCTTAGACCACTCACGGGAATAAACGTAACACATTATTTCGAGCTAGAGGCCTACTGGCACTCTGGCAGATAATACTTCCAATAAAATACAAATTTGTGTTGGGTTTTTCTCATGAAACCGATATTGTGCCTTAATGAGGGGTTTATATAAAATTTAAGCGACCTTTTTTTCGTAGAAGTGGATACCAAAATTTAATACCCAAAATTCCTAACGATATTCTTTTATTAATAGAAGAATTCCATCAATTATAAAACTCATAGAGAAGTTTTGGTAAAGCCAGAAGGGGTAATAAAAAATAACAAAAAAAAATTGAGGTTCAGACATATATCGCATTACTTTTGAGTCTACACTGACATTAATAACAGGTTGATTGTTTTATTAGTATAATAATAGTAATAATTATTGATTACTGGACAAGAATAAAAGTTATAAGTAACAGTGTGGAAAGAGGGGTGGGTGGAAAAAACAAAACGACTTAATGAGTTCATTTTCTGCAGGACAGACGAAAAGACAAATTTCTCAGCAATATAAAATGCATTACTGGGAAAAATCTGCCGTAATGGCAGCAAAAAGACTCGCTATTATTTGCAACGATTGCTGAAAACATCGCAAACGTTTTTAGAGGGAACGGTAAATGGCGTTCCGCCAGACAGCTCTCATTATGGCTTCAATGAGCTTGAAAAAATAAAATTGTATTTTTTTCCTTGGAAAATGACCGCATGCAATGTAGATGCAGTTGAGAATTTCATTTTTGTGGGATGCTCATTACAGTTTTGTTTTTTTTTTTCATTATTGTTGCACGTCATCTTTTTAAGGTCTTCATTTGAATAACTTTGGATAATATCTCGTGTGTACTGAGATAATGACAGATACAAAAACTCTGTTTTTTGCAAAAATATGGACAAATTATGAAAAAAATATTTAAAATAGATAATGAAAGTTAAAAAATTCAGTCATTACTGTTGGCATTCAAGTCATGAATATTATTTAGATAAATCAGTTGATATAATCCTCTCCTCAAACTTCCACAGTGATACCTCCATTGTGTAGCCATTGTTCATTTGTAGTCAAGACCCCACCGTGATTTAGAGAGTTAAACCAAGGGTCTGGGCTGCCGCACAAAAACCGCTGACGTTCGCTATGGGAAGCCAGAAACCCGTCAATCGGCTTAACCCAAGAGCGTACCTAAATACCCGAATTATAAGGCTCAACTCAACAAATAGGAAGTCATATTGCCGTTACTACTTATGGAGTACTGATATTAATTTATGATTCAATGGAAGCCAACCTACCAGTATACTGAATAATATTATTATAATTGTGTAATATTGTTTGGATTGAAAGGAGGCCACGATTAGATTAAATTAAAGCAAATTAAAACGTACAAGGAACTCTTGGATTTCAAAGATTATAATTATGATTATCAATTTAAATTCTAATTTATCGTTTAATTATTATAAGAAGTTGCATGTTCAGTCGACTATCTCGATATTTAATCAATAAATATAAAAATATGAATTATAATACTAACCATGTAGTACCTATATATTTGTACAAAAATAAATCTAGCTTATCCATTTAGTGGAAATGATTGCATGCACTAATGTATTTTTAAATTAATAATACACAGTTCGGCTTTGTGCAGTTGTTGTTAATCGCATCGAATATTACGGTTTTTCCATAAAATTTCTCGCCTCGCTAGTTACAGTAGGTTTAGTAAGACGAACTTTTCACCGCATCATACAAACATTATACCGAAAATACCTCAAAGAAGTTAGCAAAAAAAACTTCGTGTTACGAATGGTATGTAAATTATCTGCCTTTTCACATTATTGCTGTAATTACTTAATCAATTATAGCATTAACATCCAAGTTAAAACAAACAACTAAAACCAAAAATCTGTCAAGTGTCCCTCAAGGACCTATAGTTTTAAGAGCAGCCTTCGAAGAAGTTGAGCATAAAATCTTTCCTGTTTCTGAGATTAAAATATTGAATGAGATATACCTAAAATAAAATACATCATCATTATGAGTTTCACCGGAACATTTTCACGCAGCGAGGCTGTTTCAATACAACTGAACCGTAGCACATTTAATGAGATCGAAATGGATGTATCGGGGTTTCGTAGGAAATGAAATAATCTTATTTCATTAAGATACGTTGGATTCAATTTCTGTGTGTTGGTAAATTGTTTCACATGCTCTGTTCTTAGCGTACACAACATTCAAAAATCTTTGGGGTGTTATTTTCATACATTTTAATGCAATTAGGAGTTTTACAAACGAAAAACAGGCCATACCCCAAATAAATTTTCGACTTGTTTTATGATGCGAGGTCGACCTCCGGTTTGCGTGAATAAAACCTAGGATTACGAAGTAAATCTTTGGATTCGACGTATATGTAATACGGCTATAATGGCTATTGCTATCTACTGTTCAAGGTGACGTGAAGGTCCAACAAATGAAGAGATTATGTAAAGGTTGGAGCCACTGATACTAAATGGGCTGAAAACTTAAATTTATTTTGTGGATTAAATAGGGTACGGATGTAAGTTCAGGAATAGAAACTTGAACTTTGACCTTTGAAGCTCGAGCCTAATCCGTAAATCTTACGATTGTTTTGTTTACGCAGTTAAGTATTTGTCTCAATAAATTAGTCTGGATTTGATATGTTATTACTCTCTTATCCATTTGAATACTGTAACTTTGGACAAAAAATGCGCATTGCAGCAAACTCAAATAGCTGGAAAGACACAAAAGAAGAAGACTCAGTGATGTTACCAATTTCTTTGTCTAGTAAATAAAAAGTCTTACGTGCACTTTCCCTAAACAATTAATTATGAAACAAATAATTTCAAATATCTTAAAACTTAAAATTAATAGTAGTAATCGTTTTTATACAGTAACTAAGTATAGTTATAGCATAAAAACTATACTTAAAAGTGAATGAAAAACGCCATCATATATCCAGTCAGTCAGCAATCGCAGTATACCTATATAAATAAATTCGACGCATTGCGCTACCGATCTCACTTGAAACACGTGCTGTTAACGATGCACTACATATACTTCTACCTACTATACGTACATAAAAACGTATTTATTTTTACTAGCATGCAAGTGCTAGTAAACTAAACGACTGAACTCATTGCACGGTCACCTGCGTCCGCCTTTGGCTTTATGAAAGTTCTTTACAAGATAAAAATATTAATATATTCGTTATTTTGTATGTCTAAGAATTTTTTTAAACACATGGACAAAATATCGATTCTACTGGACTTTGTACCGAGTTTCACTAATGAACCGTAAATTATTCCAGATAATTAAAGATTATGTTTGTTTTTGACAACAATCTTACTGAATCAACTTCTCACATCCATATTATGATAATAATCAACACATTCAGATGCCATAACACTAACTAAAGGGCATATCCACAAACTGTCATAACGAACAGCCCTCAACCGCAATATTTTTCCATTATTCCTCCATCAGCATAATAAGAGTATCATAAAAACAATAAGTTACATCTTAATAATCCCTATTTTCTTTCCCTAACAACGCTCGGACGCGCAAAATGAAACAATATTACCTGGGACCGCACTTAACTCAGGCGAAAGGTCGAATCGAAAGCCTACCCGACCTTGACTCCTAAAGAACCCCTCATAAAAATTACACTACATTTCAGACAATAAAATTTCATCCCTCCCCTGTTGCGCATTACCCGATGCGGTCCAAAACCAGCCTCTGGCCCGCTTCCAAGACAGTCTGCCAAATGACGGTCAGATAATAACCTTCAGCTGTTCAAGATCGATAGCGGATTTTGTAACTACGCGTCGTACGGAATTCGATATGAGATTATATCGAAAATGGTAATAATTTGTGCCTTAATGTTTTCTGTGAACCCTTGAAACTTTGTCCGATGTTCACAAATATACCCTCAGAGAGTTTTGTTTAAGCTTATGGAAAGATACCTGAAATGATCATAAGATCCTTTTCACGCTTAAAACAAGTTGCTTTTTAATCTATTAATAAACTTTGTCTTGATGACTTGAACCGTGTAACTAGAGCTGACTTTTGATATAAGTAAATTCTAGATGTTGAAAGGAAAATTTTGAAATCAGTTCAAAATTTTCAAAATATAAATAGTAGAGATTTTATACACTTTGTTCGCTCGAAAAAAGTTATTTTTGTATTAAATGTACCTAAGGAATTGCTACTAAGTTCTAAAATAGTCTTAAGTTTTGTGTGTTACCTACTAACAATATGAGTCTGTGTTACTTGTAAATAAATTATTAAAAGGCCAACAAAGCAAATTAAATTACAAATTGTGAAACGTTTAGTATATAGGATCTTTTATGACTTATACATAATATTTATTGCGATATATTCTCTATTTCGAACCAAAAACGGACTGGATCCATGTGTACTTTTTTAATAAGTCTAAAGCTACGTGTACCCTATCAAATCTCATTGTATTATTTAAGGCTGACTATAATATACCTACTGACATTTACCCACATCCCGTTATACTCTTAATTAATGGCTATGTTCACATAAAATTTTACAAAATTACCTTTTATGTAAGACATGATGGCACAGTTACGTTTCTATGTAATTATATTCCTACTAATGTATTACACATCTATATAAAGAAACCTTTCGTTTCAAACGACCCTGTCTCCGTGATTAGGAGAAGCCTTTTGTACTTTCCCGATACTACTGAGCCAGCTTTCACTGTGAAAATAAACTTGAAAGATTCAACCCCCTTACCATGAACTCTTAAAGCAGGTCAGTTTAGGTTGTGGAAGCGAGACACCGCGTTACACTGCACGCAGCGGCGTCCCGCTTTCACGACGTAAACTGTTTTGCTTGAAGAGTTCATGGTAAGAGGCTGGCTGTGCTTGGATTTAGACCTTAGTTTGGAAGTCGGCAAACAGTTGAATCCTGAGGAAAGATCTTTGTCATTGGAACTTTAGTTTCCCAAAGATATAAATAAAGTTGAATTGAGAGCGTCCCTGGATAAACGTTTGATAGTCTTGAATGTAATTCAATTTGTAATGAAATGCGTTTCGTTGAATATTTTGTAGGGATAATGAAGCTGAAGTATGAATTCATATTAGTTTATTTTAAAGTTGGATGTTATTGATACCTTCATTAGATGGAAGCAAAAACGCCAAAAGCACTTCCATGTGAAGACAGAAATCGCGAAATAAGAAAAAATAATACAGACCACCATTCGATATTGTCACAAAATTTAGTAATTTTTTTTTAAATTTTAAATTCGTGCTTAAAAAATCACTCTCACACATTTCTAAGGTAGCGATTTTGCTTTATTTTAAAAACGTTACGCACTAATATTTTCCGAACATTTATGAATCAGCCGTTGATCAAAATAATTCTATTTATTTTATACGTTTTCTTCCTTTATTTTTGGACGTGAATTTAAGTACCTAGTTATAACGGAAGCCTATCATAAAATCAAAGCTTCTCCTAATTTCATTGGAAGCCAAAGGTATCCGTTTGGTTAGATAACAAGAAATATCGGTTTTCCCAAAAACCTTTTCCGGTGTATCGCTTTACCTTCATTTATAATGTGGGGCTATTGTTTCCTTGGACGATATACGGTAGGTAGGTATCTGATTGAATAAATTCGATACAGAAGCAAGATTTTGAGCTTACTAGTAGTCCTTCTAAATCTTGCTTTACATTGTTTGACTTATTTGCTTTCTGTAAAGATAGCCAACAAGTTTAATTCTGTTACAGTCTGCCCGTGACCATGAATGCTGTAAAAGGATTCGTAACGTCTGGACCAAAAAATCAAATTAAAACCGCGATAAAATCCGTAAAAATAGTTTTATTTCAAAGTTTAATTCTGATAGAGCCCACTTGGTAGTGAAGTTATCAATTTTTTTTTGTCTTGAAAAAAACGTCGCCCCACACTAGGAATTTCTCCTGTATCGTAGTTGCGTTTCACAAACATGAAATATCACATACACAAACACCCAGACTCGGGACAATCAAATGTGGATCGCACAAATTGTTGTCCCGTGCGGGATTCGAACCCGCAACCCTTAGCGCAGCAGTCTAATCGCTTAGCCACTGCGCCAATCAGGTCGTCAATAATTAAACTATATGTTTTAATATGCGAAGGCAATTTTATGATAATTTGATTACACTTATAACTACGAATATTACTCAAGAAAGTATTAGAATAACCTACGTAGATCCGAAAACACTATAAATAATAAAATAAATTTCTGTTAAAGAACAGTTTTTCACTTTTGGAGCAGCAAAAGAAGATATTTATGACGAATCTACGTTGTATAAATTTAAATTTAAAGCTGGCATTTGTTGTACAAGATGCGACGAACTGAGTCTCTTAACTTATTCCTTGTGAAACTTAATAAAGCATTATTTAAATTAAAAAGGTTTTCATGATTTTGTGTTTTGTTATCACTTAATGAAAAACTGGAAAATCCTTTCTATATTGTTAGCATATTCATTTAAAGCAACTTCAAAAATAATAATAACATACGGTTTCTTTTTACCAACAGATGGTGTCTTCAGGAACGAGGTAGAAGCGCGCGGGCGCGGTACGGAGTCAGCGTTCCTTGGCGAGCTACACTCGACGCTGGCGCCCCCTGCCGCGCCCGACCACGACTGGCAGCATACCATCACACTCATACTCAAAGGCCTCATCTTCACAACAATCATCATCGGAGCACTCTTCGGCAACGCCCTCGTCATTATATCTGTCCATAGACACAGAAAGCTTCGGGTCCTGACCAACTATTACGTAGTTAGTCTGGCAGTTGCTGACATGCTCGTCGCACTATGCGCAATGACGTTCAATGCTAGCTCTGAATTGACTGACACCTGGCTGTTCGGCCCTCTAGTCTGTGATATCTTCAACTCCCTCGATGTTTACTTCTCCAGTGCGTCGATACTCCATCTTTGTTGCATATCAGTGGACAGATACTATGCTATAGTGAGACCCTTGGAGTACCCAGTCACTATGACGCACAGAACTGTCTGTTTCATGCTGGCAAATGTTTGGTTATGGCCTGCCTTCATCAGTTTTGTGCCAATATTCATGGGCTGGTATACAACAGAGCATCATCGCCAAGAAAGATTACATCACCCCGACGTTTGTATGTTTAAAGTAAATATGGTCTATGCTATTGTATCATCGAGTGTGTCCTTTTGGATTCCAAGTGTGGTTATGATTTCAATGTACTGTCGGATATTTAGAGAAGCTATTAGACAAAGAGAAGCTTTAACAAGAACTTCATCGAACATTCTTTTAAATTCTGTCCATATGAAGCATACTTCGCATTCAGCGCATCACTCTCACTACTTGCACCCTGACAGAAGACCTTCGGACATCAGTCCAAACTACAGCACATTTACGGAAGTAGGGCCAGAAGAGACTGAATTTGGTGGAGAAGTGGTTATGTCCATTGGGGACATTTGTCCAAGTAAGGAGGCTAGTCCGAGGAAGTCGGTGAACGTGAGCTGTGATACAGCGAGTTCTGGGTATTGTTCCGGGGGCTCTAATAAGAGGTCTTCAAGTGGACAGCCACCACCTGGTTGGAGACCAAGCTGTTCTTCTGCTGTGGCAACAAGAGACTTGGCTAAAGCTGCTACAGAACTCAATGCACAAGGTAAGGGTCAAAATATATTATTATCATAAGATAATATAAGAATATAAAAGAAGAAGAATATCATAAGATACGAATGACAATAAATTCCAAATCTATTAAACCGATAAAATATTATTATAGTCCTAAAACTTCTTCAGATAAGGTCTACATTATTTTCTATTACATTTTAGATACAATAACATTACTCTAAAAAATTGCCTAAGATTCCCACAAATTCTAGAAAAAGCCAGCCGTTTAGAAAATTTATTGCCGAGTCTAAATCTCAAAATAAATTGTTACTTGTTTCTAACAAATGGCGCCCGAAAAAAATGGACGTGATTTCTTTTGCCGACTCGAAAGTCAAGATATCGATTAAGTTATTAATATACAAACTTCCGATTATGGTATTTTCGAAGCTGAAGTCTGAACTAATAAAGATAACAAATCGGAACTAGACTGAGTCTCAGGCGTCTTATGGATGGTAAGTTAATTTTACCGTTTGTCATGCCGATATCATCACTTTGACAGTTAGTGATAGTGGAATACCCTTGTTATAGCCTAAAGTTTAAACTGTACTTCGAGTTCAAAATTTTGGTTAATGTATGTGAAACGGAGCGTAGTACTTAGTATCGTATATTATATTATATCGAACTTTGTTGTAGATGTGTTGAAGACTGTTTTTATACGCTAGGATTTGAAAGTTTTTTCAATTTTGTTTATGTTTTGGATTTGTGAGAACCGAAATTCGTAAAAGTTGTCTAAGCTTGTTTTCTTTATACCAATCCTACTATTTATTTAATCATATTATTTTACATTGGTTTTTAGGTAATTTGTTACACTCTCGTTCTTTACAACTTATAAAAAATTATATTAAATCAGCAATTCCTGATTTATATAAACCAACATCTAAATCAGTTAACAAAAATCATAGTGTGACATTTTTAAATTCGATCATGGCCACAATAGGCCAAAAATATTGACTAATACCACCTTTAACTTCTCAGTTCTGTTTGCATCAAAAATCACAGGTTTAGCTGTACTCAAAGCTTCAATTAGTTTCAAAGCTGCAATGCTAGTTCACAAGAATATAAATATTCTTCTAACATCTGAGAATATAAAGGTATTCTCTTAGGATAACATCCACATAAGTACCAATTGCGAAGTAACAACATCGTCTGGAATGATCATGTAGAACTTGTAAAGCGGTATATAAAATGTAACAGCGTAGTTCTTAGTGGATGCAGCAACGAAAATGTTACAAATAAAATTGTTTCTTTGAGAAATAAATATATTTTTATTGTTCTTCATTTTCTCTTAAAAGCTTTAAATCTTGCTGGAAAAGCCATTTCTGCCTTAGTTTATCCTTTTCAGTTCTAAGACGTCTCTAGGTAGGTCGTATAAATTAGCTCAGTTGAGAATATAAATCAATAAATTATTCATTTAGTCAATTTTAAAACTTTTTCTTACTCTTCCTTATTAACCACTCTTGAAGTTTTACCTTTTTATTCTTCACTCCTTGAAGGATAGAAGGTTGTTTAACAGTTTCATTGCTAAACATACACTGTTAATCTATTGTCAATTTTGTTTTTTATTTTTGACTAACGTATTTTAGTCGACATAATTATTCTCGATGACTATGTTGGCGGTTTGCCATAATATTATCATTATCACCATTCACTAACTGTTCGCTGAACTGTGCATAATGCAGTGATTGTAATATGGCAATAATTACATTAACGGAAATTTAGACAAGTACTACAAAGTGAATTTGGATTAAATCATGATTATTTATAATTGGAGGTTGAATTAATCTATTTTGCCTATGTAAATTAGAAAGTAACTTATAATTATACGTTTGGTGTATCCTTCTTATTATGTTACCAATTAACCAGACTGCCTCGATGGTCTAGTAATCAATTGACCAGACTGCTTCGATGGTCTAGCGTGGTTATTGAGCATGAAGTCCTGGCTTTATTTCCCGGGTCGGACATAGTGTTATTCTCATTAGCAACACCTGAGAGATTTTTCAACGATGTGTAAAGCCATGTCAGATGCCTACAGGCGGTTTCAACTCTGACACCAGGTTGTTCATTAACCATACGATAAGAAAAAGAAGTAGCAGCACAGATTTTGGATTTCTGGATTCGTGTCTTATTACATTGATATCAAATACAAAATGCATTCAGAGATCATAAATACTAAAGGCTTTAGCAATAAGATTGCCTCCTTCTACGTAAGGACCTATAACATAAGTGGAGAAATGTGGGTTATTTTATTATATTATTCATATGCACGTCTTCCTACCTTTTCAGCAACACATGCGGGTTAGAGTTTAACTAGCAGGTTCCCCTCAACAAGTACCCTAATGTTAGTGTTTGGTACCCAAAAGGCACATTTCTAATAATATGGATCCCTGCCCTGTACAAACTTTGCTCAGTGTCCCCAATTCAGTGATCCAACTTGACCCCATCTCAATGACCCTTCTTACAAGATTTCATTATATTTTTACGATCCCTTGCCTTCCTGCGTTGAAGAGAAAGTGCGTAGGTTCTTTATATCTGGTGAACAATAAGTAAAATTCTAGGCTTTTAGAATTTTAAATACTTAAGCTATTACTTCATTAATATTACACGTACACTAAGAATAATAATAATATCTTGGGACAGCCCACACACGGTCATCTGATTCCAAACTAGGCAGAGCCTGTATTATGGCAACCAGACAACTGATAAACATACTTAAATATTTCTAAATACATACATAATATAGATAATTTACACCCAGACACAGAACAAATCATTATGCTCATCACACAAAGATTTGTCCTGGGTGGGAATCGAACCCACGACCTCCGGTTTAGAAGTCAGCGTCACTAACCACTAGACCAACAGGCCAGTCAATAATGAATATCAGTGTCAAAGATTAGAAATAATTATTGTTTGCGGTAGTAGTACTTGCAATATTTGGAACCGAATTGAAAATGGTTGATTTATCGTATATCCCAGTCAGCCATTTCCATAAAAAGTGTCAAATAATTTCACCCGATTTCAGCCAAATTACGATCAGAAAAATATAATACACAAAAATGTAATGCGTGCTCGTTTGGTTCTAAGGTTAATTGAAAGGTCTAGTGGCGATTTGCTTTATATCCGATGGCAATAAAAAACAACTTACGATAGGCAATTTTAAAAATCCACACATCAAATCCCTAGTTATCAGTTGCTAAAAACGGTGAAGGAAAACATCGTGATGAAACCGGCACACCTCAGAGATTTTTCAACGGTGTGTAAAGCCATGTCAGGGGCCTACAGGCGGTTTAAACTCTGACACCAGGTTGTTCATTAACCATGCGATAGGAAGTAGATTCAACTCTAGAGACGGGTGACAAATTTGTCATAAGCGTCTAAAGAAAATCATTAAAGTATTGAGAAAGCTATTCCTCAAATCAAACAGTCTGGTTTGCACAACTCTAAGCAGTTTAATCTTGCGTCGAAGATTGAGTTAAGGCAATCAGATTCGTCTTTAATTGCTTGCGACAGAGGTTCGTTAGGACCTTGCGGAGATGCCCAACAGAAACTAGTCACTACGAATGCGATTAATTGTGTTTTGGTTATTGCAAAATACGCTTCAATAAATCAGTTTAGATGTTTTGTTGATTGTGGCTCGGATTAGGATTTTCGTTGGCTATAATTAATCCGACTGTTAGTTCGTTAAGTTGCTGATTTGTTAAAAGGCTGTCCCCTAAGTATTTGCTTTAATCTTTTAATTGTTTACTAAAACGTTCATTTATTAAAAGCTCTAACTTTTTATTATTCTTGGTATTGGTTTTGTAACTTTGAAATGTGACATAAGTGTTTTGATTATAAATATTAAATATTCGTTAGAACACGGTTTTATGGAACACGTATGTCTAGGACAAAGCCTAAAATAGTCTTAACAAATAAAAAAAAACAATGGCAACATCATCATCAACCTTATAACGCCAGAATGAACGACAACTTGCGAAGAACAATTGAAATCATTAAAAATCTGGATTTAAAAGTGACTTTAACCTACTTTTATTATTTGGTCAACAAGATAAAACGGCATCCAAATTCACCCACTACCTAACATTGTAGCTAATAGAAATACAATATTCAAAGAAGTACAGAAACAAGTATTTATCGATGCAAAACCAATTATCCCTACAATTGTCTCCATTAATTCGAAGCACAAAATACTCCACAATAATCTACTACAGATTGCAAATTGGTTAGATCGATTCCTAATAGGGTGCCATTCACCGGAGTAAATGCATGGGATTCAACTTCACTACACGACTCGCCTGTAGTTA
The DNA here is from genome assembly GCA_905340225.1 of Abrostola tripartita. NCBI lineage: Eukaryota > Metazoa > Arthropoda > Insecta > Lepidoptera > Noctuidae > Abrostola > Abrostola tripartita. Next base: position 2,972,608 of record HG996508.1, on the reverse strand, counting down.
ATACTAGATGGAATAGATGATTTACCTATTTCCCGGTAAAACGGCCGATAGTATTGTCACTTATCTGGATTGATTTATAGGATTCCATTTTATGTAGGTCTTATTTATATTTGTTCGTAAGGATCACTGTCTGTTTATGCTCTTCTTGTAATATTTTCTGACTGGTAATCTATGCCCTGGAAGCTTTTTCGTTGATTCTTAGTTTATTTAGTTACTCATAGATTCAGCGAGCAAATTCTCTTGATGTGAATCTTTTTCTGAATTCCCAGCAATATCTCTAATATTCATAAATGAATTACTTTTAAAAACAGAATCATATACAATTCATTACATAAATAATCATATTTCGTGAAATTAATGGATTCCGGTCATAATTACGTTGAATTGACAATTTGGTGATTTTAAAATAAAATGATTTGTATCATTAGCCTTATATGATTCTACTAAAGCAGCCACTTGAGCTCCCTTGTACAAAGACTTTATTCCTGCGGAAAAACAATGTCTACGCTATAGTAAAATATTCACTTTTATTTTCATCATATTATCTAAAATTGTGAGGAATTTCACGCCAAAGTTTTAGTTATGTAAACAATGCGTTAAGTTTACGCCGTACATTGAACTATTCGACTTTAGGACTTAGTTAATCCTCAAATTGACCCATTGCGGATTACATAAAATCTGAATAATGTTTTTAATCAAGTCTCTTGGATTAATCTCGCCTGAGATTACAAAGTTCTATTATTTTTAGTAAATTAGAAGTAAGTTTGTTTGTTAGAATAACAAAGCCTCATTCTCATGTGGACAAAACATTAAGCTACTAAAAACATTAAACAACTGGCAAATGAAACTATTTTAATTAAAACATTGGATTTAATTTAAATAATTTCGTATGCCAGATGTTTTTAAATCATGGCAAATATTATTTTTAACGCTTTGCTTTAAAATAACCGTTACTTTTTTCTAAATTCAAATTCAAATACACCACTATATATTGTGTCTTATATTCAGATAAAACAAATGCAAAAGTAGCAAAGTATGATATTTATTGATTCATTTCTCTCAACACCCCTGTCATTACAGGTGCCTAATGCGATAGTGTGGTCACCTTAATATAAGAAAATACAAAAGTAAGGATAATCATTAAGAATAATAAACACACACTAAAGTTGCTAAATGCAATCTTAGCACATAAGCCAAACACTTAGCTGCAGCTTCAACAAGTTTTCAAACACTCATCAAAGCGGTGTTTACTGAGAGTGTTAGTTTGCTCCTAGCGTTCCAAAGCGTCTGAAATATTCTAGATGGTTCCTTTGTTTCATTTCTTGCCATTTGCATATTATTTGCTTTAGCAGTAGCCTTCTTTAAATCGTCTAGAGTCTAGGTAAATATTTTGGAAGTTACGGTTACAGTGTTTCTTAGTGTGAATATTCTTTTTAGTTGCCTTGTCCAAGTTTTCAGTCCGATAAGGCTTAAGACAGGTAGTAAACCAGAGACAAATACGAAGGTTCTCAAAGTTTAATTTCCTACAAAATACGACCCCAAATTCTCCATTGTCCCTCCTAATTTGACTTTCAAGGTAATCATTAATTTGCTGTCTTTTGTTTGGGTCTAAACCCATAAAACTCGATATCACGATTCAAGATTTCTCATGGTTTTTGCTATTCAAAAGCAGGATATTATTAATGATGGAATTTTAATATAGTCAAGCAAATGCGTCAGACCAAAATGCATAAAGAAAATTGATGAGCATATTATGAAACGTCATTAATTCAAGGATGATGGATGCTAGTAATAAACTCAACTTATATTTTCTAGAATAACATTTTCTTAGAAATACATAATTAGAATAATGTGACTGCAGGTTTATAGGGCTTATTAGATTTTCGTGTTTACAGTTTGTAGGCTAAATTAATTGATTCAGCAAGAATAAATATTTATAACCTCGGAAATAACATCTTCGTGTCATCAGTGGTTTCGGATCTCAGCGGACATCATTATGGGGAATACGTAAAATAATCCAAACTTTATCAGATTGTAAATAAAAATATACATAGTGATGGTGATGATAACTTTAGAATAACTGACGGAAATTCAGGATATAATAAAAATACCACCGGAGAGACTTATCCGTGATTTAATTTAATTTGGACTAATGTAGATGAAAAGCATGGAATTTAGATTCCAATTTGTGCTTAGTCTGGTCTTCAATTATGAGGGCGATGATTAGGGGATCTTTAGACGATAAAGGGTTGTTGATAGGGCCAGTAATACTAGGTTTCGGAGTTGGTCTTTTTAGGGGTTCCAGGACTTTTCTTGTTCATTCAGATCTTCTTCTTCTTATCGTATGGTTGATAAAGGACCTGGTGTTAGAATTTAAACCGCCTGTAGGCCTCTGACATGGCTTTAAATCTCTCAGGTGCTGGTTTCCTCACGATATTTTCCTTCACCGTTTTTAGGACCTGATAACTAATTTATAGTACGCACATGAATTTAAAAAGACGTTGGTGCGTGCCGTGTTTTGAACTTGCGACCTTTGACTTAGCAGTCCAACGGTGATATCACTCGGCTATCAGTGCTCATTCAGATGATAACCCCGAAATGGTTTTGTTTGGATATAGGGACCAATGAAAAAAAGGCCTATACTATTACCTTGAGTTACCTCTTAGAGTTAGAAACTTCCAGCTCACTTAGTACCGCGTAATAATGTTCTATAACTCGAAATGCCTCTTATCTCAGAAAACATTAGTACCGTAACAAGGTTTGCGGAGTAAAATGAATCCATCCATTATATTTTTATCTTTCTCATTACTGTAAAAGTGAAGGGAATGCTTGTAAAATATTCATTTTAATTAATGGTGGGCTCTTGAAATTGTTTTAGTCGTGTTAAGTAGACACGATGGTGCATCTACTTTGTTTCGTGTGTAAAAATACTTGTCGAAGGTCCAAACATTATGTCGTATACTGACACTTAACCATTTTTTTTTTAACTGTCGCACCTCACTATAGATTTCTCCTGCATCGTGGGTGCGTTTTACAAACATGAAATATCACATACACAAACACTCAGACTCGGAACAAATATCTGCGGATCACACAAATTTTTGTCCCGTGCGGGAATTGAAACCGCAACCCTTAGCGCAGAAGTCCAATTGCTTTGCCACTGCGCCAATCAGGTAGTCTTTGAATGGAGTCTGAACTATATAGACCAAAACTCACGTCACGGTCACTCGTGTTTCCCAGAGGGGCAGGTAGAGTCAAATAATTTATGTCTGCTACACTCAGAACAATCCTCATTTCGTCTATACTAAGGAATTCCTTTTTTTCTTCTAAGTCGACTGCCACGCTGTAGACACAATAGAAACTTATTGTTTGCGGCTCACCAGTGGGCCGAGTGGCGTTCAACGTAAATACTAATTTCAGTTTTTGAGCTAAATCCACTGTATTGTTTTTAACAAGATTAAGGTGATATTCCAATCTTCTTCAACTACAAATTCTCTTTTGCCATCGACAGCAAAGAAAATTATTTAAATGTAGATAATGTAAACCTTGCCTCTGAATCTTCTCCAATATCTGCGAGTATTTCATTACTATAACCGGGAAATGTCCAGTCTTACTTGTCTTAACATCTGCATTATTGATGTTGAAGTTTCGTTATTACTAACAGTATTCGCGTTCAATTTCAATACCGGGAATGTTATTAACACTGGCCTGTCCAAGTTTGAACAAGTTTTGTCTCGATACTGACGGGTAATAGACGAATAGTTTTGCATATAAATAGGTTATACAAAAGAGTTATACAATATTGTTCTATCAAATCATAATGAGTTTAAAAAAAATCATTCATTTGTTTCATTTTTGCTATCAAAATTCTACTTTAATAATGGTTTCAATTAACTGTACCATTAGTTATGTAAAGCAACATATTTTGATAGGTTTGGGTGTTCAAATAATGTTTTTAGGTACTACCTAATTTGCAGACGTCTTTAGAATAAAACTTTTGTTTGATTTTATTGTATTAGAAGTTTTGTCACTTGTAAAATACCGAATAATATATTATCATTGAAGTACACGTTTTGTGATGTGTTGCTACTTTTTTGCTGCTGGCCTTTGGGAGCTCTAATAATGTACTCCAGGGGCCAGAGTTTAAGTTCCGCAGTGTCCTCAAATAAATCGACTTTTGCAGTATTACCATGCTCGTCTCATAATTCCAGCGGTTTGTTATTAGCAAACAAGGATTATTCTGCCAGCTAGCTTGGCATTAACCGTTAAAGTAAACAGGTTGATTCTTCCCAAGCTACGCCCTTTACTCATTAAGATCCGTTTATTTTTATGAAAGCTTAAAATATATGGGATCATCTTTTCTGAAGAACGTAAAAAATAACAGCTGAAATAAACAGTCTAAGTGGTTCAGCATCGCGTTTCTGTCGCTAAGTTATTTTGTGTAGAAATTAACATTGTTATGTATACGTACATGAAAAATAATGTACAAAATAGTGTTAGTTGGGTGCAAGTACGAAACGCCTCTACGAAATGATACTTTCATCAAGACATAACCAGTTTCCATGTGACGTTTATACCGGTATGCAGTAGAAGACAGTAATTATGCCTGTGATGCAGCAGAGGTAGTCCTATTTACCGGGAGTTTCATCCTCATCTCACCGCTCATCATATCATCAACATGATAGGTTTAACCTGGATGAGGTTGGCACAGAAGCTTGGAGACTGGCACAAAAAAGAGAAACCTATCAGTGGGTTAAGTCGTGCTGTGGATGATGATAATGAATAGTGGTTAGCAGGCCATTCATTTGATCCACATTGAGCGCGACGCCTTTAAAACTCCCTTTATCAGTTACAAAATTAAATTCTGGTTTTATCCTCCCACAGAATTAAAGAAATTTAATATTGTGAAGTCACGTGGGAAATTCCGTACAGTATTGTGGAAGTATTGAAGTCCCATTCAAGGAAGTGGTCTTAGTGGTAGTGTTAGTTAAAGTGTAAAGGTGTAACGTCTATGGGATAATATTCTGTAGCGGGAATGGGATTAGGCTAGTCACGTCTACCGAGCAGTTACACTGTAGACCAAGCTGGCCGCAAATTTGAGGTTAGATACGATTCTGTGACACAATTGAAATGGGTATTAGCTAGATGGAACATGTAAGGTACATAAAATAAAGGAAAATGTGATTTTTTTCTATTCTTAAGAAATTGAATGAGATTGTATTGTCTTGTACGAATGGATTGGTAATGAGAAAAGAAGAGTAAAATAAAAATTCAAATCGGTTCATAAATGTCTGAGTTATGATGGAACATACATAAAAAAAAAAAAAAAGATCCCGACGAATTGAGGAACTCCTCCTTTTTTGAAGTCGGTTAAAAACAATTAAATAAACGGTTCCAATGGCGAAAATTACGTAACAATTGTCCCCTGATATCTACCTATATTTTTTATAAAAAGCATCTGCTATCTTAACAAGTATGCCTCACACGAAAAACACCTTAATTTTAATACAAGACATAAATTTAACTTCAAAGCAATTTTGTCAAAGTCCAGCCATTCTTGGCATTATTTTTCACTTGGCCAAGAAACTTTACATGAACTTGGCGTTACCATCTGTTACGTGAAGTTTAAAACTCCGGAGAGCCGTTGCGTGCATCGTGACTTTTATTTTTACACCATTAAACATAAACATTTTTCATAACTTTTGACTGAAATATGTAGTTTTGTAGTTTAAATGGCTTAAGCTAGAAGAAGGTTTCATTTATGACTTAATGCGTGTTGTGGTTCTGTTCAGTATTAAAGTTCCTAGCTCTTTGGAATTATTATTGGTCGTTTTTTCTTATGATTTACTAGACATGCCCCGCGTTAAATTTGTATTACTTAATAAGCTAGTATAGTTATATATTATAGCCTTAATGTTATTCTGATGTATAAGCTATATTACTCTAAAGTTTTATCTAAATCCATTGTGTAGTTTTGGCGTGAAAGAGTTACAAAAATACATCCTCACAACCTTTGGTATTGATAAAATTAGAAAAAGGAAATTGGTTAAGATATTAATGCCAAACTGATGTACCTAAGGAAATTGACGAATATTAGTTTTACATTACATTTCACTAAACGTCCAAAGAAATCCAAGAAGTAAGATAAGATATTTTTATATTCACACCAAAAAGTTCAACGGACGTTTCGGAAGGTTCCTCGCTCTCGAATGCTCTCTGTAAATTGCTTTGAGATACAGGAAAAAATCTTGAATGGACTGCGGTGGTCTATTAAATTTAAAGTAGTCTCATTATAAATGTTGCCTTTCTTCCATAGACCATATTATGGTTCATTACATAGTAATATTTAATGCCGTGCTGTAGACAAAGACCTGTGCGATACTATCGTGACGTCATATTACGTGTCATACATTCCCTATTATATTATATTCGTCTTATGTCTGGCCACTTATGTTTCTTTTTTCTTTTTAATAAACGTCGCCCTAAACTAGTAATAACTCCTGTATCGTGGGTGCGTTTCACAAATGAAAAATATCACACACAAACACCCAAACTTGGGATACACATCTGCAGATCAAAAAAACATTGTTACGTGCGGGAACCGCAACCCTTAACAGCCAAATCGCTTAGCCACTGCGCCAATAAGGTCGTCAAATCCCCTATATGCCCTAGCCTAGTAGCCCTTGATTGTCTTTAGAATTATAACTTAGATGGTACCTTGTTATATAATTATCGTAATACTATCGTTCACAGGTGCGTCGCTTCGCGCGGCCGGCAAGTCGTGGCGAGCTGAACATAAGGCCGCGCGCACACTTGGCATCATAGTCGGTGCGTTTTTGTTGTGTTGGCTGCCATTTTTTCTTTGGTGAGTATCTTACACTTTTCAATTAAAGTAACTAACTTCATTCTGGTCTAGCAGACATAGTCATCATCATCATCATCAGCCAAAGACGTCCACTGTTGAACATAGGCCTCCCCGTTTAAACGGGGGGGTTTGCCATAATCCCCACGCTTGGCAAGCGGCTTGGGGATCGCAGTATTGGTGGTGAAGTTACAGAAGACGCTGCTGCCCATCTTCAGAATTTTCCCTTAGTCGCCTCTTACGACACCCACGGGAGGAATCGGGGTGGTCAATTCTAGGCCGGATACCACACGGCTCGGCACAGCAGACATAGTGCAGGAGTCCAAATAATTTCTGTCAGACTAAGAGTTTTAAGGTATTTTAGGACATTTTTGTCTGTGACATAAAGCTCATCTAAATATGCCAGGCCTGTATACCAATATGATAATCATCATGGGCCTTACATAAGCCTTATGGGATTACAAAATTAAACAGCCCTTTTATTTTTATTAGATCGTAAACTTTACAAAAGCAATTTTTAATGTTTATTAGCTGATTACAACTAAACCACCGAATTGATTATTAAGAAATTTGATAGTATGAAGATTTCGCATCCCTAAAATGAAAGTGACCTAACTCAAAATGGCTGTAACTACTGATTTGACTGATTTTAAATAACCTACACTAAACCCCTGTGGAGAAAAAATACCGAATTATTCGTAAATGGTGATTTTACTAATAGGTAGTTTTCTTTTCTTTTCCTTATAATGGGCTTTTTAGAGTTCCATACAGGTTTTTATGTAGCAAAATAAGAATTTACAGGAATTTTGAGTTACGTCATTGTCATTTTAAGGGTGCGATTTCATTCGAATAGAGTGTAACGTTATCGTCAATAGACGACATAAATTCCATTTTTATTTCGAAAGAACGCGGTAAAATTTTCTACACGAACGGGATCACGAACAAAAGTCAGTGTGAAAAAATAATATTAAAAATGAAAATTGGGTATTTGATAACACTCGTTTACTAGACTTTAGTAACACCTTTGCGAACGTAAGGGTATTACGTCGAATTCGATTTTCAGGTCGACCCAAAGGTGTGATTGGATTTTTCTGTTACATCATTTTCCAGATATTGGTTCGGATTCAAATCGAAATATTTCGGTCATAGTCACTTGGGTCTTAGTATCGACAAACAGTTTAAAACTCGAAACTATATTCTAGTTTAATATTGCGTACTGCGTACCTATAACTTTATAATTGCTTGGTCTCACGTTACGATTATCTATTAAAAAGAAGTGTCTAGTCTAGACGAAAATATGTTTTGGAAAGATAGTTTTAATATTAGCTAGGTACATAGGCTTCATCATCAGCCAGAAGACGTCCATATTCAAAATCCAAATGTAAACTTTTAATGTTACCGATTATAATAAATGCTGGTTTGAGCGTTTTGTTTTTTGGTAAAAAATGTCAAAATATGTTATCTACGCCTGTTTACAACACCATCCTATGAAGACTAAAGCTCTCCTTAATCACATCCAAACCGACAATAAATCCTTTTTAACCCGTAATCGCCGTTAAGTCAACCTTTTCAAATTACATACACTCTATAACCCTTATTTTCGCAGGTACGTCACAACAAATGTCTGCGGCGAGCCCTGCGAGACACCATCCGTGGTCGTCGGCGTGTTATTCTGGATAGGCTACTTCAATTCAGCCCTTAACCCTCTCATTTACGCGTATTTCAACCGAGACTTCAGAGACGCGTTCAAAAATACCCTCATGTGCGCCTTGCCTTGCTGCTTCAGCTGCTGGAAAGACACCGGCACGGCCCAGTTCGTGTAGTAATTACAGATTTGCGACTAAAAATCGCAACGGACGATTGGTGTGTACTTGTGTAGCTTAGTATACCGCATCGAATTGCTGTAACTTTTTTATGTAAGCTTATTTATACTCACAAGAGAATGGAGTAATGTAAGTATGGGGTAACGTTTTTGTATCTTGGGAAATACTGTTTAATAAATTGGATGTCGTACGAAAGTGTTATAACAGTAATGAAAATTGGCTCGAAAAATAATTTTTTTGAAGTGTTGTAATATCTTTTTTTGCTTTTGTATTCCCGTTGTGTAAATAAGGCAATATTACTTCGTGTAGTCGTTAAGATGTCTGTACGTCTGTTCGCGTCTTTATTTAAGGCTTAATTTAAGGCGATAGGTAGCAATTGTGAACTTAATCATTTAATTTTTAAATCGTACCTAAGTACTTTTACGTTTGTAATATCTAAAACTGTCGTTCGGTAAAGTAGTAGTTCTAAATTCGACAAAAGTATGCGATTTTAAATCGCACTGTGGTCCTGTCTAGACTAGACTTTATTTTGTTATAAGAATACAATGTAAGGTTTTGTTCAGATATGCAATTAGTTGCATCGTCTTAGAACAAGTTCGTAGTACGGGTGCAATATTAGAAAATAAACTTTAATGAACTAGTATTAACGGCAAAAATAGCAATAATTTGTATTACGTTCATAGAGTAAAATTTTTGGGGTACATTTTGACACCGTAAAATTACGAGCAGATCAAAATGTACTCCATTTATTTTACTATGATTTTGTAGATAATGTGACATAGAAATAATTATAGTTGCTCAAATTGTCCATTTGATGGCAATAAGCATTTATTAAAGAAATTAGGTTCGGAATAAGAATTTTAGATCGTGAATTAGCTGTAGGTAATCGTTACTTGTTTGTATATAGTAATATATGTAGATCTCCCTCTATTTTTCTCGAAACCTTAAAAATTCTTGATGTGATACCAATGTCCTTTTAATCCTAATGCTTTTCGTACATTATTGTGCCTATAACACAAATTATACAAGTCTCCTAGTTCCTATTATTAATTCAGTTTTGTTTTCCGTTCCGCACGAACTTAAAAAGATAGTAATCTATCATGTAAGTATCATTATTGGGGCAATACAAAGCAATTTATACAAAGTATTAAATTTTGTATCGTTTACTAGCTTATAACTGTGTCACTGCTGGATAAAGATCTCTTAAACAGAAAAAACAAGCATAGATTTAAATTCCTCACAATGCAACGCAAATATTCATCACAATGTTTTCCTTCAGCGGCGGTTTCAGTGGAGTCTTAGAATATCTACAACTCTAGGCATATTACCTTAAAACGACATTCGTTATGTCATAGTTAAGTTATGTCACTTTGCTCTTTGAAACTGCAACGCTGTGCAAATAAATCCAACCCTAAAATTCGCATGCAAATATTTGTTATATCCTTATTTGTCACGCTGATTTGATTTAAAAGGTTCTGTGGGTTGCGTAACATAGGTACATACCTATCTATGGTATAACATTGACAATCGCGACGTGACATGCGCATTCAATTGTGCCCTGCATAAAAAAATGCTCGACAGCTACCTGTGGGCTCGCTAGGCATACCATTCAGACGGCGCACCGGGTTTGTGAAGCTAAACTTTATAGGTTAAGGTTTCTGCTTTAGAAGGCCACCATCTTCTTTGCGTTACTTTAAATAAAGACATTACTCTACACCACGGTGTGAGCTATTTTCCTAATAGGTTATAATAAATTAGCTCAAGATTTTTGTGGCTATTGATCTTATGTATTGTAAATTCTTTCATAGCTATGTAGCGAGTGTTGTTAATCTGCGAGGTAACAATGCTTATTTCCATCTTTGTATTGATGAAGGCTACATTGACACGACTTGACTTCTTTTGTTCTACTACGGTCATTTCATTTCATCATCAAAGTTCTGATAAGTTGTTCCCTCACCTAGAGCATTCGCGTGTAATGTAACATTTCAGAATCGATTGTAAGCATTACATTACAATACTGCCTCCCTGACTTGACGAGCATTCGCGTGTAATGTAACATTTCAGAATCGATTGTAAGCATTACATTACAATACTGCCTCCCAGACTTGACGAGCATTCGCGTGTAATGTAACATTTCAGAATCGATTGTAAGCATTACATTACAATACTGCCTCCCAGACTTGACGAGCATTCGCGTGTAATGTAACATTTCAGAATCGATTGTAAGCATTACATTACAATACTGCCTCCCAGACTTGACAAGCATTCGCGTGTAATGTAACATTTTAGATTCGTTTGTAAGCATTAAGGTGCTCCCTCACCGGGAGCATTCACGTGTATTGTAACATTATAGATTCGACTTTGAGCATTAGGTACATTACAATAATACCTCCCTGACTATCGAGCATTTGCGTGTAATGTAACATAGTGATTCGACTTTGAGCATTTCATAGCAAGATATCAGACGAAGCGGTCGTTGTGCTGAGTGCGGCAATATTAATTCGACATTGTTATTTACGTAAAAAAAACACAGAAGAAACGATATTGGTGTCATGAATTATTTCAAAACTGGCAAAATACAGGTGGTGGGGTTTGGCTGGGGGAAGTGGAGCGCATTGATGTTACAAGTTGTATCAAGATATTACACATTGTATCATTACAAGGTGCGCATTGTAATGCTCGGTTCTCCTCCTTCACTGATGTAATGCTCAAATCTGTAACGTTACATTACACGCGAATGCTCCCAGTGACGGAGCACCTTAAGCATTACATTACAATACTGCCTCCCAGACTTGACGAGCATTCGCGTGTAATGTAACATTTCAGGTTAGACTTTGTATCCAAATATTACATACCCCTCTAGGAATCAGGCGTGGCTTTATGTATATATGTATTTTTCAAGTTGCACACTGTAATGCTCGGTTCTCTACCCTCACCAGTGTAATGCTCGAATCTGTAACATTACAGGTTGAGCACTGTAATGCTTGTTACTCCTCCGTCACTAATGTAATTTTAGACTTTGTAACGTTACATTACACGTGAATGCTGTAGGTGAGGAAGCACCTATATGCCAAACGTGGATTTTAAAAAATCACTGTCAAAATAACAACATCAATTTTTGAAGTCGGATAAAAAAGGTTCACCTTCTCATTACCATTAAAAACACCAATAAAGTTTATATTATCTAATTTACAGGGGTTAAGCACATAAAGATACGTATACTACATGTAATTAAATCCCAAATCATGGCACCGACTAGCGGCCATACTGTTTTTATGAAACACCAACTGGTAATCAACATGCGATATGTCGTGATTCGAATGGAATAACACGAAATACTAAATTATATCTCGTTGTACTAGTGTTAGAATTATTACAATGTAACAATAAATTCTTTACGGTTATTCGGCCAGTAATTATGTAGGCGGTAATGTATTCGCTAGTAAAAAATAACAATCGCTGGTCAGTCTCCTTACCACGAACTTTTAAAGCACGAACGTATTTTTTTTTTCTTGTGGCAATTGAGGTGTTTAACCAACTCCTCTGATTCATGTTTATGCCGACGATCCTGACTGTGATTGGTATATCTTTGACAGTCGTTACGGGTAGTCAAAAGAAAATTCTATTGCAATACATAAAAGTTCTTTTTTGTATGACGTGTGAAACCCTAAAATAATAATGAACTTTGCAGACGACAATATATTTAATAACTAAAAGATACACAATATACAGGTTGTAGGAGTGTACTCTTCGTCCCTTTTGGATATACCCATTCCGTTACACCTTCTATAATATCATATTTCACAGTAGTTTTCAATACACGAAACAAAGCCTATTTTGTTTTGCCATGAAAATCTAAACGCCGCTTAAAATAATTGGAGTGCGCCGAACCGTTCCGATTCACGCCGAGAATACTCGCTTCCAAAAAATCCGTTTCACGCATGACAGCCTTTCGACATGGCACCTAATAGCGCGTGAATATTTGGCTGGTATGTCAAATAAATGTTCAGAGGATTATAGGTGTTAAGAATGTACCCTTTTGTGCGTGATTTGAATGATCAATCAAATAGGGAAAAATAAATGTAAATTTTCTTGATATTTTAGGTTAAATCGCTTAAATAGGAACGGTATTGGAGTAAGAAAATGTTTTTGAACGCTGATTTTACCTGAACTGTTAATAACTTTAAGTTTTATGAAATGTAACACACACAAAACCCCAGTCGTATGTTATCATTATCTCGGCAAGGAATCGAACCAGCTATGGCCTAATTGAAGGCATTAAAAAATACTAATCTCTCACACATATAGACACTGTTAACCTTTATCAACAAAGGAACAAAACATAGACTATATATTTAATGTTAAACACACAAACTATTTTTTATACAAATATTTTTCAATATTTCGATATAGCTGTAAAAGTTACACCTTCATAACGATCCCAGAAACAAATGCACAGCACATTGTTCACTGTCCATAAATCAATCTTTCCCTCACGTTACGTTTCGTTTTAGTTGAACGATCTAACAATGGAACTTGGAACGCATCGACGCGCCCCACCCACCGATGCGTAAATCTGAACGCAGTGGTCTACGATTGGCTAATGTACTGGACTGAAACGAACAGGTTGAAGTTTTTTAAAGTCTAGTTCTTTTCACGAAAAAGTTTGTAAACGAAAAGTTATCAGACATAAAAATGGCAAAAACTTAAAGTCAAAGGAAATTCAAGATCGTATTGAAGCTAAGTAAAAAAGTCATACCAATAACTAACAGTTTTTTTTTCCGATTTTGTTATAATAAATTAACAATTTGTTGTAATTATCAATGTCGTTTATCAATTGTAAGACGTATGGTCATGCAAAGTTACTTCATCTTATTAAACATGAAGCACTGGTGGTATGAACGTTGGACTACCAAGTCAATGGTCGCAAGTCAAAACTCCTCACACCAATGTGTTTTCTAATTCATATGCGTATTACAAATTAGTTATCAGTTGCTAAAACGGTGAAGGAAAACATCGTGAGGAAACCGGCACACCTGAGAGATTTTTTAAATGTGTGTAAAGCCATTTCAGACGCCTACAGGCGGTTTAAACTGTGACACCAGGTTGTTCATCAACCATACGATAAGAAGAAGTCTACAATCTTAATAATCCGTCGAAAACCAAAGAAATGATCGAATCAGCACGGAAACCCAAATTTAACCCAAACATGATCTATAATTAAAACTAATAAATTTAATAAAGAACTCGCATATACTCGTCAGTTCGTTGCAATATTCGTAATGCTGAATATTTTCTTCATTTATTTCAAACAATATTATTTCACCAGCCGTCTGCAAAAGAATTTTTATAAAGCCCTTACCATGAACTCTTAAAGCCGGGCAGTTTACGATGTGGAAGCGAGACGCCGCATTATACTGCACGTAGCTGCGTCTTGCTTCCACAACGTAAACTGTCCTGCTATATGAGTTCATGGTAAGGGGGCAGTAGTCAAGAAGGCACAGCTATTGTTTCATTTCATTTAAATTTAAATACTTAACGGAGCCTCTCCGCACTTATATCCCATCTCCCAAAACTGTCATGTCTGCATAACAGAGATTACATTTTTAAGGCCGGAGTATCTACCATGAGTGGTTGCGTTTTCATACGTTTTTAAATGTCGAAAACATTTGTTATTTCCATGGCAACGAGCACAAAGCTTTCAGAAAATAACGCGATGAATTAAAATCTGAAGTATGAAAAAACTGTGACGATCTAGACAGTTTTCTCGGTACAAAAATTTGTCAGTGTCGCTGTCAGCTGTCTCGTGTACAGCTGACAGTATCATTGACAAATTTTTTGACATTTACATTGACGTTATTTTTTAATTGTCATCTGTTTAACTAAACTGACAATGAAATAACGTATTCTGATATTAATGGAATCAGTCTCTTCAGGCAGCAGACATGCACGACATTTTCCGTTGTGAAAGCGAGACGCCGCTATACGCAGGGTAGTGCGGCATCTCGCTTCCACAAAAAAATATGTCCTGCTTTTAGAGTTCATGGTAAGAGCTCAGTTTAAATACTGCTTCGAAGAAGTCTATCTTAACCGGCAATGACTTCAATTCCAGATTAAATATTGTACCCTTTACTTTATCGGTTATCCAACTGTATTGGAATAACATTCCTAATTATCTATAGATCTAAGAACACCGTGTAAAATGTCCTTCCTTAGAAGAGTTAAGAGTCCTAGTTACCTTCGCTTTAAACTGTCCTACTATAATTCCACTATAAATTTATAAATGTTGTTAGTAATAAAATGATTAAGCACTTGTTTTCTACCATAGTCACTACTTAGATTCATTGTGATATTATTAGTAGGCGTATTTAGAAAATGGCAGATTTTAACTGTAATTATAAATGTTGTATATTTTTGATTTACTAAAAAATGACATTTTATTATGTGAATTTATTAAAATATAGAATCAGTCCTTTTCTATAAACCGAAATCGAAATTTTATATTCGAATTTTTTGAACCTCAATCTCAAACATTTTTGAAATACATTTCTTTTCTGTAAATAATTATACAAAAAATATAATTATAATAATATTTATACCTATATTAATCTGCCATATTTATATTATTAAAGCTTAAGTATATTAAGAATTATTTGTGCGTTCAAACCACAATATCGTCTATTTAACTTGGCTAACATTATAGCCGTTGCTTATTTGATTAAATTGTGGATTAACTTTAATCTTAGTGGCATATAGGGTCGGTTACACCAAACTTTTTCAATGTCAAACTATGTTTAACTTGAGTCGTGTTCTTCTCTAATGTCGGTATATTTTATTCTCAAAACTTGGTATTCTAAAGTTACAATATAAAGGAAGACTTAGATTTTTACATCACATACGATAGCATTAAACCATGTTTATAAAATAACGGTCCATAAACCTGAAATTTATCAGAGGCACATCTAACAAACCTTCTATCCGGAAAATATAGTCGTTATATAATTATTAATTGTAAGACTGTGCAGTGCGTATATGATTTCCGCTAAATCATTAAAAAAATTAGTTAAATTAATATTTGGGCATCGTACAAGACAGAGTTTGTTTTACTATAATGCATTTTTCACTAACTAACGATCTATAATATTATTAGGCTAAAATTACGCTTCACTGAACACCATTTCAATTAAGTTTCATGAGTTTAATACAATCTAAGTATATTTGTCGATTATGGTACAATGGTAACTAAATCAAGAGCTTAACTGTTACCCACGCTACATTGAGAACAAGAAAATTCAATTAATACTAACGAAGCTCAACTATTAACTGCGGTTAAACTTGTGATTAAAGACGAAGTTTGGTACAATCGGCCCTGTAGAAAATTTGCAAAAGGGGAAAACAAATACGTAAATAAGTGTTATAATTAATAATTATTAAGTTGGTTTAAATTGTAAATAGGTTTAATATTAAATGAAGAAATTGGTTGTAAAGACGCTTTTTATAGAAAGCTTAGGTTTAATGTATGTAATGTATGTAGAGGTTGTAATTATGTGGAAAGAAGAGGAGAATTTCTATTTAGTATTGTAATGTTTTGTAGCTTTGTATGTTTTTTTACTATACATAAGATCTGTCTGGTAATATTGCACGTGATATTTAAAAAACTGCCATTATTAAAACCCTTATTTAAATACACAGCTTCATGGGCTTCCTTCACTAATGTTACAATTAAAATTATACCCTTTTGGACTAAGGAAGATTCCCTTATCTAAATAATTATGACATCTCATTGAAATTTGTCGTCACGTCTTGGTATACTTTCAGTAATAAATCTTCTGAGAATTCCACTAAGTCGGTATAAATTATTTAATGTAATTGTTTATGTAATCAGGACTGCTTTTAAGATTTAGTGATTTTACGGACAGTTTTAAGAAAGATTAATTACGTATTGAAATCTGACCCCTTAGAAGAGTGGCAAAACGCTTGACGAATAGAAATCGAATAGAATACAAAATATACAGGTTTGTTATAAGTCATCGATGACATAGTCGACACATTAGTCATTCCTATACATTTATCATTCTATTTGATTTCTATTCGTCAAGCGTTTTGCCACTTGTCAAGGGCACTGGAAATATTTAAAAGAACTTGAAAAGAATTCAATAATTTTAAAGAAAGAAATTCAAAAAAATTCTGCGAAAATACCGAAGCTTGAAAAATAGCAACCTGTTATAAGTATATTCATCAAACGCTTTCAATAAATTAGTTAGCATAACTGTATAAGTGTATATATTGTAAATTGAAATAACAATAAAATTAATAAGAGCAATAATAGTTGTAACTGGAAATAATAGTTGTGTGTACATTCAATAATAATGTTTTTATGTTTAAATACTATTAATAATTGAGTATTGTTGCAACATGTTAATGTCGTAATACATTAGATAGCTGTAAGTAAACAGTAATAAAATAATAAAATGTATTTTTGTGTTTTATTATAATATGTCTTACATTTAATCATAAGGGAAGATACTAAAGATAGTTGAATGAAAAAAACTGCTTAAAAAGTCACTGCTTAAAAAACGTAACATAACATCCCACCTGTATGCCCCAGGCTAGGTTAGGGGTAGGCACAGTCATGATATAGGTCCCACTGTAATAGGGGGCGAGCCTATTGCCGCCATTTTTGTGTGACCGGTCACAAATCCAGACTCCGTACTGCTACTGCGAATTACCTAATAGAAAAACCCAGAAACACTTCCTGACCCCGAAATTCGAACCCAGGACCTTATGCTCAGCAGTCGCTCTTAGCGACCACTAGACCAACGAGGCAATTGTGATAAATGTTGTAAATAATGTATTTTAATTTTGTATAGTTTTAAATATCGATACCTTTGGGTAGAAAGGTCGTATAAACCAAAACCCGACTTTTCAGGAGAGCAGAAAAACAATTTTTTTTTTACATAAAAATTCATAACTTTTTTGTTTTTGAAGTTATAAAAAAATGATCTATGAGAAAGGTTCTTACAATTTGCAAATGAAAAAGATTAAATCATCAAAACCTATCTATCTGCTTTAGTTTTAAAGTTAGCTTGGATTTACGTCTAAGAAAAAATCAATTCTTGGTTAATACACCCCATGAAAATGTACTTTAAAAAACTGTATAGGTCGTATATACATTTTTGGTAAGCTTATGGTCACATTTACTGTCGTAAAAACCCATATATTTCGTTTTTTGTTTAGATAATGCATTTAACACGTTAGGGCGTATAAACCATTTACAATTAACGACTAGTTTTACGCCCTGAGTTAATGCAAATTATGGTCATTACATCATAACAAAACCAAAAAAAAAACATTCGGCTTTTACATTGAAAATTTACCTTTTGTAAGAGGCTATGACCGAAAATTTCTGGGTCGTATTAACCATTTTTGTGTGAATTTCTGCATTTCGTATATACAGATCGATGGAAAAAAAAATTCTGATAAAAATGGTATATATAACTCAATTTGGCCAAAATGGTTTATACGACCTTTCTACCCAAAGGTATCGATATGTATGTTGTGAGTGAGTAAATTATGTATGGTGTGCCCTACACACACAACTAATGTCTCGCTATCCCAGCGTCGAAAAAGATATTCTAACTGCAACCTTATTTACATAATCATAATCAAATCATAACTTTAAAAGGAACATTGTAAGCGAGACGACCTGATTGGCGCAGTGGCTAAGCGATTAGACCGCTGCGCTAAGGGTTGCGGGTTCGATTCCCGCACGGGGCAAAAATTTGTGCGATCCACATTTGTTTGTCCCGAGTCTGGGTGTTTGTGTATGTGATATTTCATGTTTGTGAAACGCACCCACGATACAGGAGAAATTCCTAGTGTGGGGCGAGGTTTTTTAAAAAAGAAAAAAAAAGATCAAACGTATCAGCTGACCTATGGGATGGACGTTACACAATTTTCTTCTCCACCTAAGCTAATAAAGATTATTGTAAAGCCCCTTTGCAGTTCTTCGCCGAATTTAGCCCGCTGTCCTCAATCTATCGAAGTAGGTCAGACTGTTATTCATTTAGTTTATTTATCCGTACGAGTATAAAAATAGTTTTATCGATAAATCCGGGGGCCCACACTAGAGGTTTCTGCGGTCAGTGTGGAGTGAATCAATGGTGCGGAATAAAGTTTTCCGATCCCATAGGACTCTAGTAGACTTGCCGAAGAAATAGAAACGTTGGGCCGCTTGGGAGAGAATGTAGGCTCTCTGAAATCTGTAAGTAGTTCAAAGTATTTTAACTAAAATTAGATCATGTTGTGTTGGTGTAAGTCTGTTGGTATACTGGGTATAACCATCAAATCTAGAAGTGTGTTGAAAAAGGTGAGCATAATTTTGGACAATTTTCTTAAGATGCGTGTCGGTATTAAAGGTTATGTATGAATTCTTCTAAATTTACCTAAATCAACATAAAATAATATCACGCCCGTATTCCCCGAAGGGGTGAGCAGAGGTGTACTGTGCATATAGTACAGTCATATTTTGCTGGTCATGTTATAGGTCCCAATGTAATAGGCAGCGGGCCTATTGCCATCAATGGAGCACAAATCTAGACACTGTGCTGCTACTTAGAATTACCTAATAGAAAACCCAGTAACACTGCCCGACCCGGGATTCGAACCTAGGACCTCATCAAGCCTCAGCAGTCGCGCTTAGCGACCACTAGACCAATGAGGTAGTGAATATATCCTAAATCAATTTATAAACCAAACAACAATTTTCTTTATCATGAAGAAAAATACTTTCGTGTTTTAAATGATCTGTATTATATCGCTTTCTGTAATAATACGGACCAATTCTATCAGTTGTGTTATAAAACTGAATTTATTCCTGAACAATATAACTCCTGCAAAGGCAAATGAATTAATTTATCAAAAATCTAATTAATACCATTAGATTTCCATCAATGTTGCCATATATATATACATTATTTATTTTTTCTCTCTGTACAGATTTTATATATTTAAATGTATATACACCGACACCATCATTCAAATTAGTATATAAAAAATGACGTGTAAAAGTGTTTTTTAAAAACCTATTTGCAGAAATAAAATCATTTATCATTATTTATTTATGTTTTATCTATTTGCACCGGTTTGACGTCATATTGTTAGGATCGGCTATCGCTGAAAATCAGCGCTGAGACTTTGTCTTGCACGGGGTCGCAGCATTAAAGCTGAGCGAGGGCCGTATTACGTGCGTGGGACGCATATACCCCCTTCATGTTAATTTTTTTTTTTCCTCGGTATGTATTTTTTTTTTGTTATATGCGTTTTACTCATTGATTAAAAATATTTTCTTTCTTTCTTCTATCAACACTTGTAAAAATCACCTTATAAACCAACAACAACCAAATCTAATTCGAAAATCACACGTCACAATCAAGTTTCGTGCGCCAACTCCAAACTATTGTTTCTACAATTTACAAAGACATGAAACAGTCTCCGTAGCTCTAATTAAATTAAGCTGAACACACGACAACTTTGTGATCCGAAAGTTACTAATGGCATCTATAATTTAATATTATGAGGGAGGTAAAGGTACTTTGGTAGGGGATGTAGGCCGTAGGGGTGAATCTGTACCTTCATTAGTGGCTGACGTTAAGCTGGTGCGTAGCTGTGCAACGCATTTCCACGCACCATGCAATCTTGCGATGAACGGAACATGGAGGGCTGTTGGTAAGAAAAAAGAATGCGAACAGCACGCATTGAAATCGCGTCATATAGACTTGTTTTTATTTCTGAGTTGTGATGTACACACACGTATCTATTAATTCCCCAAAAGGGGTATCAGTACTATCACTGGTAGGTAAGCTAAAACGCTTGACGAATAGACATCGAATATAATTATTTATTTATCTATTAACTTTAATTACACGGTGTACAGACATTACATAATTAAAGGACACAGATAATTTAACAATATTACAAACACAATATGTCGTATATAACCATTTATACCTTTTTCTCACAATACTTCAGACATACTGACAATATCTTCGTCCATTCATCATTTAGCAGATCGTGGGTTGGATTGTTATCCAAGAGCTCATTAAGTGCGAAAAGTGAGCGAGGTATAGGTGACATATGATACATGTGTGGGGATGACATAATGTTTCGACCATGCATTCTATGCATTTCAATCCCATATCTTTTTCATTCTATTCGTCTGGTGTCTTGCCACTTGTCTAGTTGTCTGTTGGCCGCTGAGGATTTAAATCATAAATTTCGTAAGTCGCCTTCTATGACACATAGAGGGACATATTACTAATAATTTTACTCTCTCATAGGTGCAAGTTAAAAGTCTTCCTAAGGGACAATATCTACGTCCGGCGCACCCTGGGCATTAAACTATAGTACAACAAACTTGCCGACTTTACCCAAAAACCCTTAAACTTTTAAAAGTATTACCTTAATTCCTAAGTAACCACAGTAACCCCACACTCCCCCACAGGGGTATCACGGGAGTAATTTAAGTTAACATCAGTTTAATCTTTGACTCAAGTCAAAGTGAGCGTTAAGAGCGCTTGCTAATGGATACGAGTATGTTTGTGTAAGGGCGCGGTGGTAGCGAGGAAAAGAAGCGATTTCGATGCAGGACTCCAAAGATCAAAGATACAACTAATCACGCTTGGATATTTTTTTTTTAAACGTCGCCCCACACTAGGAATTTCTCCTGTATCGTGGGTGCGTTTCACAAACATATAATATCACATACACAAACACCCAGACTCGGGACAAATAACTGTGGATCGCACACATTTTTGTCCCGTGCGGGAATCGAACCCGCAACCCTTAGCGCAGCAGTCCAATCGCTTAGCCACTGCGCCAATCGGGTCGTCGTTGATCATATTATCATAATAGACCGCAGAGAATTAATACTTTTACAATAGACTCAAAATGGTGACAAACAAAAATACATATAACCACCTCTCTGGCTACCAAAAATATTTCAGGATTTATTAAAGCGAAACGACGCTCAAAAAAAAATTTGGAGACTTTTCTAAAAAGCCATGCCCGTTTCATCTCAGTATGAAAGTAGCCCTGCATTATAGGCATTTATAGGGAGGTATTTATAGCGCCTATCGATTGCCGGGCCAGAACAGCACCTCCCCATTTTTTTCCATGGGTGTCGTAAGAGGCGATTAACGGAAAATCCAGAATAATGGGCAGAAGCGTCTTCTGTAACTTTACTACCAATACTGCGATTCCCAAGCCGCTTGCCAGTAGGGATTATGGCAATCGACCCCTTTCTAAGGAGAAGGCCTTTGTTGAACAGAGGGATCTTCCGGCTGATGATAATTATGATTTATAGCTTCTGAATTTAGTATTTCTATAACATCAACGATAACATACCTTCCTTATTCAATATCACACACACTTATTTTTAACAGATTCTACGGTCCTCAAATATTGGCTTTGTATGCAAAAGGCTTATTTCAGTACTTGCAGTGCATGATAATTGGCGGATACTAACATATTTTACCCTCAATCGCTAACAGTATAACCCGAGCTAACGTACAATTAGAAGATTGGAGTCATTAGAGGCCCTACACAGATTAATTGCTGTCAACTTGTCTTATTAATATGGTAATAACTGTGTACTATGGATACCAAGTGTTAATCAAAGTCGAGATTTTTTGGTTGAAGATATGGGTTTGAACTTTGAAGGGATCACTGATTCATCAAGGGCTTAAAACTACGTCGGAGATATTTGACTAAATAAACGTTTGGTTGTCTTGAAAGTCGCGCTGAGTTGTCCTGCCTAGAATAGTCCACCCCCTTTCCTCCCGTGGGTGTTGTGAGAGGCGACTAAAGGAAAATCCAGAAGATGGGCAGCAGCATCTTCTGTAACTTCACCACCAATACTGCGATTCTCAAGCCGCTTGCCAAGCGTGGGGATTATGGCAATCCCCTCCCCCAATATGGGGGAGGCCTTTGTTAATAGTGGACGTGTACCGGCCGATGATGATGTCATGGAAGGTTGTAAATTTGACGTCATATAACTCCTAATACCACTTACCTAATGGAAAAACCCAATAACACTTTGCCCGACCCGGGAATAAAATCCAGAACCTCATGCTCAGCAGTCGCGCTTAGTGACGCCTAGACCAACAAAGCAGTCTATTAAAATTGAATAAATCTGCGGTATACTTAAATAGTCCTAGTATTTTATTTAAAGTTACATGACCATCCAATATTTTACTTTATGCAACCTGGTCGTACAGTTCAAACAAAATAATGAACGAGGTAAAGTTTCAGGTCTTACGTTGCAGCTGGCAGCGTGAAACTAGATGCTTAAGAAGACCTTTAGCTAATAAAACTACCGAGAAATATGGATGGTTGCTACTACGGTTCTGCATTATTTATTCAACGAAGTTGCTTTTCACAGGTGTATGGTACACCCTCATTTCGCCGTTATGTAGGTCCTGTGAAATAGGGGGCGTGTCTATTTCCATTAACCATTAACAAAGTCAGACTTCTCGCACTAAAAAGTACATATAGGAAAAATAAAACATCAATATATCAATTTGCCGGAGCTGGGAATGGAACCCAAGAGCTCATACTCAGCAGTGGCACTAGCCATAGACGAACATAACAAGCGTAAATACAGTCTAGTAATAATTATGAAACTGCGGATCAAAGGTAGTATGAGTATCGTCATAAGCTTTAGCTTATATGTTATATTGATGTTTACCCTTAAGTTTCATCAAAATCTGTTCAGTTGTTCCTGCATAAAAGAGTTACAAACAGCTATCCATACATATTAAGTGTGATAAGATTCATCATCAGCCGGAACACGTCCACTGCTGGACAAAGGACTCCCCCTTAAAGTGGGGGGGGTGCCATAATCCCCACTCTTGGCAAGCGGCTTGGGGATCGCAGTATTGGTGGTCAAGTTACAGAAGACGCTGCTGCCCATCTTCTGGATTTTTTTCCCTTTGTCGCCTCTTACGACACCCACGGGAGGAAAGGGGGTGGTCAATTCTAGGCCGGATACCACATAAGATTAGCAATCTATAAAACCTTTAAAAAACAAATCAATTTTAGTGTATAATGTTCTAAATACGTTCGATGTTATCTATCGTCCCCAACGGCTCCACTGTTTATCTTCGTCCAAGCCGTTAAAGTATATCGAGGGTAAAAGAGTTATAGAGGTACACGAACCTGATTTGTGGATGCAGATGTTCAGACAAAATGCTTTATTTAGGTTACCTGCAGTCGTAAATAGTTTTTACAATAATCATGTCCAGTGTTGAACAAAGGCGTCCCTTTAAAGGGCGGGCTTGGAGATCGCAGTATTAAGTAGAGTTATGTTTTTAAAATTTTACGTTTTGATAAATAATTATATTTTCTCGACCTAATTGGCGAAGTGGCTAAGCGATTGAACATCTGCGCTAATGGTTGCGGGATCGACAATTCGACACCCGCACGGGACAAAAATTTGTGCGATCCGTAGATGTTTGTCCCGAATCTGGGTGTTTGTTTCGTCCCGTCCCGTTTCCGCAAACGCACCCACGGTACAGGAGAAATTCCTAATTTGCGGCAACGTTTACGTAAAAAAAAATTTATACACAGTTTATATATATGTATTATATATATGTACTAAATAAGTGAGTCCTATTGACTACACGGACTTGTAGTAATGTATGTAACTAACATTAATGGTGCGTTTGGTTGAATGCGCTAATCTCAGGAACAACTTGTTCGAATTGAAAAATTATTTTAGTAAACTATAGGCTATAAACATTCGAAATCCACGCGTACAAAGTCGCGGGCGAAAGCTTCTTCTTCTATTCGTGTCAATGATCTAGTCACTGTTCGACCAAGAAGTCGCCATTTGGATGACCCAGTCATTGGCTAGCGGGAGCTAGTAACCGTATAAAGGTTTGCCTTGTTGGCCTATCGCAAGTACGACTGCAAAGTACGAGCTCACAAGTTCCATTCCCGAGTCTGGCAATTGATATTGGGTTTTCGCATAACATAATATCATGCCTTTATCCCCCAAAGCGGTAGACGAAGCCTGTTGCACGTAACATAGTTTTGATGGCCGTATCAAATAACACTGGAGCCCATAAACAGTGTAATGGTAGACATGTATCTTGACGCTTGTGGCTACGGCTTGCAGCGAGCCCTCGGGAAATACTCTAAACGCCGCGCGCCGTCTCAAAGTAACGAGCTGAGATCCGGTTCCATATTGTATTTTTACCTATATATATATATACCTTATACCTTACCTTCGCTTTTGGTTTCAGTGTGACAGCGTATACTGTTAAAGGATCTTGGGTTTAATAACTAAGTTTTTTTGAAAATTTAATTTACCTTTTATACTCGGTAAGAAGAATTACCAAAATTAAAATATTTTTTTAACCCTGTACCACCTAGGCTAGTAGGCTGTAGCCTACACCGATCACCGCTGTACACAGCGGCGTATTGGGCTGAAAAGATGAGGATGAAACGTAATAAATTATTTAGGGTTTTCATTACGTACAATAAAGAATGAAAATATTTTAAATATTGAACAAACCAAAGAGGCTATAAGTAAGTATTATACCTATTCATGTGTGACAGAAAAATGTTTCTCGCGGTAAGTTCCATAAACCTCTTTAATAAGAATCGTACAATTATCAAAACAACAATAGATATGTCTTTTGGAAAACACATCATATAAATATGTATTGGTCGAATTATTCATTATCATCACTGACTTTAAAACCAACTTTTACTATAACGTTTAATTATTCATTATCATCAGCCGGAAGACGTCTATTGTTGAATAAGGGCCTCCCCCGTAATGCCATTATCGGTTGCCATAATCCCCACGCTTGGACAGCTTGCGGATCGCAGTATTGTTAGTGAAGTTACAGAAGACGCTGCTGCCCATCTTCTGGATTTTTCCATAGTCGCCTCATACGACACCCTCAGAAAAAAATGGGGAGGTGCTATTCTTGCATCTGAAATAATACAGAATTAATTATTATCACACAGGATCAAAGCATACTTTATATAAACTTAAAGTAAACCGTAAGTAGATAGAAACACGAACAAAGAATAAAAAACAAAGTTGGAAGTAAAAGCTACTTTATAGTATTCCTAGTAAAACTAAAGCAGCATAAGTTCTCTTGTCACCCACCTAAGTAGTAATAAACTCTGAAAATGGGTCACTATACTGGGCTCGTAGATGTCAGAAGCTGGGAATATTACTGGAATAAATAGTGGGTATTTTACTGTAATAACTTTCGAGTGTGTTATACATATTATTTAGGAGGTACTTACTCTAGTGGTACTCGTGTGTATACTTTTCGGAAATGCCCGGATATGCTAAACTACTAAACATTTTTCGTATTTCATATTTGTGTATAATTGGCAGCCTCGTTGGACTAGTGGTTGCAATTGCAACGCGCGACTGCCGAGCGTAAAGTCCTGAATTCGATCTTTGGATCATGTAAAGTGTTACTGGGCTTTTCGATTAGGTTATTCTTAACCTCTCCCCCAACTTTGGAATCTACAACATAACTGGCTAATTGCGGGTATAATATAGAACTCTGACCACCCCTTGGGGAAATACAGACATGATGTTTTGTTATGCAGTAGCGATGCGGATTTTGAGAAGAATGTGTGGTGTGACTTTGAGAGATAGAGTAGAAAATAAGGTGATAAGAGAGAGATGCGAAGTGAATGTGGATGTAATTACAAAAATTGAGAAGAATATGCTAAGATGGTTTGGGCATGTAGAAAGGATGGATGAAAGAAGAGTGACAAAGCAAATATATGAGGCGAATGTTAGTAGAATATTGGAAGGGGAAGACCTAGACGTACATACTGGGACCAGATCGGAGTCCTATAAAAGGGTCAAGTGAGGTGTACCCTTAACCGACGAGCGTGTATGAGAACTGTGATGCGAGTGAATGTGGTGTGGGCGTGGTCTCTGCCTACCCCTCGTGGAAATAGGCGTGAGTTTATGGATGTATGTATGTCGTAGTATCAAGGCAACCAATTAAAATATAATGTCTATCCAGAAATTGTGTAAAACAGACGAACCTCCGAAAATTTTCGTTTGTAAATACCACTTTATGCTAACCTAAGTCAAGTTTTAGAATTGGCACTCGAGCGCTGTGCCAAACGGGTCAAACGTATGCAATTAAACCAGTCTGTAATATCTGAACATCACTATCTTTTCCAAGGTCTGTCGTACCCATTGAATGTGTCAGGGTTTGTGTTTACTTGCCAAAGACATACGGCAATCGTGATTAGTCCAATGCCGCGTCTGCTTGGTCATTCTGTAAGTAATGTCTGTTATACATAGTGTTACGGCGTTTACAAACTGCAAGTTTTTTTTTAAACAACGTCACCCCACCCTAGGGATTTCTCCTGTATCGTGGGTGCGTTTCAAAAACACAATCACCCAGACTCGGGACGAATATCTGCGGATCACACAAAATTTTGTCCCATGCGGGAATCGAACGATTCCCCCACGGGACAAAAATCCGCAACCGCAGCAGTCCAACCGCTTGGCCACTGCGCAACATAACATCACGCCTGTATTCCCCGAAGGATAGGCAGAGGTGCACATATAGTACACCCACATTTTGCCAGTTAATAGACTCGCCCCCTATTACATTGGGGTAATAGGGGGCGAGTCTATTGCCATCAACCGGGCACAAATCGAGACTCCGTGCTGCTGCTAAATTACCTAATAGAAAAATCCAGTAACTTCATACTCGACCCCAGGACCTCATACACAACAGTCGCACTTAGCGACCACTAGACCAACGAGGTTGAAACTTTTCCATCTCCAATTTAATTAGGTACCGACTTAACGGGCATTTCAAAGTTAGCTACCGTTCCTTTTAACCACTTTTTATAAGAGAACTTTAAATCGTATTAGATACTTTTATCAAATAGAAACGTTACATTTTCCTTAAAAGTTATTTCGAAGGAACGTCCGTGCTTTCACTGCGATAGCCATTTTACTTAAATTCGGGGGTCAACGTACATTTGTTACTAAGGAAACTTTTATACTTCCAGTATATAATGACCTCCGATCGCAGTACCTTTTGAACCCATTCAAAAGTTCAATTCTCGTAATTACTCTTTGAAATTAGATATAGAATATATTTTAGTTGTAGATAAATATTATCTACTAAGGTTTTTTATGGAATTTGTATGATGATAACAATAATTTTACCGTTAATAAAAGTGTTTAATCTAGCCAATCAATTAAGGAAAAAAGGCCTTAGCCTTGCAGTGGGGGTAACACTGGCTAATAAAGAAATATCTAACAAGTAAATATACGAATATAGAAAATAATATATAATTATCATAATTTTTCTTCTTCTCTATACAAGAAGAAATCTTTGCCCTGCAGTGGGACAGTTATAGGCTATTATTATGACCCCACTGCTGTTTATATTTTAAGTTTAGGAAATATTTTAAATTTCCAAGGTCAAATGATTTTTTTAATGTACTGATTAATTAATGTCCGATAAATAACAATAGGCTTCCCCCTCTTTCATTTGGGACATATATTTTCCAGATAAATATTAGACTGGAAATAACACACTTCTACCTACCTCTTCAGGGGATACAGGAATGATACCTACATGAAACTTACAAAATAAGCAAATATAAATCCTAATCGTATTCTTACTATAGCTACAGCTAACTCGCGTCATCTTCCAAGGGAAACAAAGTTGCCTTTAAAATACAAGTCAATAAATCGAAGTTGCAAACACTGACTTCAAAGTTGCGTTACACGTGTCCGTACACTGTATAATACACGTGTAAACTGTGCAACACTTATTGAGAGTAACGAACCGTTTTTATTTTAAAGGCTATGCTATCGGAAAGATAATCAATTGTAGTTTTACAAACTTCTGAAGTAGAAGAATGGAACATAGCGGTTCGATAGATGTCCTGCTCTAAGAGTTCATGGTATGGGTGCAGATCATGTCGTGGTATAAAGATGGGCCAATCAACTAGGAAGGTTGCGAGGTTGACTGCCCTGGGTGCACCAAATTGTACTGAGGTACCATCACTCATTTGGCGGCCGACTGCTATAGCAATCCGCTCTCCCCACCACTAAAGGTGCCAGCAGGTATATGTGTGGGTGTTATAGTGGGTATACAGACTCTCGTGAGCCCGTCCCTTTTGGTTCATGGAAGTCCCACATAACCCTGTTGTCGCCTAGCGCATTTTTCACAAATTAAAAAGGTACCATAAATCATAAAGGCTTTTTTTGCACCCAAAGTTTATATATCCATATTAAAACGCTATATCAAAACATACAACAAAACAGCATGTTTTCATCAAACAAAAAGTGCAGTTTCTAAGTACACTTAAGAGCAAACTTATGTTGCAATTTACACCAGTTTCTTGCTAATTCCGCGCCAAGTGTAAACAAGTACCAGCCCCCTCACCATGAACTCTTAAAGCAGGGCAGTTTAAGATGTGAAAGCGAGACAGTGCTACGTGCAGTATAATGCGGCGTCTCGCTTCTACAACGTAAACTGTCCTGCTTTAAGAGTTCGTGGTAAGGGGGCTGAGCTGTTCATATGAACGCTAGTATTTCTTTGCTGACTATACGCAATGAAGGTTGGGCCCCTAAAAGGGAGACGATGTTTGCTTTTTTAATTTTTCTATTATTATAATAATTGTTGCTTGTTGTGTTGTGTGTCTGTCTTGTGCGAAAAATAAATGTATTTTCTTCCTTTCTTTTTTTCTATGTGTATTTTACATAAAAACATCACGCCTGTATTTCTTGAAGGGGTACGAATAGTACACCCGAATTTTGCCAGTTATGTTCTAAAGTTATAAGGCACCTTTTTCCAAAAACCGGGAACAAATCATTCAATCACCGAATTATCTGATGGTAAATTGACCGGAATCGAGGCCAGAACAAACAAAGCAGCATATTTAAAGTTACCTGGGGGCACGGTAGTGCCCCCTCCGAGTCGTTTATTTTTATTCAAGATCTCTCCATTGTCAATTTTCTTAATTACAAGCTGTTTAGCGGATGAATTGCTAGCGAATGGACTACTTCACTTAGGAAGGGTTCAACTTCAATCTACCGTAATCTATAACTTCAATCGTCCGTATACTAATGGACAAAATTTGTATGATCCCGAGTCTAGGTGGTCACACACAATTTCAACTATACGTGTTATAACACGTTTCTAGTGGCCACACCGCTCATATTTCAGCACAATAAGCAAGCCAACAAAGTTATAACTCCGCCGATAACTCGTAACGCCTTTGTTCAGAAGGTAATTATTAGTTAACACCAATTAACGTCTTTATTTCTAGCTTGGTCTCTGTCTAACCCAGTCTATTCCCCTGCTGAAACTAGAATAGGATATATTTATGTTGTTACGACTGTGTTTCTGCTATATTTATACAGATACATGTCAGCACACATATATTAACAGTGTACCTAGCATGAGTTGCTAAAATAAACGTGAAGATTGACATTATTTGTACTGAGAAAACTGTCCTAGGATGCTGCGTTTTCTGCTTACTACAGATTTTAGTTCATTGCGTTAATTGGTTAATTTCAGGGGGCTTTGTGGTCGTTGCCATAGAAATAACAAACGATTTTAATCATCATCATCATCAGCCAAAAGACGTCCACTGTTGAACATAGACCTCCCGTTTAAGGGGGGGGGGGGGGGGGGTTGCCATAATCCCCACGCTTGGCAAGCGGCTTGGGGATCGCAGTATTGCTGGTGAAGTTACAGAAGACGCTGCTCCCCATCTTCTGGATTTTCCCTTAGTCGCCTCTTGCGACACCCACGGGAGGACAGGGGGTGGTCAATTCTACGCCGGATACCAAACGGCAATTCAATAGCCAGTTAAAAACGAAACATCTCATGGTAGACTCACTGAATGATTTGCATAGCCTATTGCCATAATGTATCAAGTAAAAATGTTCATTTCAGATCAATTCAGCTCTTGATGACTTCATTGGCGCAGTGCATTAAGGGTTGTGAGTTAGATTCCTGCTCGGGACAAAAATGCGACCTGCAGATGTTTGTCCCGAGACTGGGTGTTGGTGATTGTGATATTTCATGTTTGTAAAACGAACCCACGATACAGAAAAAAATCCTAGTGTGGGGCGACGTTTTTTTTTCATAACAATGTTTCTTATTACCGTTTATCACATTGTATTACACCTAAAACGTATCATAACACAACTTACCGATATTTCTATGAATAAAATTCCTGTTTGTACCAACAAATACCTAAAATATTGTTCTTCTTACTATTCCGCTCACGGTTACCTTCGCAAATACTATGCATATATTTTATTATCAGCACGTATGTCGTAAACAATAGATGCAAAGCCCACATAAACCCTGTTTATATCATGTTTTACTGTCCGTCTGTACGTAGAAACTTTAGTTTTCCGGGTGTGAAACTTTCCTTCATGTGTTATTGTATGATACATTCTAGAAGGTAGATATTATATTGTAAGATAAGATAAGATAAGATAATTTATTTCGCAAACATGGGTTACAGTACATGATGTTAGATAATATAAATAAACAAGTTCAGCCACATTTCACCATTAGGCATGCGAAAGGTACAGACCAGTAACAAAAGAATGATTTTAAACACATATTAATAGCTATCGTATTTACATTTCAAAATAATCAAACAAATACATTTTCTTTTTCTGCAAAAAATATATGATTATTATAGGGTTGGCAGCTATTGGCGAGAACTAAAAAAAAAATCTACTTAGAAGTATGTTGAAGAAGATGGCGGGACGAACTTAACTCCTATAAGGAGACATGGACTTCTGCAGCTCACAACCGGGAGGAATAAACGAAGGAAAGGAAGTTCTTTGTCCTGCAGTGGTTGAAATAAATAATGAATATAATTTCGTCGAACCTCAACGTTTTGACCAACTCACCGTATTTAATGAAATATGTTTGTTTTTTAAAGATAAAGAGTTATGAGGGCACATAGATAAAAAAAAAAGATCCCGACGAATTGAGAACCTCCTCCTTTTTTTTGAAGTCGGTTAAAAAGCATTTTTTCAAAATAGACTTAAAGCACACGCACGTCAAATTACATCAAGACAGCACTCAAAACTCCCGCCCGTCATAGCTTCCTAGTACTGTATCCTATAGCTGGGTTGAAGAAACGGCGCAACCTAGCAAACAACCCAACTAAATTTGGATTATATTACAAAAGTTACATAAACTAAGAGCAAAATCGCACGTAAATATCAAGTAAGTTTTCCATCAAAGCATAATATCATGAATACATGGAACTTTAGCCAAGACAGATTTCAAAAATACATAGGTATATATACTACCAATCGATGGTACTATAGAAATAGTTATCAACTGATCTTTAAATACAGCCAGCATGGGCCATTATGTATCAGCTGGCTTATACGGTGTCAGTAATGTAGGGATTAATTTATACATGGCTACAGTCGCTGAGCCATTACGCCGAAATCGTTACACGTGGTAAGCATAACTCCATGTTACTAATTTAGTATAGGGAATTTGAGCGGTGCATAATACTAAGAGAACATGGATTACTATACCTTCTATATAATATAGATAAAAATATACCTACTTATTTATTATATTAATTGCCTCGTTGGATTAGTGATCGGGCTTTGATTCCCGGGTCGGCCAAAGTGTTATTGGGTTTTCCCATAAGGCAATTCTCAGTAGCAGCACGGAGTCAGGATTTGAACCCGGTTAATGGCAAAAGGCTCGTTATTACAATGAGACCTATAACATAACTGGCGAAATGTGGGTGTACTATACACCTCTGCCTACCCCTTCGAGGAATACAGGTGTGATATAATGTTATGTTTTTCCATATTATTAAAATGATTACCCCTAATTATGTTGTAGGCAGTACAGATAACTTAATTACTTTTTTTTTTCTTATTTAAAAAAAAAAAACGTCGCCCCACACTAGGAATTTCTCCTGTATCGTGGGTGCTTTTCACAAACATGAAATATCACATACACAAACACCCAGACTACTGTCCAACTAACAGGCATTGCCCTTCTTATAACTTACTTTCTGGTAACGTAATGCTGTATTCTCATTCATTGATGACCTGATTGGCGCAGTGGCTAAGCGATTGAACTGCTGCGCTAGGGGTTGCGGGTTCGATACCCGCACGAGAAAAAAATCTGTCCCGAATCTGTGTATGTGATATTTCACGTTTGTGAAACACACACACGATACAGGAGAAAGTCCTAGTGTGGGGTGACGATTAAATAAAAACTCATTCTATTCCAAGGACAAAAAAGTAATATCTCTACAAATAGCGTAAATTACCTCCACAATTTATTAGCACAGTCAGTAATCGCGTTGTTGCAATTAACGCGGTTTCACACTTCTCTTCTTTTGTTTTGTTCTGTTATGAGAATTAAAGTAGGCAGAAGTACTGTTGGTGGAAACTGGGTTTTCTGCCTACTTGTGTAAGCAACTGCTTACAAATGCAACTTGGAGAGAAACGTATATACCTTACACTAGTAGGTCCATAACGGATAGCTATCTATCAGCTAATACTATCGTGTCTGGGCAACCAAGATACAAGCTATGCCTAGTTTTGGGCTCACTACTACTATGTAGTGTATGTTTACGCATTTTCTTATACTGAGATTAACTGTATTTGTCTAATAAACATCATCATCAGCCGGAAGACATCCACTGTTGAACAAAGGCCTCCCCCTTTTAGAAGGAGGGGCCTTGGCAAGCGGCATGGGGTGCGC
This sequence comes from Abrostola tripartita, assembly GCA_905340225.1. Taxonomy (NCBI): domain Eukaryota; kingdom Metazoa; phylum Arthropoda; class Insecta; order Lepidoptera; family Noctuidae; genus Abrostola; species Abrostola tripartita. The sequence goes on along the minus strand of HG996508.1, from coordinate 2,939,123 downwards.
AGTGTTGGTGGTCAAGTTACAGAAGACGCTTCTGCCCATCTTTTGGGTTTTTCCTTAGTCGCCTCTTACGACACCATCGGGAGGAAAGGGGGTGGTCAATTCTAAGCCGGATACCACACGGCATTAACGTTTCTAATAAACTATATATTATTAAAACATAATACAACATCACGCCTGTATTTCCCAAAGAGCAAGCAGAGGTGTGTAGTACACCCATATTTCGCTAGATATGTTAAGCCGCGGTCTTATGGCCTGTTTTACCGTCAAGCGGATCGCGCCCGGACAGGCAGATAGGCTGTGGGAACCGTCATATCCGATAAAGCCAGCGGTGGCCTGTCGTCGCCCTTTTGATCCATCGAGAGTCCGTAATAGGTCTGAGCCTATTGCCACTAACCGGACACAAATCCAGCTACTTCATGTGCAAAAGTCGCGCTTAGTTCACTAGTCCAACGAGGAAGTAAGTCAGAGAGAGTAAGAGACACCGACTAACTGAGCCAAAAGCCCCTCTTTATCATAATCTCTAATATTTTGGTCTATCAAGTTATTATAAGCATATTTTCCTTCACTTTCTGTGAAGGTTTATAGAAAATCATGATTATAAACGCTTTTTACAGCCGATTGAGTTTACAAATACATCATGCTCGGACTGTTTTATGCTGTGATAAACATCTCTATATATTACTCGCTGCCCGAAGCGTACAGGGTCGGATTTAGAAATTAATTTAACAGATTTTATTTGCACGGTTTGCTAAATAAACATAACTTTATATCCACTAATTTTTTGCACCATTTATATGACATATCATGTTGCGAAAGCTAAGCATAAATCTAAATTGAAAACCGAGCTGCGTCACGATAACTCAGTTGGCAGAGCTACTCCAGAGATCGGCGAAGGTCACGGTTTCGAGTCCCGCTCGAGTCTATCGCTATTCAAATTCCCTTTTCAATTAATTAGATTCTTCAACATTATTATGTACTTTGATTAATCATGTAGTTTTTGACACAAGGGGTCCATAATAGGCACAAAGTTCACTTCATGGAATAATAATAATAATAATAATGTTTCTTTATTTCTCCACACAAAAACAGGACTAAATAATAAGATACATTAATGAAAATTTAAGCAATAACAGTCTGTGAAATGTGCGGAGCTGGTGTCTATTATAGGTAAAATACCTGTATTACAGATCACCAGGCCCTCACCCCACTGAAGGTTGCGTATTATGGAGCTAAATACTTATCTGACAAAATGTCAGTGTGTAGTTAAATATAACATAAAATCACGCCTGTATTCCCCAAAGGGGTAGGCAGAGGTGTACCTTTAGTACACCCATAGTTCGCAAGTTACGTTACAGCTCCCAATATATTAGGGCGCTAGCCTATTGCTATCAACCGGGCACAAATCCAGACTCCGTGTACTGAATTACTTAATGGGAAAACCCAGTAACGCTTTGCTCGGTCCGGAATACGAACCCAGGACCAGGACAGGAGGAAAACTCAACTTGGTCTACTACCACATCGGACTATGAGAGTGAGCGAATGGGGAGAGATAATATCTCCTGCGTAGTTGGCTGAGACAGGCCGCCGTGACGGAAATTCGAACAGGAAAACATTATTATTATTTTGTTTTAATAAAAACATGATTCATCATTTCCGTCAAGTTATTCTCCTGTTTACTATAAGTTCTCCATGCGGCCCTGGCTGTTCTAAAGACAATAACATATTGTCTAAGCTTAGCACTAACTAACCTAATTCCACATACATCCGTCCCGCTCGCACCCGTTCTCACGGTCTAATGAAACGATTTATCTCTGTCTGACACGATCTAGACTGAAGCTTGTATATAATTGCATCAGGCTGCTGTTACTTCTGTACTATATGAAATTGAGACGTTAGTTCAATGGTAAGTTAAACTTTTTCTTTGGTAAGTATTGTTAAACGGTGATGGGTAACCGGTAAGTTAAACGTAAACACAATATAACATAATGCTTGCATTTCCCGAAGGGGTAGGCACAGGTGCACATTATAGTACGCCCACATTTCGCCAGTTATGTTTGCCGATTCGAGCCTATTGCCATAAACCAGGTACAAATCCAGAGTCCGTGTTGCTACTGAGAATTACCTAAGGGAAAATCCAGTAACACTTTGTCCGACCCGGGATTCGAACCCAGGACCTCATGCTCAGCGATCACACTTAGCGACCACTAGACAAACGAGGTAGTCACCGATAAATCAAAAAGTATCTAAGAAATTAGGTAAAAAAATCAATTTACCTACGAGTTGCCTTAATGACTCAGATAGCGTGATTTGATGCTCTGCTAGACGTTACAGGTTCAATCTTAGCACATAATTATATAAAAATATGATTCGATTTCATTGTGACTTTGTAGCGTTTGGAAAACACAAGGTAGGTCAATTATGAGGTTTTCATTTCACATGTAGCACACATTTTGATTTTGCTTGAAATTTTAATTTAGAGCAATCATTTGTTTCAACAAAAATCTATACATTGTTAAAGGAAATTTGAAAAATGATGGACACGAGCGGGACTTGAAGCCGCGACCGTGGCGCTGCGCTGCTGCCAACCAACTGAGCTCAGTTGGTTAGAGCAGCGCCACGGTTCGGCGAAGGTCGCGGGCTTTTTCAATTTAGATTCAAGCTTAGCATGGGCAACATGCTAAAATGGCACTAAAAGTCATAAAAATCCATACAGTTAAGTCAGTATTCCCTTGATACTATCGTAGTAGCGTAGCAGATTAGCTGCGAAGCACTGTAGCAACTAGCCGCGTAGCGTTATAGCACCGTAGCAGCGTAGCGTAGTTATATATAAACCAACTAGCTGCGCCCCGCAGTGTTACTCGCTGCATTTTTTCGGGATGAAAAGCCTATGTGTTAATCCTGTATGTCAGCTACCTCCCTACCAAATTTTATCAAAATCGGTCCAGCCGTTTACCCGCAAAGAGGTAACAAACATACAAACACACTAAAAAGCTTTCGCCTTAATAATTCGCCATTAGTGTGATGCATTTTTTGCCCAACCAAATAGGACTTAAGCAAACAAAATATTTAAAAGCCAAGGAAACTCTGTCAGCTATCCAAAATGTCTTACGTAAGAGACTCTAATCCCAAAACTCGTATCGTCACATAAAACATCGATAATTCTATCACAGGCATAAAGCAGTGCTACGCTCGATATATTGGCAGTGTTATGTCTTTTGTAGGGTTGACGAAAAAAAAATAGGACTAACTTTTTGCTAGATTAAGATTAAGGTACTGGATATATTCGTACAGGGAGTGAAGAGGAAGGTGGACCCATACAAGTAGCACATTACATAACGATCATGAAACTTTATTAGTGTAATAATAATAATAATAACAGCCTATAACTGTCCCACTGCGGGGCAAAGGCCTCTTCTCGTATAGAGAAGGATTGAGCATTGATCACCACGCTAGCTCACTGCGGGTTGGCGATTTCAGATAATTAAATCCAGGTTTCCTTACGATGTTTTCCGTCACCGTTAGTCAGTGGTGTCTTAGAATATCTAAGAAAGTATTTATGACGTTGAAAAAGTCACATTGATACTTACCTGGGTTTGAACCTGCAACCTCGTGCATAGAAATCCGGTATGTCAACCACTAGGCCACCACGACTTTTTGATTATTTTATTAGTGTAGTTATATTTATTTTAATCTTTAAAAAAATAAACGTAACCCGTACCAGGAATTTCTCCTGTATCGTGGGTGCGTTTCACAAACATGAAATATCACACACACCAACACCCAGACTCGGGACAAACATCTGCGGATCGCACAAATTTTTGTCCGGTGCGGGAATCGAATCCGCAACCCTTGGCGCAGCAGTCCAATCACTTAGCCACTGCGCCAGTCAGGTCGTCGAATTACAATACCTGAAGCGGGACGTAGAACGGGCTAATTTAAAATAAAAACAATACTCTACAAGTCTACATGCTCAAGGCTGTATTCCCCGAAGTGGTAGGCAGAGGCGCACATATAGTCCACCTACATTTCGTCAGTTATTTCTATAGGTCTCAATGTAATAGAGGGCGAGCATATTGCCACCAATCGGACTCAATCCAGACTCCGTGTTGCTACTGGGAATTACCTAACAAAAAAAATCTAGGGGACCAATCGGAAAGTAAACCCAATCATATGAAAAAAATATATTTCAAATCGGTTCATAAATGACTGAGTTATGAGGAAACATACATAAGAGAAAGAAAAAGATCCCCACGAATTGAAAACCTCCTCCTTTTTTTGAAGCCTGTTAAAACCAAATAACAGTTCGCCCGACCCGGGATTCGAACGCCGAACCTTATGCTCAGCAGTCGCGCTTAGCGACAACGAGGCAAAAGCTATGATAATTATGTTTACGTATACTACAACCAGATAATACAACAGAAATGATTATATACCTAGTAATATTTCAAAAGATTATCTAAACTACCAATACAAATACATAGTTTTCTCCTGGCCCGCAAGGAATTCAAATTGCATTTTCTATAAAAGAATACGTAACCGCTGCAGTTGTAGTCCTCTTCATCTTGGCATACTCCAAATACATGCTTTAGTATTTATTATTTAAACGCATATTTCTATTCGTGGAATGCCTGGGCAGACTAAAGTGTTAAACGTCTAATTTCGTCGAACGATACGTCGGGACCAAGAACTAAATAAAACCGCAAAAAAAATCGTGAAAACATTAGTATTTCAATTGTTTTCTGCTTTTGATTAAAATGTTAAAAAAGTATATTCATACAAGTAACAATTTAAGGCGCTACCCGACCGTAGGACAGCGTTCAACGCTCAGTTTTTTGTCACGCAGTCAGGCGTACTCGTACATATTACAAGCCAGAAAAATATTGAATGTATTGTCAAATGTTCAAAGCAAAGACCTATTTAAAAATATTTCATAAAAGGTTAATAAAATCATGATTTAAAAAATCGGAAAGCAGAGCTCAAATTTTTTTTCGTCGCTTAATTTTACAAAAATTTTGAGCGTAAACTCTCATAGTTTATTTAATGGTATTATAGTTAATACAATCTACATTTATTTTTTAATTTAATAAAAACAGCAAAATTTCTCTTAAATTGGTGGTCGTTCGATTCAACTAAGATCAAACGAACATTTGCTTCTCACCGCGCCTCAAGTGCTGAAGTGGTAGGTAAAAGTTTTGATATTTTTTTTTTACAAACCTATTTTTTTCCGCTCATTTAAAGCCACATGTAAGAACTGACTCTACCCTGCGTTTGTCACTTCTCACTAATCACCTTAATATTAGCGTCGGAAGGACTAACAGACTCGTTATTACTTACTAGACTTTCTATTTCGCACAACATTACAATTCGTTTTTTTTTCTTTCGACAACCCTGGTCTAGTCCATTTAGTGCCAACGCTTCCCCAATCGAGTAGTAAGCTCTTATAAGGATCGATTACTCATTTTTGGCACGTCACTATATAGCGGGCCATTGCTTTCATTTATATCTTTATGTGATTATGTAATAGGGTCGCAGACAGTGAAATTTATGGAATTTAACTTAAGTGCCGGATTGAATAAAAGTATAACCATTTTGCTTGTGATTAAATTGCTACAGCGCAGTTTGTAAATCTGTCCCATTACCATAAAGCGAGACACCGCATTACACTGCACGTAGCGGCGTCTCGCTTCCACATCGTAAATTGTCCTGCTTTTAGATTTCATGGTAAGGGGGCCAGCTTATAGTTTCTGATACATAACATCACACCTGTATTGCCCGAAAAGGCAAAATACACTCTCATTTCGCCAGTTATGTTAGCTTCCAATGTAATAGGGGACGAGCCTATTTCCATCATCCAGGCACAAATCCAGAGAATTACCTTATGGAAAAACCCAATAACCCTTTGCCCGACCCGGATTTCGTACCCAGGATCTTATGCTCAGCAGTGGCGCTTATCAACCACTAGCCCAACGGCGCAGTCTTAATCAATTTCAGACGCATTTATGTTGCAGAATCCAGATTCCTCAATTCAAGAAATCACTTCTCACGATAACAGTTTTCCTAAATAAGTACATTCACAGCTAAGCAATACAGTTCCGCATGTCTCATCGCGGATTCAAAGCGAGTCAATAGTTCCCGAGTTTAATGTGAACAAACAAACAGTATCTAATTAGATCGGTCGCAAACGAGCGACTGGTATGCTAATATGAAAATGTTCTTCGATTTGCCTTCGTTGTTTGTGTTGACTTTTTTTAATCTTGTTCGTTAGTTAACTGGATTGATTTGATACACAGACTATATTTAGAAGTTGTCAGTAGAGGTAGACATTTAAACGAAAAGCGCTTAATTAAGCATGCTTGCTTTAATAAGTGCAAAAGCATGCTGTCTACTTTTTGTAAAAAGTAATTGATTCCAAAAAGTCGTAACTCCTAAGCCTGTAAAAGTACGAAGGAAAGTTCATTGAATTATTAATAAATATATTAAAATGTCGTTGGATTTCAATTAATATTTCGATACTATACTATGACAGTTTTGTTTTTTATTGGCAACACAACACTGTTACTTTAACTAAATACTGAATTTATTGCAAGGATTTGAATATTCTTATTTTGATAGTTTTGAAATCCTATTTTTGATAATGACAGTAGAATTTACACAGGCACCAGCTTTAAATCAACTTATATTAATTACACATTATATATTCACATAATATATTGTTAAACATTCTTTCACCTCCAACATATTTGTTTCGCAACGATAACTTTGCGTGTGTTGTGACCATTGCGCGTTATCTACCAATTCGCTTTTCAATGGCCTCCACAAAGATATCGTTTCAGTTCAATGGATGCGGAATAAGATAATGTGTGTTTTATTAGGCTTTTGTTGTGTCGAATGGCTACCTTATTTATTCATTGACGACCTGATTAGCGCAGAGGCTAAGCGATTAGACTGCCGCGCTAAGGGTTGCGGGTTCGATTCCCGCACGGGGCAAAAATTTGTGCAATCCACATTTGATTGTCCCGAGTCTGGGTGTTTGTGTATGTGATATTTCATGTTTGTGAAACGCACCTGCGATACAGGAGAAATCAGTAGTGTGGGGCGACGTAAAAAAAAATCGTATATAGTATGTCCTATTTATATACCAAACTTCTGAAGAAGTTTCTTAATTTAATTAAGGGTGTTAGTACAGAGCCTCCAGGGGTATAGTATAGCAACTTTGAAAACCTGACGCACCCTAGGTGGTAAGCCTTGCTTATAGACTAGTTTATAGCACTAATAGCTGAGTGATATGACCATTGGACTGCCCAGACACGCACCAATGTCTTTTCGACATCATGTGCGTATTATAAATTAGTTATCAGTTGCTAAAAATGGTGAAGGAAAACATCGTTAGGAAACCGGCACACCTGAGAGAATTTTCAACGTTGTGTAAAGCCACGTCAGAGGCTTGATAAGGTGATAAGGTTTTCTTCCATATATACTGTACAGCCAGCATCATAAGTAGCTGAACATTGATTTTTTTAACAACTTCTTATATAGTAAAAAGTCTTAAATATTCTCAGACCATCATTTGGACGTTTCTATAATTTGAAACAATAACTTGAATTGATGTTTGTTTCTTTCAATTATATGACATAAGGTTTCTTAACATGTTAAGCTGCTTACGATGCTGACTGTACCATAGCAGACAGAAATAATAATACGAAGAAAAACTGGGTTTTAATCGACCTGAGCAAAGAAAGATTTTTCACAATAATTCCACCTTTAAAATAAAACGTTATGAATTAAAAAAAAAATTAAAAACATTATTTTCGGAATCCTGAACAATTATAGAGCATTATAATTAAACAGCTTCGGGCTAAACCACAAATCGAAGCAATGTCATGGTCAAACAGACTGAATAATGAAGTGCTGTCAACAAACTGTTCTCGCTAGGCTCAAATCACACCGAGATGGTAGCGAAGCGGGGACCAGTTTAAGTATCATATGACTTTAAACGGTACCTTTATTACTCATATCAATGCCATGTCATACACTGACAACCGAGTGGTATGACCGTTGGACAACCAAGTCAAAGGTCGCAAGTTAAAGCCCCGGCACGCACTAATACACAACGCCTTTTTTAATTCATGATTAGAGATTATTCGGTGTGTAAATCCATGTCAGAGACCTACAGGCGGTTTAAATTCTGACACCAGGTTGTTCATCAACCATACGACGAGAAGAAGATTACTTGAATACATAGTATCGCTTGTCTCAGTCCGCTAATGCTCGCGGCGCCGCGGCCAGCCGCGCTACCTTTTGAAGTTTCTCAAGCGATATTATGTATTATGGTAATGAAGATAACATTTAAAATCATATGAAAATTAAACTGCTTGCCGCGTCGATGCCATCTTGGTATGATTCGAGCCTAACAGTCCTTTATTCCTGGAACAGTCGTAAATCCTTGGCTATTAATTTCATCTGTTGCAGAATTTGCTGTTATTAATTGCGAATAATTATTTTCGCTTTGACTTCGAACTCCTTGACTAGTCAGTAGGCTCCCGGACTTTGTAGACAATATAGATAATGTAATGTGTCCTTTTTCTTTGTTTACTGTTTTAAATAATAATCGTCTCCTGACCGAATTTCGGTCAAAGCAGCCTGTCCCAGCTAAGTCTAGCCAACTACGCAGGAGATATTATAATGCACAAGTATGCGCGCAAACACAGTTGCCCTCCCAGGAGGTTGCGCAGGACCAACGGTTTAACGTGCCTTGCGAAGCATGGAGGGGTCTCGACATGTGAAAACGGTCACCCATCACTAGACTGACCCCGGCATCATGGGTTAATCTAGCAAATCGACTGGTCTACGCAGTAGCCACGTTGCTACAAGTCTGTTTTATAATATTAGATTTGTAAATGGTGTAATCTTGAACTTATTATTGTAATATTGATGAACAACCTGATGTCTGAGTTTAAACCGCTTGTAGGCCTCTGACATGGCTTTACACACCGTTGAAAAATCTCTCAGGAGTGCCGGTTTACTCACGATGTTTTCCTTCACCGTTTTTAGCAACTGATAACTTATTTACAATACGCACATGAATTAAAAAAGACATTGGTGCGTACCAGGGTTAGAACTTACGACCTTTGACTTGGCAGTTCAACGGTCATACCACTCAGCTATCAGTACTTTTTATGGTGTAATTAGCTTCAGCCGTACTATTTAAAGTTAATAAACAAATCAATGTTGACTAAGTACAACAGTTTCTAGGAACTATTAAGTCGTACGTAAATAGTTTTATACTGCAATATCGTATGGTCAGGCCATAAAACTAATGGAATGAAACGGCTGATTTGGTTGTATTTAGGGTCATGGCGGGTTTATGGTGACACGATAAGGAAATGCTTAGTTCAGTACCGTCGCGTCGTTAATTTAGTATTACTTAACAGACGTTTAAATGATAACATTAGGTTATAGAATTGACTTCTTCTTACGTATTTATTGGATTAGATAATTCTCGCAAAATGTGTGTGTACTATACGGGCACTTCTCCTCATACCTTCGCGGAATACAAGCGTGATGTTATTTTATCTAAATATAAATAACTGAAAGGTGACTGACTGACTGACATAGTGATCTATCAACGCACAGCCCAAACCACTGGACGGAGCGGGCTGAAATTTGGCATGCAGGTAGATGTATGACGTAGGCATCCGCTAAGAAAGGATTTTGATCAATTCTAATAGGGGATGAAAGTTTGTATGAAACTTTGTCAATTTTAAACCGATCGGGCTGAGACTTTGCATGCATAAAGCTACTATGACGTAGGCATCCCCTAAGTAAGGATTTTGATAAATTCCACCCCTAAAGGGATAAAATAGGGGATGAAAGTTTGTATAAATCTTCTTAGATTTTTGGTTGATTGAACTGAAATTAAAGATTGGAGCTACTATGATGAAGATGTCCGCTTAAATAGGATTTTGATGAAATCAACCCCCATGGGGATAAAATAAGGGATGATTGAGGATGTAAATGTATTAGTTTGAACCTATCAGTACCTAATGGAACGGAAAAATAAGTTAAATTCTAAATGTTGAAAATAGATGGCTTCTTAACGCGAGCGAAGCCGCGGGCAAAAGCTAGTGTAATAATAATTATTTAAACTAAAGGACAAAAAAACAATTCGACTCAACACTTGTTTTCTATTAAATATAAGCTTCAGTACGAAGCTCCTAAACTACACATAATAACTATAAACTAATAACACTGTTTGTTAAACAGCAACTTGACAGTTTAGTCAACAGACATTAATTAGTTACAGCATGTTTGTGAATAGGAATCACAAACATGCGTTGTTATTCGTTCGTAATAACACAGATAATAATAGGTATGCAAATAAGGAGACTATAAATGATATTATTTTAATTTAAATAGATTTATGCTTGATTGCACCATATTAGTGGTTAAAACATAACATAACATCACGCCTGTATTCCCCGAAGGGGTAGCAGTGGTGAACATGTAGTACACCCACATTTCGCCAGTTATGTTGTAAGTCCCAATGTAATAGGGGGCGAGCCTATTGCCATCAACCAGGCACAAATCCAGACTCCGTGCTGCTACTGAAAATTACCTAATGGAAAACTCAGTAACACTTTGCCCGACCCGGGATTTGAACCCAGGACCTCTTGCAGCAGTCGCGCTTAGCGACCACTAGACCAACGAGGCAGTCAGTGGTCAAAGTTATGGTTTATGTCAAATTTGCCGATATCAGTAACGCTGACTTTAACATTGACTGTGGATTGGGTTGCACCATCGTATTCCTTGGTATAGTTAAAGTTATCAGGGTTACTAGTGAAATGAGATCTTATTTACCCCAAATCAGTGGCGAAAAACATTTTTAAATATGGTAATACTAGTAGTATTAATTTTCGAAGTATGGACAATAATGGACATGATAATATGTTAGAGCTATTAAACGCTATTTCGGTATGGAGATTAGAATACAATTGACGCTTCTGACAGCTAGTTAACTTTAACAATAGCTTTAACCAGCGAAGTTTGCGCGGTTACGGTTACTGTTAATTTTTTTCTTAAAAGAACGTCGCCCCACACGTAGGAATTTCTCCTGTATTGTGGGTGCGTTTCACAATCATGAACTATCACATACACAAACACCCAAACTCGGGAAAAATATCTGCGGATCACACAAACGTTATCTAACAAATTGTCAAATGGTGTAACTCATTATTTGCCTAATTTAACGCGGCATATACAAATTGGGGTTTGGAACACGAAAGCCAAAATATGTATCACTGATCATAAAATACTTGTTTTAGCAACGTTAATTGTTATATGCAATCTATACACACTTTGGCCGACTCAAAAATCCAAGCCAGGACCTGACGTTCAGCCGTCGGACTTTGCGACCACAAGAACAAAAATTATAATAAATAAACATTTTCTCAGTAACCATTATCTTTATCTTCAATACAAGAAAGATTACTGGTTGATTGCTCAAAGTAGTGTCAGTTGGCTAAGCGGCGGGGAAAGTACAGCAATTGATCGGATTACAGCGGCTTATGATTTTCTTTTTTTATTCAATAGAATCCGAACGTTTCATTGGCTGGACGTTAGCTACATTTATCTAATGGTGGTTTCTCACGGCGTGCTATAACACGGGTATCGCCGCATGGTGGTGACTGCCACGTTGGTCTAGTGGTTGCTAAGTACGAGTGCTGAGCATAAGGTCTAGGGCTCAAATCCCGGGTCAGGCAGTGTTACTGGATTTTTCCATTAGGTAATTCTCAGTAGCAGCACGAAGTCTGGATCTGTGCCCTGTTTATGGCACCTCGTCTTCTATTGCATTGGAACCTATGACATATCTGGCTAAATATGGCTGTACAGTACAACATATAATTCGGGGAATACAGGAGTGATGCTATGTTATCTCTCCGCGTGGCGTTTGTACGTGCCAGCAGTTTGAGCCAACCCGAGCTCAAATTTCACACAGTGCGTTGCTCGGCTTCGAGCGGCGTGGCCCGTGTTATAACGCGCTGTGAGAAGCCACCATTACACTGTATTGAGTGGGAGATTATTATCAGGTGGTTGAGCAGTATTAGAAAAGGATTTTTGCTAAATGGTTATGAAGAGGTTGGATTGCGATCTGACTTGTATCGGATATAAATGTTGTCTAGACCGAATTTTTCTACAATAATCAATCTTAACTTAGACTAGCTAACTAAGCATTATTTTATGGCGCGCAAACAACGGTTCATTCTCTGTACCTCACACTAGATGGTATATATATATGTCATATTGTATAGTTACTAGATTAGTATACCTAAAATTAATACTGTTATAGTACAAAATGTCTTGAAAAAAAAACTTCCTTTTCTAAAGTCGGTAAAAAAGTGTAATTTTTCTAAGAATCTGTGTGGTCAAGCTTTTGGCCTTTTTTCGATAATAATTAATACTGGTTTTGATACTGCAATTATAAGTGCATTAAACACTTGTGAGTACAATGGTACACAAGAAATAATGTAGGTGAAGTACCGAAAAACGATAGAAGGAAGAATCTATGTAGTAAGTACAACCAACCACAAAAATATTACGAAACATGAAGCAATAAAAAACCAAATTATTCCTCCTTCATAAACGGAATTCATTAATATTCAAAACATTACAGTCAGTCAATGGCTCGTAAAGAGTTTACGTCATAACATTAGCCATTTATGGTGACGTAAGGGCGTGGGCACATGTCTACGGTCCGGCACCGGCTACCGTGTAACGGCGCGGCACCGCTACCGGGAGACGACACGACGTCGTGCCGTGAAAAGAAGTTCATTCGTGTTAATGCAAAAAAAGATTCTGGGTTTGTTTATTCATCGTCTTAGCAATAACAGAAGAAGAAAACGTCTTTCGCGGTCCATATCTAGACAAAAACTGCAATTTTCAGTATACATTTGAACCGATGCTTGCTTGCTTTGTGTGCTTGCTTTTTGTGGATGGCAAAATATATATGTGTGTATATACATAACATAACATAACATAACATCACGCCTGCATTCCCCAAGGGGGTAGGCAGAGGTGTACATATAGTACACCCACATTTCGCCAGTTCTGTTGTAAGTCCCAATGTAATAGGTGGCGAGCCTATTGCCATCAACCGGGCACAAATCCAGACTCCGTGCTACTACTGAGAATTACCTAATGGAAAACTCAGTAACACTTGCCCGACCCAGGATTTGAACCCAGGACCTCTTGGTCAGCAGTCGCGCTTAGCTACCTCTAGACCAACGAGCAGTGTGTATATACGTAATAAACTATTATGTATTAAAATATATGTATGTAAACACTTATTAAATAATTTTAGTTAAGTAATTAAATTAAACCGGTTTCGAGTCGCGGCAAGAAGTCGTGCCGTCTTCCGGTAGCGGCACCGCGCCATAGTGATGGGTCCACGCCTTAACATTTATCGGTAAGGAGTCGAATAAATTGTTACCTAGCAACCTTCCGAGTAGTATCTCCATGACCATGTTCGTCATAAGGGACACGTAATATAAGATCACGCCTGTATTCCCCGACGGGGTTGGCGGAGGTGATCTCTAAGGGCGGCTGCTAAGCTTGAGGTCCGGAGTTTGAGGCTTCCGGGCCGGGTAAGGTGTTATTGCTTTTTCTATTAGGTCATTCTTCGTAGTAAGTAACACAGTCTGTATTTATGCCCGTTTGACAATAAGAATTGTCTAAATTGATAAAGGAAACTTGAAAAATGATGGACACGAGCAGGACTTGAACCTGCTACCTTCGCCGTACCGTGGTGCAGCTCTAACCAACTGAGCCATCGTGTCACTGCTCGCACCCATCGAATTTCAAGTTCCCTTTTAGTATTTACGTCAGGTATTATCTGTTGGAATCTATGATTACCAACTCAGTGTTATTTACAGCTATAAATCACTGAAACGATAATACCAACCCAAAATAGTATTGTCCCCTATTTCATTGGGACCTATACAATAACTGGGGAAACAAAGTACCTACACGAGTACTGACGACCTGATTGGAGTAGTGGCTAAGCGATTACACTGCTGTGCTAAGGGTTGCGAGTTCAATTCCCGCACGGGTCAAAAATTTGTGCGATCCACATTTGATTGTCCCGAGTCTGGATGTTTGTGTATGTGATATTTCATGTTTGTTAAACGTACCTATGATACAGGAGAAATTACTAGTGTGGGACGACGTTTTATTTATTTTTATAAGGAAAGTACACACCTCTACCTACGCCTTCAAGGAATACAGACATGATGTTATGTAAACAAATAATACTCATTTATGACACAAGAAAGCTATCAGATTATACCCGAAAAAAACTCCGCCGCTTCGCCTGCTCATGAATACGGGCTCCGTTTGAGTCCGAAACTAGACGGACTTTCCCGAATACACTCGTGAGTAAAACCGGCAATAAATAGTAAATAATATCGATTGTATTATTTACTTTAGGGGCTCGTAGCTACGTGGCTACCACGCAGATCAGTCGATTAGCGAGGTTAAGCCGTGCTCGCCGCGGTCATTGTGATGGGTGACCGTTTTCACATGTCAAGCCCCTCCGTGCTTCGGAAGGCACGTTGAGCCGTTGGTCCTGATCTCTATCCGGTCGTGTCGGTCTACCGTCTTATGAGGAATGAGGGAATAGGGAGTGCACCTGTGTTTGCGCGCATATTTATGCACTATAATATTTAAATAGTTGGCTAGTCTCAGCCAGGCCGTCGTAAGCGAAAGTCGGTCAGGAGAACATTATATTTATTAACATTATAATTATATTTATTAATATGAAAAACACTCAAAAAAGTTATTACAGTAAAATTTACACAAAGAACAGAAACAATAATAGTTTCATGGATGAGCTGAACATTTATTTATTAACAATTTATGTACACACAAGAAATATTATAAAAAGAAAGAACATATTATAGATAGAGTAAAATAGTACAAAGGTACTGCTTATTTCATTGAGAAATTTCTTCCAGCAGTCCTGCGAAAGGAGAAATACATTTGAAATGAAGACGACAGTGTTTAAGACAAATAATATTACCAACAGTGCAAAAAAATAAAATAAAAATACATGAATATAATACATATATAAATATAAACTATATCATAGTGAGGAAAGATAGTGATCTTTAACTCTTAAAGACAATAATTCAATACGTCCAAAACATTTGCAACTTTGTAAAGTAGAGCATACTTCACACAGTAAAATATTGCAGCCGTCTACAGTCTAGACATATCAGGTAAAAATAAACTGCAATACTTTTCAATTCACGTTGGTCCGACTCCTTTGAAGCTCGGTGAATCGAAGATTCTCGTATCATTTGATATGATCGCCTCAAGGGACATTCATATCTGCATACGCTCGTTCGTTTTTAGTTTGTGTATTCATTTTAGTGATATTTTAATGGATTGGAAGAAAAATTGCATAATAATATTCAAATTAGAGAATAAAAGACACGATAAATATTATTGAATTTAATTTCAGCAGTCCTAAAGTAGGCAAATCACTTTCTTTTGAGTATTTTTGTAAGAACATTGGTACTGGTTACATTAATAAATTTCAATTGTACACCAAATTTTTTGCAAAAAATAATTGAATTTGAATAAGACTCTCCCGGTACTACATTGCCACTTAAGGGAGTTAATAGCACCCTTCTGTTTCTCCACGAAGCCGAGCACGAATGCCGATGAAAATATAATAAATACAATTTATTATAATAGTTTCCGATTTTTGTAAATGATAAGTATGTATACATCTTTGTAGAAGGCAGGTCACAGCCTACCATCTGCAAGTCTGAAACAGGCGTAAGTAATATTATACAGTGTGTTTGACGCTTTATACCCAGTGTTTTTGAAGTATATAAAGAGTTTTTAACTGACTTCAAGAGGGTTTGATGTCAATTATTTGAATAGTTTTTTTTTACTAATTACACAACACAATAAATTAAATCATAAATTTGTTGATTAATAAAGTGACAACGTCTAACACAGATTTTAAAAACAAAAACGATGTAAAAATTTCTGTTTTTGACTTTCACTTAGAAAATCCCTACAACGAGATTCTGTGCCTAACGATCTTATTATACGAGGGTAAAATAATAAATATCTCGAAATGTTACTGCCGAAATACGTATTCGACATTACGGGAAAAGCCTAACTGTTCTGATCGTTTATATATTTTGATATTCGAAAATAAACAGAATTTATTTAAAGAGAAATAATAAGTGAGTTCAACCTACATTAATTAAGCTGAAATTCCTTTAACTTGGCGAGACATACTGTAAGTGTCATTTCTTTTGTTTTGATAAAATATTCATGAGAGAGGCATATTTTTTTTTCTCTGTATGAGAATTTAAAAATCTATAACAATATTGCCCCACAGAAAGTCAAAGGCCTATTCTGATACAGCATGTGTAACGAGCATGGATCGTTACACTTGCTCAATGCGGGCGACGAAGCACTCTTAGAAAAGATTGGTAATGCCCTGTATTTTTTAGTCTTGGCGATGGCACTGCCGTGTTCCCGAATCCATTTTCCCAAAAGATTTTTCCTTTGCCGTAAGTTAGTAGTGTCTTAGAACAACCAAGATAGCACATATTATTTTTATTAAAAATAAATAATTGATATTTGCATTCGAATCTGGATAAGAATTTGCGATTGGATGATTGGCATCAAAATAAAAGGACTATTTCCTGCATAAGCAGTTTCATTTCATGTGACTATCGCAATCATTGTTACATTTTATGTGAACGTCTAATATCATTGTTGCTGGGCAATAGTAAATTTGGGCGTTTTACGAAATTGCCAATTTGTGCCTACAGCTGCGGGCGATATTTACATTTTGTACGCTTCGTGGGTCTTGTGTCGGCTGCTTATTGATCCTAACTAAGCCTTGTATTTATCCGTTTGGGTCCATTGACGTTGTTTTGCTTTTTCTTTCGATATTTTCTGCCTTTTACCCTTGATATGCATTAAAGATTTTTCTTGAAATAGGTATTTTGAGAGGTTCTTATTTAGGATTATTTTTTGTTGTTTTTCTTTTGCTTTTTTATCAGTGTTGGTAGGTATTTACCCTAAAATGTTTTAGTCTGCGTATGTATTGTTTTCATCTAAAGCTAAACTCAAAAAATAAGCAAATAATGTAAAATACACTTCTATTCCAAGATTGTAGTAGCAAATTAATAGGTGAAGTTTCTTGTGATTATCAAGTGAAAGGCAATGCGAGGATTCTTTAAGTCATTGTCTCTTTTTGTCTTAGTTTCTATTAGCTACGCCCCGCGGTGTAACTCCGTTACATAGGCTATGTGTTAATCCCGGGTGTCAGCTACCTCCATACCTAATTTTATAAAAATTGGTCCAACCGTTTGAGCTTGAAGATGTAGGAATCACATAAACTTTATTAGTGTGATATTCAGATCGGGAACTTTTTGTATTTCTGCACAAATCTCTCCTTTTTGCATTCCATACAGTATATTACATTCAAGACAATATACATACAATATATACATACATGCTCACATAGCGCACATATGAAAAGATTTCATATAGTTGGTACCAAACCCATTACGC
The DNA here is from genome assembly GCA_905340225.1 of Abrostola tripartita. Classification (NCBI taxonomy): domain Eukaryota; kingdom Metazoa; phylum Arthropoda; class Insecta; order Lepidoptera; family Noctuidae; genus Abrostola; species Abrostola tripartita. The sequence continues at coordinate 2,921,522 of HG996508.1, read as the reverse complement.
AAGTGCATAAAAGTCCCAGCTTACAAATACGTCGACGAAAGACAAATTGCATATGTTCTAAAGCTCCTACTATAGGTTCTCACTAAAATAATAACGAAATACACGATATTCGAAATTAATATTTTAATAGAATTGTGATTGGTTCATTAATGCATTGAAAATTTAATATTGCAATATGACATTTCTGAATTGAAATGATTTGTGCGTTGTTTTAATTTGAGTAAGTATGTTAGGATATTAATTGCATATTCCAGTAGAAATTAATATTGCAGTTTGATTATAAATTGAAGCTTTGATGATATAAATTGTTATGTATTTACCGAGAATCGTTGTCAATATCGGCTGTGAATAGGACAGACAGATGAGACATTTTGACGACCTGATTGACGCGGTGGCTGAGCAATTGGACTGCTGGTAGGTTGCGAGTTCGATTTCCGCACGGGACATAAATTTGTGTGATCCGCAGATGTTTGTCAGTCTAGGTGTTTGTGTGTATGATAATTTATTAACTTTAAAAAAAGAATTGTACTTAAATGGGCCTGTTTTTCTATTAGACTTGTTTGCCCTCAATAGCTGACAGAATTATCACATTTTTTATAATATAATTTATATACTCTGATTACAAAGGAACATCCTAGAAAAACGACTTCATTTGAATACGTTTCATCTGAAACCAAACACGCCAGCCATGCAATCGAAATCTTCTTCTTATCGCATGGTTAAAGAACAACGTGGTGTCAGAGTGTAAACCATCTGCAAGCCTCTAACATGACTTTACACACCGTTGAAAAATCTACTATTCAATCATAGTAAAACTCACGACGTTATCGCGTCTAGAAGTCATGAGCGAGAACGTATCGTGGGTTGTCTGCGAGGACAAATGGTAGAACATCTTCAACATTCTCAATATAAGTAACCCGGAAAGCACTCTAAGCTTTTAGAGTGACGATGCATTTCTTCGACCGCAGCCATTGGTCCATATTGACTGCACCCCTTTGTATCAAAATAGCTTTCCGAGAAAACGATTAAGACTTGAAATGGAAATTCACTTACGAAGGTTTACATTTGTAAACGCGTTAAAACATACTTATATTTATAAGTTACTAATAATATAAATGCAAAAATAACTCTCTCTGTCTGTTAAGCTGAATCACGACGAAACCGCTGAACCGATTTTGATGTTATTTAGTCTAGAGTAAGGTCAAACCCCACAGATAAATTTTTCAACTGGAAAAGACCGATTGCAATTTAGATGTAGTCGATCGGGCGGGAATTATCACACTAATATTATAAAGGCAAACGCTTGTAAGTTTGTATGTTTGTTACTTCTTCACGCTCAAACGGCTGGACCAATTTCGATAAAATTTGGTATGGAGGTAGCTGATACCCTGGATTAACACATGGGCTGTAATCTCGAAAAAAATGTAGCGAGTATCGCCGCGGGGCGCAGCTAGTGGAAAATAAACATGAAAGCGTCTTAACAACCTTATTAAATTTTCTTCATAGATAATTCCGTGTTCTTTGAGAAACTATTAATTATTTCCACGTATTTAAGCATGAAATGCGCTAATCTATAATTAAAGTCAGCGAGCTAGATGCGTACTGATAAGTGTGCTCACTCTTATGCGAATTTTAAAGGAAATGTAAGGTGTACTTTTCATGTATGTATGAACAACTACTTGGTATAAAAAATCTATGGTAAGAACAATGTTACTGATAAACTGTGAAGAAAAACATCGTGGTAGAGAACTTGGATGGCATATTATAACGTCAAGCCCGTATTCCCTGACTCCCAATAACACTTATACGACCTTAGAATCGAATCAATAGCCTTTCTTTTACCGGGGAAATCTTCATGAACTTCTCCCGTCTTAGGGTGGACAGAGGTGTAATATGTATGCTCTTTTACCGTCTAAAACCCCAGATGTCCTCTTAGCAACCTTAGGCCGAGAGATGGGGGTCTGCGTACACTGCACGACATCGCTCGTCATCGAATTCATCACCTGGATTATATTATCTGAAATTGCTAAAGTAGTAAACTCGCGGGTAGTGTAAAAAAATGAGTAAAAAATGATAATACTTAAGTTAGTTGTGTTTTAAATAGTTATAACCACATCTGCACCCTTACCATGAACTTTTGAAGGCTGTTAATTGTTTAAAGAGGTAAGTTCAACCTATGTAACAAAACCATTATAGTGATTTGTTTACAACTTTAATAAGATCTTATTGTAACTTCGAAAAGTTAATTTAAATAAAGACACTTTTTAAACTACCCAACTAACTAACCCTCAGTGCCCTAGCGTGGTGATCAATTCTCGTTCCTTCTTTGTATGAGAAGCCTTTGCCAGGCAGTGGAACAGATAAGCTACAAGAATTGTTTTCACTATTTATTATAATTATGTGTAGACAAAGTGACCGTATTGGTTATCATGTTCAAGTCCTTAGTTCATTATTTCCGTTGTTTTTAATTACACTAAGATTATGTCTACCATTTGAAGACCTGATTGGCGTAGTGGCTAAGCGATTTGACTGCTGCGCAAGGGATTGCAGGTTCGATTCCCGCGTGGGACAAAAAATTGTGCGATCACAGATGTTTGTCCCGAGTCTGGGTGTTTGTGTATGTGATATTTCATGTTTATGAAAGACACCCACGATACAGGAGAAATTTCTAGTGAGGGAAGTTTTTTCTAAAACAAAAAAAAAACAAAATATAATAATGTTTTTTCTTGGAAAATGGCTTAAGCTCCTTAATGCTTGCATTAAAGGTAAACTTCGCCGACCTTTACAACTTATAAATGGTCTATTAATGATAAATACATCAATTACGAACAACTCTCAAGAAACTGGCCTTAACCCTACAGAACTTGTTAGCTATTGTTCAATAGTTATGACATGACATTAACTCACTATAATTTATCATTTATAGTTCACGAAGTCTTCGTTCTATCCCTGTCTAACGTTCATGTTGGAAGGGGATAGAGTTAATAGAAATTGGCTGCTATTATCGAAGATATTGCAGTCCGGAGTTGCACAATTTGAACGAAGTTTATCATGTAAAGCCCAGTCTACATTGGGAGCGAGACAAATTTGTTTGAAGATGAAGATTCTTGCCGTACGTGGAAATTACTTGGTGAAGTTTCTGCCATCTTGCGGAATAGTGTTTCGGAAGTTAGCGTGATATATAGTGGTGTGAAATGTATTTAAATATTCTTGTGTACGATGAAGAAAAACGTCGTTATCAGTGTAGTTCTTGTGTGGGAATTTTTTTAAAAAAGAATCTTGTAGAGATAAATTTGGTATCACAGAAAGCACAGTATACTTGTATTAGGAGTATGTGTCTAAAGAACTCGATGAGATTGAACGATCTGAAAATGGTAATATGTTAGGTCATCATCATTATCAGCTTTTATGTGACCCACTGCTGGGCATAAGACTTCTCCCTTAAACGCCACTGTTCCCTGTTTTAGGCCTTTTGCATCCAGGTCTTTCCCTGTACAGTAACAACATCGTCAGTCCACCTAACTGGAGGTCATAGTAAATGGAAATTCTTTGTCTCTGCCTGCTACTCCAAGAAGAAGTGGCTTTTGATTGTATGTATGTATCTTGCTTGGTTGATAATCGCTAGAGACAAATAGGCTTTATTAATTAATCAATCGCACTGTTCTTCGTAATTAATACTTTAATTTTTATCTTTATTTTCCGTTCACTAATAAATATAAATTGGCCAAGAATAAGGGGAATCAGAAGATTAAGGGAACGACCTTCCCAGAAGTAGAACACAAAATAGGCTATCCAAAGATTGCATTTGTTGTCCTTTTGTTGTTATAATTATATTTACTTAGTAATAATAATAACAGCCTACAACTGTCCCACTGCAGAGCAAAGGCCTCTTCTCGTATAGAGAAGGGTTGAATATTGATTCTACGTTAACTCACTGCGGGTTAGCGATTTCAGATAATTAAGCCCAGGTTTTCTCACGATGTTTTTACTTGTGTTCAAGTAAAAAAATACATTATTGCATAATGTGTGAATTACGGTTGGAAACTGTTTTGGCTAATGTACAATTTACTTATATCTATATTTTAAGTAATATTTAAGCTGTATGTTTCTTTGATGAATAAATAAATAAATAAATAAATTATATTTTAAAGAGACTGTGTTTGTTAACTGAATAATTAAAGATCTATCGTCCTTTAAAACATCCAACATTTCATTTTTAAATACATTCAGTGAATGAAATCATTATTGTGTCCTCACCATAATGTTCATTACAAACAAATTGTCGACGTCATTTGCAAAATGGCTCCCTCGGTACTAGAACGTTTTTATATGATAGACGAAGGTTTCTTCACATTCAACCTCAAATACCTTTACTTTGTGGGATTATGGCCCGAAAAAGATCTGACTAAATACCAAAAGATTCTTTACAAAATTTACGAGGTTTTCATACATATTCTGACGATGACATTTATGGTAATTACGGGTATAGGCACGTACCAACATAAGGACGATATAACAGCCTTTCTCAGTAATTTAGACAAATGTCTGGTCGTATACAACTTCTTCTCCAAAACGGTAATTTTTCTGATCAAAAGAAACCAGCTGAGAACTCTTCTAGATGAAATTGAGATGTCTGGCGATGAGGTTACCGAAGAAAGGAAGAAGCTTATGGCGAAATACGTTGTTTTTTTAACTGGGATCTCAGCTGCAGTCGTCAGTGCATTCAGTTTACTGGCTTTACTTGAGGGAAACATGTCTATTGAAGCTTGGATGCCTTTCGATCCCAAAGCGAGTTCAATGAACCTGATACTGTCTTTGCAAGTTCTAGCAATTATTGTATTTCCTGGCTTGTGCAGGGCGTTTGCTATGCAAGGCCTTGTGTGCAGTATGATAATGTACCTGTGCGACCAATTAATACTCCTGCAGAAGGAGATAAGGAATATGGAGTATGTGAAAGAGTTTGACGTGTTGACAAGGAAAAAGTTCAGGAAAATTATTTTAAAACATATTCGCCTGATGGGGTACATGTAATTCATAAATTATTAATTTTATTCAATTTATTTTTTGTAAATATGTGTATATTTTGATGTTAGGTTACATAATTAAAAGAGCGCTTAAATACATATTTTACCATACAAGGCGTGCAATTTCTTGTCATTGTTAAAGAATTTATAATGATTTTACATGTCAAATATATTAGAGAAAATGTCACAGAATTTATAATGATTATTTGTGCTAATTATTGTGTAGTATGTACCTATTTGATTGTTTCGTGCTACAAATCAGAAGAAAGCATGAACATTTAGTTTCTATTTACATTTTTGATTGATGACAATACTTATAAATTATACTAACATTAAGAAGAAAGTTAGTCAGTTAAAACTTAGTCTTTAGCAAATAAATGATTTTATTATTATTATAACTTTTCTATACCTGTGAAGATAATGATTGTAATTTAATATGTATAATATTGCAGGTATTCAAACAGGATGGAGATGATTTTCAACGAATACTTTTTGATACAAAACTTAGCGGTGACTGTTGAATTGTGTTTAAACGCTATCATGGTGACTGTGGTAAGATGTTTTAGCACTGCATTTTTTAAACAACCTTTTTTGTGTCTCATCTGATTGATTACCTAATTAAAAAATTACTGATACTTAAATTCAAACATCGAAATTAACATTTAAAAAAAAATGGAATTATTTAAGACGCCATATATTCCGATTTGAGTACCAGACAGTACATACTCTCTACCTTTACTCTCTTTTTCTCTACCGTTAAACTAATGCGTATGCACTATTACTGCATACCCCTGTTCAACAGACGCAGTTAAATTGCCAACAAAATATATTCTAGTTTTTTTTAACGTATGGTTGATTTAATTAGATCTTCTTCTTATCGTATGGTTGATGAACAACCTGGTGTCAGAGTTTTAACCGCCTGTAGGCCTCTGACATAGCATGACACGCCTTTGACAAATCTCTCAGGTTTCCTCACGATGTTTTCCTTTGCCGTTTTAGCAACTAATAATATAACTAATTTATAAAACGCACATGAATTCGAAAATACATTGGTGCATGTCGGGGTGTAAACTTGCGATCTTTGACTTAGCAGTCCAACGGTTATACCACTCGGCTATCAATGCTATATTACAATGCTATAACAAAATATATTATAGTAAAATTATAGTAAAATATATTCTAGATAATATATTGATAATAATTGGCTGACAGTTTTGTATACTTTCCATTAATCTGTTTGTTTAGCTGTAAGTTTTCCAAATATATTAAATAAATAAATAAAAATTGATTTACAAATTCTTTACAATAATATTACAGTACCATCCCATTCCAAAATAATTCTTTAATAGAAAACCACTATGTTACTGCATACTTGTTAGATAAACTCTGACGCAGCTCGGTTTTAGTTTACTTTGCGTTAACAGATTTTAAAGTGGCTTTGATGCATTAACTTTATGCACACAGAGCCGTTTGTGCGCAATTTGTGGCTGAATTATCTGTAAATTTACGGTTAAAACGCTGAAAAAAGATTTGTAGCAATTCACGTAATTTTAAATGTATTTCAGTCGACCTTAGGATGATGCAGAGACAAGCATATAAATTAGTATAGATATATTATAATGTATAGATATGGATTATAGATGTATCATAATTCATACGACACGTGTCTAATGTCTATGTATATTCCAGCTCGGTGTCCAACAGATGAAATTATTAATTACCTTCGTAGTGTACTTAATTGTTGCACTTATAAACGCCTACATCTACTGCTACTTGGGTAACGAGCTTATTATACAAGTAAGTGGTCTTCTTATCGTATGGTTGATGAACAAACTGCCCCCTTACCATGAACTCTAAAAGCAGGACAGTTTAGGACGTGGAAGCGAGACGCCGCTACGTACAGTGTAATGCGGCGTCTCGCTTTCACAACGTAAACTGTCCTGCTTTAACAGTTCATGGTAAGGGGGCTGATGTCAGAATTTAAACCGCCTGTAGGCCTCTGACATGGCTTTACACACCGTTGGAAAATCTCTCAAGTGTGCCGGTTTCCTCGTGATGTTTTCCGACGCCGTTTTTGCAACTGATAACTAATTTATAGTACGCACATGAATTCTAAAAAATATTGGTGCGTGCCGCGGTTTGAATTTGCGACCTTTGACTTGGCAGTCGAACTATCATACCGCTCGGCTTTCAGTGACATAAGTGATTTATCTCTGGTATAAGGTTGTCAATAGGGTTCTAACTTCAAGGGAAGATGAATATGTATACAGTGTAGTGGTCTCAAGGATCAGACGTTGACCTAGTTTGCCGAGTCTCAAGTTCGAGCCCGAGAAAAATGTATAGTTTGGTGCAAAATAATGTTTTTTTTTTTTGTATAATTCAAATAAAAAAAAGAATTTTAAAACAACAACAACACATTTATCTTTTTATTATGTTTTACAATAATATTAACGCCAATAATCAGAATTGCTTGAGGATGCTTTTCTTCTGCTTAAGATTTAGCCTTCGGCCATCAAGCGAAACGAAATAAAAGCATAACAATATATACTTTAAAATTTTATTACTTTAGATTTTATTAAATCAAGCAATATTCAAGACACCTTTGAAATTAAATTTCTTGAATATTGCAATATACTATACAAGACAACAAAAAGAGAGTAAAATACTGCTCAACCAAGAATCATGAAACGCTCCGCGATTGCTACGTCGTAGCGACGTCTGCTACGCCGGATACGCTGTCGTAGCTGATAACCGGTTCTCTACGTCACGCAATATTATTGTTAAATGGATGGTATATTCCATCTGCGATGCCGCTTTACAGCTTAAATAATTGCTATATGGCTTGATAAAGTAATTTTGTGTCTGTATTCTTAAACAAATTATTCGAATATGTTCACTGTGTATTTCCTTACTTATAATCATTTTACCTAAATTCAAGTAAGTTCGTACACAAACTTAGGTCATTAACTGTTTATAATTTTTTGTTATCTCATGTAATTGCCTCGTTTGTCTAGTGGTCGCTAAGCGCGACTGCTGAGCAAAATGTTCTGGGTTCGAGTCCCGGATCGGGCGAAATGATACTGGATTTTTTCATCAGGCAATTCTCAATAGCAGCATGGAGTTTGGATTTGTGTGCGGTTGATGGCAATAGGCTCACCCCCTATTACATTGGAACCTATAATATAACTGGCGAAATGTGTGTGTATTATATGAACACCTCTGCCTTCCCCTTTGGGGAATCTAGTTGTGATGAAATGTTATGTATTTCATGTTCTAAGTATAACATAAAATAAAGTTTCCAGTTTTTAGTTCCTATGGCCATTCGTACGTTTTACAGCTAACATTTGTATCTAATTTTTTTTTCAGAGTCAAGGCATCGCTCTGGCAGCCTACGAGTCAACTTGGACCTCCTGGCCGGTGGATCTCCAGAAGAACTTGTTGATCATGATCAACGCTGCCCAAAGACCTCTGAAGCTTAGTGCTGGAGGCATGGCCTTGCTGTCGATACAGACTTTTAGTCAGGTATGGATGGATGGCTTAACGCTTTAAAATATCTTGCTGATTAAGTTGCAGTGACGACAGAAAATTTCCATCATCAGCCGGGAAGACGTCCACTGTTGAGCAAAGGCATTGTGGTCAAGTTACAGAAGACGCTGCTGCCCATCTTCTGGATTTCCCCTTAGTCACCTCATACACCCACGGGAGGAAATGGGGTGGTGAATTCTAGGCCAGATACCACACTGCACAGAAAATTTTGACAGCTACAAAAAAAGTATTTTTTACTAGTTTGTGATTAACCAAAGATGCACTTGCTATGCCTTTTACCGTAACGCCGTTGGTCGTGCGCCTGATCTTTCCGACCGCGTCTTACCGTTCCATCGGATTATGAGAGAGATGGAATAGAGAGTGCACCTATGTTTTCGCGCAAACTTGTGCACTACAATATAATAATAATTCAAACATTTATTGAATTTAACACGTTACACAAAATAAATAAACCCACCAAACTGTGTGACAGTTTGTCGGCAGAAATATCTCCTGCGTAGGCGACCTATCTCATTTGAGACGAAATTCAGTCGCCACCGTGTCCTAAATTCAGTCGACAGGGTATCATTACACGCACAATATATGTTTTTTGGGCAGTCGAGTAAAAACCATTAGGTACACTCCATTTTTGGGGAGTCGTGTAAAAACAGGTGCAGGACCAATGCGCGAGCCAGATAATAATATTGTAAAGGATCACATTTTTTAAATACACAATACATTTATGTATAACAAACTCATTTGACAGCCGTTAAAACAAATCACCTTTTAAAAATTACAACCAAGGTTATAAAAATTATAATAATAATGTTCTCCTGACCGAATGTCTGTCACGGCGGCGGCCTGTCTTATCCCAGCCTGCACCTGAACTTTTACTAATTAACGTAGCTCTGCCACGAAGATTGAAAACCAGGTTGAACCACTCGATCCAAGTTTAAACCACTCAGAAGAAAACGTGGAAAAGAAATCGTTGGATAGCCATCCTTTATAATTGCCTTCGTACGGAGCAGGTTGCTATTGGAGTATCCTTAATGAGGTCTCTTTATCAGATGTTCTATATTTTTATAAATACGGCTTTAATGATCAAGCTCGTTTCAGGTGATTTCTGTAGCAGAATAACTGATTTTCTAGTACTGGAAGGTTGATTTTAAGCCTAATATTCATATATAAAATTCTTCTGTACGTGTGTTTGTCACTAACTCCTCCTAAACGGTAGGACCGATTTTGATGAAATTTTGTGTGTATATCCCAAGGGGTTCCAGAATGATTTAAAAACTCAATTTGAACCGGTAGGGGGCGCTGCTTTCCCGGGCAGCGCGACGTCTGCCGGGTCCGCTAATATATATATATTTATATAATACTATTAATATTTGTACGATTTATTTTATTGACTGTATACCGTTTTGTTCATGTTAAGTTTTGCACGATATTTGAGATTTAAAAAGCCCTCAGATTTCTTTTGTTTTCTACAGTTGATGTTCCTTTTTATTGTTTACTAAATGCGCGCCGCGGTGTTAGCCGTTTCATATTTCGAGATATAAAGTAGCCTATGTCTATGTATGTATCCAGGGCGTTAGCTACCTCCAAACCAAATTTTATCAAAATTGGTCCAGCCGTTTGAGCGTGAAGAAGTAATAAACATACAAACACACTTACCAACCTTCACCGTTATAATATTAGTGTCGGAGTATCCCTAATAAGGTCTTTTTATCGGATTTTTTATATTTTTATAAATACGGCTGTAATAATCAAGTACATTACAGGTGCTTTTCTCGAGCAGAATAACTGATTTACTAGTAATGGGAGGTTGATTTAAAACGTAATTCAATTTTTACGATTTATTTAGATGGTTGTAATTCGTTTTCTTTATGTTAACACTTTGACTGTGCGCGAAGCAAACACAATAGCTGAACAATCGCCATGTCCCATATGTGCGTCGTTACACTGTGAAAGGGTTAAGTTTTGCACAATATTTAAGACTGGAAGACTCAGAGTTTCTTCCGTTTTTCAGACATGATTTTCCTTTTTTTTATTGTGTATTAAATTCTATATATATCCGCCGTGCGGTATCCGACCTAGGTGTCGTAAGAGGCGACTAAGGGAAAATCCAGAAGATGGGCAGCAGCGTCTTCTGTAACTTGACCACCAACACTGCGATCCCAAAGCCAAGCGTGAAGGTTATAGAAACCCCCCCCCCCCTTCTAAAAGGGGGAGGCCTTTGTTCAACAGTAGACATCTATCGGCTGTTGATGATGACGATGATTAAATTGTTTGTCTATAAAAGAAAATTTAGGATCAAACCTAAAAGATATCCGATCTGTGCGAACAACTATTGGCATTCTCACGCATCAAGCATCACGCATTTCAATGTAATGTGTCTTTCTTACCGCAGCACTCAGATGCGTTAATTAAGTAAAGACTTATTACTTGATATTTAAATTTCCTTTATTCACCTCAATTTAAGCCTAGCATTGACAACATGTTAGGATAACATCAAATTTTTGCTAACAAGGCATTGAAACCTACTAACAAAAAATGACCATTACAGTTCCCTTTGTTTAAAACTTGACGAAGTTGACACCACCCTTAAAGATACAATCTTATGAAATCAACAATTGTGATACAATTTCATGAAAATAACAATTCTGATACAATTTCATGAAAATAATAATTCTATTTCATTTTTCAGGCTCTCTACAACGGATATTCTATCTTCGCTGTTCTTAATGATGTTGTCAATTAAAAAACAATTGTGTCAAATTTGAGTACTTCTTGTTTAATTCCCAAATATTTTTAGTCTGGTAACTGAATTGTTTGTAGACACGTAGTTAAAGGAATGTATTATTAAATAAATGAAAGTTCCTATCCTATTTACTTGTTTTTATTGTGTCTAAATATAATATTAAAAATATGTTTTGAGACAAGTGCATTTTCATATCATAATTTAATAAGACCATTGTAGCAAGTTTATTTTGGGGGTAAGTCAATTCAATCAGGAACTAATGTATTTTATGGAGAGGTTGTGTTATTTTATAACACTCAAAAATATAATCATATAACAAAGCCCACTGCTGGCCATACGAGTTGGCCCCTCTTTTGTTGTTCCAATCTACCCGCCTTTGTGCCAGCCTTATGCAGTAGGGAGAAATTCTCGTGAACTATCCCACTACCCAGGGGGGAAGAGCGGCGGAGTTGTGTGGGACTGTCTGTTGTAAAAGTCCTTCGACGCTATTCGATGACAGCGAAAAACTTCGGAATTACCTTTATTCCACAAGCGTTTACAGGTCTTACTGAAATATGTCACAAAAACATAACATTTGAAAACTCGTCCTTTCTTGTGAATTGTAATACAAATTCAACGAAAATCAAAGCGAAGTCTCACACGCTAACACTGATACTAAAAACAAATGTCTGTTTGCAAAACAAATATTTGTTTCGTTCGTAAATCGAGCGCTGAGCGCGTGCGCTAATCGGGTCGTCCTTTGTTTGTCTTTTGTTTCCTTACGCTCTTAACGAGGCCCTCGAGGGTTCATGACCGTTGTTGGTCGTAGAACATTCGGCTATCTGTTGATTACTTCTAATCAATTTGGCGGCAAATTGGCGCAGTGGCTCAGAGGTCCACTGCGAGCAAGCATATGGCAAAAATAATGTGTTTTATTCACAAATAAACATAACATTATTTGTAGAACTCTTACTGCCTAACTCAGAGGCATTTAATGAGTACTTAAATGATCACTAAGGGAAAGTTTTCTTTGTGAAATCCTTACTTAGTTACAGTTTAAGTAATTATTAACGTTTCTGAGTTCTTATTCTTGCAATGCTGGAATTAACATATACACAGCCATGTTAAAGATATTATAAAAAGATCTTAGTTAAAAACAATGATATTTCAAAAAGTATAGATACGTCTTATGGTAACAAAGTGTTCCGACCTCTGAGTCTGAACTGCACTAGTCTTATGTCAAATCAGACAACAATTTTACTACCCAAGACTACAATCGAGACTTCAAAATGAGCGCGCTAGTCACATATCTGTACTCTTTTGAAATATCATTGCTTAAAAATGTACCGTGTGCATTATGAATCTTTAAAATGTTACCACGGTTGGGTAAAATGATTACCTGTACCATTAATGCTTTTGATAACAGCTTTTACGTTAAAACAACTACGAAATGAATCTACCTATTAATTTAACACGGTTTGCCTGAAGTTATAACTGATATTTTTTCGTTCAAAACCGAATTCAGCAAAGAATGTCAAGAAGGCCATGTGTAAGTGTTATGTCATAATCACAACACTATAAAAATAGATAAAGGAAATTTGAAAAATGATGGACACGAGCGGGATTCGAACCCGCGACCTTCGCCGATCCGTGGCGCTGCTCTAACCAACTGAGCCACCGTGTCGCTGCTCGCATCCATCGAATTTCAAGTTCCCTTTTAGTATTTACGTCTTAAGGGTGACGTCAGCATGGGCAACATGCTAAAATGGCACCAAAAGTCATACTATAAAAATACTTAAATAACAAGGTATAAGACATTTTTCTTTTCCAAAAAGCGTTCATCGCTAATATTGTGTTTGACCAAACCACGTCAAAATCTCTTGCCGCAAGCACACTCCTGATTTATGAAAAAAACGACCAAAGTTCCACAGTAATTTTTTTGTTAGAATTTTCATAAAGTACAAAATGTTTTTGCCTATAAATTCTTCCTTTAGATTCTTATGAAGGCGGCTATGGAAGCAAAAGGGATGAAAATTAATGAATTTATATGCAGATGTTGCAAAGAACAACTGTATTAAATTCTCCAAAGAGTTATGGTTAATTCTGCTCGTAAAGGGGTTGTTTTAAGCAAAGATAGCCTTTAATAGAACCCGTCACGTAAAAAGAACGCTGGATGTTTGCTTAATTTTTTTAAATTCCAGTCTATTCCAAAGTATAACGTAGCTATGTCTTCTGATTTTAATTTCGAAGACTCGACAAGGGGACAATTGTAGGCTTAGATAAAAATTATTTATTTCGTTATCTATACAGCTTAAAGTAAAAAAAACACAAGATCGAGGAATTTACGAAATGTCGTTTGAATAAAAAAAACAAAGGCAGTTGAACAACGAACCGCCTATCGCTAAACCGAACAAAAACATATTTCAGTAAGACACTCGAAGAAACAATAGGAAAAATGATGAATCAAATAAAAATATTGTATAACTCAACCCTCAAATACAGTAGGAACAGATCAAAACCGAGTGTGGGTTGTATTTAAAAAACCCATTAAACTTTACGGTCATAATGTTTTTTTATAACTCGCTCAAGTGGATTTTATTAAGGACGACGGTATTATACCAAAGGACTTGGTCGTTAAAACTTGTGAAGTCGGGTTACAAAAGGAATAAAAGTTAAAAGTTAGAGCTCGGTAACAACCTATTATTTACTTGTGGTAAAGAGATGGCCGGCTGGGGGTTAAAATTAAATTTTGACGGTGAGTTTGTTGCAGTCTGGCTTGGTTGTAGCTTCATTAATTTTGTAATTTTTTTGCCTTAACCCGTCACTAAGAACTTCTCCTGTATCGTGGGTGCGTTTTTCAACCATGTAATATCGCTAACACAATCACTCAGACTCGGGACAAATATCTGCAGATCATGCAGATGCATGTCCCGTGCGTAAAGCGAACCCGCAACCCTTAGCGCAGTAGTCCAATCGCTTAGCCACTGCACTAATTGGGTCGTCTATAATGTAATTTTATAGTTTGAGGGTCACTCGTGTGATTATTTTAAGTAAAGATGCTAGTTCGGCCACATTTTTAACAAATGTTCGGTAAACCAGTATTTTTATAAAAAAATAATCATAAAACGCTTACGCTAAACGGACTGCCTTGTTGGCTTAGCGGTCGCTTAGCGCGACTGCTGAGCATGAGGTCCTGGATTCAAATTCCGGGTCCAGCAAAGTGTTACTGGTTTTTCCATTAGGTAATTCTCAGTAGCAGCACGGAGTCTTGATTTGTGCCCGTTGATGGCAATAGGCTCGCCCCCTATTACATTGGGACTCCTATATCATTAATATACAGTCAAATCTCTTAATAACCGTATAATGTTCTCCTGACCGAATTTCGGTCACGGCGGCCTTACTAAGCTGCCAATAGCCAACTGACAAACGCAGGAGATATTATAGTGCACAAGTGTGCACGCAAACACAGATGCACTCCTTATTCCATCACTCTCATAGTCCGATTGGCCGGTAGACCGAAACGACCGGTGAGTGATCAGGCAAAAGACCAACAGCTTAACGCGCTTCCCGAAGCACGGAGGGGTCTCGACATGCGAAAACGGTCACCCATCACAAGACTAACCGCGGTGAGCACGGCGTTACTCACGTAGCTACGAGCCCCTCAAATAACCGTATAGGGATCTTACTACATGTACTGTAGGTATAAAGAAATTTATCCAATAAATTTGTAATCGGTGAGCAGAAGGGCAAAAACTTTCCCAGTACGTCAATTAGGTCATAAAATACCTTTATTTAAATAGAATCAACAAGCACCGTAACTCCAGCATCCCATAAAACCACGAGAAACTTCACCCTACCTTGCAAAACGCTCACAAATAGCCCTCGAATCGCTTCCGACGCCAATATTGCCGTAAACCCTAAATCAATATTGTCCCAATACTCGTGTATTGCCATCCTTGGCATGTGCACAATACCAACAATAGATACCACTTTCATATCCTTTAATATAGGTAGGCGATTCACCGCAAAACGAGAATCACACAAATATTATAAAGGTGAAAGTTGTGTTTGTATGTTTGTTACATCTTCACGCTCACACGGCTGGACCAATTTCGTTAAGATTTGGTATGGAGGTAGCTGAAACCCTGGATTAACATAAAGGCTACTTTTTATCTCAAAAAAAATGTGGCGGGTAACACCGCGGGGCACAGCTAGTCATACTAATATTATAAAGGCAGACGTTTGTGTGTGATTGTGTGTTTGTATATTTGTTACCTCTTCACGCTCACACGGCTGGACCAATTTCGTTAAGATTTGGTATGGAGGTAGCTGACACCCTGGATTAACACATAGGCTACTTTTATCCCGGAAAAATATAGCGGTTAACACCGCAGCTGGTTTTATTTAATAGTGAGCAAAAAATTTCTATGGACAACTTTTTTGCCAACGCCACAGCTTGTGTTGCGTGGAAAAAGCCGCGTCAGGGAGTTTGAGAAACGGCTAACTTGTAGAAGGTATGAGAAAAGACAAATAACTTAAAGTTTGTTTTGCGGAGACGGGACGATTTTTGCTGTCTTATAAAAATTGGATAAAGATAAGATAAATACGCGAGATAAGTATAAGTTATCTTTCGTTTTAATAGACACTTATTAGTCAAAGTTAGTTTTTCTATTAGCAGACTTTGGTGTTGTAATACATTTAGGTATTTAAAAGGAAATTGTGCAAAACATCTGCTATAATGTTGCGTGATTTTGATGCTACTCAAAATCATCATCATCATCATCAGCCGGAAGACGTCCACTGTTGAACAAAGACCTCCTCCTTAGGAGGGGGGGTTGCCACAATCCCCACGCTTGGCAAGCGGCTTGGGGATCGCAGTATTGGTGGTCAAGTTACAAAAGACGCTGCTGCCCATTTTCTGGATTTTCCCTTAGTCGCCTCTAGTCCACGGGAGGAAAGGGGTGGTCGATTCTAGGCCGGATACCACACGGCAATATTGTTTTAAGTAGGTACTTCACTACATAGTATAAAACAAAGTCGCTTTCTCTGTCCCTATATCCCTATGTATGCTTAAATCTTTAAAACTACGCAACGGATTTTGATGCGATTTTTTTAATAGATAGAGTGATTGAAGAGGAAGGTTTATATGTATAATAACATCCATTAAATAGTCGATAAATACTTATAATATATATTTTATACCCGTGCGAAGTCGGAGCGGGCCGCTAGTAAAACATTAAATAACATCACAATTCGCCAGTTATGTTAAAGTCCTATAGAGTGTGAGCCTTTTGCCACCAAACTCCGTGATGCTACTGAGAACTAATATGAAAACTCAATAACACTTTGCCCAACGGAATCATCTCTACTAGCCAATGAAGCAGTAGATCATTTATCACTTTAATAAGTCATGACAGAAAAAAAGAAAGCCTACAATCTGCAAGCGAGGCTGACTACCCAGAGTACGCCGAAAGATCATTAAAATTTAAATACCTTTTACTGCATCCCACGGAAGAAGAAAAAGCGAAATTCTTGTAAAAAGCAACACTTACAAAACGTCTTACAATCTGAGTTTCACGTCAGACTAATTAACGCTTACCTAAGTAAAAGTGTACCACGAAAATATAGGACAAACTCGCCCCGTCTTTTCGAAATAAGGAATATAGTACGCTTTCCAGGAAAATACTCAGATTTTCTCAGAAATAAATGTTTTTTTTCTTTATTTACGAGTACATCCTTAGTTTGTTAGGAGGTTGAGCAAACACGCTTATTTGTACAAGATATATTTTTTCCTTTTTATGAATACCTTTTGCAGGTGATTTTAGTTGGCAAGCTTGTATGCCTAGTCTATTCTTGGAGGAGCTATAAGTCTCATAACCCGTTTACTTCTATTTACATATTAAACAATAAGGGCCTATTTTACCATCGACAAGTAAAGTGTCAAGAAGACTAATCGCCACTTACACATACGAATTTCACAATATCTGAGTAGCATTAACTAGCGGATAAACTGGCCTGTAACTAAGATACGATAGAAGATTCTCGGAACTTTTATTCGCCAATTAGCGTTAATCTAGAAGTAACTATTCAACACTTTTCTTGTAGATGGTGGAACAGGCCCTCAATATAAATTAATTATATTAAACATACCTATATTCTAACTTAAAAATTATAATTACTAGATTCTCCTTACTCTTCTTAAAGCACATTTTTAAAGTCGGGTAAGAACTCCTTTTCCAGACTCATTGGTCTAGTGGACGCAAAGCAAGACTGCTGAGCATTCCTGGGTTCGATTCCCGGGTCGGGTAGTGGTATTGGGTTTTTCTATTTAGTGATTCTCAGTAGCAACACGGAGTCTTTGTGGCTGGTTAATGGCAATAGGCTCGCCCTCTATTACATTGGGACCTATAACATAACTGGCGAAATGTGGACGACCTAATTGGCGCACTGGCTAAGCGATTGGACTGCTACGCTAAGGGTTACGGGTTCAATTCCCGAACGGGACAAAAATTTGTCTGATCCGCAGATGTTTGTCCCGAGTCTGGGTGTTTGTGTATGTAATATTTCATGTTTGTGAAACGCACCCACGATACAGGAGAAATTCCTAGTGAGGGGCGACGTTGTTAAAAAAAACTCTTTATGGAATACAAGCGAAATAAAACTTAAAGTAGAATATATTATATTTGAGACCTTCTTGTCCCACATTTCCATATATAAATAAGCTTTTCGCAATCACTTCAAATGTACAAGATGAAGCCCAATATTTATCTTACACTAACATATTATTCTGCCTAGTACCGAACGCGAACGGCGTTAAGTGAAGTGTGAAGCTTTGGAATAATTTATGACGCGTAATTTAGTAGAAGCAATTTAGAAGATATCGCTCACGTTATGGAGCTAGGAAGGCAAATTGATGGGCATAAATTATACCTTTATTAAAATGTTCGAGAGTAAAATTCTTCTTTTTCTTATCGTATGGTTGATGAACAACCTGGTGTCAGAGTTTTCAGGTGTGCTGGTTTTCAACCGACACGGTGGCTCAGTTGGTTAGAGCAGCGCTACGGTTCGGCGAAGGTCGCGGGTTTAAGTCCCGCTCGAGTCCATCATTTTTCAAATTTCCTTTGTCAATTTAGATTCAAGCTTAGCATGGGCAACATGCTAAAATGGCACCAAAAGTCATATAAACTGGTAGCTAATTTACAGTACACACATGATTTCCAAAAGACATTGGTGTGTGCCGGGGTTTGAACTTGCGACCTTTGACTTGGCAGTCCACCGGTCATACCACTCGGATAGCAGTATGTTTACATACTGCACTGCAAGTGGGAGTGCAAGAATAATGTTAGTAATTGTTCAAATTAGACGTTTAACAACTCAGTCTGCCCGTGATGTCCAGTCGTGATGCCGTCTGTCCAGTCAACAAGGATGGTAGTGTGAGAATAATTACTGTCCTGACTGTTTTTTTCGCGGTTTTATTTTGTTTTTTGAACCCGACGTGTTTCAAATCCATTACAGTATTCTTTTACAGTGGATAAAGAAATGCTGTAATGGAGAGTCAGGACAGTTAATCTCACACTACCATCCATGTTGACTGACCAATCTCTACACCACGGCATGACCAGTTGTCCATATATGATATCCTACGTGTCTGTAGGCTCATGCTGATACGAAGAAGCATACCTATATTAAAATTTTAATGACTCCTCGGAATAATAATAACATACGCTCTCAATTCAAAGCCAAAATGACACGCACGCAAAATAATAAAATCAAATTAGATTCGAAGTAAATGCCCATATGCCTCGTTCAATTGAATTCGCAACAAAATATTTAGCCGACGTCCGAACCCGTGACCCGAGCAAAGAAACCGCTTTCGAAGCCTAAAGTCAATAAAGGAAAATGCTGACTCTAATATTTCTCAACTCTGTGATATCAAAGTCAACTATCCAAGAACTAAAGGTCTTATAAACAGCGCCATTCAAAATTAAACTTTAGTATCTCAAGTTAAAGTTGATATTGATTTGCAAATTATATATCAATCACACATTCGATGTAAGTTTGATATTTACAAATGATCCCAACTATCAGTTTTAACTTTAATAATGTTTGAAATGAGAAATGTTATATTTTGTGGAGTAACTTTACAGGTTTGATTAGTTCACAGTACAGTCTTTTAAATATTTATATTACTGTTAACTTTCCTATAAGTTAGACGAGACCGCAAGACATAAATTAATACATCAAAAATTGAATAAAACAATTAAGTTAAGTAAGTTAACGGTTGAGTAGATGCTAAGCGCGACTGATGATCGCGAGGCCCTGGGTTCGAATCCCGGGTCTCGCATTTTGTAGTAGCTCGGTGTCTGGATTTGTGCCCGTTGATGGCAATAGGCTCGCCCCCTATCACCCAAAATGTGGGTGTACTATAGGTACACCTCTGCCTACACCTTCGGGTAATACAGACGTGATGTTATATTATGTTTTTTTCTGTTATTGATAGTAGTTCATTTCCATTAAACAGTATAAAGGATTACTAAGTGTTCTTCGTAGAAGTGATAACATTGCAGCGTACTCTAATAGTTTTTAATATATATTAGCTTTTTGTATTCTAATAGTAGTTATTGCATTGCATAAAAAGGACAGCCTCCTGACCATGAACTGGTAAAACAGGAGATTTTCCGTTGCAAAAACGAGACGCCGCTACGTGCAGTGTATTGTGGTGTCTTGCTTCCACAACGGAATATGTCCTGCTTTAAGAGTTCACGGTAAGGGCCCAGGGCTGCGATATATCAAGATACAAAGGCTTACAGAGAATATCAGAGGTTAACATGTAAAACCGGTAATCTTACAGGAAACAAACTGTCGCATTGGAAGATAATTTATTACCCTTTTAACTTGGGATAAAGGGATGAAACTCCGAAGCAATAACCCTTGGATTTTGATATATTGGCCTTTAATACCTAATTTAACGTTTTTCCTTCACAATACTCGTGTGAACATAACATCTTACCTGTTCCCCGAAGGGATAGGCAGAGGTATATAGTACACCCACATTTCGCCAGTTATTTTCTGGCTCCCAATGTAATAGGGGGTGACCTATTGCTAACAACCCGGCACAAAATGAGACTTCGTGCTGCTACTGAGAAATTGCAAGAGAAAGAAAACTATCTGCAAATATTATATTTTGAATCAGCATGACTTAATTGTCTCGTGTAAATATGTCATGATGTGAAAAGATTGACCAGTCAACAAAGATTTGAAGCAGTGAGGTTGCCCGTTAAATGAAAAGGATCGATAGATTCTCTCAATGGATTCAATGACAGAATAAGCCGCAAACTGGATGACAGCGGGCAGCGGGGCCGTGGCGCGGCGCCACTCGGCTAAAGCGCACCGCTCGTACGCTGCTGCCATCGAGAACGCTTCAATACAAATTAATGCATTTGAACGCTCCACTTCCCGCGCCGCTGTCACCACCACCCCGCTGCCCGCTGTCATCCAGTACGTGGCCTTAGATTAAGCAAACAAGTTACGCACTAGGATTTTCTCGGATAATTTGGAAGCGTACTAAAGCCCGAAACACGCATTAACTAACTAGACTGAACAAATATCTGCAGAACACACAACTATGCATGATACGGGCGATCCACAATAGCCCACATTGCTCACTGTATTCATGAATGAAGCCTACGCAGTACTGGAAAGAAAACGGCTAAAATGATTATGAAAATCTGTCTGAAGGATAGGAATCGATCGTTGTCAACGTATCGAGGTATCAATTTATCAGTAGCAATACATTTTTCTATGGCAAACATTCAATCGGCTGCAGGAGTTATTTAAACAAGCCAATTGGCCAATGAATCATATCAGTTTGACGTCCTGATTGGCGCAGAGGCTGGACAATTGGACTGCTGCGCTAGGCGTTGCGGGTTTGTTTCCCGACACGGGACAAAAAATCATGTTATTCGCAAATGTTTATCCCGAGTCTGGATGTTTGGGTACGTGATATTTCATGTTCTTGGAACGCACCCACGATACAGGGAAATTCCTAGCGTGGGGCGTCGTTTAAAAAAACGGCTCCAGTAGTATTTGAACAGGACAGCATTTGGCATGGCAGGTATTTGGCAGATAAACTGCAATAGGCTCACCAGCTATCCAAAGGACTTATGATGAGCAGAGAAGTATGAATGTGCTCTTAGAAGTATTATAGGAATATTTTTAACAAAGATTCCAACGTCAAAATTCTCCCTCATAACAGACAGTTTATTAAAGGTAAATTCTTAAAAAATCCCTCCACGAAGGGTGAAACTCCGAAAGCTAACTTCGCGAAAATCCAGCGGTTTTGAGAAATTGCCTTTAAAGACTTAATTTACGACCGGACTGGGTTACAAATTCAGTTTTTTATCCTCGAAGAAGGTACGGATAGTAGGCGGGATTCCAATGTAAGATAATTTCTAATTTCTTTAGGGAAAATGCAAATTCTTCATTCTGAATAAGTCTTGGGAACGGAGTTTATAAAGGTGAGGTAAATTATTGCTGTTTGCTCCATCAATTAGGGTTGTAGCATATTATAGCTGGTGTAATTTATGTATGTATAATTTATGATTAGGATGTTTTTTTTTTATATAGACAATAGAGAAAGTTTTTAATAAATATCCAGAAAAAAATTGGTCAAGGCGGTCGATCTTCAATCACGGTGGCCAATCTGTACCTTCTTCATCACTGAGACTAGTCAATTGCATATGGAACTAATTAAAAAATTAAATTAGATTAGACTATTTTTAACGCCTGACCAAAAATGGGTATTATAAGTTTAATCTCTGTATGTTTGTGACATCACAACTACCAAACTGTTCGACCGTTATTAATGCAGTGTCTTTGATGGAAAGCTTATTACACCATAATATATCCTGTATAGTTCCCAGTCGAGGAATAGAGAGTGCTCTTATATTTAGACACTCATTTTTATACAAAAACTAGCTGCGCCTAGCGGTGTTACCCGCAACTATTGCCTTAAGTTAGCCTATATGTTAATCCAGGGTGTTAGCTACCTCCTTACCAAATTTTAGCAAAATCGGTCGAGCCGTTTGAGCCTGAAGAGGTAACAAACACACTCATAAACTTTCGCCCTTATAATATTAGTGTGATAGCTTAAAAGTAAAAAAAGTAAAGTAATCTTTATTGTTTATCTTCTAATCTTAGCATAGCTTTAGCTCAATTGAAATAAGTCTCTTCGATCGAAATCCAGTCCGGAGGACATTATAATTACCTATTGATAACCAGATCACATCCTCCAATCAACGCTGATGAGGTAAACAAAACTAAACATGTGTATTATTGAGTACAAAACACGTTCATTCCTATTCAGCGTTGCCCGCGTGGCTCTCAAACGCATTGATACAATTTTGTTGGTCCGAACGCGAGAAGCATAATAATTTTACCTGTGACCTCTGAGTATGAATAAATAGCTTTCAAAATAATGGCTTGGTCCTACATTACAGTAGTAGATATTAGTTTTATTACGTACCTATATAACATTATATCAATAATAAGATCATTGTCTACAGAATTTTATGACGCCATTATAGTATAGAAGAAGATTATGTGATTTCAGCTACAATTTACGTGCCATATGAATGAATTAGCGAAGGTCCTATTGTATCATTTATTCTATATAATAGAATAATATTAGTATAGTAAATAATTTTGTATAGTACCTTATATTAATAACAGTATTATTAATTTAAATTGTTATTAAATTAATATCCTGTAAATTAAATAGTATGTAAGGTAGACATAAAATATTTTTTATTATGTAAAGCTATTATGTTATAATGAAAAGATATTAATATAATTATAGCATAATATCATAGGTATATATAAATACATAATACTACTTATATTTTTTGTAATAGGCCTCGCTGTCGCATTGGGTGACAACCTGTAATGATAGCTGTAAGGATGATTTAATAAATAAAAATAATAAATAAATAATTTCAGTTGGATTCTAGTCAACTACGCAGGAGTTATTACAGTAAACGAATACCTATGTGCGCAAATGACGATGATGATGAATGATGACGTTCTGATTGACGCAATAGCCAAGTGATTGGACTGCTGTGCTAAGGGTTGCGGGTTCGATTCCTGCATGGGACAAAAGTTTGTGTGATCCGCAGATGTTTGTCCCGAGTCTGGGTGTTTGTGAATGTGATATTTCATGTCTGTGAATCGCAGACACGATACAGGACAAAATCTTAGTGTGGGGCGATATTTTCTTTCTTCAATTCTAATTGATCCTTAATTTCCACTTATTCTGACGGAACAGCAAACTAAAGAGAGATACGCAAGTGTCTTGATGTATGTATGACGAATGGTCAAGGACGGACCGTGACAAGTATTGCTTAACTTTGCAGGTCAAAAGTAATCCTATAGCTACTCAGCTACGAGTCACCTTTGTCTTTTACATACTCAAAGGTAAAAGGTAAGTTTCTTGAGGAAATCAAAGATGGTATATTTGATCAATATGGTATCCAAAAAGGTTTTACTAGATTAAGAGAACAAGAACAAAGAAGTATGATAAACATAATTATTAAAACAGTATTTCTTAGTATGTGTTTACAGGTGAAAGAATAAAGAATGTTCTCAGTAGCAAACTAGGCAAATAATCAAGCAGTCTTTTAAAATTATATTCAGGATTAGAAGAATCGTTCTTAACTTTGCGATAGCAAATCGACGTTACAATAAAATGAATATAACAAAAAAATGTTAATGAATATATATTACTAGCTTCCGCCTGCGACTTCGCCCGCGTGGATTCCGAATGTTTTATAGCCTATAGCCTTCCTCAATAAATGGGCTATCTAACACTGAAGGAATATTTCAAATCGGACCAGTAGTTCCTGAGATTAGCGCGTTCAAGCAAACAAACAACCAAATTTATAATATTAAGTATAGATAGTCCTCCTTGTCGATTTCAACAACGGTGACCCCTGAAAGCAAATCTTATTTGATGAGCTCTAATGTGGCTCGCTAGATCGAACTTAGTTTTGAATAAGACCTACTCGTAAGACCTCCTATACGTATACTAACAATTTTTCGGACCAACTCTATTGCAGCACATGCGACCGCATATTCAAAACTAATGAGTATACGCAAGACGTTAATTAATAAAAAAATTACTTAGGTATATTTTTTGTTAGCAAAAATTATGTCTTTGACTCTTTGATTTATAGAGAAAGCCAAAAAAATGAACAGTAAGAAAAAATCATAGTAGCTACTGCAATATCTTTTTGCCATAAAAAATAGAGCGGTAGACAATATGATTCGAGTGTTAGATAACACAACCTTACTACCACTCAAAAAACCATTAACAAAGCAATCAACACAACAAACACCGTCTAATAATAGGAACGGTCTCATTTTGAATCCATTGAACTTAACGAGAATCCGTGGAGGTCAATGGGAAACGAATTAGAAGATAACGCGCAATGGACACTGAACACGCAAGTTTCTTGATGCCACTTAAGTATTTATGGAAGATTAGCTATACGAAGCTAAAGGTTAAGGAAAACCAACTGAAGTTTATTGACTGGATTTTTCATTGCATTAAGTGTTGCTAGAAGTGAAAGTAAAACCAAAGTGACCGACATAGCTCTGAAAGTTAGTAGGTTGAAGTGCAGCACATGTCGCAGAACCGATAACCGCTGGAGTAAGCGTGTTCTGGAGCGGAGACCGCGTCTTCGTAAACGTAGCGTGGGTCGCCCTCTGGCCAGTTGGCGGGATGACTTGCATAAAAGGGCAGGCAACGACTGGATGCATAAAGCAGCAGACCGGGCTTCGTGGCGTACATTGGTGGAGGCGTATGTCCAGCAGTGGACTGTAACGGGCTGATGATGATGATAAAGTGTTGCTAGAAGTTCTTGACGATCTGTAGGTTGATTCTCATAACTTAAGACGTTCTGAAGTAGTGCAATTGCAATGCACTTTCGATAAAAAACAACAATTTGCATAACTCCATATGATTGGTGCAGTCAAGCGCGGATCCACCGTTGTGGGCACGATGGGCATACCCACAACCCTAATAGACTCGTTATACTTCTACGGTCCATTGAAGACGTTTGTAAAATAAAAGATTCAGTAGTTTGGAGTCTAGATGTGCAAACGAACACACATTTACGAGTTTAGCGATTCATTTATTCGTTCATACTTCGACTCGCACTTGGCCGACTTTTGGGTAGCAGTGACCAAAACTTTTTTTTTGGCCTAGATCCGCGCCTGGTTGCAGTGACTAATAGATTAGACTGCTGCGTTAGACTGATTCCCGCGAGCGATAAAAATTGTGTGATCCGCAGATATTGGTCCCGAGTCTGGGTGTTTGTGTATTATATTTCATGTTTGGGAAATGCACCCATGATAAATGAGAAAATCCTAGTGTGGAGCGACGTTTAAAAAAACTATTAACACTCAATGCGTGTGCGTAACATACATTTGATTCTAATAATAATAGGCCGTAATTTCGGACTTATGATTAACTAGCTGCGCCCCGCGGTGTTACCATCTACATTTTTTCGGGATAAAAAGTAGCCTATATATTAATCCAGGGTGTCAGCTTCCAAAAATTGGTTCAGCCGTTTGAGCGTGAAAAGGTAACAAATATACAAACATACTCACAAACTTTCGCATTTATAATTAGTGTGATAATACAAGTCCAAAACCTTTCGAAAAAAACGCGTGATTAACTACAACCGAAGTAAGGCCGAAGGCAATAGTAAGCCTATTTTCAATTTTATATTCGATCTAATAAATCCAAAATATTTTTGCTGTCGAATGAATAAAAGTATAATTCGTTGATTTGAATAAACTCTTTGATATATTATGATTGAGTTAGTTTTTTATATATTGGTTTTATTTGCTACAGTTCTCAATAACTCTGAACAATTCACATTCATTCATAAAAGGATTATCCGACAGAGTAATTGTTTTGCAGATAAATCTTTTACGATTGATATCGGATCAAAAGTCAGTTATAGTTGTCAGATTCAATTACAGGTATGAAGTATGATTTAAACGTATTTTTTGCAATTTAATACGAGCTCGGCCCGCGGCTTTGCGCTCTACAGACAGACTTTCTGTAGTAGGTATTATGAATACTATTAATTTAATGTAACAACATAAGATATCACGACTGTATTCTTCAGATGAGCCGGCAGGCAAGTGCGGTTGTATACTTTCATAGAATCAAAGTCAAATATCCACATCTAGTGCCACAAAGGCAAATATAAAAGAGTGTATTGTTTTAAATCAATTCATAGATTCAACAAGAAGTATTTTATTATCTTACCAGCCTCCTTACCATGAACTCTTAAAGCAGGACAGTTTAAGATGTGGAAGCGAGACGCCGCTACGTGCAGTGTAATGTGGCGTCTTGCTTCCACAACGTAAACTGTCCTGCTTTAAGAGTTCATGGTAAGGAGGCAGTGCTAATTTAAAAAGTAAAGGTCTTTAACTGATTAATACTTAAAATCTTTCCGACTACAGCATCCAACTCCAACTTCTTACCCCTTACATACAAGCATAGCAATCATAAGCACCAATACGATAGCCGAGTGGTATGACCGTTGGACTGCCAAGTCGAAGGTCGCAAGTTAAAACCCCGGCACGCATTAATGACTTTTCGAATTCATGAGCGTATTATAAATTAGTTATCAGTTGCTTAAAACGGTAAAAGAAAACATCGTGAGAAAATCGGCACACCAGAGAGATTTTTCAAAGGTGTGTAAGGCCATGTCAGAGACCTGCAGGTGGTTTAAACTGTGACACCAGGTTGTTCACCAACCATACGATAAAGGGAGAAAAAGATACATAAGAAATACTTAAAACAAACTGACTTAACAACTCGAGAGGAAATTTTCCTTGAAAAGCGTCAATGTTTACCCGAATAAACAATATGATGACGTCGCCCAACCTCCTCTGTAATTGTTTACTTATGTATGTGAGTTTTACGGTTCAACATCTACATGGTAAACAGTTGAAAGCCGTTGTGCTAAGAATTTTGTTTGTGGAAAGCTGTGTTTGTGCCAGCTTAAAATAATTAATCTATTTAAGATGTTGTGGTGTAGAGATTGAGCAATTATCATCTTTGTGTCTAACGAACTATGATTAAACATCTACCTAATACTTTTAGTGCTACATAAGCTCCTTTTTAATAAATTATGATCGTTATTCATTGCTACGCCTACACAGTGTCCTTAAAAAGCCACATTTAGTGCGTAATTAAGTAATTTAATTATTTTACAGCATTCCCTTATGCTGGAAAATAATTGAATTGCATTGAGGACGAAGCAAGATTCACAGCCCCGAGTGGGGTTGTCTAACTTAGGCATCGTCATTCGTGAAGGCTCTTTACAAGCACCAAAAGAAAAAAAGGAAATATTAAATTGATTTCTTGAGAACTTCGTTCAAACAACATTTTACTGAACTCGAGGTACCATATTAGTGCAAAACGCAGACAGCTATAGTTACTTTGAGTCAGTACGTTTAAAAGTGAAATAAAATTAGATTTCTTGTGTATAAACTCAATAATAAACAAAAAAAAAATTCATCATCATCGGCCGGAAGATTTTCACTGTTGAACGAAGGCCTCCCCCTTAGAACGCCACTCTAAATGGCAAAAAAACGAATCATCATAAATCGTGGTTTCAAAAAAAATAAAACGCTGTAAATTACTTTATTTATTACGAAACAAAACTTGCGAACATATACCGACTCGGAGAAAACTCCTCGGGCTATTTGTCTTCTTTCATAACTCGAGAACTTTGACGCTTCGAAAACTTTCCCACTCGCCAGTTTCGTCACAACAGTACGGTCGGCAAAAAAATTGTGCCGAGTTATTTTTTGCCGAAGAATCGATTATTGATGCTTAAACTGTCTTACTTACTTAGATCAATCTGTAGACTGTGGTGATGTAGTGTTGTTCTTGGAATTTTTTGAGTACATCGAACTCTCTTAATTCGCTATTGGAATAATATTCTTAGGCCTTGCAGTTTCGAGGTGTTGTTGACTGATTTATGTCCACAAGGTTACAGCTTCAAACTGTTTTAAATCAGGCAAATATAGAATACATATTCTACATTTTTGATGGCGTTAATTTTCCCAAAAGGTCTAAGAAACCTTTCGCCTCTCATTACAAATGACTAATGTTCGTCAGTAAGTATAAGTACAATGAAAGTTACACATCTGCCTACCTCTACGGGGAATACAGGCATAATTATATACATCATCATCAGCCGGAAGAAGTCCACTGTTAAACATAGGCCTCCCCCTTAGTCGGGGGGGAGGGGTTGCTATAATCCCCAAGCTTGGCAAGCGGCTTGGGGATCGCAGTATTGGTGGTCAAGTTACAGAAGATGCTGCTGCCCATCTTCTGGATGCTCCCTTAGTCGCCTGTTATGAAACCCACGGGAGGAGATGGGGTGGACAATTCTAGGCCGGATACCACATGGCCACAAAAATTATATACATACATCGAACCAAATGAACTTTGAATATTTTTGAGCATCTTCTCCGAAACAACGACCGATTTTTTATAAAAGCCAAGACATATATTTGGTGGATAATAATAACAACCCATAACTGTCCTACTGCAGGGCAAAGGCTTCTTGTCGTATGGAGAAGAAATAATGGTAACAAGAATAATTCAAGCTTTAATTACAAAGAAATCACTGTAGCAACACGCCAAAACCATCATACATTTATACCGCAAAGAAAAATAAACCTTGCTACTTTAGCAATAGGTTATAATTTTACTTGAACATGAAACATGGTGTCGAAATCAGGTTTCACACCAATTAATGGGAGCAATTGTTATGTGACGCACTCAATGATCAAAGTGATG
Source organism: Abrostola tripartita (assembly GCA_905340225.1). Taxonomy (NCBI): domain Eukaryota; kingdom Metazoa; phylum Arthropoda; class Insecta; order Lepidoptera; family Noctuidae; genus Abrostola; species Abrostola tripartita. The sequence goes on along the minus strand of HG996508.1, from coordinate 2,892,343 downwards.
TGTGATAATTGATAACCGGATACATAATTATATTAGGTAATGCCAGTTTCCTAGAGTGGTTGACATAAACCACAAGAGTAATCTGGTTACGATGCTTCATTCCGTCGAATTATATTCTTTAAATTATAATAGTTTTGTATAAATGGTAAAAAAAACCCACACACGCACAAAAGCACACACACACACACACACACACACACAAACACACAACCGAAAACCCATCACACATAACTAATTCATCTCAGTATTAAGTTATTTCCTTAATTATTGTTAGTAATTAATTTCCTTTTTAGAATATAATTTTGTTTTTTTTTTTTTTTTTTTATTTATCTTCTTAAAAAATGTATACAACGTTTAATATGAATAGCAACTAAGAAACCACTAAGGTGGAAGGTGTTGGAACACTGTCCCCATCTTGGAGGTGTTCGCTAACAGTTGCGACACAGTTTTCCTAACTAATGTAACTATTAACACATAAATAATATTGTAAACTCGTTTCTGTTCCAATAAATGATTTTGTTTTTTTTTATTAGTTAAGTCTTTTCCAGTCCAACCTTACTATGAGTTAAAGCGAGACGCCGCACTACACTGCACATAGCGGCTTTTCATTTTAACTGCGGAAAATGACCTGCAATGCAAGTTCATAGTAACACGGCTATATTTAAAGTGTAGCTCACTGCCTTCATTTAAGTCTACTATCCGATAGAAAAAATATCCAGAAAAAATGTTTCTTTTACAATTTAAATAATTTTGTTATCACCTGCGTACTTACAGTCTTGTTTTCCAGAAGAGTAGACAAATATACTTTATGTGTTTTAAAGATCATGCAGTGCAGTTATGTAAGCGAGACACCATACTACACCACTGCACGTAGCGGCGGCGTCTCCCTTCCACAACGCAAATGCCCTGCTTTTTCATGGGAACTATAATATCTCTGTTTAATTAAATTGGCTCAGTTGAGTTGAGATTGACTACAGTGCACGAAATTCTGACGTGAGGATTAATTACTCCTTATAAAAATCGTATTGTTTATAACGTATGTATCCTCGTGTCGGCACTCGACCTAACCCTTGCCAACTGCACATGCAAACAATTTATAGAACATCTACATATTAAACCACAATAACGTCAAAAATTAAAATATCTGAGAGAAAATCATCTAGAGAAGAATAAAACGTGGTACAGTGTAAATATTCAGAGTAGATGCTATTAAGTTGACAAAAGGTCTCCCCTTCAGTCCCGGGTTAAATTCTTCATTACAATTTCTATTATTGCGAAAATTGTACAGCGGTTTTTTCATTTCTGAATTTAGCTTGTAAATTGATCTTGGTTTTCTTTGTTAGAATTTGTACAATTCCGATTTTGTGTCCACATTTATTCTTTTTCGTTTATTGAATTGTGGTTGGTATGGTAACTTTAAACCGATTTGTGGTAACAGAAAGCCATATTTATACTATTGTATTGTGGTAAGATAATTTCTTAGACAAAATGGCAGTGGACTGTCGAATGTACGATGGTTTTAGATGAATATCCAAAGGAGTACCTACTGATAAAGGACTGGTAAGTTATTGTAAAATGTAAGCCATAAAACAACGAAAGCAAATCTATTTTAGTTCAAAGCTATACTACATACAGATATGATAGGTTTGCCCCGTGTCTTAGGTAAAATACTGTGTAGAAAAAATCCTATCTATACCTATATATTTAATGATCTATGGAATGTTATGTGAAAGTTATGAAAATATTATTTTCATGTGCAAATATTTTACTGCATTAAATATACCTAGTAAAATATTTTACGACCTGATTGACGCAGTGGCTAAGCAATTAGACTGCTGCGCTAAGGGTTGCGGGTTCGATTCCCGCACGGGGCAAAAATTTGTGCGTTCCACATTTAATTTTCCCGAGTCTGGGTGTTTGTGTATGTGATATTTCATGTTTGTGAAATGCACCTACGCAGGAGAAATTCCTAGTGAGGGGCGCCGTAAAAAAAAAAAATATTATGTACACACCACACAGTAAAGATATGCAAAACAAATTAATTATTCCATTTTATGGTATCGCAAAACAATGCCAGCCTCCATACGTCGTTTCCTATTCATAAAATAAGACACATCATGATACGAGCTTATCTCCATGTCAGGACGCGGACTACCCTTGTCTTTTTATTCAATTTTGTCCATTGTAGCTTCCAAAGATCTCTGAGGACGATAGGAAACCCTGTCGTGCATATTTTTGTATAAATATGTCAGGGTACAATTTAATTTGGTCTTAGAAATGTTTTTGCGCGTAATTTTTAACCGGCAACGTATAATTTTATGTTTTAACCCTTTCACTGTCCAGTGCACTACTTAAGGTACGATTGTCTAATTAGCGGGCAGTCAACGTGTTAAATACCAAATGTATATCCACGCAGTTGTGTGTATAAATTCTTCCTACGTTGTTACCAGTGCCTGATTTCTCACCAGTAGTGTAGATTTGCCGTCTCATCGGACTTATACGTGAGAGAATAGTGTGCATGGCCACCTTGGCTGAAATAGCGCCAAAAAGATTTTTTTTTAACACGTAGAATTCGTAAGAGTTCAATGCTAATTTAAATTATTATAAAAACCGCCTTCAATGAACAAATATAAAAGCCTCAGTATTTTAATATGAAGAAAAGTAAGAGATTTCTCCCAGCGCTTCTCCAAGTCATTTTCTCAATGATCCCTCTTATTTAGGAGCACGATGATGAATTTGAAACAACGCCCGTTTTCCTTGTAATTTATTTTGACTCTAATGAATATATTTATGTAGGAACAAAAAATGGCAGGAGGGGAATTCTCGGAAGAGTTTACTGTTTCTTATAATCTCGTCAGTGATATTACCCGTAAGGTAAGTACAAACTTGATTGACTGTATATAAATATTCTAGTAGTATTTCTGTTCTACTGTTGGGCTGCAACTAGATAGCTTGAGAAGCTTAAGAAAATTGTATTGTTAGCTTTAGCAAAACCGTTTCTTCGTCCTAGGACGTTTTCTTGTTAGCTTTTTGACTATTCCTATACACAGTCATATACTTTCCTTATTCCTTTTACAAAAAAAATGTAGTCCCACACTAGGAATTCCTCCTGTGTCGTGGGTGCGTTTCACAAAAATGTAATATCACTAACACAAACACCCAGACTCGGGACAAATATCTGCGGATCGCACAAATTTTTGTCCCGTGCCGGAATCGAACCCGCAACCCTTAGCGCAGCAGTCCAATCGCTTAGCCAGTGCACCAATCGGGTCGTCAAACGTCACCAACAACAACCTCACACGTACCTGAACTAGGAATATATATCTGCAGTGATTCATTTCACTAAATACCTAGGAGATCGCTCTGCCCACGAAGTTTAATGTCAACTTAAGTGGTTGCGTTTTCAGATTACTATCGAAAACGTTTAGTATTTCTGTACTTACTGAACCAACAAGTACAAAGCCCAGGAGTTAACGCGATGAACTAATGTCTGTAGTATGGTAAAAACGCGACATTCTATATCAGTTTTCTCAGTACGAATATTTAGTGTCAAAAATATAATTTAAAAAATTAAAAAACACGACTGCCATGACAAAAAACGAACTAAAAAGAGAAAAACAAGTTTCATCGCAGTCTGGGTACCTCTTCGGCAGTCGTATTTTTTAATTATATTTTTTATTTGTTTCATTTTTTTATAGCTTAAGTTACCTTTTTATAGCTTATCAAAATCGGTTCAGGCATTCAGAAGTTATGGTGGAATAAAGAATCTCACAACATACATACATGAACCCTGAAAACATTACACTCTTTTTTTAATAAAACAATAGGTATGTAGGATTGTAGCTATATCATGTCAGCTGACCCGCATTCTTTAAATTACGTTATTTACTTTTGCACACCATTGTAGATACATTGCATTAAAATTGAACTTGAACGACCACCGAACATTGACCGAAGTGTGACTGACTTTAGTTCAAGGTCTAAAAATATCAACATCGATCAGATTACCCGTTTGATTAATAACCGCTTGAAGAGGTGTTATTAAAATAACTCTTGTTCTAACATCTGTTGTTTACAACGTTATTTATAACGAAGCTGTGTTTTTCGTATGATGGGTGAGCAAAGTAAGAGAGTAAACAAAGAGAAAATATCACATAGTTCACAAACACCCAGATTCAGGACATAAATACGGATCATACAATTTTTTGTCCCTTGCGGGAATCGAACCGGCAACCGCCACAGCGGGAAAGACTTCGTTCAATTCTAATTTAATTATAAAATTTCTCACAAAAAATTGCCTTTTGTTTTCTCTTACCAAACTTTTTGTTTTCTCAGCAAATGTCATCTAAAGCTTAGAGTTAATAAACAAACTACATAATTTACTTAACGATGAGAACTTTTAATTAATTGACTTTGTTTTGTAACTGTTTGTAGTTAACAGTTTGTTTCCTTTGAAGTTGAATAAAATGTTAACTGTAACTATCATAATTACAGACACATAGATTTAACTGAATTGTACACAATATATAATACCTTATGACTAGGCTACTGCCTCGTTGGTCTAGTGATAGTTTATAGCAACTGCTGAGCATGAGGTCCCGGGTTCAAATCCCAGGTCAGGCAAAGTGTTACAGGGTTTTTTCCATTAGGTCATTCTCAGTAGCTGTACGGAACCTGGATTTATGCCCGGTTGATGGCAATAGGCTGGCCCCCTATTACTTTGGAAACTACAACATAAGTAATTGGCGCGATGACCTGATTGGCGCAGCGGCTGAGCGATTGGACTGCTGCGCTTCAATTCCCGCACGGGACAATCATTTGTGCGATCCGGAGATATTTGTCCAGAATCTGCGTGTTTGTGTATGTGATATTTCATGTTTATGAAACGCACCCACGATACAGGAGAAATTTCTAGTGTGGGCCGAGGTATAAAAAAAAAGAGAAAGAAACTGGCGAAATGTGAGTGTACTTTACTATCACCTCTGCCTACCTTTCTTTTTGGGGAATACAGGTGCCATGTTATGTTGTAACTACATAGAATATAAAATTTTGTGCGAGTAGGGAGCCTCCACGTGTGATAGTACTTAAGTACGACCGTCACCCTGGGCGGTCAACCTCGCTACCATCCTTGTTGACTGACCAATCTCTACACTACGGCATAAGCATGACCTGTTTCCTTAGACATAGCTCATGCCGATACGAAGAAGAAGAATTAAATAAAGAAGCTAGTTACGTGAAAAATTATTTACTAGTGAGTGACTGTACCTGCCCTTACCATGAACTCTTAAAACAGGGCAGTTAACGGTGTGGAAGCGAGACGCCGCTATGTGGCGTAAGGGGGCTGTAAAGTGGGTTAGTGTTGTGGTTGCCCAGTGGCTTGTTAATCCGCTTTATAAGCACTAGAATACTGGTTTAAATCCAGGCAAGTATCAGTAAACTTTTTCAACTATTCTAATATCTTAGTTACTTTAAATTGCATTGCGATTATAAGAAAATGTCTGCCTTTTACTAAATATTGAATTTTGAATTTTAATATGGACGGTGTCTCATATTTTACCTAAAAAAGGTTTTCTTAAAAACGTCAATATTTTAAAGTTTTAAGGAAAAACGTTGAAGCATTGGCAGACGATGTCCCATTTGGCCCTGTCATCTTAAACATGAAGGTGAAACACTGGTGTAAGCGGCTTTCGTTTTAAGAGGTTTTTAAAAAACTCATTCTCACGTTCTTCGGTGACACGTTTGTCATATCCTCAATTCATGGCTCGAAATATGCTATTAGAGATCCGTATTTCGGCATGGACTGTATAAGACTAGCCTGTATAGGACTATTCGGACTTGCTAGGCCGGCAAAGAGATAGCCATTAATTTAACACATTTTTAAGGCCATTCAGAATTTCGTAAGTTATGAAAAAAAATACTCCTCACTTATCACACTCCATTTTGCAAGTACGTATTGAAGTAATGAATAATAGAAAACCAACCTATTACTGTCCCACAACAGAACAAAAAAAATAAAAAAAATGTGCATTAAAAAAACCGTAAATCTAACTCTCACATAACTGACAAGTGTAATATGAAACATACTTCAATTAATTAGTAGAAAGCAAGCTACTTAAATAAAATAATAAAAAGTAGGTTAAAAATAAAGCATTTTATATAGAAACATCTTATCTGAAGCTCCTGACCGCGCCTTCACTTCGTTTCCTCAAAGGCTAATTATAAGTGACGGCCTCGATTCCTGCTTTTAAAATCCCCTGAATGGCCCAGATTGGAGTGTCAAGTGGCTAGCTTCGTTCTGTGACCATTTTATAATCGCCTAGATTTAGCCCGCGACTTCGTTAGTGAGGATAGTTTTCCAGGATTAAAGTAGCTAAATATTGGTGAAAGGTTTTTAGTAATCGGATGGTTAGTTTCTGAAACATTTTTTTTTTTTTGGTATTAGTACCTAAAGATGGCGGTATACTAAGATGCTTGTAACGTTGTAATTATTACTTAATTTACAGACGTATATCGCTCGTTGGTCTACAAGATGCAAAGCGTGACTGCTGAGCGTGTTGTCCTGGGTTCGATTCCCGTCAGGCAAAAATTGAAAGCAGACATAATTGACGTAATGTGGGTGTACTTTAAACCTCTGCCTACTTCTTTGGGGAATGCAGGAATGATGTTAATCGTACGTGGAATAACCACCACCCACTAGGACAATTAATTAATTTAATTTTAAACATACCTAAACATATCTTTTGTAGATGTTAAAACCATACTAAGATATACTAATACTTTTTAATACAGGTAATAATTAATTAATTAATTAACCACTTCAAAACAAATCTGTTGCGATTAACAAGCACGCGGCTACTAATTAATATCAGTGCCGACTAGTTTGCGGAAGCTTTGTTTGTCAAACATTATTATCGGCTCATACTCTACGTTCACAGGCAGGCATTACATACACTATGCTTGATGCAGTTTTTTTTATTGACACGTAATCTTTACTTCATATTTTGAAGTTTATCAGCGTATAGTATACCTACAGAGCTGTGATATCTGAGTGGTATGCCGTATCCGTGTGGTATCCGGCCCGAAATTAAACACCGCCTCTTCTCCCGTGGGTGTCGTAAGAGGCGACTAAGTGAAAATCCAGAAGATGGGCAGCAGCGTCTTCTGTAACTTGACCACCAACACTGCGATCCCCAAGCCGCTTGCCAAGCGTGGGGATTATGGCAACCCCCTCCCCCCCCTACTAAGGGGAAGGCCTTTGTTCAACAGTGGACTTCTTCCGGCTGATGATGATGATGACCGTTAGAAGTCAAAAGCCGCAAGTTCAAATCCCGGCACGCACCTATGTCTCTTCAAATTGATGTGCGTACTATATATTAGTTATCAGTTGCTAATTTGCTATAAATGGTGAAGGAAAACATCGTTAGGAAACCAGCATACCTGAGAGATTTATGAACGATGTGTAAAGCCATGTTAGAGGCCTACAGGCAGATAAAACTCTGTTACCAGGTTTATCAGCCATACGATAAGAAGAAGATAAATAATTATATACCTACTAATAAATTATTATAAAGTGGTAAAAGTTGCTTGTGTTTGGGGCGGTAATCTTCGGAATTATTCATCCGATTTCCACATTATTTACACCAATATTTTTAATGGATTTATGGAGGAAGGGATGAAGTCCTCCAACGAAAAGGAAAGATCTTCTAACCAGGCGGTGGTGGGCCTTGTGAGCCGCAGCGAATTGACTCACTTCTCAACTCGGGCCGGCTGTTTATGTAATCAGCGTATTCTTTTATCATCTTTTTTTTAACGTCACGCGTCCGTCGCCTCGCACTAGAAACTTCTCCTGTAACGTCGTTGCGTTTCACAAACATGAAATATCACATACACAAACACCTGTACTCGAGAAAAACATCTGCGGATTTACACAAATTTTGTCCCGTGCGGGAATTGAACCCCTACCCCTACCGTAGAGGTCCAATGGTTTAGCTACTGCGCCAAGCAGGTCTTCAAAATTGTGATTACTTTCCTAGTGCAATGCAGGATATTGCTTTATAGTTAGATGTCGCTACAGAACGTCACGGTGGAAATGGGCTAATTTAATCCCGTAAAAGACACGACAATTTATTCCACACAGACTGAAATCACGGACTAACCGCCGAACTCATAGACATTTAATGATTACTTAAACTGTCACTAAGTAAAGGTTTTCTTGGTGAAATCCTTACTTAGGTTACTAAGTAAGGATTTCACCAAGAAAACCTTTTCAAGAAAAACTTAAACTGTTAAGTTTAAGTAATCATGAAGATCTCTGAGTGCGGCGGTAAGACTAGTATACTATAATCTGTTATACTAGCTATATTTAAGATATCTCAAAGAAACTCGATAATTTTACAAACTTTGATAAATAGCTCTTAGCGCCACTAGGGAATACACGTGTGTACACATAGTGGGAAGTTTATCCCAAAGGCGTAAAGTTACTTGTTACCAAATTTCGGCTGATCTCAACTTATCCCAGCAATTTATGCAAGAGATATTAGGTTATTGTGTTAATCCAAGCACTGATGCACTTTCCATTCCCTCACACTTATAGTCTGATGAGACGGCAACTCAAGTTGACCGGGGATCAGTGTAAATAGTATACACTAGCAGGACACAATGGTCACCCATCAAGCAACCGACCGCGTCGAGGGCTTCTTAACCTCGCAGATCAATTTGATATGTAGCTTCAGTCCCCTTTTTCTAGCTAGACTATTAACAACTCCTATGTCACCGTATACTAGTCGTCACTTATCACAGACACTTTACAGTAAAGCGCATTAATCTAAAAAAGAAGAAAAAACCTCGCACGTTCTGGAACAAAAACAAAAGACTTAAAAGTCCCCGATCAACTGGAGTTTTTCTTTCAGTAACATCGTATTAGCTGTGTAGCAACTGACGCTCAAGTTTCAGCCTTCAGAGACACTACTGAAGTTTTATTGTTTCGCCTTAGGGTATTTGCTTAAGGAACAACCCATAGTGAGAGACGAAGCGGGTACTCGCGTACTATTATGGAATGCAATAAAGTATTTTGAGTATTAAAAAAGGTAAACAATAAAAAAATACGATTTATAAAATGGTACTTTTTGAGTGTCAGTACTAGTCTTAAAGACAGTCCCAAAGTGCCCACACTTCACCGCTTTTTAGTACAAACATTGAGAAGAAGAAACTGTGCAATAAAAGGAATAACTTTTTAAAAGAGCAGAATATAATAAGTGAAGTGTATGCTTTTGAAGAGAGAGAGAAAGAGAGAGAAGTTGATCAAAATTGTAATAGGTGGAATAATAGGGAGTAGAAAGACCCAGGAAGGTGTAAATGGTTTACCAATACGATCGGTGAAGATCTCGACGACGCTTTAATATGATTTCTAATATTTAATAACAACATTTAGGTTATCCTCAACCACATACCTACTATATTTAATACATAATTATAATTTAAACTGTTCCTCGCTTTGTTTCAATCATAAAACAGTAAAATGGCTCACCAAAATAAATAAAATTTTCTCGAAATACCACCTCAATAACAATTCTGGCAACGCAAATTTATGAGACGATTAATTCGTATTAGGTTTTCGGTTTGTCGCTACAAACAAGCGAATGCGTAACCAACGACTAATTGAAATCGATTATTAGTTTCAAATCGACTTCGGTATCAACATCCAATCACTGTTTGAAGTAGGCTCTATTCCAAATAGAAAACATTTTTTTTTTAAAACGTCGCCCCACACTAGGATTTTTTCCTGTGTCTTGGTCGGGTGTTTGTGTATGTGATATTTCATGTTGTGAAACGTACCCACGATACAGGAGAAATTACTAGAACATGGACTTTTGTGTCTTGTGTCGGATACAAGCTACCAATGAATATTTGATTTCTATATAATCAGTATGAAATCAGCCACTCTCATCATTTTTTTTAACTATGGTTTCCTGTGATGGTGCGCCGTATCGGTAACATAAGGTGTCTACGTTTGCGCAACCCCTAAGTAACGTTTTTCTTATAGAGGTTGGTACTGCACTTGATCTGTTTCTGATCGGTTTGCAGGCCGCACGCACTATCTGTGAGAGACTGCACCTGTTCGCGTGTTGGGCCACTAATGAGATTAGCTGCCGTGACCAAAATTCAGTGAGGAAGACAAAAAAATAATAAAGAGTGCCCCCGGTTGCACCCGCGTTCAATTGGACACGCGACGTCATCTAGTGGCCTAAAGCGTTGTGACAAAACAATGATATTGTTCTTTCCCTCCAAAACAGTACATTTTCCTGAATAAAAGGAACCATATCCTTTTCTGAACTTCTGACTACTGATGCAAAATTTCATGTTAATCGGTTCAGTGGTTTAGGCGTGAAAGGGTAACAAACAAACCAACAAAATATTCGTAAGGATGTTATACGAGAAAAAGAGAATCGATACACCATAGACTTTTTTTTAGGTTCAACATATAGGTACTTAATTTAGTTCATCTTTATGAAGTAGGTATCCATTTTTGCCGTCCACTGTGTTCCTACCCTATAGTAAAAGAGAGTGCAAAAGTAAGAATTATCGGACTCGAGGGAACAAAGTTTGAGCCCTTCTTAATTGTCTTAATTGGACAAACAGTAACTCCATGATGCTAAGGATTCTGTACAAGCTTACAGTAGCTTGAATATACCTCTAGTGGTTTGGACATAATTATAAACGGTAATGTTGATTTTGAAAATTTACTTAAACTTAACGTTTTAACTAATTCTTCAATCATTCGTGGGGGTAAAAATAAGGAAAATTACGCGTCCGGTTTCGGCCCACTGAATATCAATAAGCAATAGCGGCGGAGCCGCGGGCAAAAGCTATATATAAGTATATATATAATACTAACCAACAATCTAAATTAACGCGGGCGAAGCCGCGGGCAAAAGCTAGTTCTACACAATGGAAACATTAATATCCACCACATAAAATATGTTATTTCTTTAATAGGTACCTTGTTAAGTCCATGATAGGCATTATTAAACTTTACGCTCAAGACCATAACTTCGGAATGAGTCTAGAATACAAAGGAACTCACAACATTTAATATCGTCATAACATGTGTCATTTAATTCGTACAAAACTCCGATAAAATTCTTACCTATTGAAACTCCGCGCGTTACACAAACAAGCGTGTATAGCTCGCACCTTTATTCGATTTAGTGTGGGGCTGTGAAATAAGCGATATAGACGGAAAAAAAGTTCCATAAGATAGCATTTATTTTTAAGAATATGGTACAGTCTTCTTCTTATCGTATGGTTGTTGAACAACCTGGTGTCAGAGTTTAAACCGCCTGTAGGCCTCTGACATGGCTTTACACACCATTTAAAAATTTCTCAGGTGTGCTGGTTTCCTCACGATGTTTTCCTTCACCGTTTTTAGCAACTGATAACTAATTTATAGTACGCACATGAATTCAAAAAGTCATTGGTGCGTGCCGGGGTTTAAACTTGCGACCTTTGACTTGGCAGTCCAACGGTCATACCACTCGGCTATTAGTGCTTACAGCTACAGCTTACAGTTAAGAAGTGACAATAATTTTGATCCATAATATTCTGCCATGCAAGACGAATGCCTAGTAACAGGTCAAGATTCACTTCCACAGTTAGCTTTTTTACTTTTTCAATGCAAGAACAGAGCCTCCACTAGTGATGGTACCTAATTGAACTCCCGTCACATAGTGAACAGGAAGAAACACTTAGGCAAGAGCCATCAAATCATGCTCAAACAAAAAGAATTATCAAAATTGGTTCTGTCGGCGAAGATATCGTTGAACATGTAGTATACATAGAATCTTACGTTGACAAAGTCAAATGAAAGAGCCGATACGGGGCGATCGATCGCACAAAAATCTTGACGATCGATCGTTTGAAAATTGCCACTCACAAACGTCGATCGGTCTGATGCGACGGCGTGCCACGACGGATTGCTGCGAAAACTCTCCTGCTTTTGTTGAAGGATTTAAAAGTACTAACCGAAACCCGTCAACTTCAAAGCCCTAACCATCTGTTCAGCGAAAACCAAGTTAGATGCGTGCCTCAATTCTGTGTAAAATTAAATAGTCTCGTACTCTCAGTAACCAGATCACGTTCGGAGGACTTAATTACAGAACTTTTGCTTCATGCACATTCGCTGGAATCGCTTTGTGAATAGAGAATTGTGGTCGTGGCCAATTTTAAGTTCGTGTTATGGAACGAACAATTTTTTGATAGGTTTTTCGCTCTTGTAATCAAAATTATACCTATAGATGTGTTTAATGATAAACCGTTAAATAAATATTGTAAAGCATTTTTCTAACTGATCATATACTTAATCCTTCTCTACACGAGATGAGGCCTTTGCCCTGCAGTGGGCCAGTTATTCAGTAATACCAGGGTGCCAACTGAAAACCAGCGCTGGGTGTGCTACACTCAGCATATGCTGAGTTGGCAACCTTTTCGGTATTGCATGTTTGATGGTACTACTTATTATATTTCCTTGTTGTTTTACCTTTTGTTTGTGCTGTCACATGTGATGTCAAATAAATGATCTTTGATTGATTGATTAATACAGTTATCCGTGGAGTGTCTGGCCAGAATAGCGCTTCCCAATTACGTCCCATGGGTTGTAATAGGCGACTAAGAGAAAATCCAGCAGATTTGCAGCTGACGAGGCAGTCTGGCAATATGCTCTATCTACTCACCACTGCCGTGTGGTATCCGGCCTAGAATTAACCACCCCCTTTCCTCCCGTGGGTGTCGTAAGAGGCGACTAAGGGAAAATTCAGAAGATGGGCAGCAGCGTCTTCTGTAACTTCACCACCAATACTGCGATCCCCAAGCCGCTTGCCAAGCGTGGGGATTATGGCAAACCCCCATCTTAAACGGCTTAAACGGGGAGGCCTATGTTCAACAGTGGACGTATTTGGCTGATGATGATGATGATGACTCACCACTAAGCACTGAAATGTATAGACATCTAAAAAACCCCTTGTATAAATACAAAACCTATATTTCCTAAATCCTCACCCAACCTTTCAATTTACATGTCCATTAGCATTTTGGTTACAAATAGCCACGCACGGAATCTTCTAGAAAACGTTTCTATATATTTTGCGACCATGGCAGAATAAAGAGTACCTCCGTCCTTTCCAACATAAAAAACTTGGTAAACCTCTTTTATTATGCAAATTGACTGAAAATAGAGTAGCGACGTGTGAAGGAGCGTTTGTGGCGGTAAAATAATTTGTTATTTTTTTATTCACTTTGTATTTTATGTATCATCTCGCGTTTATTCCCTGAAGGGAGGCAGAGATGTGACGACATCACCGCCACGTTTCGTCATCGTATTAATGGAATGAGGGCGGGGATACATTCTCTGGGTGTATGACATAATATTTGGCAATAACCAAACATTACACCTGTATTTTCTAAAGAAATAAACAAAGGTGTTTAAAATATGTAGCGATATCAACTCGTCAAAAGATGAACTACGTTGCGATAGCGAAGCGATTCGCTGTACATATACAGCCGGCCCGAGTTGAGTGGTTGGGCCCACCAGGCATACCACCGCCTGGTCGGATGATCTTCCAATCTCGTTGGATGATCACCACTTACAATTATATTAGGCCAATTATGCTATAAATCTAGGGTGAATTTATTTACACTAACCGGGCACAAATCCAATACCTGTACTGCTACTGAGAATAACCTAGAACGCTTCTCCCGATCCAGAAATTAGACCCAAGATCTCATGCTAACGACTGCTAAGCATATGAGGTCCTGGCTTCTCACTTGCGAAAACTAGATTAACGAAGTTGTCTTTGTTAAAAAATCAACAACATCATAAAATATATAAAGTTATAAAAAAGAAATACAAATTAATTTATTTAACTACATCACTCTTTATAAAAATAATCTGATTTACTAGACACCTCAAACGCCTCCCCAGGCAATTTCACACCTTCCTTAAAAAGCTAACCTTCCAGAATTAAATAAAATTCATCATTTCGTTAATTCTTTTGATAGTAAACACATTTTAACTTCAAAGACGAATTCAGCGTAATATTTACGAAAATATTTTGAAGCGGAATTTATATCGTAATTCGGAGTATCGGCAGATTTGTATAAACACTGCTTATTCAACCAAATTATAATTCATATTTTAGTCGGAAGACTTCATTAAATGATCGTTTATTTCAGAGATATGATTGGTAGGTACTTATAATTATTGTAACAATACATCTTCCGAATGAACCGGAAGATGCAGCGTTGGCAGGCCTCCCACCAGATGGACCGACAATATCGACAGGGTTACAGGCAACCGGTGGATGCAAATGGCAACTTGTCCTTCATTGTGGCGTTCTAAGGGAGGCCTTTGTCCAACAGTGGACGTCTTCCGGCTGATGATGATGATACATATTTCCAGTGTTTGTACTTTGTAATGTATTTAAAGAATTTAACGTTTTTTGTTTGTTAAAAAAAAACGTTACCCCACACTAGGAATTCGACACAAAAGTAGAAATTCCTGGTGTGGAGCAAACTGTTTATATGTTCAGCAATCTTTTAAAAAACACACAATCACAGTCACACACAGACAGCTCAACCGCGTTTTTTATCGTAGACAACGGTAGACATGCAAATGGCAAGTTGTCGTTCATTGTGGCGTTCTAAGGGGGAGGCCTTTGTCCAGCAGTGGACGTCTTCCGGCTGATGATGATGATAATGAAGGGCAGACATGGTTCTTCAATATCAGCTTAGAGGTTATTTGTAGCTTTGAAAGTTAGTTACCTTTTTCCAGCAGTGGGTAACGTCAATGGCTGCCAACAGAAAAATAAAAGCTTCAAAACAAAAGTTAAATATTCGTTCCTTCTACTGCTTAAATTATTTTTGCAATATTTTATTAGATTTAAGGAGTATAAATACATGTTTATGGTACAATAAAGACTTGATGTGTTTCCGAATAAACACTAAACGGTTTAACTCCTATTCATAAACGTTATATAAACGACTTAAAACGAAATTGCTTTTGAATCTGTTTTCTCTTTTCATTGGCGTGTAAATGACAAGGATGGGAATATTTTTAAGACCTTTATCTTAGCGAATACGAGCATTAATGTTGATTTTCATTTGTTTTCTTACTCGTTCGCTGGAAAGGATTGTTAAGTGCTACGATATGACAGCATTTGTTGGAGCAAAATTTATTTTGATTTCGAAGACAATTGCTTCGCAGAATATACCATAACATTACGTCTCAACTCCCCAAAGGGAGGTAGGCATAGGTGTAACTATAGAACACGCACATTTCACCAGTTATGTTATAGGTCCCAATGTAATAAGGGGTGTTCCTATTGCCATCAACCCGGCACAAATCCAGTAGCACAATCAAAATATTAAAAGATAATGTAATCCATTTATTACCAAACATTTTTCGAATTAAATAAAACTAGCTGCACCTAGCGGTGTTACCCGTTACAATTTCGCGGGATAAAGTACCTTATATGTTAATCCAGGGTATCAGCTACCTCCATGCCAAATTTTAGCAAAATCGATCCAGACGTTTGAGCGTGAAGAAGTAACTAACATACAAACACACAAACTTTCACCTGTATAATATTAGTGTGATATACTTGGGACATTGGTGATATTTTAGTCAATACGAAAAACTTTTTAAGATACAAGTCATAGTCATAATGTTTTTATTTCATATAGGCTACAAAAGAGCACTTACAAAACGTCAAACTAGTTGCTCGGTTCCAAAAAGTCGTTTCTATGGAGAAGAACCGGCAAGAAACTCCATAGTTACTCTTTTAAAAATATGAGAATAAGACACTAGTATTCATTCTAGTGAAAAATAAATTTTCAAAAGAAACTGTCATCTCTCCAAAGTATTTTGACGACTGGAACCTTATTTCTTGGTAGTTCGTATCAAAACACTGTCTGAATTTTAAGTACTCAAGAACTTTGTAGGCTTTCATATTAATGAGAAAGTTTTGCTCCTAAGTAATGTACGTGCGTGTTTTAGTAATAGGCATTCGAGTACACTTGAACAAAATTATTGGTGAGGTAGGAACGAAAACGAAATACCATATTTCAAGCTTGTTTTCGCCTGTTGGTTCACTTGCCTCTTAAAGTACCTTGGTTTTAAATACGGCCATAATGTATCTATACATATTTTCTTCCTATCTGTCACTTACACTTGTAACAAGTATAAAAACGTAACATCCCGCCTGTATTCCCCGAAGGGGTAGACAGAGGTGCAGATATACTACACCTACATATCGCCAGTTATGTAGTAGGTCCCAATGTAATAGGGGGCGAGCCTATTGCCATCAACAGGGCACAAATCCAGACTCCGTGCTGCTACTGACAATTACCTAATGGGAAACCCGGTAATACTTTGTCCAACCCAGGATTCGAACCTAGGACCTCGTGCTCAGTAGTCGCGCTAGTCTAACGAGACAGACTTTATTGTTAATCAAATCAGCCAATAACTATTAAAACAAATCGCGAAGCAAACAAAGAGTTCCAACTTATAAGTTCAATCACTGAACTAAGTTGAACTCCTAAATAAACATACAACACAATCAAATCTTTTAATAAATCTACTAAAAATAAATAAAAGAAAATCGCTTCTATTTCCAAAGTCCGTGTAAAGCGTCAGTAACAAATGTTTGGATTTAATTAAACAAAACAAATTGTGTTGATAAAATACGGTATCGTAAACATAGATATCGGGTTTACAATTTACAAATACCGTATTTGTTTCGTATTAAAAATTGCTGATTGGGTAGAAAATCCGGTGGAAACCTATGAACCGTGTCATACTTTTATAGGTATCTCGCAGAAATAATTATCATCATCATTTCAGCCCGGTATCACCTACTGCTGGGTATAGACCTCCCTTTTTCTCTGTCCCAATGTTCTCTGCTTTAAACGTCTCTTATACATATGTCGTGACGAATGACGAATGATCAGTCATATTAAGTTACAAACTCAATAACTTAGTATAGCTGATCATGATCCGTATAGCCTTTTTGAGAAATTACGGATCTTCAAAGATTTTTCAGGGGTTTTTTTCGAAGCTTATTCGTAGTCCTGAGTTAGGAAGCTGTGTTACATTGTGCGCCCTCGGAGAATTATGATGATCCTTATTATGGGGTCATTCGACAAGTGAGATATATAATTGTAATTATATTCGAAGAGTTAAAGGATTAAGATGAACAAACATATGATCTTAGTAATATACCAGCGTCTAATATGCTTATCTCTACTTTTTTTTTCTTTTTGTGTAAATAAAAGTAACAGATTAAGTTATACCAGAGAAAAACATGATAAACCTAAATACATTGCTAGTCGCCTCTTTTTTATTAACCGTACAAAACAGAGATATCTTTAGACAAACAATACAAAAAATATCGAGTAAGAAACTTCTCGATATATTTGTAAAAGGTAATCGAGCGTGACTTTGTGTCCACCGTACGCTGGGCCAGATCTGAGGCGGATAAATATAAATATTGTTTTTTTATTTCTTGAGAATCGAATCCTATACTAACATGTAATTATATTATTCGCTAGTTAAAAATTATAAACTGCTAAAACCATCTTATTTCCTAAGGTTCCAGTTAATGTAAAAAAAACATTAGAGGAAATAGATTTTTATTATAAAAAGTAAATAAGGTTTAAAAGCAATACTTTACATTTTTTTTATGTCAAAAGGCCGAATTAGCATCAATCTCGCGCTCTATTAAATCCGACTACTTTCTCTGAGAAAACTAGCGTCATGCATTATGAGGTAAATATATAATAACATGCTATATATTTATGTATGTATAGCATGCTATATGTATACATTTATTTACTTATTAACAAACATATTAAACATTATTAAAAATGCGTTTGTAATCACTCTCGACACACGATCTTTAGCCATTAAAAATATATTTACAGAAACTAATTCAGTTTAATCCGTCTCTGTCTATCTGTTTGGATGCCAGCTCAGCAGCTACCAATGAGTAACCTTCGAGAACTTGTTAGTTACCACTTACATTTTGCTTTTTTTGCAGTGATAGCCAAGTGGTATGACCATTGGACTACCAACGCAAAGGTCGCAAGTTTAAGACCCGGCACAAACCAATGTCCTTTCCAATTCATGTGCGTATTATAAGTTAGTTATCAGTTACAAAAAACGGTGAAAGAAGACATCGTGAGGAAACCGACACACCTGAGAGATTTTTCAACGGGGCCAAAGCCATGTCAGAGGCCTACAGGCGGTTTAAACTCTGACGCCACGTTGTTCATCAACCATACGATTTTTCATTAGCTTTTACATATATTCCACGCTTCTCCACGTACCCTATAACAATGCGTGCGTAATAAAGTAACTAAATCTCTTATTCGATCCACACATTATTACGAGAATAGACACAAACGCCTTCAATTGTAAAAATTCCAACATTATTTGGAATTCAACGCTCTCAGACCCAAGTCATTTGTCCCGCCACCAAATTACAAGGCGTTGAGTCAAATTAATTTACAGGCGGTTTTGTTCCCCGTTGTTGAATATTAATTCCGGTGTTCTCCTTGTACAGAATTTCATTTACTGTCAGAAACATATCAAACATTGTTTGAAGGAAGGTGCGTATTTTTTATTTGTACAAGATATGAAAAATATTCGGTATTCCATTTTTTTTATATACGTTGCCCGACACTTAGACTTTCTCTTGTATCATGGGTGCGTTCCACAAATATGAAATACCACATAGACAAACACCCAGACTCGAGACAAATATATGCGCATAACACAAATTTTTGTCTCGTGTCGAACCCACTGGGGCAATTCGGTCGTCGGCAGTAATTTGTTTGCTTCGAAGAGGTAGGCAGAGAAGTGCCTATTGCAAGCCCAGATTTCGCTAGACCTTATTATAACAAGTGCCACTTACCACTACTACTACTTACTACAATTAATTGAAAAAGTACACATTTATTGGGCCAAAATATTTTAGGCAGTGGTGACTGCATTTGACTGAAAAAAACACACAACCAAATTGAGAACCTCTGTTTAAAAGTACATAATGACGTTTAAATGTCTCTTCGGAACATGAATGGATTTAATATATGGATTTAAGTCCAGTCGTTAGACATATACCTAAGCATAAGTTTTTCCTTCTTTTATGTATGTAGAAATATTAGTATCAGAAATCTTTTTATTGTAGAAATAAATAATTAGAACATGGTTCCAGAAATGTAGTCAGAACCGACCATATTTTCACTCGTTGGCTTTTAATGTAATTTATAAGCAGACCTGAGACCTGACCCATACAGATACCACAAAGACCAACACACAAAGGTAAAACGTTCAAAATAATAAAGTTCCAACAGTAATTATTACAAACAGCTAAACCACAAAGGAATTAATGAGAAGCAAAATCATGTGTGCATCACAAATCTAATACCGAAATTACTAGAGTAAAATACTGCGAACCTATTCTACTTAGCGCATTCAACGTTACCCTTACCTCAACTATGAGTTTTCTCATGTAAAGCCGGTAGCGACTACGTGAAATGGAATTGACGGTCTGATTAGCCTTTGTGGCTAAGCGATTGGACTGCTGCGCTGAGGGTTGTGGGTTTGATTCCCACACGGGACAAAAATTTGTGTTTTCCGCAGATGTTTGTCCCGAATCTAGAATATAACGCTCTTACTTATAAACGATGCTAAAATGTGTTTTAAGATAACTACTGCTTGACCTCCGAACTCAGAGACATTTAATAATTACTTAAACTGGCACTAAGTAAAGGGATCCTTTGTGAAATCTTTACGTAGCGTCAGTTTAAGTAATCATTAACGTTTCTGTGTTCTGCGGTAATAAGTGACATCTTTATTTTTAACCGACTTCAAAAAAGGAGGAGGTTCTATGTTCGTCTGTATGTTTTTTTTTATTTGACATTCAAACGACAGTGACAGGTATAATTTCATCAATCGTTCAACACTAACACTTTTCGTAATGAGCATGTGTTTATGTGATATTTAATGTTTGTGAAACGCACCCTACAGGAGAAATTTCTTGGATGCGGCGAAGTTTTCGACAAAAAGAATTGATATAATATATGGCAAACTACACAGCGCCTCTAGCGGTTATCACATCACACATCACATAACATCACGCCTGTATTCCCCGAAGGGGTAGGCAGAGGTGAACATATAGTACACCCACATTTCGCCAGTTATATTGTAAGTCCCAATGTAATAGGGGGCGAGCCTATTGCCATCAACCAGGCACAAATCCAGACTCCGTGCTGCTACTCAGAATTACCTAATGGAAAACTCAGTAACACTTTGCCCGACCCGGGATTTGAACCCAGGACCTCTTGCTCAGCAGTCGCGCTTAACGACCACTAGACCACTATGGAATTATTAAGGTAGTTTGCCATACAAATATTTCACGAGGTCGCTTGCGAGTAACGTGAGAAAACTCGTGGTTCAGGCACCTATTTCTACAAAGAGAATTCAAGCGGAAAACCGCAGTGAGAACGACGAAATAACAAATTCCATTTCGGAATTCCAACATGCACAGAAACAAGTATATCTAACAAATGCAGTAATGGAAAGCGGTCAGGAATACATCACGCAGCGGTAACGATAATGTTCGCTGTGGTGGATTTATTACCAAGATATATATAACTGAAGCATCCTGTAGAGATAGCTTATTGTAATCAATTTTTTGAGTTGAAAAAGGGTTTTATATGCTATAACTAGTTTAAAGTAAGGTTGCTGGTTAATTGATCGATGAATGTAGATTTACCTATTTGAATCTGGCTTTGTTAGCCATTTCATAGGTTCTTGCCCGCGGAAAATAAATATAAAAAAGTCACATACTTAAAGAAAAAATTAAAATAAACGTTTTTTTTTTACTTTTTAGTTCTTTTTTTGACATGACAGTCGTGTTTTTTTAATTTTTATAGTTTATTTTACTCGCGATGGTGCAGGGATTCTAATGACACTACATACATCAAAATGGTGGAATAAAGAAACTCACATACATACATACATGAAACCTGAAAACATTACATTCCTTTTTTTGGGCAGTCCTGTAATTAAAAGTAGGCTAAGTTATGCCTTTTGATTTTTCACTAACGTAATATCAACGAAAAATGGGTTTTCAATAACACTGCCCAGTCTACCCCGTCGGGAAACACAGTCATGATAATACGAACACGGTTTAAAGAGTCTGTAAAGTAGATATAACTCATACGTAGAGGTAATAAATATCTCTCAGGGACTGTGAAATGATTTCAAAAGTGGGTAGCACTGTTCGCAGCAGACCGATGAGGGCTTTTAGGAAGTACTGTGGGAACTGTGGAAAGCTCTAGTGGCGTCATAAATCTAGCTTACGTCAACCAAGGAGTATTATTAAATGTGGAACGTCAAATCTGTTTAGAATAGTTGATAGTACTCGTTTTTTTAGCTTGCTGTACAGGGATTCTTTAATTATTGCCGTGTGGTATCCGGCCTAGAATTGACCACCTCCATTCCTCCCGTGGGTGTCGTAAGAGGCGACTAAGGGAAAATCCAGAAGATAGGCAGCAGCGTCTTCTGTTACTTGACCACCAACACTTCGATCCCAAAGCACCTTCCACCAAGGGGGCACCCCCCCTCTCCTAAGGGGGAGGCCTTTGTTCAGCAGTGGACGTCTTCCGGCTGATGATGACATGGATTATTATGAATAGACTTTCAACTTACCGTCAGCAAAATATAGGTTCATCTAAATTTTTTAATCTATCGGCTAGACTTTTTCTGTACAATCACTCTACCTCTTAGAGATGTTTCATCATACCTTGTAACTTATACGCCTCATAAATCTAACGAAGTTTTGTTCTTTGACATCCAAACGACGGTGACAGGTATAATTTAATTATTTATTAAATTTTGTATTGACAGCCAAATATGGGACATCCGTCGTATCAGCCCATGGACATATGCCTTTTACATGGATCGTATAACACCTAATATAGATATGTATGCAACATAATACAACATTCTACTCCATAGGGAAATATTAGCTTGAATATCCAAACTAAGTTCCTCACAACTAAAAACATAAAATACTGAAAGCACCTCATAATCCTGATGAAAGGCAATTCATACAAGCTGAACGTGTGAGCCATAAACGACCCAGTTTGGGCAAACTGAACGTTTGGGGCGGTCCACATCTGGGGACAAATAATAAATATTATTTATGTTACCGCTGATGAAACAGTATGTTCCCGTTATTATAGCGAGAATGAATTGTGGGTTTCGGTTCAAGAGATATGAGAATACCATTAATGTGCTTACAGAGTGTCATAGAGATGTATTCCCGAGGGAATAGGAGGTTGGCTAGAACCCCATTTCACTGGAATTGGTAACATCCTGGTGTCAGAGTATAAACCGAGTGTAGGCTTCTGACATGGCTTTACACACCGTTGAAAAATCTTTTCGGTGTGCCAGTTTCTTCACGATGTTTTCCTTCACTGTTTTCTAATTTATAGTACGCACATGAATTCGAGAAGACATTGGTGCGTGCCGGGGCTTGAACTTTCGATCTTTGACTTGGCAGTACAACGGTCATACAACTCGACTCTTGCTGCTGTCCAGTAGGCTAGTATCATTTTTTAAATAATTCTGTTATTTAAAACCTTTTTTTTCACAATGTATCTTGTAGGGTGCCAACTGAAAACCAGCGCTGGGTGTTCTACACTCAGCATATGCTGAGTTGGCGACCTTTTCGGTATTGCATGTTTGATGGTACTAGTTATTATATTTTCTTGTTGTTTTACCTGTTGTATATGTATGTTTGTGCTGTCACATGTGATGTCGAATAAATGATCTTTGATTTTGATTGATCAGAAAAATGCTTATCAAGCGAGAGATAAACGAGTGTTAATTAATTTAAGAGTAGGTTTCTGGATACATGCCAAAGGCCACCTCGAGTGTTTGGTGTATTTATTATTGAAATTGAGTGACCTTAATAATATTTTCTGACGTTGTTTGTGATTTTGTGCTTTACATAAATGTTTTATTTATACTGTATAAATACATTGACAAACTTAACGACCACAACTGGAATCAAACCTCAAGGATAGACGCTATAAGCACTTACCTATACTATTCTAAAAGAAGTTTAGACGTAATGCAGCTCGCCACTGCCTACCCCAGAGAAAACAAACAGGATAATAATTTTACATACCACACTGAATACACATAATCATAAAATTATCTATTACCTGATTGCCACAGTGGCTAAGCGATTGGACTGCTGCGCTTAGGGTTGCGGGTACATTTCCCGCGCGGCACAAAAATTTGTTAAAATCGGTGATCTCCAGATGTTTGTCCCCAGTCTGGGTGTTTGTGTATGTGATATTTCATGCTTGTGAAACGCACCCACAATACAGGAGAAATACTTAGTGTGGGGCGAGGTTATAAAAAAATGTATATGTAAAAAGAGCTACTTTAATCATAATAAATAGGTTACTACCTTATACATCTGAGAATATAATGTCCCAACTTCCATAAAGTTATATTAAAGTAACAAGGGCACTGTGACTTCAAAGAGAAAATCTAAACTTCACCACACTCGTACGCAGTGACAAAGTTTCGGAAACTTTTCATAAATATTCTGAAATGTTGAGACAGTTTGTTGTTCAAATAATACCACAGCTGAACTTTACATATATAGGTAGACATACCTATATATGTATTATAAATCTATTCGAACAACAAAGCCAATTCAAAGGTCGCGTTGTCAATTGCACACCAATATTTTATCGCAACTGTAAATCCCAATGATAATATGCTGGAACTAGGAATCAAACCCCCTCTTATTTATAAACAACGATCATACCGGCATTAACTAAACCCCGTATGTAGCCTTTTGATTGACATCTCTATTCTTAGATATGCAAACGACAGTGACAGGTAATTTAATTCTTGGTTTCAAATTTTAGTTTTTTATGAATAGCCTAAATAGGAATAGCCTAAATAACCGGAATGTAATATGAACGAAATAGCACTGATAGCCGAGTGATATGACCGTAAGTTCAAACGCCGTCACGCACCAATGTCTTTTCGAATTCATGGTGCGTATTATAAATTAGTTATCAGTTGCCAAAAACGGTGAAGAAAAACATCGTAAGGAAACCGGCAAACCTGAAAGATTTTTTAACGGTGAGTAAAGCCATGTCAGAGGCTGCAGGCGGCTTAAACTCTGACACCAGGTTGTTCATCAACCATACGATAAGAAGAATACCGGAATGTGAATTCAGGTAATACAAGCGTGATGTATAACAAATAGGTTATTATAGGATAGAAGAAATCTTTTGCTGGAAAAATGTGACTTTTTGGGTGTGATTCTGACAATCCGCTTTAGCAACTCCAAGTTTATTGAGTAGATATTCTTAGCCAAAAACGCCACAGTATACAAATAGAACACAATGCTTTGAAGTAACATACAAAGAGGAAAGTGCAAACGTCTTTACGGTAGGCAACAGATGCTTTAGGGGAAATTGAATAGGTATTGGCGAATGTCGAGCTCTGAATAACACCAGGCGAGCCGGGAGAATCGATATTCTCTGAATATAGAGGTTAGAAGCACCGGCTATAGATGTCCTATTGGGTAGGCTTGTATGCGTGATTTAATTCCGATTTACCATACAAATCTCACTTAAAGACCTCATAGGCATAGGATATAAGACGTGTATACAAGTACATCCACATTTGGCTTCACATCATTAATCCATGGTTAAGCGCTTATGGCCATTCATAAGACCCACAGCTAGCAGCCCTACATCTTCTCATTCAAAGTTTTAATAACAAGTTTAGCATGACGTTATATGTACAATGATACTGGTAATCAATTTTTTTTTACTGATTTTGCAATAGGTTCTCTACCATGGGACTAATTCTGTCTGGCCAGAATGTGAGTGTAAAATTACATACACACATAACATCACGCCTTTCTTCGAAGAGGTGGGCAGAGGTGCACGTTTATAGTAACACCCACATTTCGCCAGAGTTATAGGGGCGAGCCTATAATCCAGACTCCGTGCTGCTGCTGAAAATTATCTAATGAAAAAC
This sequence comes from Abrostola tripartita, assembly GCA_905340225.1. Classification (NCBI taxonomy): domain Eukaryota; kingdom Metazoa; phylum Arthropoda; class Insecta; order Lepidoptera; family Noctuidae; genus Abrostola; species Abrostola tripartita. The sequence continues at coordinate 2,867,205 of HG996508.1, read as the reverse complement.
CCCAGTAAGACTTTACCCGGGACTCGAACCCAGGACCTCATGCTCAGCAGTTGCGCCTAGCAACCACTAGACCAACGAATTGTACATTCAATTTAAGAATTCACAGCCAGTCTTTTGGGCACGTTACCAGCTGACATCGATGGGGATCAATATTATGATGCTTTTTAAATTTTTATATTTTTATGTGTAGGTATTATTTTTAATTTATGTTAGTTTTTAAATGTAAATAATTGTAAAATATGTTAAATAAAGAAAAATAACTACATATTTAAGAATTATATTATGTACACCATACAGGTACGAACCGTTTTCAATCTCATAAATCGACACTGCAGGACCACAATCAGTCCTCTTATAAATCTTCCCGGTTTCTTTAGAAGCAGCAGATATTTCCCGAATTCCGTTATCGTAGTATCATTTGGGAATAAATAAGAGAGAATTCTGAACAGATGCATCCATTGGGACGTGTGGCTGTGTGCGTGAGCCAATTTTTATATACGACCCGCTTCGGGGCTAGATTTATAGGCGAACGAGAGCCGTCAAATTGTTTGGTATGCCTCGGTGTTAGCGGGTAATAATTTTTTTTTTATTTTCAAATTGAAATTGGAATGTGAATGCCTTGTTGATCGCAAAGCGCGACTGCTGAGCATGAGGTCCTGGGCTCGAATCCTGGGTCAGGCAAAGTGTTACTAGGCTTTTCCATTAGGTAATTCGCAGTAGCAGTACGGAGTCTGGAATTGTGGCTGGTTGATGGAAAAATAGGCTAGCCCCCTATTACATTGGGGCCTATGACATGTGGGTGTGTACCTTGACTTCTTAAGTTCTTACGTATTCCCGGATACAGACATGATGTTATGAGTATGTTATGTATAATATGCAGTTAATAGAAATTGTACACGAGTTTCCTATGGCTGCGTTCTACCGTGCTGTTCTAAAGACATCTTACAAACTCACTTCTAATTCCGCAGTGGGATTTGACACTAGCCTTCGATCAACAGTGTACTAGATTACCGATCAACGCTTCAAAAACGGCCCGAGAAATAAAAACAAAAATAATTTTGTGGTCTTAGTTGAAGTTAGTAAGCTTTAATCTTAGCCAACATTAAGTCGTTAACATGCCGCAGTGCCTGCTTTCTCGCCCACTTAAGCGATATGATTTTGTTCTTGATCCTTAATCTAGTATAGTGTTGATCAAAGACACTAGCGCATAGCAAGGTGACGTGCGAGATGATGTTAATGTTTCAGAATAGCATAGCTGGCCTTGTATAGAATGAAAAGACGCCTCGCTGTCACTGGCACCCCACCCTAATCACACGTGGCACGTAAACGACACCGCAGGTGAATGTTGTTGTATAATTTACGGCGGCAATCCAACGACGCACGCACGTAGTGTGCGATTTCTTACTGTTTTTCCTACGCTTCGTGTGGCTTTTGATGGCGTATTAATATGTTGCAGAATAATACGCTGTATAAAGTGGATTAGGTATGTGATTATATATTTAAGGGGTTCATCGAACTGAAGAACTTTTTGTATCGGACCATCTTTGTTGTCGCGAACAATTGATCAGAGCAGACGAAATCTTTTTTGCGATTGCTATGGATCTGTTTGATGGTTGTTTGATAGCAAAATAAACTAAGCTTATTATTAATTACACTACATATAATAATAATGTACTTCTTTGCGTGTGGCATAAGCGGTAATATACATAACATGGAAATAACTCACGCCGTGACAGTTTGAACCTAAATAACATTTTGTAGCCAAATTAGGAATGGCGTTTCATACATCTCGCTTGCTTTCTTGACGGCTAGACGATATTAATTTTTGATTACTGCGCTCTACTGCGTTTCTGGAAAATAAAATGTACTATTTTTTATCTATGTTCTACGTCAATAAGGTGCCACGTGCCTTCGCCATTCTAAAAAACTAAATTTTCCACTTCTTCAAGTTCTTGCTCTGCTCGGTAGAAAAAAATGTTGTAAAGATTTTAGTCTTGTATAGACATCACTTTCTTTAGTTCAAAGTCAAAGTCTTTATTTCGTTCATCATTTATCAGCTGTCTACATACAAAAGTCTTCACTAGATCTTCACCACCACCATCTTCTTACATGGAACAATCTGAAAAATAGATATTCAAACAAAAAAACTGATTACTGAAGCAAAGATATCATTCAACATAACATAATATATACAGTCTTTAGCACCATCTGTACTCTAAAGTCGGTTAAAACACACGTTACTCGATAAAAAACGATTCACGTTCCACACAACCCTTTTTCTCTGTCAATGAACTTTAAAGTAACTGGCCGAGCTCATAATCCGTACATTTTTCATCCTTAGCAGAGGATCCGGAGCAATCTAAAGCAATTCCCCTAATATTCCAACACACCCAAGTTCCAACATTTTCTCTACCACCATATCGTTATCCCAGCAATATGTTGGAACCGCCATTCATTGGGAGATTTGGTGATCGAGTTATGACGAACATTTGGCACGTAAGCTGCAACCTATGCCGTAATATGAGGCACGTAAAAGATTTCAGAGCATCGTAAAGAACCCACATCTGGTCTAACAAGATAAAGGTTGATCAAAAAAGTATTTTCTTTTCTTTACTTGCACATTGTTAGAAGGAATGGTCAATTGGTTCAGCATACAATTATATACTACCTATAGAACTAACAAAAATACATTTAGAAACAAAAGGCCATTGAAAAATATTAAAAGTCTTTAGATTTTTCCCCCTTTTAAAAACTGTTTTTTTTTAATGTCGCCCCACACTAGGAATTTCTTCCTCTGGTGTGTATCACAAACATGTAATATCACATACACAAAAACCCAGACTCGGGACAAGTATCTGCGGATTGCAAATTTTTTCGTCCCGTGCGGGAATCGAACCCGCAACCCTTAGCTCAGCAGTCTAATCGCTTAGCCACTGCACCAATAGGGTCGTGAACCATGTTAACCTACCGTCCTTGACTACATTTTAAAGATACATTATTTACATATTCTTCTTGACTATAAACAAATAAAGAGACAAAACATTTCAAAAACAGAACTACACAGAACTACATACCTACTTGTCGAATTAAGACAAAAACAATAATTTCAAAATACCATCCAAAGAGGGAAAAAAAACCTGACAACATTTTTTTACCTTTCATTGTACAAGTTAATAGAATAACTCCAGTGAACGAAGCATTTTATGTGTGTCAATAAACTTAAGTAGGGATTGATGCCGTTTTTGCTACGAACATCAGAGAAAAGTTTCGGAATTAAACTCACATTATTGCCTGTCGCAGCTTTAGTTCTTCGGTTTTCTACGTCTGGTTCTTTGCAATGGATAAGCTATCTGTCTTCACAAGTACCGGTTAGTTACAGGGAGAGAACTACTTCTTATGAACTAGAAACTATATCTATTTGGTAAAGAATATCGAATTTTACAAACACTCAAAGTTCAGTGCTTTGAGTGTCATTAGCAAGATTTTTTTAATGAAGGTTACTTTTTTTTTTAATCGCTCTTCACTAGCAATTTATCCAGTATCGTGGGTGCGTTTCACAAACATGAAATATCACATACACAAACACGCAGACTCGGGACAAAAATCTATAGATCGCACAAATCTTTGTTCCGTGCGGACATCGAACCCGCAACCCCTAACGTAGCAGTCCTATCGCTGCGCCAATCAGGTCGTCAAAAACTTCATTATTGAAGACGAGCTCCTGCCCGCGCGTGGATTTTTTTATTGTCTTTTCCGGGATTAAATTAAACTGTGTCTACCCTAAAGATCCATTCTCGATAATTATAAATATAATTATAATACATTCTCAAGTGAAAGAGACGATAAGAAGAGGATAATCCGGAGATCACCTCTACATATATACAAACAAACTACTTCTACACGATAGCACAGTTGGTTAAAGCCGCGCCGCGGTACGGCGAAGGTCGCGGGTATAAGTCCCGCTCGTGTCATCATTTTCCAAATTTCCCCTTTCAATTTAAAAAGTACCTCTTTATAATATTAGTATAGACCAGTATAGATAAATTGGAAAATCTCGGTGATTGGACGTACTATTTAATCATCATTTCTAGAGACGTAGGTTGATATTTTAACTAGACTACTACAACTACGAAAGGCTACCCTAATTCTCATTACGACGCCAAATAAACAGCAATTCATGTCAACATTCGCTTGAATTTCGCCATTTGGATGGTCATTCCACTTTAAATTCCGAAAAGCCACATCCCAGTTAACGGTCCAGTTTCGAAAATACATTGTGAATACAGTTTGCTGCAACGAACGCTCGTGAAGAGGTATTAGCATAATTAAATGACCGTCAGCTGTTTGTCAATTCGTACACATCGTTAAATCAGCCAAGAGGAATGTCACTGGTGTTCATTTAAAACAATGATGAACTACTGCATCAGTAGCTAATAGCTATAATTATACTTTTTCTATCGCATGGTTGATGAACAACCTGGTGTCAGAGTTTAAACCGCCTGTAGGCCTCTGACATGGCTTTACACACCGTTGAACAATCTCTCCAGTATGCCGGTTTCCTTGCGATGTTTTCCTTCACCATTTTTAGCAACTTAACTAATTTATAGTACGCATATGAATTCTAAAAGACATTGGTGCGTGCCAGGGTCTTAGCTTACGATCTTTGACTTGACAGTCCAACGATCATACCACTCGGCTATCAGTGCTTTTTGGTATTGTAGCTATATAGATATCGTAGAACTAAGACCACGAGGACAAGCACTGTCTCAGTTAGTTCTTTGGATAGGTGACGGTTTTTCACAAACAAGGTCCCTCCGTGCCTCAAGAAGGACCTTAAGCAAATCCTACACATGATCTCGAAATCATCTTGTCTGAAAAAAACCGGGTTGGTCAAGGATGACCTGTATGTCTCTAGAAAAATTTAAAATTCCAATCAGAGTACCTACTGAAGTTACACAAGCGCCTGTGGTTATTATTACACTGTTTGACATAACTCGTAATAGGGTGATGAAAACAAACGAATAAATTTTGAGTTTGGTATAACGAATTCAATTTAGAAATTCGTGGGAGATAAGTCCTTTTTGGGTCAGTCTAAAAGAATGACGTAATGTTTTAACCTTGTGTAAAGCTTTCGGAACCAAATATCTAAGGCTAACGCAATAATCCCTAAAATGATTGCAGCAATCAGTTTCTACAAAGCATACGTTACTAAAACTAAACAAAATAAAGTAAAACCTAAATATCCAAGTTTTCAAAGTTTGGCACACCTAAAATAATTTTCGAAAGTACAACAAATGTACCAAAAATACATTCGGATGTTTTCAATAATATAACTTTAAACAAATGAAAGTCACGCGCCATTTCTCTTATTAAAACTGACGTAAATATTTACCAATGGCTAACAATGGTTTAAGGGGAAGAATTTCAGACATAAAAAGTGAATGCCTAAATAAAATAAGATTAATGGCGCCCAAACAAGGGCGGATACATAACCTAAAGCGAGTTGTTCAAGGCGACGTACCCGGTGTGACCCTGAGAAATGACAATAGACATGTCATTCTTCTGATTAGTGACGAAATGTCCAAGAAAAAATCTTGGCTAACCCTCTTGGCATTTTGGGCGATTTCATGTTTGTAACTTTGTGAGCATTGGCATCATATTCGAAAATCAAAGCAAAGCTTACGCAAGCCCAACAAATATAATATCTAACTTTTCAGTTAAACAAAATATGTATGTTAGCCAGCCAGCTTTTTGCAAAAGCCATTTATTATTATCTATGGCGGGAGCTGGGCATGATTTACTGAATCATCCATACTCGTCCATATTTCAGATCCATACTCGTCCATATTTCAGATAAACCGGACTGGTTTCATCCGATCAGTCGACAGACTCAGTTGAGTCCTCAAATAATCGAGCATGCACAAAATATTCGAACGCTATTGGATTTGTTTTACCTATTTTTATTACATTGAATCTGATAGGTAATTCACTCGTATCCTCGTTACAGAAGCACGCACGCTGTATTTTAACGTTGGAAACCAAAAACCAACCGAAAAATAATGGATTCAATGGAGGCAGTCCTAGTAAATATTTGTATGTACCTGTTACGTCTAGACCACTGCAGGCAATCACAAAGCCACATCTTAATTAGGTAATCCTATGGCCTAATAACCAAGGCTTGCATCATTATGAAAGCAATGTGCCAGATGACGTAAAACTGACGGCCCGTACTATTAGGCCATTGCAAATCCTTTTCGTGGACAAATTGAAATGTCAAACTATTATGAAGAACCGGTTGTCGCTTTTTACACTCGTGTAAATTAATAACTTTAAAGTCTTTGCTTGTTTAGGTTAACGTTTGAATACTTCTTCTGTTTAGCCCAACTTTAGGGGCCATTATTTATACTTACCTAATGTTCAGAATCTTTGACGAACTATTAATGAAAAAACATCAGTTTATTTACCCAAAAGTATTTTAATTAAGGTCATGACGCGCTGAAAACATTTTAAAAATGTTAATCAAAAACCTAAAACTTTAGACTTGCAAAATTTGGAAATTATTCTATCTTGTTTTTGTATGCTTGCCATGCCCTTAACACGTTTGGTGGACCCAACGAAATGATTGATGACGGACTCCAAATTGCTCGGGGCCGCCTGAGCCTACAGGCCGAAATTTTGGACCGCGCTCTTTACTTCGACTGAGGTCCAAATTACAAGAGAAAGCGAAAAGCATTCAAAAATGTATAAAAAACCTAAGGTTTTCAGTAGCTTATGTGACGACAATAACACATGCGATTATGACATTTTTGTTTCTAAATTATTTTTATAACTGTCTAAAATATTCCTATACCAGAACCAACTGGATATTGTAATCGAAGTAATGCTTTTAATTTGTAATCAGATGAGTTTGTATGCCCCTGTCAGGGCGCCACTAACAATTTCACTCCTAACTACTCGTGAACATTTACTGCAGATTCTGAATACGGCAACAGTAGTTCAATTTAGGATTTGCATTTTGGCTGCCTTCCCAAGAGTCTATTGATTTTTTAGATTTGACAACAAGCCTCTTTTACCTTACGCCGCCCTAGGCACTCATGTCCGACGTGCCAGCTTCAATTTGCATGCAATCAGCCAATGGTAACAGGATATTGTACCTGTACTATTAGATTATTAAACGCCTTTGCTTTCACAATGTCGGCGCTTTGACTAAGCGGAGGTTTGGATGATCGGGTTCAAGTAACTTCGTTATGTATCGAAGGCAATTGGTTCTTCGGTCGGTTTGGTTTTCAAGTTTAGGGTGCACTGTAATGGAGTAAATGGAGCGCCGGCAGTGATCTTCGACGAGTGATCTTCCCTGTAACGTCTAGAGCACCCTTGGTGATCATTTTCGCTGGCATTCTTGTTGACTGGCCATTCTCTAGACAGCGGCATGACGTGTTTTCATTTATTGTGACAAGCTCGCGTCTGTTTGATGCTCTGTACTGGAGCAGAAGTATAGAGTAATCGGTATATATAACACATTTAATGCCTCGCAGCAAAAAACTTATCGTTCGCGATCTACCGTGACCGCAGTGGATTTCAAAGCGATAACGTACGTTTTTTCCGAAGAAGGAAGTGTAGGTAATAATGATACAAGCCTATAAAATATCAATGCAGCAGGGCAAAAGCCTCTTCTTCCAGGTTTTTATACCAACTGTAAAGTATAGGCAATTCGAAACCGAACTTAATTATTGCCACCCATAATAAAAGCAAGTTCCAAAAAAATTAACACATTTAAAAGCAAAAGTTTTTACAAAGATGAAATTTCTTATTTATATGCAAATCATTCAAGTCTCGCCGTCCGAAAATGACATTTTTTACTTCACAAAACTTTCAACTAAACGAATTCAACAAGGACTCAAAAAGGGTTTGCAGAGAATGGCCATTAAAGTAGTTATTTGGTAAATTGATTTAAAGTTTTACCATATTTCTTTTGATAACCAAATTTGTACGAACTAGGTATACAAAGAAATTATAAGATGGTAGAGACCTTTTTCTAATTTATTTAAAGTTGTACAGTTAGTATAAGTCATAGCAATGGTTCATGAACTTGAAGCTTTTCAGGGAACAATAATTTCAAATGTATTTTTTTTTCTCCTGACTTTGGTCCCTTTGGCAATTGCACAATGCCTTGATAAATGGCACTTCACACTAGTATTATAAAGGTGAAATTTTGTGTGTGTTTGTTTGTTTGTTTTCTCTTCACGCTCAAACGGCTGGACCGATTTTGCTAACATTTGGTATGGTTAGTTGACACCTTGGATTAACACATAGCTTACTTTTATCCCGAAAAAAAGCAGCGGGTAACACCGCGGGGCACAACTAGTACTATAATAAAAAAACAGATGAGAATTATAAAACAACACATTTATTAAATAATAACTTAACTTACAGATACCTATGTATTTTTTACATTCATTTAATAGTTATTGCTTACCTTACGTGTTTTTACCTTACTTTTCAAATTGTAAGGAAAGTATGCGATATATATACCTACAATAAAATTTGATAAAATATTTTATATAGATACATACGCTAAGCGGAATATACACTTGACTTATTTGCATAAATACTACATAATTATCTTGTTATAGCTAATTAGGATTAAGTAGGATTTCCTTAGGACTAAAGTTATCAGCATGAGTTGCAATGAATCACAAACGTCTGGTGAAGAGAAATTAAAGATTGCACATATCAACGGATTCTAAAGAGTTTTCGAATTCATATTATCTGAATTGATCCTTTTCTTGCGTTACCTTGGAAACCGATATTTTGGATGATAGTTTATACTCCTTGATACTCCTCAAGGAGTATAAACTCATTAAAATTCTTATTAATTAAGTTAGCTACTAGCGTTGGCAGGCCTCCCACCAGGAGGACCGACGATATCGTCAGTTGCTGCAACCGGTGGATGCAAATGGCAAGTTGTCGTTCATTGTAGCGTTCTAAGGAGGCCTTTGTTTAACAGTCAACAGGACGTCTTCGGGCTGATGATGATGATGATGGAGTTAGCTACTTCTACTTGTGTTAGTGATTACCAAAATATGATAAGGACTAGTTTTGATTGTGATGACGTCGCAGAACAGTTATCTAATCTTCATATCAAAAATAATATTTCCTCATTCTGTTTTCATTATCATTGCAAGCCTAAAATAAATCTTGATTTTTCCGTAGCAACATCGCTGGTACTTCAACATTTCCTTTCCACTTTTTAATCACTTTAGCTTCGCCTACTCTCGCCACGTCTTTTGTCAGCCACCCATTACAATAATAGTTCGTATCTCAATACAAGAAAATGGTTCCATCGGAATGATTTTCGACTTTGATCGTGGGCGGTGGAGGGTCCCTCTCAAGGAGGTACGCCCTCAGTTGTATGAGGCCCACGTTGACTACGGAACACAGGATTGACACTATTAATAACCTGGAACAAAGAAAACAATGCTTGGTGTGTCGGAGTGTTTGATCAAATATTTGTGTGATATACAAATATAGGCCGAAGATCGAGCTCAGTGGCGTGCCATTGGAGAGGCCTTTGTCCAGCAGTGGACTGAGATAGGCTGATGATGATGATACAAATATTTATTTCGACTGCAGCGAGTGAAAGGCTAGGCAGTTTTGGAGTTTTGGACTAGTTTATATACTTCTGGGAATCATACCGATATACGTGGAATAAAAAAAAACAGATAGATTGTAGAATTTCAGGATCGTAGCAAGTTTAAATCTGTGGTTTTAACCTACCATTCCGGAAAGTGAAACTTTAGAATAGAATAGAATATTGGCTCATAAAACAACTTTTACTGTTTTTTTCAAGATTTACAGGTCTAGTTCTAAACATGTCGTCTCGTAAATCGGTCACTGATGCACCCAGGTTATTTTAGTGGAGGATAGGACCAATAATTTAACTCGCTGTCAGTCCTTTACACCCCAAAACTAGTGGATAGTCCAAAAATATGTATTTCCCGTCTAAAAAGGTCTTACCAGTAAGAGTACCCAAGGCCAGGTCCTGGCACGAAAAGTCCTAAAGCTATGTACGATAGAGCGAGATGATCTTTCAGTCCCGTCGAGAGCCAGTAAATACCAAACATCAGCATCACTGTGGTCCCCAGTAGAGCCGTCGCCACATTCGTCCAGAGACAACCTGGAATTATAATGAAATTGTTGTCATTAAAACAGAGGTACTAATTATTACACTAATGATATAAAGGCGAAAGTTTGGGAGTGTGTGTTCGTATGTTGTTACTTCTTCACGCTAAAACGGCTGGACCAATTTTGATAAAATTTAGTGTGGAGGTAGCCAAAAACCTGGATTAACACATAAGTTACTTTTCAGCCTGAAAAAATCTAGCAGGTAACGCCGCGGGTGTGCCGCGCGCAGCTAGTGTGAAATAAATTTTAGGACCTACAAGGAGAAATTTTTTGTGTTCCAGGAAAATAGGTAAATATGCACAGTGCGCGACATTGCTTAAAACACTTTACATTATCTTACAACTTTAGTGTTTCTTAAAACTTAATCAGTTTAAGCTTTTTTTTAACAAACAACAATTTTATGATCTCTAAAAAAGCCAATAATCCAATCGTTTATATTTATAGATCTCCAGAAAAGTCTTCGACTATAAAACTCACCTGGCAGTCCAAACATAGGCTCAGTGGGATTTTTGGTGGCGTTCAAGATGGCGAGCCCAGCAGCCGTCACGGCCACAAACAGTTGGGCACACAGCAGAGTTATCACACTCACGTAGAATGCGAACGAAATTACTGTAGGCTTTTCCACTGGAATCAAATGTTGTACTTTTTAAAATGCTTCTTTCTCGATACGTCCATTTTATCTGTCAACTGATATGGAACGAATTTCGAAACATTAAGCAGTTATTTTAAAGCACTCTTAACTTTTATACCCCTTTGAACGGCGATAAGCATTGCCTCTTATTGTCAGGACTTATGCCTAATTTCTAGTGAAATAATGTAGGTGTGCACAACTGCACAATTGTTTTTTTCAAGATTACAAGCTTGAAAGTATTTATACTATTTAATTTTCTATAAAGTGCGGGTTAAACTCAATTATTATGAGTCAGGTATCTTTTGAAAACCTGATTAGCGCAGTGGGTAAAAGATTGAATTTCCACACGAGGCAAAAATTTGTGCGATCCGCAGATGTTTATCCCGAGTCTGGGTGTTTGTGTATGTCATATTTCATGTTTGTGAAACGCACCCTCGATACAAGAGAAATTTATAGTGTGGGGCGACGTTTTAAAAAAAAACTAACTAAATGAGTACACAACACGACACAATGGTCCCTCAGTTTTGATCCGCAATCTACAGCATATTAACCCAAAAAATATCTATCTTCTATTTCCGTGAATTATTCTCAAAACTTCCTCATCACAACAGTCTAACATTTCATTTCGTTATAGATAAAACAGTAAAGGAACATAATTACGTGGTGAGGTCTCGTCTACTTCTGTGATGGAGAGGCAAGCGGCCGTCGGTCGGTAACCCTCGGCCAGCGCTCGAACCTGAAATTGTATTATATTTATTAAATCACCGTGAAGTGAGGGAAAATTGTTTGCAAGACGCGTTAAGGAAAATGACTGACATTTTATTTTTATTGTGAAGTAAGGATAGGCTGTTCTGTTGCCTACGTCAATACATTTTATAAAACTTATTATTTTATTCATTGTGGCGTTCTAAGGTGGAGGCCTTTGTCCAACAGTCGCATATACCATATAATTAACCAACTTAGTATCCCATACAGGTCTGAAGATCTGAAACCTACTTCAGGCACCTGAGTGCCAGTTTCACCATCAAGTAAAGTGTCAAGTAGACTAACTGCCACTTAAAGTCACCCGTAACTACTCATACGAATTTCATAATATCTGAGTAGCATTAGTATCCACAAAAGCAGATGTCATTGTAAGATTTTAATAATTTGCATGTTGTGGCTATGCTAAGCACAATTTTTAATATCTTCTTTTTCTACGGTCTTAAACGAAAGCTAACGTGAAAGAAAAGCTGATTACGACAAGGTAGATCAGCCCCCTTACCATGAACTCTTAAAGCAGGGCAGTTTACGGTGTGGAAGCGGGACGCCGCATTACACTGCACATAGCGGCGTCTCGCTTTCACATAGTAAACTGTCCTGTTTTAAGAGTTCATGGTAAGGGGGCTGATGGAAGATCATACACCACTTGAAAAAAGATCGGCAGATGTCGTGTATTGCATTCCCTCTTGTGTCGATAAATTTTCAAATTTTCCTCATAAAATGTACATAAGTAACTAATAATTATATCTACCATTATAGTTTTTGAAATGAAGAAAAACATTGCATTTGTACAAATGCTTAACGACACTACTTAAATCGTCTGTAACTCCAGACGCAACGGCTAAAAATTCAATAAATGTAAGTAATTATTTACCTCTGTGATTCTGGCTTCCTCATCAGTTTTACAACTTAATGCGCACGCATTTAGCTCCGAGACACACGTCACTGAAACAACCAGAATCATATTTATATAATGTAGATATACCGTCACACCTGTGTGTCCCTATAGAGAAGGCAAAAGCGTGTTGTTGTACACGCAAATATCATCAAAGTTTGTATTAGGTATGTACAAATACAAATATTTAATAGAAGTGAGTAAGTAACGGCTGTGATTCTAATTATTACTCCTTATTTTAAATTTTCAATCGGTTCTGAAACATGAATTAAATACCATTGTACTTATGAAATATATATCCTAAATTGATAAAGGAAATTTGAAAAATGATGGACACGAGCGGGATACGAACCCGCGACCTTCGCCGATCCGTGGCGCTGCTCTAACCAACTGAGCCACCGTGTCGCTGCTCGCATCCATCGAATTTCAAGTTCCCTTTTAGTATTTACGTCTTAAGGGTGACGTCAGGTATTATCTGTTGGAATCTATGATTACCAACTCAGTGCTATACCTTTACAGCTATAAATCACTGAAACGATAATACCAACCCAAATTTATATGGCACATATATTAAAATGGCACCAAAAGTCATATATATATCCTAAGTTTAGGTGAGACCCTGTAACCAATACGGTTAACAGTCTTTATTTCTCATAAGAATAACAATGGGTATTCACTTACATGAGAAACACAAAATAAAGTTTAAACATGCTAATGAGCGCAGGCACAGAACTTTAAAGAGATAGAGAGATAGAGATATTACATAGACGTTACTAAGTAGAAGTTTTAGTCTTAATTAATTATAGTTCAATGACACAGATACCTATTTAAATAGAAACATTACGTAACGGATGTACAGAGGTAAGCTTAATTCAAGATTCGTGAAGTCGCTTTTCTTGCACAAATCTTGCTCTAAATAAAGTTCTTCTTTCAATATAATTGTGACTGTATCTTCTTCATACAAAAAATCTTTGAAGATCGCTCTACAATCATAGTATGAGATTTTTCTTATGACAGAGCAAAGATAAATATATCTACACTGTTCCTAAATGAAAGCGTATTGTCTTATCGCTTAATTGCCTCAAATTGTTGGGCCAGGAAGTAAGCGATCAACTGATATGAAACAATACGTCAACGAATGGCGATGCCCGTGGTGCATTCACGTGGTGCAGTCCTCCTGCCTGCATACCATAAACTCTTAAAGCAAGACAGTTTACGTTGTAGAAGCGAGACGCCGTATTGCATTACTCTCCCTCGTCTCGCTTCCACATCGTAAACTGTCCTACTTTAAGAGTTTATGGCAAAGGGGCTGATCGAACATTGTTCACCACGGCTAATATCAATTAAGAGTTGCCATCTACACAAGAGCTATTATAAAGCACAAGCATGTGCGCAAACACAAGTAATATCTCTATTTTAACACACTACCGCCGCACTCAGAGACGTTAATGCTTACTTAATCTGACACTAAGGAAAGATTTCACGAACAAAACCTTTACTTAGTGAGAGTTTAAATATAATTAAATGTCTCTGAGTGCGGGGGTTAGGGCCTTTTTCACTATCTACAAGTAAAGTGTTGAATAGTTACTTCTTGAATAACGCTAATCGGCAAGTAAAAGTTACGACTATCTTCTATCGTATTTTAGTTACAGGGCAGTTTATCCCCTCATAATGCTACTCAGATATTGTGAAATTCGTATGAGTAGTAACGGGTGACTTTAAGTGGCGATTAGTCTACTTGACACTTTAGATGTCGATGGTGAAACAGGCCCTTATAGTCAAATGAGACGATAAACCAACGCTAATGGATAGAGATCTGGTGAAAAATCACGAGGAGCTATTGTAGAAGTGAACAGTAACTAGATATGGTATTATTTAGGTAATAACCGCTGGTTTAAGAGACATAGGAAAAACCTATATTTTCTATAGCGAAAGTTATTAGTTTTACGACAACGCCTTGATAGGACAAATTTTTATTACGATAAGTCATTTTAAATCTTTGACAATCGAATTTTGAACTAAAGAACTAGACTACAATCGCTGTATTACCAATATTACCATAAATATAAACAGTCTTGCCTATGTCATTTAGGCATAGACCAAGGATATCCATTTGCTACGATCCTGGTAAATTCTCTCAGCTAGTTTCTCCTGTAACTCTTTGACTGCAGCCTAGTTGGTCTAGTGTCAACTGAGACTAGACCAACGCAGACCAGGTGTAAGCACAGATAAATGCAAACACTATTCCCTCACACTTGGACCATCAAATTATAGGCATCGTACGTCCTAAGGCATGAAGGGGTTTCCATGTGTGAAAAACTGCCACCCATCATAAGGCTAACCGCGGCTTGCACTGCTTATCTTAGCGGGGTACTTGCGTTAAAGCTACGTAACTACAAACCTCTTAAGCATGGTACTACTGAATACGCTATGACATGTTAACAATATCGAACACAAAGACCCTCGAATATTAAATTAATAACATTATACGGTAAATTAAGTAGAATACGAACAACGGTGCATCGCTGTGACCTAATTAAAATATAAATCATATTTTATTGGGATCATAAATCTGTGCTTTTGGCCTATACAAAATATTTAATTAAATCTATCGAGAACAGTATTCTGGAATTTATTTTGGTTAATATTATTATTAAAGTTAAGCATTCAACATTAACCGCCGCACTCAGAGACGTTAATGATTACTTAAACTGATACTAAGGAAAGATTTCACGAACAAAACCTTTACTTAGTAATAGTTTAATTATCATTAAATGTCTCTGAGTACGGGGGTAAGACTGCCTTGTTGGTCTAGTGGTCACTAAGCGGGACAGCTGAGCATGATGTCTTGAGTTCGAATCCGGGACGGGCAAAGTGTTACTGGATTTTTCCATTAGGTAATTCTCAGTAGCAACACGAAGTCTGGATTTGTGCCCGGTTGATGACAATAGGCTCGCCCCCTATTACATTGGGACTTACAACATAACTGGCGAAATGTGGGTGTACTATATGTGCACCTCTGCCTACCCCTTCGGGGAATACAGACGTGATGTTATGTTAATGTTTGTAAACAATATTATATGTCTGGCGCAGTGGTTTAGTGATTGGACTGCTGTGCTAATGATATCACGTTTGATTCCCGTGCGTGACAATTTATTTTTTCCGAGATCTGCTGTTTGTTTATGTGATAATTCATGCTGGTGGAACGCTCATCATTAATACCACACCATGATAACGTAACGGAGTAAGCAGAGGTGACATTTACTTTATTTAAACAATTGATTTGTAAGTTCCTTAAAAGAGATATTGAATATTAACAAAAGTTCAAATAACTACTACGTGAAATCTATACTTTTTAACGAAAACAGTGGACAACCAAACCCTCACTACGATTTCACGTAATACAGACAATAGATACAGGTGATATTATCTATAATATTCAAGGCCGATACGTTTCGAAAATGTACCTACCTATACATACAGTATTGTTAAGGGCAAAACCTCACCTACCATATACACGCAATTCACTTGAAATTCAGCCGCAGACCGGCCGCGACATGACATTTACATTTGCAGATGTACTAAGTCTACTTAATGGAGCCATGGCCTCTGGAGCCCATTTTATCAGATATTGTGAAATTCGTATGAGTAGTTACAGGTGACTTTAAGTGGCGGTTAGTCTACCTGACACTTTACATGTCGATGGTAAAACAGGCCCTTATAGTCAAATGGGACGATAAACCAACGCTAGTGGATAGAGATCTAGCGAAAAATCACATGGTTTCTGACATCGTTAAGAAATCGGCACATCTGAGAGATTTTTCAACGGTGTGTATAACCATGTCAGAGGCCTACAGGCGGATTAAACTCTGTTGTTCAACAACCATACGATAAGAAGATACTTATACGATACTAAAGTTTGTTTTAAATTAACCATATCTTAAGTCTAGATTTGAGGTTTTTACATAGAGCACAAGTACTTACTGTAAAGCGTATTGATGTTCGGCGTGAACAGATCCCGTAGTGTCAGCTCTCCCCTGAACAGCCCATATCTGATGCTGCTGTCATCCACTTGTACTTCGGCAGTCGCTGTTGATACTACCTGGAACAAAGCTTTACATAGTAAGAGCGCCCTAGACAAGTAACAAAGTAAGCCGTGTGGTATCCGGCCTAGAATTGACCACCTCCTTTCCTCCCGTGGGTGTCGTAAGAGGCAACTAAGGGAAAATCCAGAAAATGGGCAGCAGCGTTCTTCGTAACTTGACAACCAACACTGCGATCCCCAAGCCGCTTGCCAAGCGTGGGGATTATGTGTGAACAGTGGACGTCTTCCGTCTGATGATGATGAGACAAGTAACAAAACGTTTGACGAATAGAAATTAAATAGACTATAAAATGTATGGGAGTGACGTAATGTCTCTACTATGTAATCTATGGTGTAATTATGACAATGTTACCTTGGTAGGAGAGCATGATTTAGGGTCACAGCACACATATCAAATCGGAAAGAGATCGGATCGTCACCGTATCGCCTTTCGCCTTGCCGTCAAACAGGCGTCAACCTTACGTAAACAGTGTAAACACGTAACCAAAGCGGATCAGCGGCTCCTATACGTCGACTCGGCTACGGCTAGGTGACGCCGCGCTTACGGCTCGCCGGTCCCGAGGCGAGACGATTACGTTACGAATCCGATTAGTGTGCTTTGCAGTAGGGAGTTTCATACAAAGAATACTGCACGGCTCAAGTTAATACGGCGACGATCCTTTCCGGGTTGATATCCATAAAGTGCTAGAGAATGAGTCCAAAGTCGTAGCTAGGACTTTTATGGTTAAAAATTTAGACTCATCCCCTAGCATTTTATGGATTTATACCAAGTACTTTCAAGTAGTTGTAAGCCACGTTGGTTTAGGGTCATAAAGCACGACTGCTCAGTGTACTCAGGTTCTGGATTCAAGTTCTGGGTCGGGCAAAGCGTCAATCAAAAAACTATAATGACTCACAAGTTACATCCATAGAATTGTTGACACAATTCACTTAACGATCGTGTTTATGTAAATGATAATAGTTATTGATTACTTTTTTCTTTAAGTTATCATTGATTGTCTTTGGATAAAAAATGTACCTGCAATTAAATTGCTTAACTGATGATTGAGTTAGTCAGCTCCATTACAGTACATGGCCTCATAAATGCGGAGTACCTATACTTATAGTAGGTATATAGTAGTATGTGATACGTTATACGATTATAGTAATTAAGTTCTCGTAACCGAATTTCTGTCATAGTGCCCAATCTCAACTGAGACTACCCAACTACGCAGGAGATAGTAGCCGTTAATCCGTTGGTCTGTCGTCTGATTTTTCCACTATGAAATCGTCTGAAGTAATGTTATATTTTGATTTTGTTTTATTTTTTAAAGTAAAGTCAATTTACTTACAAAAAAAAACAAAATCGGTCAGTAATCGGTGTACATTCATTAAAAAAAAGTACGCGCCGAATTCATAACCTCCTTCTTTTTTGAAGTCAGTTAAAAATATTACATTACTTCAGACGATGTGCTCCACTGACTTTACTAGAATTACTAGCATGATGATATTTTATCATCATATCGATGATAGGTACCTATACCTGCATTACCAAAAGCCGTTTATTGTTGTCTAATAAATAAACGATTGCCTATCTTTATATCATTGATTGTTTTATTTTATAACTGTAGTCAATAAGTAAGTATCTATAAAACAACATGCACGCATACAATATAGAATTGTTGATAATCCTAACTACCCAACATTCTAATAGTAGCGACGTCAAATCGAACTTATCTCCTAATATTGGCTACTGTCTTTCCTTAATGAATTTAAGCTGAGCAGTTTTTCAAGATACCTTTATCAGAATATTGTCTATTTTAATCGGATAAAAATGACAAGAGAGATAATAATCATGTGTTTACGTGTTTTATGAAGGCCACACACTCTCCGGTTTACCGGAAAGGTTTGGAGCAGGTCAACCACACATCGTAGCTTGTGTGGGAACGATCAGGGACGGCCGGAGCCGCTAGAAAGAAATGTTTTTTTCAAGATTTTCAATTTGTCTCTCTCCGCCTGCGCAGGTTACGAAAACTATACAATGCCGCCTTCACACAGACTGTGTTCTACCTGTGCAGGCAAACCTGCTTTTGTAGACCTCTCCGGTAAAGCAGCGCGTGTGTGGCCCAACGAACGTATTGTGTGATCGCCAGATAAGTGTTGTTTCAGGGTATTTTAATACGATATGTGTATGACTCGGACTTACGCCACATGAGTGAAGTTCCATTTCTTTATTCATGTGCTTACGATAATGATATAGGTAAGTGATTCGAGGCAACAGGAAATAACATTTGAATGATAGGTAGGGAAATAGGTACCTAGTCAATATTGATTGCATTCCACAACATAATTAGGATGATCTCAATCATAACCATAATTCAATCATTATGGATCCCTGACGGGCACAGCGTACCCTTAGGTCCGAGAGTTCAGAGTATCGAGAATTGTCATGCCATAAATCAAAACAAAATAATATTTGACCGACGTAGGTACTGTTAAGTTGAGCATTGTCTTAACCTTTGATGAAAGTAGGTAGTAGAATTAGGTAGGCTCCTCTTCTTGACCGGAAAGCGATACCTATTATCTACTGATTGACAGAAACTGGCGCAGGAGACACCTAACGTAGGCACCCACTCTGTTGCCTAACTCTCTATTAAGGTAAAATTGATAAAAATCCTTTACTTAACTTCGCAAATTTTCGAATTTTGAGATCGGGAGTAGGTAGACCTCCTTTTTTTGCTAGGGAAATCCTCATAGACTACCTTCGCCTTGGTACGGACGAAGGAGTATTTTCTTCGTCCCAGACCCTTGCTGGCTAAAACCCCAGGTTACTCTCCTGACAACCCTAGGTCAAGCGAGGATCAGCGTACGCTGCACCGCAACTCTCGACACCTGCCTCTTGACGTAGGGTCCGAAATAAGCCCCTCGAGCAATGAGCAAGACTGCAATTTGTCTTACATCTACCTACACGGCTACACTACGTCATTAACAATTTCAATGTGACATAACATTATCTCATAACGAGCTAGAGATTATACATACCCAACTATCACTAGACAGAGCAACCACAATCAATAAAACGCACAGGACACTTAACAAAAACGAACTGAAAATGTAACCACGTCTTGTGACCGCCATTTTGCCTGCCCGATACAATACTGTTAGATTAATGAGTTATTTCTATCAGTAATTATCGCAGATAGCGGATTATTGCCGATAATATTGAATATTTGTTGATATGACTCAGTTTTAAATTGGACGGTTTGATAAAACTTGTGAATAACAGAATGTAATTTTTTCAACTTATGGGCCTTCAAAAATACTAATTGAATTAGGACTGGGATCAAATTATTTTCTTTATTCCGTTTTAATATAACAGACAAAGTATCAAAAAAACGTAAGTAACTTTCGTTCGTCAAAATACAAAGCACAGATGGACCAGATACCTTTAAAATTTCATAACAGTTGACTCTTAACTTACGTCACAATTGACAGGTTGATTTAATAATTATATATGTTTATACACGTATAGCAGCACAAGAGTAGCTAACTACTCAACTCTCAACTAGGTACCTACTTTCCGAAGTGCGGTGGGGTCCAAATGCGTAAATAACGGTAACTAGAAGTCAATATACATTGACTGCCTCGTTCGTCTAGTGGTCGCTAGTGGCCGACTGCTAAGCATGGGGTTCGAATCACGGGATTTATAGTAGCAGCACGGAGTCCGTATTTCTGCTAGGTTGATGGCAATAGGCTCAGCCGTATTTGCATTGGAACCTATTTATTACCTATATTTAAACAGCACTGATAGCCGAGTGGTATGACCATTGGACTGCCAAGTCAAAGGTCGCAAGTTCAAACCCCGGCACGCACCAATGTCTTTTCGAATTCATGTGCGAATTATAAATTAATTATCAGTTGCTAAAAACGGTGAAGGAAAACATCGCGAGGAAACCGGCACACCTGAGATATTTCAACGGTGTGTAAAGCCATGTCAGGGTCCTACAGGCGGTTTAAACTCCGACACCAGGTTGTTCATCAACCATACGAAAAGAAGAAGAAGATTGGAACCTATAACTTACCTGCCGAAATATAAAAGGTGAAATACACACCTACAGGTAGAAAATTTCAATAAAACAAAAAATAACATTTAATCTATTTAATAACTTGCTGAAGCTTCTAGTTAAAAATATAATTATAATTTCAATTATATAATTTCATAAAATATTATATACATTGTAGGTATATCACAGTAAATTTGTATGATAATGTTGTACATTATCATACAAATTTACTGTGAAATCATTAATAGGACACTAGAGAACAATGGCGTCATATTTCGATAACTCACGATTGCAAAATAAATTATTGATTAAGTGAAAAAAATATTAATAAAAAGTGCTGAATTCACAAAGACGAAACTTCATTTGAATAATATTAGACAAAAAAATCTATTTACCGTTTATTTAACCGACTTTTAACTCTATTTCATTGGCATAAGTTTAACATTACTGCGCGTTTCAAGAGCTGATAACTGCTGGGGAAGAAAGGTTCTCGAGTGGCAACCACAAACCGGAAGACGCAGCAGGCCTCCCACCAGGTGGACCGACGATATCGTCCAAAGTTGCGGCAACCTTAGAACGAGAACTTGCTATTTGCATCCAGCAAATGGCAAGTTGTCGTCGTCAGTTGTCAACATCATAGATATAGATAAACGCAAGAGCACCTACATCGCGTGCCCGGCTTAAGCGAAAAATGCTCAACATGGCCATTGTCGCACATTAAGAATATCACCCATGCTATGCTTAAATTAAAATTGATAACGGCAAGGGAGCCGTATTTGGCGGCGTGTTTAAATCGATTTATTTTTCATCACTAAACAGTGGTTGTGACGTCATAGTCCGTAGTCAAAAAATGGCACGCTTGGTTTTCATACAGACAGATACTTACGTTATCTATCTATATCTGTGGTTAGCATTAACGCAAATAAGTATTTATACAAACTCGTTTGTGCTGCTATCATTAATAATATTACCAGTGCAATAGAAATCAAAATTGGTTGAACGAACCGAAAATAAATCTTCGTAAATGTCTAATGTAATTTCTAATGAAGTCTTTAATTAAATACTAATTATAGACATATTGTTTTGGCTCTGTGGTAGATTTTAATAATGTCTATTAGTGCTATTTATAGTAAAAATAGGGTCAGACATAATACATTTAGAGTTCCGTAGATAAAGTACTTTTACATTGCCTTAGTCGCCAGAAGTTGTCTGCAGAAGGTATACAATCCAACATTAAGGGAATTTGAAGAATTTGAGGAACATCAGCTTTGTAAAGTTATAACCACGGAACCCTATAGAGCGTAATTGTGAAGCGTACACGCATGATAATTGTGATTAATTATTCGATGTTTCCAAGATACATCTAATTGACGTTTCTGTGCCTGTAATTGGTTTGTATGAAATAAAAACATTAAGGAAGACGCAAGACTACATTTTTTTTATAATATGGCGCATTCTTAGAGAAGTTTGGCAAATAGGATATGCTAGTCAAATAATTATTTTTTTAATCACCAGACACAAGGCACAAGTAAAATATGCCATAACACTATTAATATTAAGTTTAAATTTGAATGCTCCGAAATCACGTGATCAAATTGTCGGCTCAGCATAATTTCATGCGTGTACGCATATATAATTAGCAGACATCTACTATTATTGTTTAGTTGCTATTCTCCATACTTACATAAGAATATATTACAGGTTTTTACATGACAGTATTTCAAAATATTTTCTCTTATCTTCAAAATATTATTTATTAATTAAATTATTTTTTATCGAAAAATATAAGCGCGATTATTTAACTAGCTATATAATGGGAACTAGAAGTTGAAATGAATATTAATATTGTTCATTTGTACTACGCGCTAATCAAATATTATTGCTATATAAAAATAATGTTTTAAACTGGATTGTTCATCAGAATCAACTATTGAGTTTTCTACTAATTCCTTAATAAAATTCCATATTTTTCTCTCATTTTTTCCTTTCAGAATAAGGCGAACAACGACCAATAAACTTTCTACAATATTAATTAACGTCTTTCCTTTACTAATTTATGTAAAGCGTTGCTTTGCAAGCAATGTACTTGTTTAGAAAAAAAAACGTCGCCCCACTGCCGGACTTTCTCCTGTATCGCGGGTGCGTTTCACAATATAACATGAAATTTCACATACACAAACACCCAGACTCGGGACAAACATCTGCGGATTGCACAAATTTTCGTGCGGGAATAGATCCCGCAACCCTTAGCGCAGCAGTCCAATCGCTTAGCTACTGCGCCAATCAGGTTGTCTGCTTATATTTGCTGTAAATTTTTATTATCAGCATAAACACCAGTACCTTTTAACTAAGTATATTATTTAATATAGAGACGCAACGCCGTACATAAATGTATAACATTACAAACACATAACACTTACTTAACCAACTAGGCCGAGTTGTACCAAACTTGGAATTTATCTCTCGTTAAATCTACCTACAGATTAATCTCTCATCAGGTTTTTCTAGATGTAACAGATGGTTAGAAGGTGAAACTCGGCCTTAATCTTTTCTAATTTCTTCACACTGTTCACAATCTCTAAATTCTTTTAAATACATCAATCAATAATGCCTACAACTTTGGAATGGAATTTCCCTTTAAAAACAAATTTAAATTGAACAAGCTTAATCAAATTGCCTTAAATTTCTTACACAATGGATCAATCTACAATCCCTAGGCAGATTACCGTCCCAATTCAAATAATTTTGATGGAAAGACCGTGTTTTATCACGCTTTTTTGATGTTGCATATATTGCATCAATCAGGTCACCAAAGTTTTAAAATATTTTGGTGTCCCGAATGATTTGTGCAGGCGATTGACAGGTACGAAGCCTTAACACTCTCAACCGGTCTTTCATAATGATACTAGTATATTTTCTTCATTAAAGAAGCATAGGAATTCAACTAGAATATTAATGTCATCATACTTAAGAAA
Source organism: Abrostola tripartita (assembly GCA_905340225.1). Lineage (NCBI taxonomy): Eukaryota > Metazoa > Arthropoda > Insecta > Lepidoptera > Noctuidae > Abrostola > Abrostola tripartita. The sequence continues at coordinate 2,843,609 of HG996508.1, read as the reverse complement.
ATATTGGTAAGGACAATTTATGGGACATATCTTTGTAAACACTAATTACACGCAACAACCACGCAAGAGGCACAATAGAAGAACGAATTGTCACCAGTTTAAACTATAGTTAAAAACTACAGATTTAAACACAACGCCAAATCTTCCAAACACTCGTTATTTTCACACAGTTCTTTTAACCTTTCAACTTGAGATCCTGTAAAACTAGATTTGGAAGCCACTACGCACAAAAGTCGCCGATCTGAGAACGACATACCGACTTTGTTGCTCAAAAACTCCTTAAAAATACCCCAGTTCTCCGTCAATTCTCCACTTTTGAAGAAGCCGAGTCTTAGTATGTGGTAGCAGAGTGGAGAAACGTCTCGTATGTATTGGTTTGGACTCGCTGACACTAATAGTGTTAGTAAGCAGTATGGTAGTACGTTGGGCGTCACTTTGCCGTTCAGTAAGTGGCAGAGAGCTTCGAAGATCCAGCCTGAGAGAACTGGTAGCTGCCCTTGTGTTATTGATGTTTGGAACACCTAAAAAACATTAAAATATTCCATTAGGTATATGCATGTGTCTGTAACAACCTTGTTTGTGTCATAAGGTCATTACTATGTTCGGACGAGAGTTAATTCTTTAGCTTCAGGTCAGGAGACCCGTGACACCTTCGAGATTTTAGATCTTTCTAGAATTAACACGTCTAAAGGTATCATAAATTTAAAATTTCCGCCTAGTCTCATGCATTTGCTGTCGAAAATGCCATTTTTTATATGGCAATAATTTCAAAAAGTACTACATTTTTTGTACCAAAATAGTGGTTTGGGTAAACTAGAATTACCCTACACAAATTGCGTAAGATCAAAATATAATTCTGAAGGCGATCTGAGAAAAATCATAAACAATTTGAATATCGGAAATGCCAAAATTTTGTTAATTGTCCATAACATCCAGTACAAATATTATAAAAAATCATACCGTAAACACAGTATCAGCATTCATAACAGCACACTCGATCCACTTATCTCTATCGGAGGCAATCTCCACTTTTATTTTCTCACTCTCTTTGCAGCACTCTAAGAACTCTATCACAACTCTGCTCAAAGTCGCCGCCGGCGTTAAAGTCTCCCTCAAGAAGTACTGTAGGGCCGTAGTGATGATTCTCTTACTCTCTATCTCTTTTGACTGGCGGAGGACTTTGTAGAGAAGAGTGATTCGCTCCATAGAGTTCATTAGGATGTCTGGGTCCATATTTGAGACGTCTGTCGTTAGTTTTGGACTTAGGAGTTTGCTGTCGGCTGTAAAGGTAAGTGACAAAGTTAAGTTGATCATCCGAATAGTGCGAAAATAGCCTGATCCGCCTTACGGGACATTTCCGTGCATCGCGGCAGATCGCAGCCGCGCACGGCCGACGCGACAATAGTCAAAGTATGAAAATGTATGGCACCGTTTCCGACGTCTGCGAGAGACGCGTGCGGCTAACGACAGCCGTCGGCCGCACGCGGCTGTCTGTGTCTCGAGATGCTCCAGTCAGTGGAACGTGGCACGGAAATGTACCTTTACAGATTTAGTAGTCACTCAGAAGATGATGACGCGCTTTAAGACTGGTTCTTGCAGTAAGAAGTTTGAATGTCCCTATATACCAAAATCACTTCATACATAGCAATTGACATAAAGCAAAACATAAGACAGAAAAACAAAATTTATAGACGGGAAAAATGTTAGGTTTGATATGAAATAATAATGGTAATAGACTTGTCTCAAAATGGGACGTCTGATGAGCTACGACATGTGGGTATATGGAACACTAGCAAAATAGAATCTTGTATACTTCTTCGGGGATTACATGAGTGATTAAATAAGAGAATGAATGAAGAAAGCAACAGTTTTACCTGAAAACAGATGCACCATCAATATCTGTATAGCGTGGTGTTCTGAATAATTCTTCATGTTATCTAATAGCTTCTCAATAATTGTGTTCTTAAGATCCTTCGGTAGAACTTGTTGGCGGATAGTAGACGTGATACCCTGAAACGTTGATACATATAAGCTCAAAACGTTTAACGCGAATCAAAAAAGTTCATTCTAAATTGTACCTTTATTACTCAGCAATAAGTCTTGTATTACCATGATGACTAGTAAGTTATTAGTATATCGAATAAGTTAATTCAATATGAAACCTTATCATGTTACAGTAGCTTCCATATCAAGGTAATATGGAAGCTACTGTAACATGATAAGGTGAGTGACTAGTAACTCAGTTTATCATAAAAGGTCATTCAAAATTGAACTCTTGTGGCTTAGTAATAAGTTCTATATTACCTTAACGACTAGATCGATGCAGTAATGTCTTGGGTTCTTCAATACGAAGTCGACAGCAAGGTTTATCAATTCCGGATGACCGAGTTCTATCAGAGTGAATAGTACAGTCCAGTATAGACTCTGTTCGTAAAGAGATATCCTGAAAACATAATAATAATAATTGTAGAAAAGTATAGGAAAATCTGTTTCATTTTCTTTCTACATCTTAGCTAGCTTCTACTTAAGATATTCGATCGATACTCTAGTTTCTAAATGGTTTACATATATTTCGTCTGAATATAATCTGAAATATACTTGGAATCTAACGAAATTACATGCGCAAGCGCAGTTACATTTGAAATAAAAAAGCATCATGCCTCTATTTCCCAAACAAGGGAATGTTTAGGTAAGGAAATTTAAATAGTTATAAGTCAATCAAGGAGAGATTATTGCCATTTATTAACACCATAGATTCCATGTCTGGAAAGCAGCAGAAATTTTTAATAATTTCAGAACTAATAAATAAAACTTACTTTGCATTAGGAGCTAGATACTGCTTAACCGCCACATTGAGCTGCGACACGAGCTCATAGTAAGGGTTGGGCGAAGCGTGCGAGTTTACTAGGTTGAACGCCTTGCCAGTTAGTTGTAGGAGGCAGCCCTGGAGAGCCGCTTGTCTAAGGGGAGCGTAGCTTGATGATAGCGACTTCAGAAGCTTTTGGTGGACCGTTGATAGTTCCTGAAGATTTATAGAATAAGGTAACGAAATATTTATATTGTAATCTAAGTTAATAAAATTCTAAGTTGCAATATAGATGATTATTTTTAAACCTTGATTTTTTCGGTTGCAGACAGGCGCTTTTGACGCTTTTACAAAGAAATTAATTAATGTTTTTGAAGACGAAAGATTACTTCTCATAAAACTGTCTAACATTAATTTATTCTGTTACATATTTATGTAATTATGTTCCCGCGTTTTCTGTTTTGAGCGTCTTTTGTCCAAGAGTTATTTTCTTTTGTTCCAGTAAAGTCAATCAGCCAGTCAAAAAATATAATAAGTTGCATACAATGTCTGAAAGCTCACCTGCAGTCCGTCAAAGCCATCAAGCACACACATGCAGTCAGACAGCGCCAGCAGTAGCGCCCGCCCTGCTGCGCTGTACTGCGTGAGCGCAGCGTGCGGCGCGCCTGTCAGTGCTATGAGCGCGCCGCCCGCCCAGCACCAGTGCGCGGGCTGCGAGAACACCGCGCTCGACTGCGACATGCACGAGATGAGGGCCACGCGCGCTGCCAGCCCGGTCGGCGCCTGCGCAGTTTCAAAAAGGAAAGGTTGATTCTAGCGCTGTGTCGGATAACCGAGGGAAAAGAAAGATCTGTAGTCGTATCTGTTATTGTTGTAGCGGATTTTTCCGCTACATTTTTTGGGATTAAAGCAGTTAGTGATAGCTAACTCCATACCATTTTAGCAAAATTTGTCTAGTCGTTTGAGCGTGAAGAGGTAACAAACACATAAACTAATATTCGTGGATATATTTTTACAATTTATAGTAATAAAAATTATAATATATCTATACTTATTGTATGTAGTGTGTAATATAGGGAACACTCCGACGATACACACTTTTTATTTTATTTTTAAAATTGTTTCAATAATGAGAATGCACACTGGACATAGTGAAGAACTAAAACGACTGAATTCGTACAAATTGTGCAACAACATCAGTATAAAAATTGCACTTTAATCCCGGAAATCCCGGCAAAGACAAGAATATTTCGTCCACGGAGCCACAAAGTCGCGGATGAAAGCTTGTATTTCATAAATAGATACGTCACAATAAATTATAACCTTAGTTCAAATTATTATTACCTTAGGCTCCAGCATCTGTGTAGTGACATCCATCAATATCTGCAAGCAGCTGTTAATATCGATGTCCTTGTTCCGCCGCACGCGTTTCATTTCCCTCTTCACTTTGTAACACGCGTCTTCTGTTATATCTATGATGAGATCATCATTGTAGTAGCAAAATGTACCTACATACATAAACCCTGTGTCCCAAGGGTAGAGACATACCATAATTATACACATTTCCGATTTTGAATATCATCCCTTGAAAACCACTGGCTGTATGGTATGGACTATGGAGGTATGGTATATGCTTCGTATATGAGGTATACCGGCATAATGTATTTAAAAAAAAAAGTCGCCCCACACTAGGGAATTATCTCCTGTATCGTGGGTGCGTTACACAAACATGTAGTAACACATACACAAACACCCAGACTAAGGACAAATATCTGCGGATTGCACAGATTTTTGTCCCGTGCGGGGATCAAGCCCGCAACCCTTAGCGCAGAAGTCTAATCGCTTAGCCACTGCGCCAAACAGGTCGTCAAATTTCTTTTTCGTGTACGTTTTTAAGACAAGAATCTGATGCATGCAAAACTGACAACCAATTACCCAGGTTTATCAAGAATTGTCTTTGGAGAAGGGACTTTCACTATCTTATAACTTGCTTGTTTTCCATATTATTAACTATTATCTGGGACAACTCGCGTGTTCTTTCGGGTATTCCCAACTAGTTTCGAACTCGAACTTTACTTGCTAGTAACTGTATAGGGATCGTAAACAGATATTAAGTTAAATTACAATACGGAAATTAACACGAACACAAGTTTTTTTAATTTTGCGACCACAGCCAAAATTAAAAACATTTGTTCGCGTTAATTCCCGTGTAGTAATTTTATTTTATTATAATCATGCAACGTGATAGTTTAAAAGTAAGGTAATAAGTTCTTTTAATCTCGAAGTAACTGCATCAAAACTCACCTGAAGCCAGTTTCAAGTATTCAGTATTAAACTGCGCATAATGGTAACCGTCAAAGCCGTCATTTATGAGCGGTATCCGCTCTAAGTTGACACATTCGAATAGCTTGTAACATGATGTGCCCACTAAAATGTTGCGTAGACGTTGCATTCTGAAAGACAAAGGTATTATAAAAGGTGACAAGAAATACGAGATATTAAATTTGCAAGTAAAGATTTTCTTAAAACATTATTTTGTATTTTGATACTTTAAGCCCCACTGCTAGGCAAAGGTTCCTCAAAATCTACAAAGATTTATCATACATAAACTCTTATTTAATCGTTATCTATCTCTTTTACTATAATAACTTCCGTGAGTGTTATCCATATTATTTACTATATATCCCGGTTATACTCACGTGTGTAGTTATCTATCTCCTTGCGATCGATCGTCTTGATTTTCATCCGAAAGATCGAAGTGATCTATCGTACTGTGTACTTAAATAATTGACGGAGAAAGTTTATGCCTAGCAGTGGGTTCATTAAGTTAGTTCAGTAAGTTCATTAAGTTGTAAGTTCATTTTTATTAAGAGCTGATAATGTTGAATCCACTAATAGCTAATAATGTCCTCCTGACCGAATTTCGGTCACGGCGGCCTGTCTCAGCTGAGACTAGCCATCTGCGCAGGAGATATTATAGTGCACAAGTATGCGCGCAGATACAGGTGCACTCCCTATTCCCTCACTCTCATAGTCCGATGGGACGGTACACCGACATGATGGTCGGGTCTCGACATGTGAAAACGGTCACCCCATCCGTCACAAGACTAACCGCGGCGAGCACGGCTTAACCTCGCAGATCGGCTGATCTGCCGGATAGCCGCATAGCTACGAGTCCCACAAAAAATTGCTAATAATAATATATTAAAGAAGTGTTATTAACTCACCCTTCATTATTACTCAGGTTTTGTCTCGGCATATGCAGCATACCACTCCTTAGCACTTGTGGTGCAGCGCTCAGTAGCAGCTGAGTGATACCGCGCACAGCCCAGTGGGTTCCGTTCCCTTGTAGTGCACCTAGCAGACCGACCCACATTTCTTCGAACTGCTTTTTTGATGACCAGCCTATCAAGTTTACCCTGAAATTTTGGTTCTACAATTAATTTTAAGTGTTTATTTTATATAAATTAATCCAGCCACCTTTAGCGCAGCAACCTAATCACTTAGCTACAATACCAAACATAATCGGGTCATAATAAATTAAAAAAAATATATATTCTCCCCAAACATTTGCAAGTCATTTTGGTGTAGGTATCGTATCGTAAAGATTTTAACTTTGAAATCAAATAAAATAACTTTTACTGCATTTAACGGCTCATGCGCATGCGCAATGAATACATACATTTCAACAACAGGCAGACTCAAAAACAAATGGTGTTTTTATATGTGGGGAAGTAATATATAAGATCTATTACTTCATCGCGTTAATATCTCTAATTTATTTTTATTATTACCTGAACAAAAATGCTTCCAACACATCCATATCCTGTAGCGCTTGTAAAGGCAAGTCTATCCTCTGTAACTGATCCTTCTTTGACACAACGTCGACTGAAGACCAAGCTATAGGTGGTATTAAAGCTATATTGCTCACTATGTCGAGTCTGAAACAAATACATAAATTAGTCTATATATTTATTTTACCGATTTTTTCATAACTGTATTTATACACATTGAAATGCAACAATATCACAAAAAAACGCTAGTGAAACAAAGATCTACAAATAATATAATCGGTTTCCTCCATTATGAAATCGAGCGCGTTTTTTAAACATGAAAATGAAACGTCACAATCGAATTTGAACTGAAATTCGTCCCGAGTCTAGGCTCTAAATATTCGTCGATATCATGAATATTATTCCATGCAGGGATCAAACCCACAGCAGTCCAATTCTCAAGCAAATACATCATGCGCTCGACTCATTACACGACTGCCCAAGAAAAGGAGTGTAATGTTTTCAGGATTAATGTATGTATGTATGAGAGTTTCTATATTTCACCATAACTTCTGAATTCCTGAACCGATTTTGATGTATGGAGTGTCGTTAGACTCGTTCTTACACTATCGCGAGCAACAAAGGCTATAAAAAAATGAAACAATTTTTGTCACCAAATTCAATTCAAATGACACTTAAATCAATTTACCTTGACAAAGAAACTAGTAAGCTTTCGATAGGCACTTTGTAACACTTCTCTAAGAAATCACCAGATCTTTTAGAGTAGAAGTTGCTTTCCCAATATTCTAGGAGAGTGATCAGTTTATCACCGGTGATTATCATGTCGGGTCTGGGCCCTGAGTCCTGGATTTGCATGTATTGCTTCGGAGTTATCGGTTTTGTGTCCTGAAAGATAAAAGTTTTATGAAGTATAGCCTGGGTCTATTGGGTATATGTATTCTATATTGCTAGAATTGACAAAAGCGATTCAGGACTAAAAAAACTATTTATAATCTATCCACACACACAGATGTGGGATACAATCTGCCAGTTACACACATATTTGTTCTGTGTGAGGATCAAATCCACCCACTCTAGTCGAATTGCTCAATCAGCCAATTCACAAACTGACCAAACGTAATGCTAGATTAACCGCCGCACTCATAGACGTTAATGACAACTTAATCTGAAACTAAGTAAAGATTTCACAAATAAAACCTTTACTTAGTGATAGTTTAAGTAAACATTAAATGTCTCTGAATTCGGCGGTTAGTAACACTGTAATCTAATTACAAATGTATTTCTTACCTTAACCAAATATTTCACAACCGCATACAAACAGCTGATAGCAGACTGTGTCCTATTCACGTTCGCATCAACATTCAATTCCGTCCAAATCTCGTTAAAACTCAGCGCTTTAGCCACATTATCCACCGTCATACTAACAACACTATCAACAACCACATTATCGTTCACTGCGTTGGTCACGCGAAACGAAACGTCCGCATGAACTGGAGTCTCTACCACCTTCTTATTTTTTATCAAAAAAGATAAATACTGCAACGATATTACAGAAAATATCGATATGTTCCTAGCTAAGGATGTAGGTAGAATATTCTCGATACATTTATCGAGTAAATCGCAATCGGCTTCATCGATAAACGCGATGATTCTATCGAGGGCTCCCAAAAATCCAGTCATAATCGTTTGCAGTGTTATAAATTCTTGATAAAACAGTTTATCTTGAAATACTTGATGGCATCGTCTTGTATATCTATCGATTGTCTGTTCAACGTTCAAACTAAAGTTTTCAGACTGGCTTAAAGGCCGATTTTGTTTTGGAAACAATCTCATGACGTCAGTTAAGGATTTTTCTAGAGTGGCAGCACCAATTACGTATAAGTCTGGCAACTCTGAAGGGTCTATTGCTATATTTTCTTCAGCGTCCTGTTTTTTTTTTAATTCGTAATTTTCTTTCATACTTTCGTTGTCAGTTATAGGGATGAAGAATTGAGATTTAGATTCTTTGTTATCACTCTTTTTGAATACATGGAGAGCATAGACCGCGTTTAGTTTATTGCTGTCGATTGATGAAGGCGTTTCTTCCCTCATTTTTATCTCCTTTTGTGCTCTAGCCGACTCTTTCTCATACTCTCTCGTTTCGTATACAGAGAGTATGTTAAGGAATTCTCGTAGATATTTATCGCAGGCTATTTTGAATGCAGGTTTGAGTATTTTTCTATCGAATTCTGGGCAAGCCATTACTGTTGTCAGATCTTCTTTTGTTAGGTTTGAAAGAAAATGTGCTAGTTCAGTCTGATTTAGTATTTTAGGTGTTGTGCAATCTGTTTGACAGCATCTGTTGGCAGTAATTCTTGAATAAGACATAATATAATAAATATATTCTTCCTAATAAACAAAAATATAAATCCTCATAGTTCTTTTCCTGCACAAGTGCACAAGCGTTAATTTTGGTGCCATGCGTTACATAAATGAAGCCATTGTTATCCCCTTTTTAATTATATACGACACAACTTGATATAACGCTGGGGTCAAAACATTATTTATTTTGGGGGCGATTTTAATGTAGTTAACGCATTTCTTGATGATTTAAAAACAGGTTATTTATCAAAGTCTTACCTTGAAAATTAGCAGTTAAAAATAGAATAATATTACTTAGGTATTATGATTGCAGTTAGAATAGCTTTTATGTGTATTTTAGCTACTCATTAGTGTATTATAATTGCCTTGATTAACGGCAGACTATAGAAAATGTTCAGTTTAAATCATAAACACAATGATGGGTTATAATTCTGGGTAGGTATAATTTCAGAATGTAAATAGAAAAATCATAGTTTTATATTTGAGAGGGTAAACTTTTGAGATATCACCATTCATTGATTTGATAGATATTTGTAGTATGATATGAACAAAAAAAACAATTCGGTTCATAAATGACTGAGTTATGAGGGAACATATGTACATAAAAAAAGAAAAAGATCCCGACGAATTGAGAACCTACTCCTTTTTTTGAAGTCGGTTAAAAAATATTCGCGTACCTGCTTTTAACTTGATTGAGAAGCCAATTAGCATCGACATTCGTAGTAACAATATACTGCGGGTTGATCGCTCTGTCCTGCGATAGATCTAGAGGCGATAAGTCGAATATAGAAGACGCTAGGGAGTTCAATTCCATCACTAAGACTGAGTACCTATAAAATAAGTTACATTACCCAATTTTTATTAGTCGACAATTTGTTTTAACTAATATTACAAATATTTTTAAACAAAACGCTCCACACAACGCTTTTCTCCTGTATTGTGGGTGCGTTTCACAAACATGAATTATCACATACACTGACACCCAGACTCGGGACAAACAACTGCAAATCGCAGAAATATTTGTCCCGTGTGGGAATCGAACCCTTTGTCTCTTAGCGCAGCAGTCCAATCGTCACTGAACCAATCATGTCTTGACAAACTAATAAATATTAGAATTTAAGTAGGTTTTACAGAGTGTTGTGTTCTATAATCTTTACAAAGCTTTCGACTGCGTAGACCATAATATATTCAACCGTAAGCTACAACACTACAGAATTCAATGACAGGCAGCCAGCCTCCTCTCATCTTACTTATCGCAGCGAACGCAAAAAGTTAAGACAGGTAACACACAATTAGAGAGCGCTCTGGCCAAAAATGGGATTCCTCATGGTTCAATCTTTGGTCCTTCTTTGTTTACAGCGTATATAAAATGATCTACGGACTATGGTCAGTCAGTACACGGGATAATCATAAAACAAGTATATAAGTCATTACCGTGTATAAACTTTGTCTCGCTGCAGGAGTTCTAAAGCCACTTGGACATCTTCCTTCGATAACTGTACATTTATCTTCTCAATTGGCATCTCTTTTAATATCCTACATCTGTCGATGGCTAGTTTTGCAAATCTGAAAATCATGCAATGAATATGAGATAATATTTATTACCTAAGCCTATGAACTGAGTAAATTAAAAACAAATATAACCTTTTATCCCTTCTTTCTTTAGCTATAGTAAAAGCTAAGGTATTACATATTATCAAGGACTTGGACATTATATTCTTCATAATTGTTAAGTAAGTATTTTATACCAACTGCTTTTACACTTTAACATACTAAAAGGAGATATTATACTGTACAATTAATATTATATTTACCTCACAGCTACAGCCGGTTCCAGCTTCCCAATGATCCGACAGATGAGAAACACTAGCGCGCCTGACTGGTTCTCATGACATAGAGACAGTATCTTATATGTATTGAGGGCAAATTCGTCCTGAAACAGAATTGATAGTGATGATACAGAGTATTAAATGAATGGAGTGTTCATATTTTATTTGACAGGTGATAAGATTAACGTGACTAAAAAAAATGTAAGTTAGTCAACAGTAAAGAATATATTATATTTTAATTATCTGTGCTTTAGTTTATTTAACTGGGTTGTTTTTATACTAATATTATAAAGCTGAAGAGTTTGTTTGTTTTGTTAAACGCGCTTATCTCAAGAACTACTCGTTCGAATTGTTTTTTCTTTTTGTTGGATAGCCATTTATCGAGGAGAGCTATAAAACATTCGGAATCCACGCGGAAGAAGTAACGCGCGCTGAAGCTATAAACTATAATAATATGTATAACACAGAATGTTACAACATTTGAAACAAACCTTCAAACAGCTCTGACATCTAGCAGCGATAGCTTGCAACAGGAGGCCCGAAGCGCCTGCAGTCTGCTGCACTTTGGCTATTAAACTCTGTACTATGTCCTCTCTGTACTGACTGACAAGTATATGTACCCGGTTGACTAGTAACCAGGTCAGGTGGACTGCCTCTGATAGACCGTTTTCGACCTGTAATAGAAAATCTATTTAGTAAATGCAGTAGGTTTATTTGAGGTGTAAGTTAAGTGTAAGAGCTTATTTTTAAGTGCTACGTTTATTGTATAGCTCATGATAACAGAGCTTTAACTTATCCCGTACGTTTCCCAGAGGGTGTCGGCAACGGTGTACGGTACACCAACAAGCAAAATGTAAAATGGAGCGAGTCCAAAATTTCAACAGTTTGGAGGTCCCATGTAAAATTGGGCGAGTATAGATCAGTGCAAAATTTACGACCTTATAAAAAACTCAATAACTGAACACAAGACCACTAACTCGGCAATCGCGCTAAACGAACGCGGTAGTCTCAAAATTTTATAACAGTCACATTCATTCAGCTATTCCACTCAATTTTTACTTGAATTCTTGCAAGAACTCATTTTGAACTCTACTATAATACGTTAAGACTTAATTTCGTTGGGACAACACTCACAAAGTACTCGCAGTAGGCCATAACGCAAGCTATTTGAAGCACGTCTACTCGTAGCAGCTGTGTGTCACCGTTGTCGGCACTGAGGGGTAGATTGCGAGCAAAGCCGACTAGCTTCTGCCAGTACTTGTGTGATAAGAAGTTTAATCTGAAATATTAAGACATTAAGTAGTAAGTACTATTATGCCAGGATTACATTCATAGGAAATTATCGTTCTCTATCTGAAACGGGTGCGCCTTAATGTTAGACTATGTATGTAGTATATGAAAGATATAGAAGCTTTTGAAGGCTTTAAGGTAAAGTTTAATTATTTAAAGAAGTCTGTAGTCTCTTCTTAGCCTTCTAGAAAACTGGCGAAGCTTTACGTATGTATAAGAATGTGGGGACTGTGCTGATACAATACGACGCTGTTACAGAAGCTGTCAAATCGGTTGTAGATGACGAATGTTAAGTTATGTTAACAGTGCTTCAGATGGGTGACCGTACTTTACACATCGTGATTATCACGTGACAGAGAGTATCCGATGTGTCCATCCAAGGGTATATAAGGATAGGGATAGGGATATTCGTTTGAGGACTTCGTCGTTAAAGCTACAGGTTAGGCTCAAGCCGGCTCTAGCAACGATGAAAGTAGGAGAGTAATGTTGAGTAAGCACTTTGATTACCTTATAAGTAAGTGTGACCAGTGAACAGTGAGTAACGGTATCCGATGCGCAGACTTCAGGCATATCAGGTTGAGTACATCCAAGGGTATATTCTCTTCGGGGCTGTAGAGACCAGTGTTGAGACCACTCTGTTCATTGTGTAGGAGAGTCTGTGCTGTCTTAGCTGTTAGCGGAAAAAGGCAGCCGTCTGAAATGTGTTAAGGATGTTGCAATTAAAGAAATAGAAATAAAAACGATTGGTAAAAATCTTCGAATGTATACGCCTGTAATTTCCAAAGGGAATTAAAATATGAACTAATGCATACTTACATTTTGGCCAAAAATTGGCCGAAATACGTCCACTGTTGAACAAAGACCTCCCCTTTTTAGAAGGGGGGATTGCCATAATCCCCACGCTTGGCAAGCGGCTTGGGGATCGCAGTGTTGGTGGTTAAGTTACAGAAGACGCTGCTGCCCACCTTCTGGATTTTCCCTTAGTAGCCTCTTACGACACCCACGGGAGGAAAGGGGGTGGTCAATTCTAGGCCGGATACAACTCATATTATGACAAAAAAACTCACCTGTCAAATGCAACATATGCTTCACCTGCACAATAATATTAACACAGACCGCATACAACAGTTTATTCTGTTCGCTCTCAACGCATTCATAACAATTATCCATTTCCATGATCGCGTACGTCAGAGTTTTGAACAAAAACCTGACCAACACGACATCTGGTGACAGATTCGCGCAATTCTCGTTCACATTCTGAACGTTCAACGGATCGACGTCGGTTTTGACGTTAAAGAATATCGATTGTGGTGATATGCAGGTAGATTTTAGATAGTTTATTGTTAGGAGTATCTCGCTCTCTGGTATTAATACCAGGATTTTTCGAAGTAACACCATTATTATTGAGAGGTATCTCAGTTTTAGTTTTAGTGGTGTAGTAGCCTGGAAGAAAAAGTATTGATTATGAAAAATGAGGAGGTGATGTATTAAGCTGTATCTTTTTAAATTAATATTAAAGAGGTTTCGTACATAATTGAAAATGCAAGTACAATACATGCCAAGACGTAAGTACTACCAAAATCAATTATTCAGAATTGATAATTCAATACCTCTTCAAAAGGCTAAAATCATGGCAAAGCTCAAAATTAAAAGGCTAAGGATTCTGGTGGCTAAACAGACTAAGTAAGATAATTTTGTTCTTATGATAGAAACAGAGTTTTAGAATTTACGTTAAATCCGTACATTGTCTGACCGTAGCAGCCTTTTAGAAATTACTTACATCAAATAAGTCAAAATCAATAAATTTCAATTGAACTCACCTGATCTGGCGGCGCCTTAAACAAAATCTTCAGTAGAATCTCCACTCGACTCTGTTCTAATAACACATCTTTGTACACCGTATCTAATAGTCTTTCTAGAGAGCTCACGGCTCTCTCACTGTCCAACTCTATGGATCTCTGTGAGAGGAGATTGAGAAGCGTGTCGCTGGCGAGTTCCGACCATCGGTAGTAGCTTTCTGGGTGCTCTTGTGAGAGAGAGAGTACGCATGATACTAGTTCTAGGACCTGGTGAAAGGGATAAAGAATAAAATATATTTTTTTGCACATCATTTAAGACTTAGGGCCTGTTTTACCATCTTAATTAACCCTAATCGGCAAGTAAAAATTACGAGTATCTTCTATCGTATCTTAGTTACAGGCCAGTTTATCCCCTGAATAATGGTATTCAGATATTGTGGAATTTGTATACGTAATTACGGGTGACTTTAAGAAGCGGTTAGTATACTTGACACTTTACCTGACGATGGTAAAACATCAACGCAGCTCTTATAATAACTCCTCTATTTAATAAATGTATAACGAGGGGCTCGTAGCAACGAGGCTACCGCTCAAAACGTCGATCTGTGAGGTTAAGCCGTGTTCGACGCGGTCAGTCTTGTGATGGGTGACCGTTATCACATGTCGAGACCCCTCCGTGCTTCAAAAGACACGTTAAGCCGTTGGTCCTGCGCCAGATCTTTCTCCGGTCGTGTCGGTCTACCGTCCCATCGGACTATGAGAGTGAGAGAATAGGGAGTCACCTGTGTATCTGTTGTTGGTTCCAAGATCAGGATTTATTTTATTAAGATGGCAGTAGAAGTTCACTGACCTTATGTTGATGCATAGTCTTCTGCAACATGTAGAACAGCACTTCTCTGGTCGCTTGCGCCTCTTGCTGCTGAGCTCTACCGAGTACACTTGTACCTTCAATCCAAATATAATTTTGATAAAGAAACTTTTTTAATATGAAGGATGAGAGGACAGGCCCACACACATATCCCCAACAAGGTAAAACGTATAATATTGTAATAGGGGCAAGCAGGCATTTTATCGGGCTCAACTCGAAGCTAGTCAATGTCTTAAAAAAGCAAATAAGGTTTGTTCAACCAAGATTCTGTCATAACTAACTAACAGAGAGACAATGGAAGAACTGTGAGAACCTGACCCTTTACTATGAACTCTAGCAGGACAGTTTACGTTGTGAAAACGAGACGACGCATACGCTGCACGTAGCGGTGTCTCGCTTTCACATCGTAAACTGTCCTGTTTTAAGAGTTCATGGTAAGGGGGCTGTAATTAGCTTTATGATGCATATTGTAAACACCCATTATTATAGCTGTTGGTTTTCTATAAATAAATAATATGCGTAGAATTGTATTCAGTGAAAGACACAAGTTTGGTTGTGGAAGTTAAGGTATTACGTACCTCCCATATTGCTGAACACTTTCACAGCAACAGGCTCTAATCCAGCAATACATTCGGAGTGAGCTCCAGATGCCATCAACCCGTCACAAAGTTGGATTAGCTACAAAATACAATATTTGAATTTATTATTACTTATCGTATAGGTATTTCATATTTATCCTATATTGGATAACCTTAAAGTAAGTGTGGATTGTGGATTGCGACTACAAGTTTAGAGATATAATATCTGCGCCCCGCTACATTCTTTCGGGATAAAAAGCCTATGTGTTAATCCAGGGTGTCAGCTACCTCCGTATAAAATTTTATCAAAATCGGTCCAACCATTTAAGCGTGAAAAAGTAACAAACATAGAAACACAAACACACACACAAACTGTCGCCTTAAAAATATTAGTGTGATGGTATAGCTATTTGTTAAGTAATAAACTCTTACCTTAGGTATCTCTATTATTTGCTTGGTGTGGTGTTTAGAGGAAGAAAGTTGTACCAAGAACATCAGAATGCTATTCACCAAATCGCAGCAATTACTGAAACAAAAGGGATGGTAAAAACGTGAGTTTAATAATTTTTCATCAATTCTATGAGCCACCGACTGTGAGTAAATATTGTATCCTTTTGTCACAATAATTGATTAAACAAACACATTCTTATGGGCTATAAAACAAAATCAAACAACCGGCACAATGTTATATGAATCGGGATGGACATGAGTTTTTATCGAAATGTCAAGCGAGTCTCTTATGTATTTATTGTTAGGCTGGATGTTACGTTAATAATAATCTAGATATACTTTAAACTGAATAATACAACATTAAATACAATATCAAAAACTTTTAGAGCCAGCAACTATATACTTTTTTTTGGAACGTGCTTCGGAAGGCACGTTAAGCCGTTGGTCCTGCGCCTGATCTCTCTCCGGTCGTGTCGGTCTACCGTCCCATCGGATTATGAGAGTGAGGGAATAGGGAGTGCACCTGTGTCTGCGGGCATACTTGTGCACTATAATATCTCCTGCGCAGATGGCTAGTCGCAGCTGAGACAGGCCGCCGTGACCGAAATTCGATCAGGAGGACATTATTATTACTTTTTACTTTTTTTATAAGCCTATATTGTGTCCCACTGCTGGGCAGAGGCCTCCCCTTTCTTCTTCCAAACTACTCTATCCTCCGCAGTTTCACTACATACTATCTTTGTAATTTCTTTAATAATTTAATTATTATTATTACTTCAATCTTCGTATTTCATTATTCATGGTAGTTGCCGCGCATTAGTGACGTGCTTTGCTGCTAGATACGAGGCACTTTTAGAGCTAAAACTATTTAGGTAAGTACTTACGGTATTTCATGTTGTTCTACAAGATCCAGTTGCTTCATAAGGAACCCGATGAAGATCTGATCACTGTCCAGCATGCAGTAGTTGACTCTTAATGTTAGAAGCTGGTTAAGTAGACTTAGAACTTGGCATTGCAATGGTATGTCGTTTTGCATTGTGTAGCTCTGAAATTTATATAAACGGCTTTTATCAGTTCAATATTGAAGGATGAATTAGTTTTTTGTGCGTCTCCTTATGTGAATCGTGTGTAAGCTTCCTATATCGCAACATCCTATATAACAAGTGTGAGCATTTATACTACTAATTCGCGTTTTAGGTATAAAATCTACCAATACTTTAAAGATTTATGGCATTACTTTATTTCAAGGATTAAAAATTTCCGTTGAGGAAACGAGATACCGCTACGTGCAGTGTATTGTGGCGTCTTGCTTCCACGACGTAATATGTCCTGGTATAAGAGTTCATGATAAGGGCCCTGGACGTAATAAAAGTATTTTCGTACGACCACTTGCTAAGATTACTATCTAAGCTCAAACTTGAGAAATAATTTGAAAATATTACTCAAATCCCGGTTCGGGCAGTGGTACTGGATTTCTCCATTAGGTAATTCTCAGTAGCGGCACGGAGTCTTGATTTGTGCCCGGTTGATGGCAATAGGCTTGCCCCCTATTACATTGGGACCTATAACATAACTAGAGAACTCATAAAGTCTAGAAATAAATACTAACCTTCAAAGCCTGAATAACAACAGGCTCAAACAGCCTGATATACCTCTCCAACTCCTTCTTATTCGTACTCCACTTCCGATCAGACTTATTCTTAGCAAAGTTCTCCATTGTCATCAACAATTGCCTCTCAGCTACCATTCGAGGGTTCTTGCTATCCAAAGACAGCTTCTGACTGGCGTTAGAACATACACTACTCCTTCTAGACTCTTCTTTATGCATGCTTAACATATTAACCATCATCACATCTTGATAGAAACTGATTTTTGGGTCTATATCCTTTTTGTCCAAAATACTCATGAAATCTGAGTATTGGCTCACCATGTTTGTCCCGAAAAGGCATTTTAGGAGTTGTGTGATGCAGTATACCGTGATGTCTGGACATAAAGGCATGATCACTTTGAGGTAGTATAGGATTTCTTCGGTAACGTTCCCTATTTCTCGTTCGGTTGCTAGTTCTAGTTGTATGGAGAGAGAGTTGAGAACTGTTGATAGGAATGTGTGGAAGATACTGCTCTTAGGGTCTAGGTTTATCTGTAAAGTTATAGAAGAGATTTAATTTGTTGTGACTGCTTGATGTGGTATGACAATTGTGTTTTCCGTTCAACTATCCTATCGTTATCAATGTAAATATAAAGTTAAATCTATTCTTAAACCATACCATAAATATGAAGTCTTTTACGGACTATCTATTCGCCAAAAAACTTTGTACAGTGTCTTTATGCAATTAGGCCCGTTATAGGCTGAATTACGTCGACATTATTTTTTATTATCAATTATTTAATACCCACAAGGAAACGGAGAAGGTGTATGCGTTTAAGGTAAGAGGTTGTTTATTTGTGTGTGCACAAATGAATGTTACCAATTTTCTTCCAAACGCCTTGATTTACTTTTTCTTTTCTTTATTTCATGCCGTGGTCTCAAGATTATGTTTGAGAACTATTAAATAACATTATTATTTACTTGAAACGTACCTTATGGTTAGAATACGTAGCTCTAAGACTCTCATAGAACTTCATATAAAAAGGCTCGTTGAAGAAATGTCCAGCGAAGTTGGCTTTCAGACTGGAGGCGGGTGCTGGCGGCTTCTTACGTAACAAAACCTTTTCATCCATCTCAGAAGGGTTGCTCGATCTTCGCGGGATCGCATCTAGATACGTAAAAAAAGATCAAAATGCTTCTAAGACAGAAGCACAAAATCTGTCGAAATCTTAAACTATAGATATAGTTTAGGAACTGTATGATTTTGAGTCAAGGAACCTGTTTGTAAAAAAATATACTAAAAATGTTTCATCAGCGTATAATATAGCCTGTAATTTTAAGTAAGTATAGTGTCATCAAAGGGTATGTTTACCCTGTTAAACTGACCCGCCATGTTTTCATTATAGCTAGGCATTAACCTTATATTCAGATAGACCATAAACATGTCTATTTATTAAAAAATATATATGTTTGTATCAAAACGTAAAACTAATAAGAAAATGGAGTGTTGGTTTCACCTAAATATAAATATTCAATTTTTCTGTTGAATTACCATGAGTTTTCCTCCTAACTGGACTTCCAGGCAAGGCAATCCCACCCTTATTTAAATGTATATTAGGATTAACTTCTTCTATCAAATGCACTAAAACATTCAACATCTTGAGTGTCACTTGTAGAAACTTTTCTGCAAGGCTTGCAACCCTCTCACAGTCTAAGTGTTGCCATTTATCCTTGACATTCTGTGTGTCGCGCTCGAATATTTCTCGGTTTGACGTTTTGTGTCGCATTATGTGGTGGATCTCAACTGTAAATAATAAAAACATATTATACACGAACAGCGAAGCCATACGTGTCATTTGCGGTACTTATAAGGCTTATGCAATCGAAGACTCTACTCGGCGAAATTAAAATCGCGCATATAATACCAGCAGTATCCATTACCTAGGATACCAAAGGTAGAGACGTTAGTTTCATTAATACATAAAAAAAAAATGCTCAAATTTGAAGGAGCACAGCTTTACAATAAAATACCCTCACATATAAGAAACCTGCACTCATTTGATGCATTCAAAACTCAGCTTAACCATTACGTACTTAATTACAAACCAGATATCTGAGAAATGGGTGCGTTGGATGGGACTTGTTTGTTGTTTTTTTTTTTTTTGTCTGTGCCGAATGTTGTCGAAACTAATCTTAGTTATTCAATTAATTGTTATTGTTCTCAAGTAAGCGACATTATGTAATGTTTTTATTGAGAATAAAGTTTCTTTAAACCTAAACCTACATAATAATAATGCTCTCGTGACGCAATTTCGGTCACGGCGGCTGATCTCATCTGAAACCACCCAACTACGCACGAGATATTATAGTGCACAAGTATGCGCGCAAACACAATTGCACTCCCTATTCCCTCACTCTCATAGTCCGATGGGACGGAAGACTGACACGACTGGAAAGAGATCAGGCGCAGGACCAACGGCTTAACGTGCCTCCTGAAGCACGGAGGGGTAAATAGCTGTCTATACCTTGATCATACTTCATTGATCCTTTGCAACTCTGATAGCCGAGTAGTATGACCGTTGGACTGCCAAGTCAAAGGTCGCAAGTTCAAACCCACAACAACACCAATGACTTTTCGAATTCATGCGTATTATAAATTGGTTATCAGTTGCTAAAAACGGTGAAGGTAAACATCGTGAGGAAACCGGCACACCTGAGAGATTTTACAACGATGTGTAAAGCCATTTCAGAGGACTACAGGCGGTTTAAACTCTGACACCGGGTTGTTCATCCATCATACGAAAAGAAGAAGAATTGATCCTTTTATCTTACCAGGATATATCAAAGAGGATAGTTCCATCAGCATGGTCCTCGCCACAACAGTTCCGTTGCAGTAGTCGAGGCTATCGAGACAGTAGCTCAAGATGCCTTGGTCGGAGTACGCTTCCATGTGTTTCCATGGCGACCACTTCCTGCACACTGCTTGGAGCGCTTCTAGAAGACCTTGCTGAAAGAAAAGGGAAGTTTCAGTCTAAAACTTGTTTTATAATGTGGAGAAATCATGAAATACTTTTATTTATAAAAGTTGGAACTTAGACCCTAAGTATCAAAAACAATAAAATGGTAGCTACTCTTAAGTTTAATCAATATTGGACAAACATTGAATTAAAAATTGATAGGTCCGATTAGGTTACATTACAATGCGACTACAATACAACTTAGATTTTTTTATTTAGTTTTGTTGAAATAAATTTGTACTTCCCCCGTACCATGAACTCTTAAAGCAGGACATTTTTCGTTGTGGAAGCGAGACGTCGTTACATGCAATGAAGTGCGGCGTCTCGCTCTCAGAACGAAAATGCCCTGATTTAATGTATGCTTTTATCAATTTAATTATCAATAGGTATATAGGTAATTGCGGGCAACCGGTGGATGCAAATGGCAAGTTGTCGTTCATTGTGGCGTTCTAAGGGGGAGCAGATCCTTTGTCCAGCAGTGGACATGTTCCGGCTGATGATGATGATATAGGTAATCGCTTATTGCATACCAAGTCCCAAAAACCAAAGTGTATTCATAAAAACCTCTAATGAACAAACTCACCGAATAAAATTTACAATTGGAAGCCATGAGCTTCCCCGCCAGATTACCAACTGTCATGCGCAAACTGCCACAGTAATTTAACTCCTCCCCATCTTTCAGTTGTGAAGGCAGGTCACTGTAGAAGTATATGTTCCTGACAAGATCTAAGGCTAGGCCTTCGTAGTCGAATGCGAATTGCTTGCTCGTTTCCTTGGCCATTTCTGATACTACTGTGTTCGGAGATTTGTGTTTTGGTGGGTGGATCGTTGGTATTATGCTGGGGAAAAAAAGTTTTATTTGCTTGATGATGTAGAATGGTTTGTGATGCAAGGTTGTAAGGTGTGACACATAAAAAAGTGTGTTTTAATATACGGTTTATATTATAGTGCGTCTTCACTGGAAGACGTTTATATCACTCCAGGCACACCTAGCACATCCGCTCATAGTCGGCAAATGATTGCGGATCATCCAAGAAAAAAAATAAGTTGCGTCGAAAGTTTAAGTTAGACTTCAGACAAGTAAAAACTGTACTTAAGTACCTACTTGTATGGACCAAATACGGCAAGATTGAGCAGGAATTGTCTAGGAAGAAAATTGGTGTCGCCGAAATGTTGTCTAACCTTTCAGATCGATCTATCTGGCTGGATCAACAGGATCTATCAGAAGTTATTAACTTACTTGGCTATAGCCTGGGCAGCTGCATTCCTCACTTTCTGATCTTGGTCAGCTAGCAATCGCACTAGCGTGTCCATTATCAACTTACTCTTAACGTAATATTTGGGGTACAACATAAATAACCTGAAAAAATATGGCATAGTTATTTCTCTAGAAAATGCTACAATATCACCAATTTAATTAACCAAACAAATACATAATTTAGTCAAGTTTACTGTCTATTTGTAAATCTTTTACACGCTATAACGATTTGGACTTCTTCTATTCACCCACTTTATTCATGTCTAGTAAAAATGATAGGTGGTCTATCGCGACAACTATGTATTATATGTAAGTATCACTATCGTTGCTTTCGTGAGTGTTATCCATATTAATTATTATTTACACCGGTTCAATCACACGATCTGAAATGCTCCACTAGTTTTGGACTCAAACGAAGAGATTTATTAGCTGGTGATGCGGTGGAGTCGCAAGCAAGGCGATCCGGAAAAAACACGTATGCAGAAAAAAGTGACCACAATTTTTTTTCTTAAAAAAAACTTCGCTCCACAATAGGAATTTCTCCTGTATCGTGGGTGCGTTTCACAAACATGAATTATCACAAACACACCCAGACTCGGGACAGACATCTGTGGATTGCACAAATTTTTGTCCCGTGCGGGTATCGAACCCGCAACCCTTAGCGCAACAGTCAAATCGCTTAACCACTGCGCCAATCAGGTCGTATTCAATACAATAAACTTACTTCTGATACGGGAGCTTTTCATACAGCTTACACAAGTTAACTCTGCACAGCCAGTAGTTATTAGTCTCCACATTGACTAGGGAGTTCAGTACGTCTATGAATAAAGCCCAATGGGAGCTGTTGCATAGGGCTGTCGACAACAACGTGAGGGACGATAGGGTGTGGTTCACTGAAGAGTGAATGTCATCGGAGAGACCCTGAAATAAAAAATGGTTTTGATACTTTCATCATCAAACTGCCACCACTACTGAACATAGGTCTTTCCTATGGCACGAGACTACTTGATACTTTGAATGGAGGTATATAGCTCTAAATAAGTTACTTGAAATTAAAACCCAATATTCGCGTAAGTATCAAGAATTTTAACAATGCGACTTTTGAAAGACTTTTAAGGCCTATGTACAGCAGTGGACTGAGATAGGGAGAAGGCTGATGACGATGATGACTTATAAAAGCTTCTTTTTGAATATAAGAGCTTCGCCCAAGTTAGTCAGGAAAAAATAATTTTATTATTTCCAGTTCCCTAACTTTCCAATAAAAGTTACAGCCATTATTTTAATAATTATCTTGTCAATTCAATTCTTAATTAGTTTAGAGACCTTGAAATAGTTTAGAGACCTTGAATTAGTTTAGAGAGATTAGATCAATGCTAAAATACAGCGAATAAGCTTCACAGCATTTACCCGATGATTTCATAAAATGATTATATGAACTGGAATTTCAAGACTTACTTTCAAAACAATATTTATCAGCGTATCCATACTAATATATTCCGAAATATCCTTTGGCAATGTACTGTAACTTCTCCACCAATTGTAATCCCCATGACAGAGATCTAACGCTGCCACCAAATAACTGCCAATACAGACTCTCACTAACCCCCTTATTTGAGGGTCACTGTGACCTTCTAGCAAAGTAAATACGTCACTCATATGCTGAAACTCGAAGTTCTCCGAACTATCCAAATGCTTTTCATCTTCTGAATGCTGACTGATAACTTCCACAGCATCTTTTGATCTCACTTCGTCTGTCCGTTTGAGCGGTCTCTTGGACTTTTCTTCTTTCTTTTCAAAGTCTTTTAAGGCATCTAGGTGGTCTAGATTTGTTGTAGACTCCCCAAAATGGTCGAATTTCATGTCCAAGTCTATGCTTGAAGATAGAACATCTCCGCTACTGGACATTGGGTATCCCGTTGATAAAGGATCGTTACTGCCCGTCATGTTGGAATTCGTCGTGAAATTACTATTAGTCATATTAGGGTTGGTGCTATCTGTTGTCGCGCTTGCAGCTAAGTCGTTTTTCGGATATATTTTGCTATCCAAAATGTTACTTTGGACATCCCTAGAACTTTTTTGTTCTGTGCTTTCAGACTTTTCTGATTTGCTGTCCTTTTTGGAGATTTGATGGGATTGTGTCGTTAGTTGGCTATCCATGCTCCTATTCAGTAGGTCCTGGCTCATGGAGTCGGTCATAGAGTCTTGATAGCACACATTTCTTTCTAGAATAAAGTCATTTATGTGGTCTTGGTTGGAATCTGTGCCTTCAGAAGAACCTACAAGATATTACTATTTATAAAAAACTTAAGTTCCGGAATCAAGTACTACTAAAATGAATTCTGAGATCTATCGAAATTTGCCAGGCATTTTTGATAACGTCTATCGTTTTCTCAAGCACAAAAAACGCAAGCGTATTAAGTTATATTTTGAGACTATATTGCAATTTTCAAGGAACATTGAAAATGAGAGTAGTGATAATTTGACTTTTAATGAATTTGATACAATTATTGAATACGAAGTAAAAAATTTACTACATAGTTTACTTACCAGAAATATTGTGATTTTTCGCATCAGCATCTTTATCTAAATACAACGTCATCGCCTGAGGGTACAAGTGTACAACTTCCGTCAGACAATTCAATGCCGATGACTTTAAAGACACTCTTATTGACCTACAAATAAAGTTCACAATACAATGTATACAATATATATTACTTTCTTTTCATCGTAAATTTTAATCCGTGACTTCGATAAACATTTTTTTACATAATGCCTTTTGTTTTTATTACATACATCGTTTATTGGTGAATTATTGCATACGTAATTATTATACTTTTACCATTTTATAATTGTTTTTTAAAGCGGAGCCTCCTTACACAGATATTACTTTTATATAAAAGGACAACTTTTACAGTAAATCTTACATAGGGACTTTATGTAATATTTACGGTAAATAGTTGTACAAGTTTCTGCAATAAACCTTTTTACTAATTATATAAACAGTGACTGGCATGAAAATAGGGGGTGTTTCCAGCAAGAGGTGACGTCGGATCACGATAGATATTGATAATAGAATACACTTACCTATCAGGTATAACACCGCCTTTATTACCAGTCAAAAGAAACTTAAATGTAAGCAATCTTGCGCAGTATTTTAGTGGGATATCATCATCGGTTGAGGTTCCAATATTGACCTGAAATATTATAGTGACACTTGTAAATAAAATTCAAATTAATCCCTAAACCACTTGATTATACCTGATTACAATGACGATTGACAAGCATACAATTTTCACACACAGTCTTTAACATTAAACCGACCGAAACTAGCGTTTACGGCCGAAACAGAAACTTCTGTAACTTGACCACCAATACTGCGATCCCCATGCCGCTTGCCAAGCGCAGCCCCCCCCCCCCCCCTTCTAACAGAGGGAGGCCTTTGTTCAACGGCTGATGAACCTTACCTTCACTCCGTTATCGGGCACAGCTACATGATCAACTTGATCGGTCTCCTTGGTGTCCGTCTCTTCAATCTCTTGCAACTTTTCAGACAGGTCCTTTGATAGTTGCTCCGAATTCGGGATTTGTATTCCTGCTTCGCTTACCGGTGAATCTGGCGTCTGAGAGTCGGAAATTACTTTTTACAGTTACTTTTTATATAGCCTATGTTACTCGTGATAGTGTTAGAATTCTTACTACTACACTACATACATCAAAATCGGTTCAGGCATTTAGGTTATGGTGGAATAAAAAACTCACATACATATATACATGAACCCTGAAAACATTACACTCCTTTTTTTGGGCAGTCGTGTAAAAATGGTCCGTGGATCCTGTACTAGTATTCTCACAAACCGATTGTCAATCTCCTACATTTAAAAATAAACTTTTTTTTCTAACCTGTATTGTGAGATCTTCAACACTTAGGCTGGGCGTGTTTAACTGTAACAGGCTGCCCAGCTGTAAGGCCCCGGAGAACGACAGCTCTAGGGGGTCCCGCGCCTCAGACTGGGGACTGGGGGCGTAGCGCGATGATATTATACTTGATGAGCCTAGAGACAGAATGACAGAAAGGTTGGTTTTATATTTTGTTGTTGATATATTTGTTTATACAATATTGAACTTTATTGGAGCATAAATAGAGTATTTATTACTTTTTTGCATATGATAGAGTATTTGTTCTTTTGTTATTTGCGAGACGTCGTGCGAAAGCGATGGACATCTTTTGGTGTGTAAAGGCTAGCGTGGTTTCACTTCAAGCCACACCACGCCTCGCCGGTGTAAAACTACCTTAAAACTCTCTTTCGCAGAACTAAATGTATAGTATGAGGAGCTCGTAGCTACGTGGCTACCTTAACCGCGCAGATCAGTCGATCATCGAGGTGAGCCGTGCTCACCGCGGTCACTATTGCGATGGGTGACCGTTTTCACATGTCGAAACCCCTCCGTGCTTCAGAAGGCACTTTAAGCTGTTGGTCCTGCGCCAGATCTTTCTCCGGTCCTGTCGGTCTACCGTCCCATCGGACTATAAGAGTGAGGGAATAGGGAGTGCACCGGTGTTTGCGCGCATACTTGTGTACTATAATATTTCCTGCGTAGTTGGCTAGTCTCAGACGAGACAGGCCGCCGTGACCGAAATTCGGTCAGGAGAACATTACATGACATTTATGTAATTTCATTTATGGACATATTCGGCCTTATTACAAAAAGCGGTTTATCTAAAAACCAAGGTTTAAAACCTCTAAAAACCACGGTTTATAGGAAAGTGTTATTACAAAAAGTGGTTCTGCGAAAAACCATTGTCCATTCTATGGTCTAACGCCAAACCTGGGCGGACCCTAGTTTAAAGTAAAGAACTATGGTTTAAAATATCATATCTGTCAAATTTCATCTTTTAGGTTATCATATATTGTTGTTGTTTTTACCTGAACATGGATATTATAATGGTCAATTTATTAGATATTGAGGATATTGAAGCCGATATAACAGATATTATTTGCTTTTGTTGGTTCATCATACAAAATATAATAGAATACGATTCACAAGAGGAATTATTAGATCCTCTCGTCTGTGAGCCATACCGGCTCCCGGTATGAAAATATATTCGCATATATTTCACTACAAATGCCGTTCTAACGCATTATTTATGTTTATTAATACATAAACTAGCATAAATTACATACTTTTGGTTTTAACATACTAAATTACGTCAACAAACATCTCATAAACAAATAAGTTCGAATTACGTCACGTTTCGTTACACGGATGTACTTAGTTGTATTACTAGCTAATACAACAAGCTTCATTCTAAACAAAACTACAGTTGACGATATAATTGATATTAAAATCTAAGCAAAATAATAATAGTCTCAATATTTTTAACACTTCTATAGAATATTTAATCATTAGTCTATTATTAAACTTTTTTCTTTTCTGGGCAAATGGAACGTTTTTGTAGAATGATAACATTATGAACGAACAATGTTTGTATTAATCTGTGGTTGCTATACAAACAATGGTTCAAATGACAGTGCTAAGAAAACCACGGTTTTTATAACTTTTGTAATAAGGACAAATTTAGACCATGGTTCTTCAGATAAGCCTGGACTTGAAAGGCCAGGTTTAAACCGATGTTTATTTAGTTTTTTGTAATGAGACTGATTAAGTCTGAATTAAACGAATTTTTTTTTTTTTTTTTTTTTTTTATTATTATTATGTATAGTATCTATGGTAAACAACACTTACTAATATTCCTTCTATGTCCTTTCTTGCTTTGCGTATTATCAAGGCTTATATGCCTCGGGTGCCTCTCTAATAGCGCCGTCTTGTATTGTCCCGAAGCTAGAGACAATATGACTGTGAAACACTCCATTATCGCGTTTTGTACGTTGTGCTCCTTCGTCTGTTCTATATAGTGTATACAGATGTAGTATAACTGAAACAATTAGAGAATTAGAAGTTAATGAATGTATTTGTTCACTTTGCAATTGCAATGTTTGTCCTTAGTATCTGGAAAGCTGCTAAATCATCGATGTACTTCTAACATCGACTATTGGGTCGTTTTAGCTCTAAAACATAATTGAAGTACACAGTATCAAAATTGACTTGCTTTTTCGTATGTTGGCTAATTTGTTTTCCACCTATATTTATGTGTAATAACATGTATTTTGGATGCATTTGAAGAAATTAAAATCTTTATTCGTGTAATTATTCTGTATGTCACTGAAAACTACTTAAACGGTTGAACCGATTTTGTGATTTTTTTGCGTTGAGTCTCTGGACCCGGTAGATGGCACTACATGCGTTATAACACGCATTTTTTTTTTAATTTTCCCTGCAACGCTCTATCTGTTGGAAACGTTATATTTCTTTAATATAAAACATACCTCTAAATAATCTTGAACGCCGAACAGATCGTTGTCTGAGAACTTCGTGATATCGTTGATTTGGAATATGGCTTTTATAACACAAAACCATCCCATCACCACCGTACTGTCTTGAGTCGGCGGCCAAAGCTTCTCTGAGAAAAGTAAATCACTTTATATTGTGAAGAAAAGGTCAATTATTTTTTTGCAATTTCAAAATATGTAAATGCCTTTGCCTAACAGTGGGACACTGAACAAGCTATTAAAAAACAATTTAGATTAAATGGTCCACTCTAGGGATACAAAATTTGTTTAACTTCAAATTACTACTGTATTTGTACACTGTAAACTTTTTATTCAGAGTCCTTTCTAAGCTTCCTATATACAAACATAAAGTTACGCCTATTTCCCAGAGGGTTAGGCAGAGACCACGGATTTCCATTTGCTACGATCCTGGCATACTTCTTTAGCCTCATTCACTCGCATCACATTCCTCATACACGCTCGTCGGTTAAGCATATCCCTATATAACTTACCGAAAACTGTCGACAATATATTGGTGAGAAGCGGTTCTCTATGGGAGCATAGATGAGCAACACATGTGGCTATGCCGCGCCTCACAGCGGGGTCTGTCGTCTCCACGTGCGTTAGCAGGGCTTTTGATAGCTCTGTGAACATTAAACATTATTATTTATCGAGATTAACTGCAGTGATAGCCGAGTGGTATGACCGTTGGACTGGCAAGTCAAATGTCGCTAGGCAAAAGCCATGCAGCAATGTATTTTTTTTAAATATTATGTACGTTCTATAAATTAGTTATCAGTTGCTAAAAACTGTGAAGGAAAACACCGTGTTGAAACCGGCATACTTAAAAGATTTTTCAACGATGTGTAAAGCCATGTCAGAGGCCTACAGGCGGTTTAAAGTCTAACTTCAGGTTGTTCATCAACCATACGATAAGAATAACGTATATTTATTTACGTTCGAGAATTAGCTATTGATAATTTAGATATGTATGTTGGCAATTTAGATAGTCCTTTCTGAACTTCCTATAAAACTTACTGAAAACTGAGAGATTTTTCTATGGTGTGAAAAGCATTTCAGACCTGGAGTCAGAGTTTAAACCGCCTATAGGCCTATATATGTTTATAGGTTTAAACTCTTACTCCAGGTTGTTCATCAACCATACGATAAGAAGACCCTTACCAGAAATCTCCTCATCGGTAGTATACTCGGCCAAGGCGGTCAATATTCTCGGCAGGTTATTCTCTAGCGCCTCCACAGTCAAATTTATCTCATTTGTCTGGCGCACAATCTGACTCAGTTTTGGAAATAAAGTCTGTGCTTGTGTCCTGATCTTGCCAACGCCGGGCCGCAGCCAGCAGGCGCCAAGGCAAATCCGGGAGAGGGCGGCACGGATCCATCTTGAACAAAGATCCATTTTTCACTTTTTAGTTCGTTTTTTTGTCATGGCAGTCGTGTTTTCATTTTTTTTATTTATTTCACTTTTTTTTATAGCCTATGTTACTCGCGATAGTATAAGGATTCTAACGACACTCCATACAACAAAACTGATTTAGGCATTCAGAAGTTATGGTGGAATAAAGAAACTCACATACATACTCGTACATACAGACATACATACATACATGAACCCTGAAATCATTAAGCTCCTTTTTTTTGGCAGTCGTGTAATTATGTAACTGGCAACATGCTTCTGTGCTAAGGGTTTGAGCACTGCACAAGACAAATCTTTATAAATCTTTTTACAATTCTTCTTCTTTCTCGTTTACAATTTGCTTTTGACCCTAGCTCTTGTACTAGTAGCACCTGTATAACAGGACCTAGTGTCTGTAATATTTATGTGATTTAAAGATATGCGAGTAATGGTTGTGCACATATTGTTTCATGACTGTAAAATGCACTCACAATACAGAAAACAAAAAGGTATTAAAAGAAAAATGTATATTTGCTAGTTCATCATCATCATCCTCAGCCAAAGACGTCCACTGTTTAACATAGGCCTCCCCGTTTAAGCGGGGGGGTTTGCCATAATCCATACGCTTGGCAAGCGGCTGAGGGATCGCAGTATTGGTGGTGAAGTTACAGAAGACGCTGCTGCCCATCTTCTGAATTGTCAAGGGGGTGGTCAATTCTAGGCCTAGGATACCACACGGCACCCTATGCTAGTTAGATCAATATAATTTTAATGCTCTATCTAAGGTATAAATTAGTGTGTATTATCATCAGTTATATAATGCCCAGCTAATAAAGAATAATGTTAATTTCAGTTCCTGAAAAACTTGCGACTTCAATTCAATTAATATATTACCCTAACCAACTAAAACAACTGAGCAACTGATTTTCCTACATCTATTAATTGTTAATTATGTTTTTACTGTATTGATTATTCTTATTGTACAACCAATTAAATTGTTAGACTACACTTCTACAAATCTACCTACTATTTGCTAGTAGGTAGATTAAACTAACAATTTTTTTTTTATATTATACACATACAATAAAAATAACACAGCATACGAAAAACCACTGGGGCTTGTCCGGAGTGCTGTGCATTCTGCTTAAAACTAAAATATTATATCTTTATAAACAATAATTTACAATATTTACCTACAGCATTGTTTATAAAAAAAAATTATGTTACTTATTTGTTACTTTATTCTGTTACCTTGCATTCCTCGTGTGATCAATTTGATTCTGCAGCACAATACTAGTCTTATGCGAGTGAAAGGCGAAGCCACCAACCACAGCTCGATTCAATGCTTCGTCGCCTACCAACCGTATTTCCGCCTGTAAAAGGAGTTAGGTTACACTATACTACTATAATATAACTAACAAGGAACCAGTGCAACATTCAATGTTTAAATTATGACGACCTGATTGGCGCAGTGGCGCAGCGATTGGTCTGCGCAGCGATTGGGCTTGATTCCCACACGGGATACAATTTTGTGTGATTCGCAGATGTTGGTAAACACGATACAGGAGAAATTAGTAGTGTGGGCGACATCTCATTTAAAAAAAAGTAGGCAAGGGCTTATTAAAGAAAAGACACACAATATTGTTATGTCACCCTACATAAGATGACATGTGGAACACGGAATACACGATTATCAGGAGTGAGATCAGAGGAATAAATATGTGCTCATTAGCCTTTTTGAAGAACTTCTGTATAAGGCAGAATAATATATAGTATGCCTACATTTTGCCCAGTTATGTTATAGGCACCAATGTAATAGGGGGCAATCCCATTGCAAGCAACCAGGACAAATCCTGACTCAGTTTACATAAGTTTCGCTGGGCATAATCTGCACATGATTGGGTCATTGTGTGTGATGTTTTTTTCTTTTACTCCCACCATCCCAGCTCATCAAATTTCCTGTAACAATGCTGGACACTGGAGAATTTGTGCCCGTTTAGTTTAGCTGGGCATTGTCCACACTTAGCCACTTGATTGAGCCATTGTGCGTTTCTTGCCCATTTATCTTGACTCTGTGCTGGTGAGTATTACCAAATAGAAACTTGATAACACTTTTGCCTGACCAGAGATTCAAATTAATTTAGTGAAATTGTCTGTTGTACTCACTAGACAGTGAAGAACACAGGTGTCATGAAAATTATACGAAACAAATGTATAAAATGATGTTTGTTTTGCATAAACAAATATACTTTAAATAGGTATCTACGTTTTCTCGTTTTTCAGTTTAATCGTTTTTCAGATAAAATACGCAATACACAATAATTGAATAATACTATTCTTCACGCACTTAGTCTAAAAACATTCAAGGTAACTTACACTGTCGTTGCTAGCCAATAATAACAGCGTAGGAACCGCCGAATGCAATAAGTTTGCATAGTGACGAGCGCAGTTTGAACGACTGCCTAAGGCTCCCAGGCACCGCCCGAGTGTCCCTGCTGCCGCCTGAAGCTCATGACTCCTAAAAACAATACACACATCACAAACACCTAAGAAAATTCACAACCCAAAACAGCAAATTATTCACAAACTGACTTCGCTGTTCTTTCGTTCGCTTTCAAGAATTCTAAGGCTTTTTCAGCCTTTTCCAAAACGTTCATGATAGCTATTTATCAGCTAGTGCTCGCAGTAGATATTTCGATCATAATTAAAGCGATTTATTACTTGATAAACGAATTTCCGTAAAGAAAAACGCAAACAAACGTGAAGAAAATCAATCGCAACTAGTTGACGTTTACTTTCCGTTCAGAAATATACGTATATTGTAATCAGCTGTGCACAAAGTTTTTTTGATATTATAAATTAATACGATGTTTTGTATTGAAAATGAAGAAAATAAATATTTGATGAATTAATTTGATGAAATTATTTTAAAGAATTATACATAATTAATTAACAAATTAATTACGTACATAAAATAAATCTATAATGATACATTTTTAAACGAAATAGTTAAGGTGAAGTACAAAAGTAACAACAAATTATTTGAACATTCATAGGAGGGGCCAAAATCGTGCGCAAATTAAAATATTGCAATGTTTTACATGTACTATGAGCGAACGAAAGTACATAATAATATCTCTTAAAAGTTAGGAAGGTATATTATAGATGATTATAGTACTGGGTCACAAAATAATGCAATCAACCAAAAGTATCTTTTTTCCTAATCTTTTATGGCTAATCCGTAATAATTGTAAACTAATTCACACCTGTGTACCCTGGAGGAATAGATAGAGGTGTATACCATTATGTATACTCAAATTTCACCAGCTACGATATACATAGGTCTCAATTTAATAGGTGGTGAGCCTTTTACCAGCTTTTACCACTCAATTTGAACCCGGGACCATAGCCGGAACTTATTTATTTACTCAGCAGTCGCACTTAGCGACCACTAGACTAACAAGGCAATCTTTTACTAATTAATTTAAGTTATTTAAAATTGAATTACTTATTTAAAAAAATTGCGCGTTTTCGTTGTTTTCAACAATACCTAAATATTTTTTATTTACATGTAAAAACTTACACAATTGGAGTCTGGTGGACCACACCACATTGATTTTGATAAATGACATGAACAATGACATTGACAATCACGTTGATAACAAACTTGTGTTGCTGTTTGGCTGAATTGAGATTGAGATTATTGAGAATCTCGTTCATAGAGTTATCAAACAAATAATAATAGGAACGTTATGTCATCAGACGAAAACCAACAAGTCGACGTTATGTTTGGGTTAAAAACCGTATTAGCTCAAATTGAAGCCGCCGTCGCAAGACGCAGTAAAGTACGTGCTTATTACATTGATTAGTTTTATGATCCTGCTCTAATCATCTTACCATGCGTGAAGATAAAGTTAAATACACAATCATTGATCATATTCTCTAACCCTTATCCTATATAATATATCTAATTCATGCATAGTACGTATGCACTAAACAATCGTGATTCTCGCAGCAATAAATTTTAATTTTCAATTTACTAAAAAAAAACATTAGTTACTATGAGGCAAAGGTAAATATCTAGGCGTAACACTTTTTTCAGGATTTGCCGCAAATCGCGCCGAGGTTGGTTGCGGTTTCGAAAATAAAGCCAGCCACACTGATTGTAGAAGCCTATGAGGCTGGGCAGAGACATTTTGGAGAGAATTATGTTAATGAATTGGCTGAGAAAGCGAGTGATCCTCTCATATTAGAAAAATGCAGGGATATAAAGTGGCATTTCATTGGCCATTTACAAACTAATAAGATAAACAAATTATTAGGCTCGCCAAAACTGTTTATTGTTGAAACTGTTCATTCTGAGAAGTTAGCGGACAACTTGAATAAGCAATGGCCTAAGTATAGAACAGCTGAGGAAAAATTACCAGTTATGGTACAAATTAATACTAGTGCTGAAGAAGGTTTGTTATTGCCATTATTAAGCTGGCTTTTAGCATTTATATTTTAAGCTGGCTTTTAATATTGTATTCTCATAATTATGTATGTATATTTAAAATTATTTTTTATTACAGCTAAAAATGGTATTGAGCCATCTGAAGCAACTAAAGTTGTTGAACATGTATTGAAGAATTGTCCGAACCTAGACTTCAGAGGTTTGATGACTATAGGCCAGTATGATTATGATACCTCCAAGGGGCCAAATCCTGATTTTCTGACCCTCGCTAAGTGTAGACAGGAAGTCTGTGAAAACCTCAAGCTTGATATAAATAATGTGGAATTGTCTATGGGCATGTCTACTGATTTCGAACATGCAGTAAGTATTTCTTATTTTATTTTTTCCCTATTTGGAAAAAAAATAACAAGCTCTAGTATAAAATAATACAAAATCATATTTATACTTTTGTTTACTCATAAATTAATATAATATATAAAAATAACTTTCTGTCATACCATAGCTTTGGGAAAATATGAATTGAAATAAAAACACAAATTCTTAAACACTTTTTTATTTTCAGATTGAATTAGGGGCAACGACAGTTCGTGTTGGATCAGTTATCTTTGGTGCTAGACCAAGAAAAGTGTAGTTCCAGTGTCTAGAAATTATAGCAAAATAATTGATCAAGAAACAGTTCTCATTTTATTTAAGTACATTGTTGTTGTTATATTTTCGTTACGTTTATAAGATAAACAATATAAGGGCTTCCAAAAGAATAATGTCTTTATTTTATTGTAAAATCATCAATGCAATCAATTTCAAAGGTAAGATCACATTTTGCCTGGTCAGAAAGTCCACTCAATAGTCGCGGCTATGCAATTGCAAGTACTAGACTAACAAAGCAAATACTTCTTAGTCAGAATGGATAACTGATATTGAATATCTATTTTTAAGTACATCTGAAGACTGACTTCGACATAATTATGTGAACTTTTTTCTACCATTTCATTAATTTTGATGATTGGCAAATTCTACCTTTTGTGACAAGGTATTTCTGGCATACCTGGCAACATTATGATTAAGTTAATTTCTGAACGCAGTGGTTGACGCACGCATGGAATTTGAAGAAGCTAAGAAAGTTTGTGAATTCGTGTTACTTGTGTAATATCATATTAATTAATATTTAAACAAAAACAAAGTGCTTCTTATTCGCCTAATTTGACAGTGAGTAAACCGCGGAAATACTAAAACTTGTAGTGAAGCTTTCAAGTAATATTTTTGTGTCAACAAGTTTACATCCTCAGTTGAAAGTTTTTAAAACAAGGCCGTATTAAGCAGGTAAGGGTAACAACTTTATAAATCCGGGATTCATTTAATATTATTAAAGAGAATTACTATTTTACATCTTTAATCTGTGGGTGTGTAATTCCGTTATTTTATGTAAAATATTTACGAGAAAGTGCTAATGTAAATAATTGCTTCTAACTTTAAAGCAATTACGATGGTGTTTATTTACGTACTTAGCGCCTATCTATTTGATTTCATTACTTTGCTACATTGT
This sequence comes from Abrostola tripartita, assembly GCA_905340225.1. Lineage (NCBI taxonomy): Eukaryota > Metazoa > Arthropoda > Insecta > Lepidoptera > Noctuidae > Abrostola > Abrostola tripartita. The sequence continues at coordinate 2,808,172 of HG996508.1, read as the reverse complement.
AATCTAGATTAAAATCTCGCTGTGAATGTAATTACTAGGTATGTTGGTACCCTTCATTTAATATTTATAGCTCTGACCAACTTCAGATTGACATCACTTATCATCACGCCCGTATTCTCCGAAGGGGTATGTAGAGGTGTATGTAATAGGTCCCATCCCAGAGTAGTAGGGGGCGAGCCTATTGCCATTAACCGGGCACAAATCCAGATGCTGTGTTGCAGAGAATGACCTAATACAAAAATCCAGGAACACTTTGCTTGCACTTCAGATTGATAAGATTTAAATTTAAATATCAAAAAGTTCCTGGATTATTTATTTACCGTCTTCATTGTCAAATACATACATACATACATAAAGTCACGCCTATTTCCACGAGTGGTAGGCAGAGACCATGGATTTCCATTTGCTACGATCCTGACATATTTCTTTATTGTTAATTAATCAAGTCATAATAGCTAGTGAAGCTCAAATATTGACCAAGAAATAAATATTGTAATAAGTCAGTATCAAAAGTCACCTAACATTTTAGTTTTAAACTTACCACTAACTCAATGGGATGAATGTGGCATATACCAAAGCCAAACTTCAGGTGAACATTTGACTTGAAGTCATATTGAATATGTCTGTGATGGTGTTGTCTTTGTGTACATTAATAAATAAAGCACTGATAGCTGAGTGATATAACCGTTGAACTGCCAGATGCAAGTTCAAACCTTGCCACGCACAAATTCATATGCATACTACAAATTAGTTATCAGATCCGGTGAAACAGTGAAGGATAACTAATTAACATCTGAGAGATTTTTCAATCGTGTGTAAAGCCATGCGGTAAATAAATCAAATGTTTACAGTCACAATAAAATACTTTGACTTTGAAACAGATTAACTATCTCTAGTTGCATTTGCACTTGCTTATTTAGAAATGTTAGTACCTACTTAGTTGGAGCGAATGAGGCAAAAAGAGTATACCGGAATCTAAACTTAAATGAAAAATTAATATCTCTCATCCCTGACTATTTTAAAGTTATCTATTAAGCTATTTATGTTGCTCACTGTATACTATTAAAATAAGAAAAAAAAATGTTATATTTCATATAAAAAAAGTAGCAGAACTCTGTAAAACTTGTTGGTTGTTACAAAAACAAGCATGTTTTCAAGTAAATTCGATTCTTACAATATTCTAATAAAACATTCATAATCCATCTTTTATATTATGTAGAGTGTAAGTCTGTCCAAAGGTTATCTATAGGGCTTTTAAAAATAATATGGTCCATTGTAATAAATGTTGATTTTAACAATGTAAAACATCTGTCTATTGTCTGTGTGTAAGTCTATGAATATCTATTATATTATGAATAGAAACACCCACCTACACCATGCATGTAAAAAAATGAAAATGTTTCAAGTAAGAAACAATACTTACATAGTTAAATGTACTACCTTTATACTTATATCTATACAAGTAAATAATATCGAAGTGTTTGTTTGTAATATCAAAGTAACAGATTTTTGCTATAATTATGAAAATTATGCCAATGCTTATGTCAAAATTTCAATTTATAAATTTTTGGTCTATCTGTTTATACTAGCTAATCTCGGAAACGGCTGGACCGATTTTAACGGTGTTAATCTAGAGAACTATGATCTAAATCAGCCGCGACATCCGAACTCAGAGAATATCAACCTCTTTTTGAATAGATAGGTAAACATAAGATCTCAGAACTGAAACCACACAATAGCTTACTTCATTCACCTAGTTCCAATCTAGTTACCTCTTGGGATGTGCTAAATGACCTTGATAACTCACTCGTGTACTGTGTACTCAAGAATTAACGGTACTTTGCTAGGTCTATTCAAATGGAAATATCTTTTTACATGTGTACAAGTTATATAGATGACATAATAATATTTTAGTTACGATAGATTTATAAAATATATTTTTTAGGTTTGTTAAGTAATCAGCCCCCTTACCATGAACTCTTAAAGCAGGACAATTTAAGCCGTGGAAGCGAGACGCCACATTACACTGCTCGTAGCGTCGTCTCGTTTCCTCATCGTAAACTGTCCTGTTTTAAGAGCTCATGGTAAGGGGGCAGTTGTTTATTTGGATAAACTGGTCATGATTTTAGTATGGTCATGGTATGAAGATGTCCTTATAATCTTGCAAGATCTCCGCGATTTAGTGTTCCGCGCTGTCTGAAGTTAATATAATAATATTCACTATATTAGACCCTTAGACAGTCTTATCTTATGGGTTTCTTATGGTACGCTAAAACGGCAACCAGATTTCTCCCGCCCACCTTATTCTCCTTCCCTTCTGTGTTACAAATATACTCTCGCTATCACTAATACCCTAATCGCCTCTTGTTAAACATTTCTTGGACTTTGTCTGTCCTATCCACCCAAAGAGTACTAAACCTGTGACTGGATTTTGCATCAACACAGAACAGAACCCCTGTGCATGGTGTCTTACTTAGTTATACTTATTTATTTCTCTATAAATATGAAATCGCATTGCTTGCGTGAAAACAATTTGTGAGTTTGTATGTTTGTTACTTCTTCACGATCAAAGGGCTCGACCAATTTTAATAAAATTTAGTATGGATGTAGCTGATACCCTGGATTAACACATAGGCTACTTTTTATTCCGAAAAAATGAAGCGGGTAACACCGCGGGGCTCAGCTAGTTAGTACAATATTAATTATGGTTATAAATTGAGAGATCCGCGTCGCCAATTTTGCCTCAAGGCATGCAAACTTAGAATGTTAACATAAAAATATCTTCTTAACGAAACGATTAACTTATTTTTTTTGGTACGTCGTCTGGGAAATAAACCAATACGCTATATGGATCTATAATTGTAGCCTAGAAATATTCCCATTGAATTGCTCTATGCTCACAATCAGGCTATAAAGACGATTGTTATAATTTTTTTACTTGCCATGTTTAATATGGGCGTGTAAGTAGATTTCACTTTCTACTTTCGAGCACCTGCGCTGTGTAAGTATAATAACTTTAATGGTGTAGTGGGCAAGGGCTGAATTTATAACCATATCATAGTAATGTAAGTCGAGTGGGCAAAATTAGTAAAGGTGTAATGTCAATTTACAAAACAACAGTACTTATACTATAAAGTAAAGTATAAAAATACTTATAAAGCAAGGCATTTGGCCGGATTGGGTTATTTTGTATAAGAATAAAGAATAAACCAAGCGTTGGAAGCGAAATATAACTGTAACAAATCGCAATATAGAGCTTCGTTCACATTAAAAATATAAATACATTATAAATAAGCCCCATATTACATGCGATTATAATCGCCAGCGATCTCCCCCTAAAATATTTAGACATGACGGTTATACATACGCAGTATGTAAGTATAAAATAATTGAGGGAGCACTCGCCTTAACTGCATCGTGCACTCAGGCAGGGGTACATTCTAGAATATGGGCAACTTGGGTACTTATTTTAACCTTGTTAAAGGTGCATATGACATAAGTAAACAGAAATATACGTCATACCCACTTTGTCTTGTCTTAGATTGTCTTAGCGCTAAGTTACAAACGACATTCAGGATTATTACACGTTCACTTTTTAATAACATACGTGTGGATTTCCTTGAGAGTATTATGTTTTCCTTTCATTGTTCATGTTAAAACTAAGAGTGTTGTAGATATATTATTATCATCTTTGACTAATATCCTGTGTAGCAAAGGCTATGCTCGTGGAAGTATAATAATTACTTCTCACTTCGTTATCGTTACTGATTGCGTTGGAATAGTAATACAATAATCTCCAGAACATATCGTAGTTTTATAATACAGAAAGTAAGATTACACAAAAGTAACTGTGGCATATTACTGTGAAATATAAGCTTATCCTGGCACAACTAAGGTGATCACAAAAGAGCTCATATTGTAGAGCTTAATAACTTGTCATTAAGTCGTCAGTGTCAAGTCCTACAGAAACGGCTCTGTTTCTAAACAGTAATTCTTAAGCAATTGCTATTTCAAGACATTTCTCATCAGGCACCTAGTTAGCAATTTTTTATACTACAGGACGTGTTACAATTGTATTGTCAGCCAATTTAACGCTTGCAAATTCTCACTGTCATCGAAAGAAGTCCAACACAAACTAAAAAATCGTCAAGTTGTAATAAATCTGTTTTAACGTCTTCGTAATAGAGTTGAAAATCGTTTAATAATGCTATAAAAATGTATTACTAGTGACTTGTTTACTTGCAGAAAACCGTCACACTCCCCGCTCTGGTTTTGTCAACAACGCAAGCTCATTTCTTTTATTTTTCTCTTCCTATTTTGCAACGCTTAAACGATAGCTAAAGAGTGGATTACGTAGCTCACTGACATGCAAATGTTGCTGTTTTAAGCGTTATTGCTTTAATGATATACTTGGTGATTCGTTTTCGTTATGCATGCAAAACGTAGTAATTTAAGATAAGTAGTAGTAATGATTGACATAGTTACATTTAGAGTAAAACGTGTATTTATTAGTAGCAATTAGCAATATTGCTTTCGAACCAAAATTTAAAGCTTAAATCTGACAAAATATATCAGCTAAATGTTTTGTTTGTATCTCGTAGTCGTAGAGTATTTCTTAGAATTATATTTTATTTAAGGTTCGTAAACAGGAAAACTAAGTAAAGTTATACCCGTTGAAAATGGGGGATCTCAACAGTCTCAGCTCGACCGTCGTGTTTGTATCCACATGACCAGAGAATTGACAAAAGTTTCGTCAAAATAAATCTTATAAATACCTCCTACAATTTAGTTCAAACTGACGTAAGTAGTTAAAGTAGATTAATTCAAAAACCGTGTTACAATACGTATGGGTATTGTAACACGTTTTAAAGTTATTCAAAACGTCAAACTGCCACTTGAGCCTGTGTAAAATATTTAGGAAATTGAACAAAATCGATCACGTTGAGATTTCATCAGCAGCTGTCTTGCGCACTGACAAAATAATAACTTAATTCGAACAACTGCCAACTGAGAATGTTGTGAGAAAAATCGCACGTTAATTATGAAATTGCAAACATGCAGTGCCTTTAAACAAATGAATTGCACTGTATGTGGACATCGGTGTTTAGCCACGACATCATTTTATTCATTCAATATTAAGAATTAACAGAAGACATGTTTAAAGAAGCATCATAGTTGAAAGCAGCGATTTATTTCTGTAATAGATCTAATGAAAAAGTGCGGGTATATAGCTGTTGCATAATAACCGTATCGCCTCAAACATTATATCGTAGTATGATACAGTAGAATGAAAAAAATCTGGCTTTAACAAAGTTGGTCTCGGAAAAAAGCGTATTATGTATAACCACATAAAAAATTCATTAGGTAAAATGAAAACACACCATAGGTAGAAAACTTAACTTACTATTTTATCTTTTTTTATAACTGTTTTACGATGCGTAGGATGGCGCTGTTCTTTTTATTTTGCAATCATCAACCGACCGAATAAATCGCACTTTTTTGCAGAATGCAATTTGCAAAACAGTCAATGATTACCCTGTAACTTTTTCTGTGTGTTTAAATTCGAATCCTAAGCTTAACAGAAAAACTCAATTATACTCGTATAATTAAGAAATTACCGTGAATACCCTCTATAACAGTAAAAAGATAGTTTACACTTGGCGGCACTTGAAACTGTCACTTTCCACGTTAACCATAAAAGAAATTATAATACTCGGTGCAATGATTTAGAAATTCATCCAGCTACACTTTCGAATGACAGTATCTTGTAATCGTTCATTAAATTTGTATCGATAGATCACGATGTTTTCACTTATTTTCAATAAACATACCGGGAAAGAAATGATGTGAATAAGGGCGTTACGTAAGCATGCGGGTTCCGTGCTATCGGACATGCAGAATGTCATTTGAGAACTTAACGTGCCTTCATACATAGAAAAAATAATATATCACCACCCTCAGAATGAAAGTGAAGTAACTCAAAATTGTTATAACTTCTGATAGGACTTTAAGCACATTTTAAGAAAAACAAGAGACCGAACTATTTGTAACATTCCTATTGACTAATATTCGGTCTCTTTTTCTACATAGGTGGTTAAGTTGCAGAGGTTACCATTACAGAGTTTGGTCACTTTCGTTCAAAGGGTGCGTGCGATATGTACTGTCTATTGTGTACTTTTTAACCGCGGTGTACTTATTTTTTTCGGCGTTACGGGTCCGACAAACTTACAGTTAAACAAGTCCGTGCATAAAACTCGTGACCCTATGCGCAATAGGCCAACCACTTAGTTATCGCGTCTTTGGATCCAATTTAAAATCAATAGTTATCGTTCTATTAAGACTAGCAGATTTTTCTCGATCTTATTTAATGTTTAAAATGTATGTAGTATCTAAATTTTAATTACTCTATGTTGCAATAGTATTTACGTAATATAGAATCACATGTTGTCTAAAACAATGGGTGCAAATTATATTGTCTTGCATGTTTGTAAGCTAATTGGGTTTCTGTATGAGTACTTTGATGATTAACTTTCAGTCTCCATTTAGATAACTGTCTTAATATTGTAGAGAAAACCGTTTTTCCGAAGTTATGAGTTGAGGATTATTTATTTACTGGAAATAAACCTACTCATAAAAGTGTATTATTTTCGTGAATTACTAAAAATACTATAGAATACAAGAGAACGTATTTACAACTATCGCAAATTGTAATAGCAATATTGGCCAATCTTATATATAAAACAATTAAGTACAAAGAAAACCCGTGGCACACCAATTTCAAAATGAAATAACCCTAAAACTTTACAACTATCTCAAAGAACTATATCAAATTGAGAACCGCAATTTACTCGGTTATAGCTAGAAAACAATCGAATGGTTCCACGTTAACCGTAAACTGATGTTTAAATGCTTTGAGAACTGTTAACTCACTGTGCATAATTAACAGGTTATGACCGGTTATACAATAAGTTAACTGAAAGCATGACTGAGCGAACAATGAGTTGTCTTCGCTGTAAGGAAATAGGAGAGACCAAGGAAATGGTGTTGTAATCCATGGTAAATGGAAATGAAGTAATAGTGTGATGGATGAAATGGGTTATCTAATAGACGTTGATAAAATGCCGAGAAGGCCCCTTAATGTTTGACGTAGTTTTTAGTCATGTCAAACTACGATCCCGCTGACCGTACTGTTGTCGAGTTCCCTGATATATGGTGATGCTATATAATGATTGATTTAAGCATGCTATTGATCGGCAAAGCTCAATGGCAAAGGCCAGTGATTTCTGCTTTCTGCAAAATAAGATTTATCTGTTACTCTAATGGTGTTTAACTGTATTCATGTTTTCATTGGTAATTAGTTCTACTCTTCGAGATTTATTCATTTCATGTCAATCATAATTTTCATGAGTATTTTTATGATTATTGGCATTGGATAAAGGTAGTGCGGCTAATCGCTGGGTTAGAGATCAAAGGACTTACTCTCCATATTAAGGCTAAAATGGACCCCAATATATAAAGAATCTACACTGATTAAAAACCATAATATCATCTTATAGGCGCATTTAGAATAAAAAATATCCTTACTTTCAATACTGCGTACTTAATTAACATAATTTCTGTATCATTAACGTTGCGAATTGCACACTGACATAATAGTCTGTAACCAATTGGACAGCGTTTAATTAACCGACCAAGTTCATTAAGCATTAGAACTCGTCTTAACACTCGCATGTAATCCATTAGTAAAGAATTTCAATAACAAAACGCTTAACAATTCGTGTAGCTACTCAATAATTGTTGCTGTCGAGTAGAAAATGACTGTAAAAAAAGCTTTTGATCGTACAATGGATATAAAAATAAATAGAGACCTCAATACGTATTGTTTGATAGTCTGTGGAAGGTCACATGTTATGAAACGCGTGTGGTCATACAATAGATGAACAGGTTACTAACATGCATGCATACGTCAGTAGAATCTAGGTGATATCTCATGATGTTAGCCAAGGTACTGTTAGGAACTTAGTTACGTTTTAAATTAAGTTTACATTACATTGTTATTCAAAGTAAAGCAAGTAATTTCCGTACCGTATTCTTATTTAATCTAAGAAAAGTCGTTAGCTAAGATGTATCTGAATTAAATGATCAAAATATTGTTGTTTATTCATAAACGTGGATTAGCTAATCAGTGTTGATAAAACCAGTAATGTTACGTAAACAAAACAAACACAATAAATTTATTGAAGCCGTTGCTAGGCAACTGTTTGTATCGAAATAACTTACTGGTACCTAACTGCTTATTTTTTCATATAACTTGAATTCCAGACAGTCAGATGGAACCCTAACAAAAAGTTGAAACTGTCATCTTGTGTTACTACGGAACACTGAAGACTAATGACAACTATGCCATTATGTTTGGTGCACGATCGATGCGATCCATTAGCTTCGCAGTAAACAAAACTGCAGTTCACTGTAGACAGTAATGCTTTGAAAAAGTAGTTTTTCATTCTTTGTCCGGAACTTGAACGTCTTAGGTATACGTTATGGTGAATTATCTCAGTCATCATTGAATACTTTGAACTTTTTCAATCTGATAAAAACATTGAAAGACCACCCAGAATTTCTTTCTAGCTAACAAAAAGTGTTCCACCGTATTTCTAAAACACAAAACGTAATAGTCACCGATAAGTTTAGTACAAAATGGCCTATATACAAACCGCCTGCTTGCGTTGGTATAAAATTCACAAGTTTTTTTTAATAAAAGAATAAGAAATATTTAACTAATCCTTTTAGTAAATGTTTAAATGGATTTTTTTTTCTATTAAAATCAATCCATTTATAATCCTTATGATGAAATGAAAACGCCTTGCCCAAGTATAAACTCACGTAAGGTTTAGAAACTTCTCAGAACATATAAGGAAACAGTCGCAACATTTCTTCCGCAATGTAAATGATACTAGGAACACTACATGTAATTTTAGTCATACGGTACGAGAGTTGCATTCTCGAGAAGAGTAACCTCGATTTAATGTTTTTTGATACAAATGTCGATTGAAGGGCTACTAATAACGTTTATTTAAGCAGAAAATCACATTTTAATTAAATAGAGACGAATTAGATTTTATATCTACAGTCTCTTGCGACTGTTATGTAGGAAAACTACCGTAAATGAAATAAAGCGATTTTCCAAATATGAAAAAACTAAATGGAAATAACATTCCTTTGCTCATTAGGGGGATATAGTACATAATAAAAAAATAAAAAAAATGATCCCGACGAATTGAGAACCTCCTCCTTTTTTTGAAGTCGGTTAAAAAGTGTGCTTCATACCTAAATACTTAATTGCTATCTCAGATGGTTCTTGTAATATACAGATAAAAACTAAATATTCAGACCTGAATTAGATTTACATACAGTCATAAGTCATAACGGTGTACAACGAGTTATGATCCAACATACTTCAAAGCTTGCTTGCGTAAATGCATCTTGTACTGCACTACTCGCACCAATATACTCTTGAATTGTTGGTTTACTATATAAAACGCCAAATCCGGTATTAACTGTACAAAGCTTAGCAGAGCGTTCAAAATGAGAAAGAAACGTTTCCTGGTTCAAAGTTCTAGCAACCGTTTATTCACAAGATATTCGTTTTCATTCGGTGCAATTTTTACGTGGGAGCCATTTTATGGCGCCTATAGCTTATCTAATTGGTGTTACAAGGCCGGGATCGAAGTATAAATCTGAGAACAAAAGCTTACATGCATGTCCATAATGTGATTGTTATATAGACAATGCTATCTTTATGGCGTAGGTTTTGGCTCGGGTTACCAAATTTTTGAACAGTTGTTGCAATTTGATAAATCAATACGGTCTCGGTTTCGAAAATCTGATATCTAGAACAGTTATTGACGTCTAAAACTAGTCCTAACTGAGGTATAGCATTGTTGAATTGAGCCAAACGTTTAGTTGAATGATAAATGAAGATTGTTGACTTGCTTGTTAGCACTGACAAATAACGGACAAATATAATTGTCAAACATCCTTGGCAGTTATTAAGGTAATTCAACCAACTTCTTATTTTTATATTTCCTTATACAACAAAACCTCAATTTAATAACAGACAAAAAATCAATAACGACACGCGAATATAGGCCCTGAAACAGTTATAATATTTGCCGAAATATTTTAATTACAGCCTTTACATAATTGCATGGCATTTTACATTTCATTTTTAATTGTTGGCCACAAAACAATGACCTTTGTTGTGGGCAGCTATGCGTAGCGTTCTGTGACGTTTTGGGGTGACTGTATCAATTAGTATATCTTACTGACTCGTGAACTTTGCAAAGCACGCGGCATATCCTGTACAGGTCAAAAAATATGGATTTATACTTTCCCATATTGAATTGTCAATGGATAACGTATGAATAGATGATTTGTGTTTACAACTCTTCCAGCAAAACTTGTGTACAATCAATGCAAGAGGACTGATTCTATAATTTTACCTGGTATCGTTGCCATGACTGTATATTTTAGTTACTGTTCTACGAAACCCATGTCCGGTAACCATTTTGATAGGTCGTTAATACAATTATAGGCAGCTTTTCTTGTTGTTAACTGCACTTAAAAACACCTATGACGATAGTTCAGGAAAATTCAATAGATTTTGTTGATCATTAATGTAATGTTACTAGCTTAGTCAAAACATTTTGCCGTATTTACAATGACCTTATGTTATGAGCAGCGATGCTTGACGTGACGCGTGGATACCCCGCGTCCGTTACGTCTGCCCCATTGTCAAGGTTGAAAGGATTCATTAGCTATGTACCGATTTGCGTAATTAGCAGGAATTATGTAGCTGTGAATATGTGTTATATACAACGGTATATAGTAGGTTGCTGTCTTCATTAACCAAATGCCTGTAATGTAAAGGGACAGTTATTTGACTTCTTTCACTTAGATTGCCATTTCATACGCTAGCCATGGTTTTCTTATAGAATAAAATACGCATTTTGTTTTTGTGAAAATCATAATCATCATTTCAGCCCATTATTTTGTGAGAATGCCTTGCCTATATTTCTATAACTTTACCAAAATCAACATGGTCACGTTTCTGATTAATGTTGTAAGGTGTAGCTTGACTTTTAAAACTAATATTCGCGTGTTTGATCATAGTTATTTGTACGACCCACTATTGTCCAAATCTAGTTGTATGCTCACGTGAGATTTGTTCATGTGTTTGTCAACACACCCACGTCAGCAGAATTGTGTCATTGTGTTGCTATAATATGTCTACTAAGTTTCATCAACAAAGTAACACTTCGTGACAATTAACACTATATTCTTCGATAGTTCAGTTTTTTGCATATATATCGCAGCCATTTTTTGCATCCAACACTGCTTTTCCATACATTCCTTTCAGCGTCAATTTCCAAAGAAACATCGGTTGATGTCCGATATCTCTCCCGACTTTCCCACATACTATGCTACATCAAGTGTTAGCAATGAATTAAACATAACTATGTGCTAGGGTGAAATCGTAACGCAATAATTTCTATACATAGAAAGTGGCCCAAATTTCGATTACAATCCTCGATATCATTGTGCAATGTGGACAGATGAATCGCATATAAATAGTTTTTTCGGATGTTCATGCGATGAATGTTTAATGAAATAGATAATGTGGATTAATGTGTGACAGTAATTTGAATCTAGATAGAAAATGGTTATTTTATGCAGCGACATAATTTATGAATGCATCGCTGTGGTCTTTGTTTGGACGATTGCTGTCTGTCGTAGACTAATGATGATTGATTGCACGGCGATTCATTTACCTCATTACCATTTATTTCCTTTCCAATCACAGTTTTGTATGGAATGTGCACCTCTCTGACATCGTACTCCAAATTTGTCACGACAAAACGTACTATTTATTAAGTTCTCTCTCAGAGCACTGATAGCCGAGTGGTATGACCGTTGGACTGCCAAGTCAAAGGTCCCAAGTTCAAACCCCGGCCCGCATCAATGTCTTCTCGAATTCATGTGCGTATTATAAATTAGTTATCAGTTGCTAAAACGGTGAAAGAAAACATCGTGAGGAAACCGGCACACCTGAGAGATTTTTCAACGGTGTGTAAAGCCATGTCAGAGGCCTACAGGCGGTTTAAACTCTGACACCAGGTTGTTCATCAACCATACGATAAGAATTAAGTTCTTAAAATATATTGCATTTATTAAATAAAAGATTTTTAAAGTAATTAAAAATCGATACGGGTCTTGGATTCTAGGAGCCTCAAGAATAAAGGTAGCAACATCATACGTTAGTATTGACATAATAGCGTTTTGTGGTTCTAATAGACATTCACATTCGTCATTTACATTTCCGCGCACATTTAAAGAAGCTACGTAATTTATCTAAACTTGTATTTTGACCTCCTATCGCTATGTCAATAAGATTTATTTTATTTATGACACTAAATATTTTTTTAATGCTGTTAAAAAATTGCCGCGCCTCTTAACTTTTTTTCTGAATTGCGTCTAGAATAGTTACATAATCGACATCACTGCAAAAATTAATTTGTTCTTTATTTGAGTTAATGTCTGTTTCATGACATTTTTACTTGCGGTGTCAGAAAGTGAATTGTTTTTTTTTTCGGGATATCTTATTGCCCCGAGAGGGGTCTTATTGGGTGTCACCAGACTAAAAGGCGAGCCTACTTGAGCCCCTTGTCAAGAAAGTTAATCACGGAGGAGTTTTTACAAAGCACTAATAGCTATCAGCTTATAAATCTGTCATAACTGTTGTGAGTAATATTACACCAAGGCACACAAATATAATCTAAATCATTACTGGAGTTCGTCTTTCATACATTTATGTAGCCGTGATTTGATATCATCATCGTTAGTACGTTGAAATCAGTGTATTTGCCGGTTATATTACTGTTGTTCCTGAGTGGTTAGTATTCGCCATCGTGTCCATTCTTATTGTAATTATTTTTGTAAAAGTAATTTTTTTTATCCGTGTCTAAAATAAAAAAGGGGCGGCCTTTGCTCAGTAGTGGGAAACAAAATAGGCTTATAAAAAAACTGTCTAGTAGGAAATATATTCCGAATAAGATCCTTGTAATCTACCTACTGCGCATCAACTGGTTTATTTCCAATAGTATGAATATTAACACATTGTTAGTGTCGTACGCCAACGGTCGTCTTTTTAACCTTGAATATTAATGGCGGCATTTAAGGCTAGATTTTTTCCAATGAATGTTGAACTTGAATTTGTAAATGTTCTTAAATTTTTATCCTTTGTAGGTTTCTTGGTATTCATTGGACAAATGTCTTGCCTAAATGAGAATGATTATTGTTCAGGATTGTACAAGACTGGTATCTCAATCCATTAGGTCTGAGCTACTCAGTGAGGATAGAAAGACTTGAAATTTTTTGCAAAATACAGTGAACGTAAGAATGAATGGTCTCCGGAAACCGACACATAACCGATAATAAAATTGATAAGGCTAAAGCCTCGTACAATAAAGAGGTATTTATTCGTGCTTCTCACCGGTTTGTGATTGTCACAGACACGGAGTGTTAGGCACGGCAGACGGCACGCACACATTGATATTACGTAAGAAAGTGTATGTGTTTATTTTCGTAATTGACATCAGCCTGAGGTAAAGGCCAAAACGTATCGTCAGGATAGTACATAAAAATGGCTACTGGCCTACTCAGCGCGGCATTTGATTAGTATTGATGAGCACTTTACTCCTAGATGAAATCCAGGGTCTGATGATGAAGCTGGAAGGCGCCCACGACATCTCTATAATAAACTGATTGGTCTTGATGAGCACTTTACTCTTAGATGAAATCCAGGGTCTGATGATGAAGCTGGAAGGCGCCCACGACATCTCTATGATAAACTGATTGGTCTTGATGAACACTTTACTCTTAGATGATATCCAGGGTCTGATGATGAAGCTGATAGGTAGCCACGGCATCTCTCTGATAAAACAACATAACCCCACCGACTTATAAAAAGGATTATCAATTAGGGTCCGGATTTATAGTGTTTGATTGTGCAAGGCTCGGGAGCTTTAGAGCGTTAAAAGGGGTTGGCATGTGGAGAATTTCCGCTTCTGCGCAATAGTGAAGTGTGCCCATATATGGCCATATTAATTATGCTATGCGTCACCTATTCGCTGGTTACATTATTATTTATATGATATTTAACCTTTACGAACCTTGACGCTGTCTTTTTGTCGCAATAACATTAGGTTACTTATTTCATCATTTTAGGCAGCTTCTGCTGTTTGACTCGACTTTGACCGCCAATAGTTATAAATCTCATACGGTTTTTCAAAGATGTTAATACACAGTCAGTCTCACGTTAGTCATGCATCAATAGTTCTGCTTAGGAGATCCAGAAAACTTAAAAAAAGAAGACTCCTTTTCATTGCATTAGATTTCCTCCACCAACGAAGCAGTTGTGGAGGTCTTCTGCAATCCCTAAGATATGTTTCTTAAACAAAGATTGACTTGATTAGCAATCTACGTAATTGACATTTGCATTTTTGTAGTGCAGTAAAAGAGTATCCAGTTAGTGCAACGTTATTTTAATTAATTATATCTTAAGTATAATTAGTCAAATAATTGATTACATAACTATGTATTTAAAATAAAAACTAAAGATCAGGAAACATTCGTTCAAATAAAACAGTACAACGGAGAATTATTTTGACTGTCATTACTCTGCCGAAAATAGTAAATTTATAGTAGTAAATAGTTTTATTATTATTTTAATACAGTGCCTAACAGACCATGAAATATTCCGCTATAATAATGAAATGAAACTTTCGTTGCAAATTGTTTTCACCGCCTAATGTCAGCTCAAAGCCGGACACGCGATATTAGATCGTGAGATCATGATTATGATTTAAGTTTTTTTTAATAGAAGGTTTTGAAACTGTGAATTCTTATTAAATTGAAGATGTTCTGGAGAAAGGTAAATCATAACCTACAGTCGTCAAAACAGACGATGATGTATGATTATAAAATTACATGATAGTGAATGAGGCGAATGGCAAGTTGTCGTTTATTGTGGCGTATTAAGGGGGAGGGCTTTGTTCAACAGTGGACGTCTTTCAGCTGATGATGACGACGGATGATGACGGATGAATGAGGCAAAAGGAGTATGCCGAGATGGTACCGCGTGATCCGAACACCTTTTGTTAGCATCACGATGGCAGGATCATGGAATATTTCGTACTAAGATTTTGTCCAGTCTTTAATGTTGAACTTTGTGGTAATAAAAGATTTCAAAATAAAATACTGATCCCGTCATCTTGACATCAAGATGCCATAATGCTCAAACTATGTTACGTTAGAAAGACTTATTCAGATTATTCAATTGATTATTTATAATCCGCCGCAATAATATAAAGCCGCTGTATGTTTGATTGAGGTTATTTGTACGTATATCTCCGAATAAAAGTTATTGCATCCGGAAACAACATAACACTCGGTTGCACGAATGCCCTTATTTAAAAAGGATATTTTTGTACCTACTTAGACTTTTACTTAACTGGCGCCATTTAATATTCCACGTAATACCATTACACGCGGATGTGTCAAGATATTATGCGATATTTAATTACTACTTTTACTTTGAAGTGACATAAACAAACCATGCCATTAAACATTAATTAATTGACAACAAGATATTTTACGACCAGCCCCGTTTTAATATTACCTAATTATTACACAACCGCGGAAACAACTCTGAAATGACCAATTAAAATGCACTTAATTAACAATACTAAACTTGACTTTTGCATAATCAATTTTCTGTGATTGTTACAGATTTTCCTCTAAACCCGTGCGAAGATACTACGAAGGGAAACTGTTGAGGGTACTAGATGGTTCTAACAATGGACGTATCAGAGAGGCAATCCCACAACTTGAATAGCTAGAAAACATAATAAAAACACGACACCAATTAACGTAAACAGCTATGTGAAAAATAATGTGACATAACGCCATCTAGCGGTTTGTTGACGAACTTTGTGAGTGAAAGTGATTCGAGTCTTCGTTTAAAATAAAAGCAAAATGAAGTTAAATTTGTTCAAACGGTCGATGATTTTCGCGACGTTTTTCGGCTCGTGTTTGTGTATTGCCTTGATTGTGGCATCTCTGGGTACTACGCATTGGATTGATGCGCGCGCACGGAGGACTTCGAACCCTTTAGAATCTGAGGGTAGAATTAGTTTTGGACTGTTCGAGGGGCGCAAGGAACTGAACTTTGGATATGGATGGAGAGTTCAAGATTTTAGTGGTAAGATGACTTTTTTCATGAGGACCTTATTAGTATTTAAATAGCAACATGATAGCTTGACAGGTTCAAGTCTAAAACCTTCATAGCTTTTAAAAGTGGACTAAATATTACCTATATCTTATTTTCCATATGTATGTAAACGCAAAAACTTTGTATCCGTGTATCAATCAACTCATTCGGAATAGACTGATTTGATGAGACGTCCAACTTTTCTCTTACGAAAATTCTCGATTGTGGTAGCTAACAGGGGTTACACTACAACTTTTGAGCGTAGAACCGGAATAACGTACCAGGCAATTTTCGACGTAGGCAAAAATGATTTCTAACTAGCTTTAATTTGGTCCGTGGATTGCTGACTATTTAATGATAAAGATTTTAAGCATCTTGTCACAATGTCAAAGTATTGCACCATCAAATTGCATCCTGTTTTATATGCCTTCTTTAATAAAAAAAACTAGAACGTTTGAACAAGACTGGCCATTGCCAAAGAGTCTCTTTGTGTTAAGATAAGATCAACTTGAGTTCAGTTTTGTAATCTATTCAAACTTGTTGCGTTTCTAATCAAGTCATCTGACAATGACATCTAGTTTAATATGAGTTATGATGCATATTGTGTCGAATTAATGTTGCCTTTAAGTTGCTTAATCACTAATGAGATCATACCAGATAAGTGTTAGGTTTGGTTAGATTATAAATGTTCTATCTTAGTCTTAAGTCCGTTTGACTACGAATGTTGTCAGACGATCAGAGGCGCCAACAGGCATGCTTGGTTTTTAGTGGCTATACCCTCGTGGACTGCTCTTTTTTGGTTCACGGGGGAGTCCCACCCCAGCTTGCCCAGCGGCAGGGCGTGCATAATGACTACCACACTGAAAAAAATATTATGTCATTGATAAACAAATGTTTAGTCCTCAAAACACAAGATTCTGTTGCAGTTTTCAGCCTTTTGAAGGAACGAATCTTCTGCAATGGAACATATTTTATGTCAGTCTTAAATCTATTAAAATCTATTGACAGTTATTTTCCATCTGACAAAATCTAACTTAACGAACATCTTTGTAAACCATGTTTCTAACAAATAAAGTTCTGTTATATTATACTCACTTAGTTTGTCATGAATTTCAGTAAAAGCCGGTACGCATCCATCACGCCGATGGGCGTGGTGTGGGACTGCAGCTCTACTGAGCGCGTCACTGCTGTCAGCCGGCGGCGCATGCGTACTAGCTGCGCTTGGCTCAGCTGCGCGCGCGCGCTGCCCACCTCGACCTTTGCTGGTCAGCAACTCGTTAGCAGGTAAATATTGACTGGTTACGATAAATAGACGATCATTCATCATCATCACCCGTATCACCCACGGCTGGGTAAAGGCCTCCCTTTTTCTCCCCCATTCTTCTCAGAAGATAATTCATGTTATATAAACTGCTTTATCGCGGCAAAAAAGCGTACGACTCCCTAGCGGGTAAGGTATCAGCTTATTTCTCAAGCATTTGGGTTAAAATGGATTCGATTCATTTAGCTACTTGTTCAACTAAACGCACAAGTCCTTTGGTGCGATTTGACAGCGGCTTGCAAGGTGTGTCCATATGTACCGTTAGCAATCAAAGATCAAACGGCTACAGGCATTTCTGTAGTAGTACCTGGGACATTTATGTATCCTTATGGAGGAATACTCTGATGCACTACTATGGTTTTTAATATACCTTAAAATGGAGTCCGTTTAGTTACCTAGAATACAGAAACTTGTTTTAGTTTAATTTTTGAGGGTGGTTCGAATATTTTGTACCTACAGTCATAAATCTTATTATTCTCCATCACTTTTCAGTGCTATTCAGCCTCGGAGCGATAGCAGTATGGCTGACTGAGTACTTCCTAAGGTTACAGCACAACGTCATGTCGGACGAGGACTTGGCTAACACGTGGTCCTCAGATGACACTGCTGACCTTGGACTATCCTTCTGGTAAGTTCTACTATACCTACTAACAGTGTGAACCCGTTGGACTGGCAAGTAAAAGATCTTAGGTTCAAACCCCGGCACGCACCAATTTCTTTTCGAATTCATTTGCGTACTACAAATTAGTTATCAGTTGCTAAAAACGGTGAAGGAAAACATCGTGAGGAAAGCGGCACACTTGAGAGATTTTTCAACGGTGTGTAAATCTATATCAGAGGCTTACAGGCGGTGTAAACTCTAACACTAGGTTGTTCGTGAACCATACGATAAAAAAACTATCTACTAGCTATGTTTCGACCTGCATTCATGCAAATTTAACACGAGTGAAACCGCTGCGCATATTTAATATTCCTGACGTAAATCGATGTAATAAAAGTGTATTTCTTATTTCCAGGCTGGTGGTATCAGCGAGCATCGCGGCGTTCATCAACGACGTTTGCATCCTCATAGCGATGGCGGACGGCCGCGACGTCGACACGATAGCACCTGCCTTAGAAGAGAAAGTTAACGGAGCTATTATGCTGTATTAAGCTAATCCGGGTAAATTACCCCGAAAATACGTTATAATTCAATCAAAACAATTAACAATTTATTTAAATCAGCGCCATCTATTGATTGACTAGATAGAACAAACAGTTTATTTGAATCAGCGCCATCTATCGAATCCATTAGTTGACGATTCTGATTGTAATCAGGCCATGGCATAGAGATTGGCCAGACAACAAGATTGACCGCTTAGAGTGCGCCGGACGGTACTTTGGTATATCACTTATGGCTCTACTTTCACTGTACTTAGGCACAATCGCGACCGCTTGCTCTTGCAAGACAAACAGATATTTATAAGATGTTAAGGCTGAATGTTAGTCAGTAAGCATTGTTTATTGTTAATATAATTGTGATTTAATCCGTCCAATTTGACTCTGTAATGTACATTTAATGTTGATTAAATTAAGGAAATATTTTATGATTAGGTTTTCGTCTATTATCGCTATTTAAGCTTACAGTATACATTCCTGTACAGTTTCTTAGACCATAATAAGAAGATCAAATATTTAATCATCTAATTTATTGTGCTTTAAATATTACTTAAATCCTCCTATTCATAACGAGATAATACCTGTCTAACCGTAACCCTTTTTAAGTCCGTTGACATTTCTATTCTTTGACTTGCAAACGACTGTGACAGGTTTTATTAAATCCGTGGTTTAAAATTATTTTTAATGAATAAGGGCCTGTTTCACCATCTACAAGGAAAGTGTTGAATAGTTACTTCTTAATTAACGCTAATCGGCAAGTAAAAGTTACGAGTATCTACTATCGTATCTTAGATACAGGCCAGTTTATCCCCTGATTAATGTTACTCAGATATTGTGAAATTCGTATGAGTAGTTACGAATGAGTTTAAGTGGCGGTTAGTCTACTTGACACTTTACGTGTCGATGGTGAAAAAGTCCGTATGGGGCTTAAATTTATAAATTAATGTGAAGAATAATACGCTAAAGTATTGATTTAATACCTCAGAAGTAAACTAAAAAATGATGTTAAGATGGAATTGAAGTTTTGACCATAAACGTGACATTTTTATTAACAGATATTTGTACTAAGTATTATTTAAGTATTTCCAGAAGAATTATTTAAGAAGAATCTCGAAATATCCGTCCAAACGTTAAACTATTATTATTATTAGCACATATACTTTGTTTATATTAGTTGTGCCATTAGATTAGGAAACACCTCTATGTATTAACTTTATACAATGTATTCTTAATTATTATGGATTTTGTATTATTTTTGATTAAATAATGATTGGTAGATTGCGTTTTAATTTTACGGATCCTGGGTAGATTTTTTATTGAGACCATATTGTGACATTTCATATCAACTTTGAATTAATCTAAATTTATTATTTTTACTTAACTGCATGGGGTTATGTCACATGAGTAAGTAAAGAAGGGTTATACTGTTAAATAATACAGAATTCGAAGGTGACTTTATTTCATGAGCTTGCTCTACGCATACGCATTTTATAATCTTAAAACTATGGCAAACTTGCATATAAAATATTTTTTACTTAAACTAGCAGACCCGGCAGACGTCGTCCTGCCCAGAAAAGCGACGCCACCTACCGATTGTTTTCAAACCATCCAGGAACCCATTGCAATATAAGTACACACAAAATTTCATCCGAATAGGTTCAGCCGTTTAGGAGGGGTTAGGTGATAAAAACACATAGAAGAGTTATATACTTATTTATTAAGATGAAGCCAAGACAAACAATAGTAACCGGGTAAAAAACTTGACTATGTGCCTAAAAGATAGAAATCATAAAGCAATAAAGTAATCACAATACCTCTTGTTCTACGCGGCATGATGGGTATAACAAAAGTAACAGTAAAAATAAAATCTTATAATACCTACCTTCGTAAGTTCCTTGTTTTCTCAGAAGAAACTAACAACCCAACTTTAATTTCAAAAGAGGCTTACACTCGAGTATTCTACGATAATAGAGGCGCGCATTCTGTTCGGGCCCCACAGAATCTTGTTATAAGTATAAGTAAGTTAGGGTTATGTGACAATGATGAGATGAAGCGATTTGTGATTTTGTATAAACGTGAACGTTTGTGAGAATGGATAGATCAAAATCAAAGTCATTTATAGGACAGTCCCCTTACCATGAATTCTTAAAGCAGGACAGTTTACATTGTTGAAGCGAGATGCCGCATTACACAGCACGTAGCGGTGTCTCGCTTCAACATCTTAAACTGTCCTGCTTGAGTTTATGGTAAGCGGGTGTAGTTAACTCACAACTGTTAAACGAAGTCATCAAGTTTGTTTGGAAAACTGTGTCGCAACTGTTAGCGCCCACCTCTAAGATGGGGACAGCGGTGTTACGGCATTTAATACAATGAAGAAAGTTAACAATTTAGGAAGTAATAATGACATCTTTTATATAAAATTTTGATGGATTTTTGTTACTTCTTCAAGAAAATACAATTAAGATAATACCATAGCACATTAGTTACGCATTAATATCTACGCATAGTCGCGTACTGCCGCTGGGAAACGACAGGATTATGTGGGACTCCCCCGTGAACCACAAGAGGCCCACGAGGGTATACCCTCTAAAATCTACACACATCACCTGATTGGCGCATCGCTGCGCTAACGCGAAGGGTTACGGGTTTGATTAACGCACGGGACAAAAATTTGTGCGATTCACAGATGTTTGTTCCGAGTCTAAGTATCTGTGTTTGTGAAACGCACCCACGATACAAGAGAAATTGCTTGAGTGGGGCGACGATTTAAAAAAAAAACATGCTTGCGCCTGATGGCGGGGAGGCGAGATTGAAGCGGCTTGGGGATCGCAGTATTGGTGGTGTAGTTACAGAAGACGCTGCTGCCCATCTTCTTGGTTTTTCCTTAGTCGCCTCTTACGTCACGGGAGGAAAGGTGGTGGTCAATTCTAGGCCGGATACCACTCGGCAAAGACTTGGTTATCCCACTAAAATCTCAGATCAGAACCCCGCTCTTCACCTCACAGTATCCTCATCCTTCTTGCACTGCCTCCTTAAGTACGAGAGGTATTATTGCCCGTCCGTTGCTACTTTTATACGGCAATCGGACGAGCACTCGCGTCCCACATTTTTATGAGCACAAAATACTGTAACAAGGCAGTCCGTAAAATAAACGTAACTTATTGTATCGAGTTTTGCCTTTGTTTTGTAACTAGATTTGTAGTGTTTAGTGAAACAAGAACGAGGGATTTGTTATTACCTACGTGACTATAATATAAGACTGCAATTCCATAAATAGTATATGAGTCAGAAGTTGTAAGTCAAATGTCAATTTGACTTATAATTTGCAATGTTAAAATAAAAGAAATTGAATACAAAAAGAAACGTTACAAATCACTTATTCAAATGAGACTAACGATAAGTACTTTTAGATCGCCAAATTACATCAAGACAGCCCCCAAAACGCCCGCACGCCGCCGCTTCCGAGTGCTATACTGGGTAGAAGAAGCGGCGCAACAAACCACCCAGCAGAAACAGTAGGTACCTACTATGTATATCTATATATTGCATAATTGGGAATGTATGTAGAGTCACATGCTATCAATTCATTTGACGTACAACTTTATCAACATAGACTTATTATAAGATACAACTATATAGTTATTCGATTAATAGTAGCATGTATGCGCGTATACTACTGACATAGGTATTTATACATTGTTGAACCTGCACAAAAGCTGAAATTACTAAACCGAATAATTTAATACCAAAGTCTAAAAGCCTCCTAATTTCTTAAACAGTCGCCAGAATAGAAAAGGCCTGTTAACAGTTAATAAAATGAACGACAAAGCTTAGATTACAAAGCAACACGTACAAACTAAAGTACGAGGCACCGATCACGTATATCGAACCCTTTTTAAGGACATAAGGCTGTCCCGGGCTAAGGAGCCGGAGCCCGGGGCCGTAAGGGGCTCAATGTACTATTCTAATCATGCTCCAACTACTAAACCAGTGACTCTGATTAGGCCGGCGAAGCTGAGGCCGGACGCACAATCATGGCAAAGTTTTGGAACTTCTGATCTTTAGTTACTTAGACAATAGGCTGCATAATTCTGATAAATTTTTTTTTTTCTTTTTTTTTTTTTTCTTTTTTAAAAACCTCGCCCCACACTAGGAATTTCTCCTGTATCGTAGGTGCGTTTCACAAACATGAAATATCACACACACAAACACCCAGACTCGGGACAATCAAATGTGGATCGCACAAATTATTGCCCCGTGCGGGAATCGAACCCGCAACTCTTAGCGCAGCAGTCTAATCGCTTAGCCACTGCGCCAATCAGGTAAAATTATGCTGCAGACTCAGATTTATAAGTAGATACTTAATTCTACATTATTCTTGTTGGTCAAGTGGTTGCTAAGCACTACTGCTGAACATGTGGTCTTAGTTTCGATTTTCGGGTCAGGTAAAGCGTTATTGGGTTTTTCCATTGATAATTCTCATAGCAGAACGTAGCCTTAAATTGTGTCCCGTTGTCCGATGTTACTTAGGTAAGTATATTTAGGTATATGAATAGGTTCATACGAAAACCAAACACTAGAAACTCCTATATTTCTTATAGAAACCTTCTCTGAATTAGCAACCTCAGTGGAGGTTCAATATAACCTGGTGTCATAAAATCAAACTGCATATCCCGCTTGGAAACAGCCATTGTGTAGATACGTGATGTTAGCGCCACGGTAAAGTCGACGGCCGATTGAAACCTACCCCTTTTAGTACGTGACTCTTTTCATCGTGTCGCTGGTCACTTATACTTATTGGCTGAACAAATAGAGAAGGATCCTTAACATTTGATGTGTGAAAAATATCGTTGCTGATGTTTTGAATGGATATTTTAACAAGCAAGTATCTAGACCTCGTACTAATGAGCGTGATATTTATACATACAAGCTATGTGTAAAAAACATCACTACATAGTATATAACAAAGTCGCTTTTTCTGTCCCTATATCCCTATGTATGCTTAAATCTTTAAAACTACGCAACGGATTTTCATGCGGTTTTTTAAAATAGATAGAGTGATTGAAGAGGAACGTTTATATGTATAATAACATCCATTAAATAGTGGAGAAATACTTATAATATATATTTTATACCCGTGCGAAGCCGGAGCGGGCCGCTAGTAGGTAATATTATGATGATGATGTCACGACATGTGTCCACTATAGCCCTACATTTTGCGGCTGTTCATAAATTCCATGTATTAAATAAATGACGAGGTTATAGCCACATTTTATTCCGCATTTCATTTTTTACTTTGAAATGGGAGTTCTTAATTCGGTCTGTTCACCATCCAACATGGAAATATTCACATTTATCGTAAATGACCAATGCCCGCGTATTTCCTCGCGTCGCGCCATCCGTCGGCCGGCACGGTACTTAAATAGGTGAGGAGGGGCTAGAGGGGAAGCCGCAGCGCGGACGCCGCCGCTTGTCCGCGCTGTGGCAGTTAGCAACGGGGCCCGGTGCCTAAACGTCACGGACTGACGCGCGCTTACTTTTTCACCGCCGCGCGTCGCGCCCTTTTCGCATCGTGTAACCCTGTACTCTCTCTAATTGAACTGATTTCTGTGTGTGTAACTATCTTATGTGTTTACTTCTCAATATTATACCACTATAACTTACAAGTGCCCTAGTTTCCTTTTTGCTGAACCCCGTTCTCGACACCTACAGTCTACCCTGAGATCATACCAAATCTGGCGCCCCAACGTAAAACCAGGAAAACAAAGCCCTGAACTATATAGTGTAGAGTGTACCCTTATATATAATCAAAGAGTGTACCTAAACAGTCTGTGTTTCGAGAACATTCGAGTGTTAGTGAACAGTGAAACAAAATGCCGCGTACCACTTCACGGACGCGTGATACAGAAGATGAAGCAGCTACGCACAAGTCGGCGGAGCGCCCAGCGCCCGCGACCGAAGCGCCGGCGACGCCCATTACCGTGAGCGACATCGCCGCCATGATGGCGTCGCTTCAAAAAGCACAAGCGGATAACTTTGAGCGCTTTCTGAACAGAGTGTTCGACGCCCGCACGCCATCTTCTGTACAGGCGCATACCTACGCCGAGCAACCCGCATCCGCGCCGCCATCGCCCGCTCCACTTGCAGCGTCGGGGAACTTCTCGTCCTGCAAGGCGCGTTATAGTGGTGCGACTACTGAGTCGCTTGACGGCTTCATAGACGCCGTAGAAGCATTCAAGGACTGCGTCAATGTAAATGAGGCGAACGCCTTACGTGGTCTGTCAATGTTACTCACACACGACGCCGCCACTTGGTGGCAAGGTGTCAAGGCTACTATCACAACGTGGGATGCCGCCCTGCAATGTTTACGCAGCGCGTTCGGCGACAGCCGCCCCCCGCACCGCATCTACAAGGAACTATTCGCCCAGCCGCAGCAACGCGAAAGAACCGAGCTATTTGTGGCCAACGCGCGCGCTCTCTTGGCGCGCCTCCCGCACGGTGACCTTAGTGAGAAAGTCCAATTAGACATGATTTACGGCCTTCTACATATCCGCATTCGTGAGCGCCTCCGCCGCGAAGAAGTGGATTGTTTCGCGTCGCTCCTAAGAAAAACGCGAGAAATCGAGGACGCGACCGACGAAGGCCCTAATGCTAGCTCCACACACCGGCAACGTTCGATGCCGCCCGCGCCGCCGCCCGCCCGTACTACGGTGCACACCGGCAGCGCCGGCGAGGCGCCGCCCGCGCCGCCGCCGTCACGCAATACGGTGCGCACCGGCAGCGCCGGCGCCGCGCAGCAGCCGCGCGCCGCGCATCAACCGAACATCGCCGAGAGCAGCCCGACGACACCAGCACCGCGCACGCAGCACACCTCCACACCTACAGCACGGCCGTTTTGCCTGTACTGCAAAAAGTACGGACATCAACGCGACCAGTGTCGTAAGTTGGCGAACAGAGGTGAGTCAGTAGTTAATACTACTAGTGCATTATCGTGCTATCAGTGCGGGACAAACAATGTTTCACGGGACAATTGTAAGAAGTGCAATGAGCATAGTTTTAATAGTATTTACGACAGTAGTTGCAACGATAACCAATTTAATCATAACGGATATAACGATAACGACCGTTACTGTATTTGTTCGCGTCCTATTATTACTTACGAGAACACCCATAATGAATCGAGGTGTTATAACGATTTTTGTTTCTTATCTGATAACGTTAATAATAATTGTCATAAAATCGTCAGTAAATGTAAAACTAGAAAACAAGATATTGAGTATGTGGATGTTAATAATTATTGTTGTTTGGACAACGCCCGCCATGAAAAAGGGCGTACCAAAGATTTGTATACATTTTCTAAAAATAATGTGTTTTGTGATAAAACTGTTTCTAAAAATGTTATAATTGATAAAAATATGTGTATTGATACGTGTTATATGGGTAACGCGCGCGCCGGTGAGAGCCTCGACAAACCGATAAAGGTTTTACGCCCTATTTTTAATATTAAAATTTTGGGATTCTCGGGGACGGCTTTAGTGGACACCGGAGCTAAACATTGTATTGCGGGTAATACCTTACACTCCCTCCTCAAGCGAGAGGGACACCCCCTCCATCCAGCTCGGAGACGCATTAAGCTCGCCGATGGGCAGTCGCGTGAGTTAGACGTGCTCTTAACTATTGTGGACGTGCATTTAAAGGGAATGGTTTTTCAGACTCAGTTTCTTATTCTCCCTGAAGCACAAAACAACGAAACATTGCTAGGCATAGATTTTTTGTTGGCAGCCAAAGTAGTCATGGATTTTTCTAGGGAGTGCTGGTATTTTTCGAATAATCACCGTCTTCAATACACAATGCGTTATGAGTCTCCTGTATCATCGGTATTGTCTTGTTCAGCTGCTGATGTTCTGAGGGATGACGAAGGAACACTGCTTAGTCCACCTGACCGGGACTTGCTGACACAAATCTTGATCGATAATGCTGACATTTTTCAACTAGGGGGAGAGCCAACTCCATATGCCGAGCATAGCATCGAGACAGGGGAGCACCCCCCTATCGCTGTGCCTCCGTACCGGTTAACTCCAGCCAAGAAGGAACTCATGCGCCAAGAAATTGAGAAGATGTTAAGGGAGGACCTTATTGAGGAGTGTGAATCTGCTTGGTGCTCTCCCGCACTCTTGATCCCCAAGGCCAATGGCAGCACCCGTTTTTGTGTAGATTATAGACGCCTTAACGCCGTGACTAAAACTGACCACTATCCGATGCCCTTGATCGATGAGCTTCTGCAATCGACCATAAGGGATTGTTATATGAGCACGTTAGACCTTAGATCAGGCTACTGGCAGGTGAGCGTAAATAAGCAAGATAGAGACAAAACGGCATTCATAAGCCCTTTAGGTACTTTTCGTTTTAAGCGCATGCCGTTCGGGCTTAAAAACGCCCCTGCGACTTTTCAACGTTTGATAGACCGTTTGCGCTCTTGTTCTTCGTTGGCGAATGTGACGGTCCTCGCGTATCTAGATGATATTTTGGTGGTATCTGAGGGTTTTCAGCAGCATCTCCAAGATCTCCAAGCTGTGTTCAGTCGACTTAGAGAGTTTAAGTTACAGGTAAACCGGGAGAAGTGTGTATTCGCTAGGGAAAGAGTCAAGTACCTAGGACATGTAGTTACACAACAAGGTGTCTCTCCCGACCCTGAAAAGGTTTATGCTGTACTCGAAATGAAAGAGCCACACAACTTAAAACATCTGCGAACTTTTCTTCAAACTTGTTCTTGGTTTCGTAAGTTCATTCCTAATTTCTCCTCAGTAGCAGAACCTCTGACGAGGTTGACTAGGAAGCAACAGACCTGGACGTGGGGTCCTGCTCAGACCAATGCGTTCCACGAGCTGAAACGTCTGCTTACTTCAGCGCCCATACTCACCCAAGCTGATTTTAATCGGCCTTTCATCCTTCGCACTGACGCAAGCAATTACGCGTTAGGAGCTGTTTTACTCCAGGGGGAGGACAAGGAAGAAAGACCTATTGAGTATGCTAGCCGCCTTCTAAACGCTGCTGAGCGAAACTATTCTACCACCGAACGCGAGGCGTTAGCCGTGGTGTGGGCGGTTGATCGTTTTAGATGTTACCTAGATGGACACCCGGTAGTTATCGGTAGCGACCACCAACCACTTCGATGGTTAATGACATTAAAGTCACCTACCGGACGTTTGGTGAGATGGGCCCTCAAACTCCAGTCATTCGACATTCAGTATCAGTACACACCGGGTAAAGCAAATGTTGTTGCAGATACGCTGAGTAGGCCGATATGCACCGAAGAGACGCGTGACCACTGTGGGATCTGCTCAGTGATAGTAGATTTACCAACTAAGAGCCCTACAGAATTAAGGCAGCAGCAACTTGCTGACCCCGAGGTAGCGAAGATCATCATGGAGGTGGAAGGTTTAGACGAGGTGGCATCTCGTAATTGGGCAGAACGCGGATACTTGCTGTCACAAGGAGTACTATACCGATACAACCCGGATTCGGAGAGCGAGACTCCTCAACTCGTTATTCCAGTGTCACTTCAACTTGGTATCTTGAAAGAGTGTCACGACTCCTCTTTAGCAGGACATCCTGGGATCGATCGCACTTACCTCAAGATCGCCCAGCTGTACTATTTTCCCGGAATGCGTAGAATCATTACGGAATATGTAAAGGCCTGTATTGATTGTCAACGATACAAGGCGACTAATAGGAAACCCCCAGGGTTATTACAAACACCGGTGATGCAACAACGGAATGAAGTCCTAGCCGTAGACCTTTTTGGGCCCTTACCCGAAGGCGAACACGGTGAAAGATGGATACTTCTGGTTGAAGACACTGCCACCCGGTGGGTAGAACTCTACGCGCTTCAGGAGGCAACTGCTGAAGCATGTGCCCGTACTCTAACCGAGGAATACTTCCTTCGATACGGTGTACCGCGTAGGGTCATATCTGATAACGGCGTCCAATTTGTTGGAGCTGTTATGCAGCAGTGTATGTTTATATTAGGGGTAAAACAGAATTTCGTGCCATATTATCATCCGGAATCCAACCCTGCCGAGCGCAAAAATCGCGACCTTAAAGCGCAACTCGCTCAATTGGTGGAAAACAATCACACCGCTTGGCCTGATAAATTGCCAATTATACGTTTTGCCATGAATAGCGCCGTATGTAGAACCACGGGTACCACGCCCGCATACCTCATGTTTGGAAGAGAGATGAGGTCCCCTACAGAAGCCCGGCATGACTTGAGGGCGATTCTGGATAAGGAGAATTTTGTTCCCCAATGTACACCATATCTGAGGACTTTCATCAACTCTCTAGCTACCGTTCGTGAGCGTGTAGAAAAATTTCAAGATCAGTCCAAAAGGGATGCTGATAAATCTCGCAGACCTAGTCATGTATATCAAGAAGGAGATAAAGTTCTGGTTAGGTCCCACGTACTCAGCCAAGGAAGTAAAAGTATTACAGCAAAATTTGTCCCTAAACGTGATGGACCATACGTAATAACAAAGAAAGTTAGCCCTACCACCTATATTATTTCTCCCATAGCGAATCCCGAGGAATCTTTAGGTAAATATCATTCTCAGGATTTGACCCCGTTTGTCGACCGAGGTAACGCTGATGATGTTCTTCCTAATCCGGTCAGACCTAAACGACGACGCGGACGCCCGAAACACGCAGGCGAGAAGCTAGTCCAGGAACGGGAGCCTTCTCCTAAACTAGAGGGGGAGTGTATCGTAAATGACCAATGCCCGCGTATTTCCTCGCGTCGCGCCATCCGTCGGCCGGCACGGTACTTAAATAGGTGAGGAGGGGCTAGAGGGGAAGCCGCAGCGCGGACGCCGCCGCTTGTCCGCGCTGTGGCAGTTAGCAACGGGGCCCGGTGCCTAAACGTCACGGACTGACGCGCGCTTACTTTTTCACCGCCGCGCGTCGCGCCCTTTTCGCATCGTGTAACCCTGTACTCTCTCTAATTGAACTGATTTCTGTGTGTGTAACTATCTTATGTGTTTACTTCTCAATATTATACCACTATAACTTACAAGTGCCCTAGTTTCCTTTTTGCTGAACCCCGTTCTCGACACCTACAGTCTACCCTGAGATCATACCAAACATTTTAATAAAAACCAAAGTATGTCGTTCAAACTAGACCGTATCGCTTTAGTGCGAATGGCATGGAATCAGTGTGCTGATCACGATTGGGACGATCGGAACCCCTTTAAACCCCGCTGTAGTATAACCTAACTGTTTGCAAATTGAATGCTGTTTATTTTGGTGTGTGGGACCCTTTTTCATTGGATTCCGGAGAAGTGTAAGTAATGTCAGAATGCGAAAGATAATACGAAAAAGAGGTGATAAGTAATATAACTTTCTAAGATAAAATGGCAGTGGTAACAATTCTCATATAATCAAAAGCTATAAACATGTTATATGTAGTCCTCGTAGTAAAGTTGCTAAAAACGGTGAAGAAAAACATCGTGAGGAAACCGGCACACCTGATAGACTTTTCAACGTTGTGTAGAGCCATGTCAGAGGCTTACAGGTGGTTTAAACTCTGACATCAGGTTGTTCATCAACCAAGTATACTATAAGAAGAAGTAGTAGTTGTTATATCTCACGAAGACCGTTTAGGTACAAGTAAACTACTAAAACAATGTGTATTGTGCATGTGCTTTGCCGTACTGCCGTACAACATTCATAGTATAACGAACTGCGTGGGATAGAACAACTGTATTAACTATCACTTCTAGATACATCGGAAAATGTGTGGTAATTGAATATGTCCTGAGAAAGAAAGAAAGAAGAAGAAAGAAAGACACACATACATTTATTTGACAGCAAAACCGGGACAACACAACACAGTTTCAATGTAAGAATTAAATAAGGACTTAAAACTAAATAAAAATAAAAATTGTGTGCCTCACGGTCGTGCCAAATAGGTCCAGTTCAGCATGTGTGAGCACCCAGATGTAACATCTTCTGTCTATTAAAATATATCTAAATCCATATAAATGTAGTAGTAGGCCACAATAAAAAGCGTTGCATGCAGAATCACACTATCACACTAATTATAAAGTCGCTCAAACGGCTAGACAAATTTTACTAAAATTCGGTATGGAGGTAGCTGACACCCTGGAATAACACATAGGCACATCATTTTATTCCGAAAAAATGTAGCGGGTAACACTTACATAAAATTAAAGTGATGTTGCTATCCTTTTCAAATAATCTTTTACTTGTCTTTCATGACACCTACGGGAGGTAAGCCTATTGTTTTTGGTAGACCAATAAATTTATTATGAGTTTCATATCATATTGCGTCGATATTTCATTCAGAGACGGGTAACGATCTTGACTGCCGCGTTTTTGGTGTGATAGTCTAAGAAAGATGGTAAGAAAACAATATTGTTTTATATCAAAAACTGCCCAAATAATCCTAAAGCTATCCTTGTGTATTTTTTTTAAATAAGTTTATTTATTATTTCTGTGGAAATTTTGGCTGATAGGTTAACTTTTTAGCATTTTAGAAGCTGGAATTTGTCATTGGTTATTGGTGACGTTAAAAAATTCTGGGATTCAGAAGGTCGCTTACTTTGCGTTGCTTATTTTGAGCAAAGCAAAATCCAATTCGATTTTTAACTGTCATATTCGAAGTAAATTCGTAATAACACTAGCGACACCACTGACTAATCTAGAATTGTGGTCATTACATGGCGTTATTATCATCATCCGCAGCCGGACTCCCACTGCTGGGTACAGCCCCCTTACCATGAACTCTTAAAACAGGAGTGTAGTGTAATGCAGAGTCTCACTTCCACGACGTAAACTGCCCTGCTTTAAGAGTTCATGGAAAAGGGGGCAGGCCTCTCTTTTTTATGCCAGTTACCATACCTTAGTGCCAGTCTCCATCCCAGGTCCCAACCTTCTATAGCTTCGCTTCATCATCATCAGCCAAAGGACGTCCACTATTGAACATAGGCCTCCCCGTTAAAGCGGGGGGGTTGCCATAATCCCCACGCTTGGCAGGCGGCTTGGGGATCGCAGTATTGGTGGGGTGAAGTTACAGAAGACGCTACTGCCCATCTTCTAGATTTTCCCTTAGTCGCCTCTTACGACACCCACGGGAGGAAAGGGGGTGGTCGATTCTAGGCCGGATACCACACGGCAAGTCCTATTTAATCAGTAGTAAGCTTCGCTTACTACTGATTAAATAGGACTTTCCTGATCAAAAAAATCTGGACCGTTGCACATATCTAACCCGTTGAGTAGAAAAGATAAAGGTAAAACATCATTTATTTAAAATAGACCGTAAAAAGTTATTTTTGAACGTCAAATTAAATCAAGAAAACCCCCAAAACGCCTACCTGTGACCGCTTCCTAGTGCTGCTAGGTAGAAGAAACGGCGCAAAAAACTAACTGGCAGAGAAGTGTAATTAGTTATTTAAAGCGTTCTATTCCATTTTTTCCTTTTTAAATAAATATCTGCCCACCCATCATGTAGGTAAGCGGGTATTTACGCTTTTAGTCCCCTTAAAGCCTGAATACCCACCTACCTACAGCAATTAAAGTACCTATGTCATGATTAACCTGTATTTGACGCGACCCAAAACGGATCAAAGCTCTTTATCCGCTAAACAAAACAACTGGCAGCGGATTGAGAACACAACATCAGAACCAGATTGGAGTTTGATTCATTTTTAATGGCGTCCCGCCTATTGTGTGTTGAGAGTCGATCATTGTGTTTCGAACGCTAAATACTTTAATGATCTTGGATTTCGAGGATTGGAGGTGTCAAAAGCATTTAGAAATGGAAGGAAACCTTTAAGCCATTAACTGCGTTGACTTCAGCCTTTAGACGACTATGATAGAGTCAGCTGACAGCTATGTTACAGGTGCTTAAAAAGGCGAGCCAACCATCAACCGGGCACAAATCAAGACTCTGCTGCTACTGGGAATTTCCTAATGGAAAAACCCGATAACATTTTGCCTGACCCGTGATTTTAACCCAGGATCTTATGCTCAGCAGTCGCGCTTAGCGACCACTAGACCAACGAGGCAGTCTGTAAAATAATGATCTCTTTCAGCCTTCTGCACTTCTATCTAATAACGCTTTACCTAATGACATCATAACTAAATAGAACTCAATCTCCAGACTTCAGTATGCTCGTTATATCTAGCTCAATCAGTCGGCTAGCGAGATAAATCACAAATATAATATCGGAGCCATATTCAGTTTGATTCATATTTAATGCTGACTCGGTCTATTGTTGATGGGCAAGGAGATACTCTTTGTGTCTGGAGTCTGATCCAAGAGTAGGTAAGGTACAGAAGGTAAAGAAAAATATATTATAGCTGCGCCCAGCGGTGTTACCCGCTACATCTTTTCGGGATAAAAGTAACCTCTGTGTTAAGCCAGGGTGCCAGCTACCTCCATTTGATACCAAATATTATCGAAATTGATCCAGCCGTTTGAGCGTGAAGAAGTAACAAACACACAATTTTTTACCTTTATTATATTAGTATGAAGTGTGATAAAATACCAATTATTTAGTGCAGTTTCTCCACGACGCGACGCGTACATACATACATTTTTAGTCTTATTTGTCATGTGATGTTGATTACGTGATCACGTGACATGAGTCACATTGTGTCATTGTGTGCCATTGCATTTGTTTTTTTGGAAAGAGGGACACATTGCTTAGTGCTCATAGATATAAAGGAGTGTCATTTTTCTGGAGACATCATCCTAGACTCAGCGCAGTTATGGTAGAAGAACAAAGAACCCTGATCCAACCATCATTAATAAATAGCTTCGAATATTGACGACCTGATTGGCGCAGTAGCTAAGCAATCGGACTGCTGCGGGTTCGATTCCCTCAAGGAACAAACAATTGTGTGATCCGCAGATGTTTGTCCCGAGTTTCGGTGTTTAACGTATTTTAAGTTTAATAAACGCACCTACGATACAGGAGATATTCCCAGGGCGGGGTGACATTTTTTTTTAAGAAATTTATTATAAATATAGGGTTTGACAGAGTTTTATTATAAACCAAACTAAGTCATCTGCTTTATTAATTTTGTCTTCATAACAACTATTTTTTCATCGTAAATTTGTCGCTGTAGAGTCAATACTGTCAAGCAGCAACAGTTGAAATGCAGTCTATTCTGAATCCCTATGGACCTTCTGTGTCCCTTGCTTTGTTTAACGTTCTATTCCAGAACATCAATACCCTATTGATCTGTCTTGAGGATAAAATAAAATGTAAGTCTGCTTATTTTTGTGTCGGGTGTTAGCGCCGAGGCTAGGGAAGAATATCCCATTGTGGTGCCCGACAGTGCTTCAAGAGTTTCAAGACCGACCTGTTGTTAGAATGTCCTGATTTTCAATTTTCAACCTTAACACGGATATGATTAAGTTGAGTTTACAATACAGAGGGGATTAACCTCGAATTATGGCTTTAAGAATTTCCTTTAAAGTATCAATAGGTGAGATCGAATTGAAAAATGATTTTTTCGTATTTTGTGTCAGTACGATACTTTTTAGTATGTTTGTCTTTGCCTAGGTGTGGGTGTCGCAAAGTTAATGTTTCCATTTGTATGTGCGGTACCAAGCATCGGAAAATACGGGTGTAGAGTACACCCATACTTTCCATTCTTTTTATAATGTACTCTTTTATGAAAAGTATGTATGTACTCTTTGTGAAATGACACATGCAAAAACGTTGAAACGCCTATTTGCTATTTTGCAAGGGGGTAACTAGTATGTTTAAGAGACAGAAACTATCATTTTCGTTTTTTTGCGGGATCGAACCCGAAATCTGTCCAGCAGTAGATGGAGTTAGGCCGATGTTGATGACGAACCCAAAATCTGATGCATCGTTCTTAAAACGTAGACTCAGCGCTAATCACGCTAATATTATAAAGGCAAAAGTAAGCTTGTGTATGTGTTTGTTACTTTTTCACGCTCAAACGGCTGGACCAATTTTAATAAAATTTGGTATGGAGGTAGCTGACACCCTGGATTAAAACAGGCTACATTTATCCTGAAAAAAGTAGCGGGTAACACCGCAGGGCGTAGCTAGTTGGAAATACTTTAAACTGGGTTTATGAAAACCGGTTATAGGAAAGACTTTTTACTAGGTAAAGGCAATTTCCTTCAACTTTCCTTTTCACCGCGTCCGACCAACGTCATATTTCATGTAATTCTAGTTTAAAGTCATCAGTGTTCTCTGTATGTTGACGCTCCGGTAATGTGTTCTCGAAGGAAACATGATAGTGCAAGAAGAACGTTTAAAAGGAAAGCTGTATTATATAATTTCATCATACCTACGTTTAGAGAAAGCACTCTACGCTACAATCCGTCGCAACGATACGTCGCAAGAAAGATCGTAACGGCGGATCGCGCGTGTGTGTATGTCAAAATCGCAAACGATTAATTTCGGCGCAGCGCAAACGTGGATACTTCTGTGTCTTGTGTCGGATACAAGCTAGCAATGAATATATATCTAGTATGAAATTAGCCACTCCCTGCGCAGACGTAAATCGGTACTACAGGACACAGCAACTACGGTTTCCTGTCCCCCTAGCCAAGTGGCAAAACGCTTGACGAATAGAATAAAAACATAATCGAAGTCATCGATAACATAATCGAAACATTATCCCCATACATTAATCATTCTATTTGATTTCTATTCGTCAAGCGTTTTGCCAGTTGGCTAAGGGCAAAACGGCTGTGATGGTGTGCCGTGTCGGTAAAAAAATGTATCTACGTTTGCACAGCCCCTTCATCGTAGACGATATCTCTTTTAATCGCAGTTTAATCCATTCAAAACAAGAGTATGGCAGATTGTAACGAATGATGTCATGTATTTACAAAATTTCTGTGTGACAAAATGAATTGTTTAAATGGTTGTTACAAAGAAAAGTAATCACACTGATGTTATAAAGGTGAAAGTTTGTGAGAATGTTTGTTACCTCTTCACGCTCAAACGGCTGAACCAATTTAGATAAAATTTGGTATGGAGGTAGATGACCCCCTAGATTAACACATAGGCTACTTTTTATCCCGAAAAAATGTAGCGGGTAACACGCGGGGCAGATACAGTAAAATATTTAAATGTTCTTCAACGGATCAACTAATAAAACCTAAAAACATAACAAAGCTACTATTATTTAAGGCCTTTGTCATCCAAGATCAAAATAGTCCAACATTTTATCCGCCACCGCACTTCTCTGTTCTCTAGTGGCATAATTATCCACTTGCAACACAAAACCTCTGAACAATAATACAGAACAAGTTTTTGTTTCGACGGAGCTTTGTTGGCGGTGTTCGGAAGCCTAGAGTTGTTGTACAGTCAGCATAATAAGTAGCTCAACATTAACATGTGTAAACATAGATACCATTAATTGAAGACCCACTTCTTACGGCCCTGTCGGTCTAGAATTGTGTTATTTAGTCTCGAAAAAAGTGCCTACCTACTTGAGTGTATCGTAGGTGCGTTTTACAAACATGAAATATCACATACACGAACACCCAGACTCGGGACAAATATCTGCGGATAGCAATTTTTTTGTCCCGTGCGGGAATCGAATCTGCAACCTTAAAGCGCAGCAGTCCAATCGCTTAACCACTACGCTAATCAGGTCGTAAATTTTTTGCTGCTTTTGCTAAAAAAGGAGGAGGTTATGCATTCAGCTTAGCAGATTTTTTAAAATATGACATTCAATACGGAATGAATATAAGATCAAAATCAAAAAGAAATAAAATATTGCGATAATAGTTTAGGTACTTTACACCGATGTCTTCTTCCTGCCGCTAGGTGGCGCTGATTTCCCTTTGTTCTAAATTCGAGCGCCCGTCTTCCGGTAGCGGGACGCTACCCAATATCCGGGTGGGAAAGAGAAGGAAATATATCGTTATAGCTCTTACACTGTGAAATATTACAAATATAAAACTAAAAATATATTTGTACACCAATTTTATTGGTAGGACATAGAAGCTCATCTAAAATGTATACATAAGACCTTTATTGTAATACCTGTGTTCACAAATAAATATTGATTGATTGATTGATATTTTGACTTTGACTAGGAATTTCTCCTGTGTCGTGGGTGCGTTTTACAAACATGAAATATTACATACACAAACACCCAGACTCGGGACAAACGTCTGCGGATCGCACAAATTTTTGTCCCGTGCGGGAATCGAACCCACAACCCTTAGCGCAGCAGTCCAATCGCTTAGCCACTGCGCCAATCAAGTCGTCTTATATATATTAAAATATCTTCCAAAATATTGGTGAGTATATTCATCTTGGTAATGCTTTGAGAGTTAGTTTGTTAATTATTTTGACAAGTTTTAGTTCAGGGTAGACTTCTTCTTCTTATCGTATAGTTGATGAAACAACCTGGTGTCAGAGTTTAAACCGCCTGTAGGCCTCTGACATGGCTTTACACACCGTTGAAAAATCTCTCAGGTGTGCTGGTTTCCTCACGATGTTTTCCTTCACCGTTTTTAGCAACTGATAACTAATTTATAGTACGCACATGAATTCGAAAAGACATTGGTGCGTGCCGGGATTTGAACTTGCGACCTTTGTCTTGGCAGTGCAACGGTCATACCACTCGGCTATCAGTGCTTCAGGGTAGACTATATTGTGGGCACAGTATAATAGATATGAATGCCTAAAAACTATAATGAACTTCAGTAGTATTCCAGTGACTATTTCCGAAGATTTTTCCAAAATTAGGACAACACACATAGATCTAAGTGTGGAATATATTGGGGTCTCATCATGTGAAAACGGCCACCCATCATAAGACTGACCGCGACAAGCACGGCTTAACCTCGCAGATCGGCTGATCAGCGCAGTAGCCACGTAGCTACGGGGCACTGAATCACACTAATATGATAAAAGCGAAAGTTTTTGAGTGCGTTTGTATGTTTGTTACTTCTTCACGGCTCACGGTCAAACGGCTGGACCGATTTAGATTAAATTTAGTATGGAGGTAGCTGGTAACCTGACTTAACACATAGGCTACTTTTAATCCCGAAAAAATGTAGCGCGGGACACCGCGGGGCGTAGCTAGTGAAATAATATAATTACGGTGAATTATCGACCACTAGTTATTACTATTATGTTTATTGCGAACATTACAACGTGACTGAACGTAATAAAACCTCTTGGTCGTTTATAAGGTCATAAATCTAATTTGATTGCTTGAACTGACTCGACAAATTACCCATATTACTCCATAACTTGTCCATTAGCATTAGGTGTAAAACATAATATATTGAAGTTTGTTACTCTTGATGGTAGAGTTTATTTTTACTTATAGTCTTGTTTCTTAGGCACTAGTGCCTGTTTGGCTCTATTCACAACCACAGACATGTACTACTGTATTGTACATTATCTTTAGATTACACTCATGTTAAACAAAATCTATCTCAATAGATTTTTCTGCAGGCAATGCCCTAAATTATGTACAAAAGTGTCTGCATAATAAACTAGGTAGGTTATATGCTAACTTTATTAAGGGATGCTGTGATTATATAAGATGTACACACGTGTCTGCTACGTATGATACTAATTGCTTCTAAGTATAAAGACACATAGCTGAACTGACGCATCGTATAAAGACCAACCCTTCAGACTGCAAGCTCCTTGAGATCAGAGACTGCCTAACGCAGCATTAATGTGAGCCAGATTTCTTTGAATCATCCCTTCTGTGAAAACTTCTTTTTAATTACTGCTTTTTAGTTGTTCATGTGTGAATGTGTGTTCGTAATGGTGTGGGTCTTGTAAAAGAAGATTTTAAAGAGGAAGATTGTATCGTTTTAAGTTTGAATATTTTATGAACATTTCTGTTTTAGCTCAGAAAGTGTATTTGTTGGTTTTTTATTCTTTTACAGCCATTGAGAAATATATATTTAATTGATTTTTTGCTTATTGCTAATATTTTATTATTGTGTCGAAATATAGGTGAACTATATGGAGCAAAGCCACAGACAGAATCCAGTGACAATAAACAGAAAAAGTTAAACCCAAAATACTGTTATAGTCGGTTAAAAATAAGTCAGAGATATACCTGTTTCTAAAGCTGTAGACAGAGAGATATTAATATGAATTTAATACAATCCTTACATACGGCTTTCGTTACTGTTTCATTAAGTTTATCTTAAAATATTTGTACGCTGGAAACAGCAGAATATTATGGACACAATATAATGTAACACCTTTTGTAAAAATATTCTTACAAATAAATAAATATTATTACTATTTATTATTATTACTATTTATTAGTATTATTACATTTCTAGTTTACAGCTCCATATTCCTCGTTGATCTAGTGGCTGCTAAGTGCGACTGCTGAGCGTGAGGTCCTAGGTTCGATTCCCGGGTCGGACACAGAGTCACTAGGTTTTTTCAGTGGGTGATCCTCAGGACAAACGGAGTCACGATTTGAGCTCGGTTGATGGCAATAGGCTCGCCTTCTACTACATTGGTACTTAAAACATAACTGGCGAAATGTGGGTGTATAGGTACCTACTCTTCTGCCTACCCCTTCGGGAAATATGAGCGTTACATTGTTGTGTCTGTACCCTACCTAACAAAACTCATGATAAATGATTTTATTTCTGCAAATAGGTCTTAAAAACACTTTTACACGTCATTTTTTTTAAAACTAGATAGATGGCGTCGACATTTCCTAACTGAGTACCCCTGAGAAGAAACACCGAAACAAACTCAGGGGTCAATGTCTCTTTTAAAGTCCAGACAAGTTCAATAAATAATTTACGTGAGAACAGTGTAGGTGGTCTGAGAAGAGGTCTTTTTAAGAAAGTACCACGGCGAGTTTGAGTCAACCTGTCCTTACAGACGCCCCGTCTCGTACCATCTGAAGGACATTTGGGTAGGCCGCTTGAAATACTCAAACCGTCGAACACGTAAAAGAAAAATTAGTAAAAAAAGCAAAACCTACACAATGCTCAAATTTATAAATAATATAATTTCATGTCGGTTTGTACAATGTAGGTCGTCTGTGATGGCATTTTGAAGAAAGCCAAAGCAGATTTGAGTCAATCTGTCCTGACAGACGCCCCGTCTCGTACCATCTGCAGGACATTTGGGTAGGTTGTATAAAAATACTCAAACCGCTAGACAAAATAACTACATAAAAAGGATGAAATCCTACATTGTACATTAATTTCACATTAATAAAGATAAATTAATACATAATGTCAGTTTGTAAAAAATAAATCAAAAACAAAATAGATGTTCCCTTAAATGTTAATGAATAAATGAAAGTGCAATGGGACGTCTAACCCTGTAACATAAATAAATGACTCGGAAGCGCAAATCCGAAGTAATAAGGAACGTGCGCACCCTTCACCTTTCAAGCCTCACTACACATATTCATTTTACTTGAAAATCGCATTTTCCTCGTACTTTATCCCTTGGTTCGAATAAACTGATTGTCTGAGAAAATAAAGGGCTCTTCGAAATCATTTGTATAAAGACTTTTCTATCATTTAGTCCTTGTACAAATGCTTTTGGTTTTTAATAAGTATTATCTTCTTATCGTGTGGTTGATGAACAACCTGGTGTCAGAGTTGAAACCGCCTGTAGGCCTCTGACATGGCTTTACACACCGTTGAAAAATCTCTCAGGTGTGCCGGTTTCCTCACCATTCACCGTTTCTTCACCGATTTTAGCAACTGATAACTAATTTATAGTACGCACATTAATTCGAAAACATATTGATGCGTGCCGGGGTTTGAACTTGCGACCTTTGACTTGGCA
The DNA here is from genome assembly GCA_905340225.1 of Abrostola tripartita. Classification (NCBI taxonomy): domain Eukaryota; kingdom Metazoa; phylum Arthropoda; class Insecta; order Lepidoptera; family Noctuidae; genus Abrostola; species Abrostola tripartita. The sequence continues at coordinate 2,767,536 of HG996508.1, read as the reverse complement.
GTCCGTCGGTCATACCACTCGGCTATCAATGCTATAATTATAGATTTCCTCTAAGTAGAAATCAAATAAATGTTAACTCGCACATATTAATAAGAACAACATCACAAGACAAACACGTGGACCCAAGTTATCACTGCTAACAATTGATTAAGTTATTGTCGTTCTGAGAGCTTGCTTCGTTAACTTTTCTCATAATTGTATAGAAACTAAACTTCACATACGTTGGTCTCCTGAGACTGATGTTCGTTTAGTATTATTATAAAACTAGCTTCCCCCCGCGACTTCGCCCGCATGGATTTCCAATTTTTTAGCCTATAGCCTTCCTCGATAAATGGGCTATCTAGAGAATTTTTCAAATCGGACCAGCAGTTCCTGAGATTTGCGCGTTCAAGCAAACAAACAAACTTTTCAGCTTTATAATATTATTAATATTACATTAGTATAGATAAGTATAGATAAACTGTTTTTTTTAAAACGTTGCCCCACACTAGGAATTTTTCCTGTATCGTGGGTGCGTTACACAAACATGAAATATCACATACACAAACACCCAGACTCGGGACAAACATCTGCGGATCGCACAAATTTTTGCCCCGTGCGGGAATCGAGCCCTTAGCGCAGCAGTCTAATAGCTTAGCCACTGCGCCAATCAGGTCATCTAGTTTATAACATCACGACTGAATTCTCCGAAAGTGTAGGCAGAAGTTTCAATTCACCCATCTTTCACCAGTTAGAGGTCATTGTAGGGGGCGAGTCTATAGGCTTAAAGACAGACTCCGTGCTGCTATTAAGAATTACCTAATGAAAAATCGAATTACTCTTTGCCCGCGAAGAAGACTCATTATTATACATCGTGCTGTTTGAAAAGCAAGTAGGTACAGTCTGCAACATAAGTAGCTTAACATTTTAAGAAAGCTTAATTTGCCAGATAATTAAAAAAAATAAACATCCATTCAATTCATTGTTTAAAATTATAGGAGCGTCCAAATGATGATCTGAGAATATTTAAGACTTTTACTATGTGAGAAGTTGTTCTTCAAGAAGGTACAGTCAGTATCATAAGTAGCTTAACATGTTGAGAAACCTTATGTCGAATAATTGAAAGAAATAAATATCAATTCAAGTTATTGTTTTAAATTATAGGATCGTCCAAATCATGATCTGAGAATATTTAATACTGTTTACTATGGTATCTTTGACAATTTAAATGTTAAGCTAATTATGTTGTTGACTGTACCAATAATATTACTATGGCCTCTTTAGCATCCCATCAAAGATTTTCACATTAATTTTCCAATTACGTGTCTATAATGGAAAAGAAATTGTCTTTTAATACTTTTCTCTACGATAAGAAGTAATTAAGTTTAATTTCCAATCGCGTTTCTGCTGATAAACGATCCAGAATATTCTCTGCCTTTTTTATTTGACGCTGAAGTTCATTTAGTTGTAAAATCAATTTTTTTTTATTAGTAATTTATATTTCTACTAGGTAGTTATTATGAACCATTTTTTTTTGCATTTACAAATTGTGGCAATTAGTAACATTTGTCGAATTAGAAATTAAATGGTTACAAATGACAAAATCAGGAGGGTGCCATAATCCCCAAGCTTGGCAAGCGGCTTGGGGATCGCAGTATTGGTGGTGAAGTTACAGAAGACGCTGCTGCCTATCTTCGGAATTTTCCCTTAGTCGCCTCTTACGACACCCACGGGAGGAAAGGGGGTTGTCAATTCTAGGCCGGATACGACACGGCAAGAAAAGGTAGGTCGATATATCAAACATTTCACAGAATTTCTCATGAATACAATTCACAAACAGTTCTATTGTGTCGTATACAATATGCCTAAACAAATTCTAAATGTACTACATATTTTATTTTTGTCAGTGTAAAGAAATCACTACTGTGTACGCGTAGCCTTGACAGATGTAGGCGAGTATCCATATTTAATGGACGATTGTTGGTAGAAGGATATCTTATACCTAACAAAGGTATTTTTTGGGTGGGTTGAACCGAATATGTGCGATTCTTTAGGTTAGTTTTCCAGGCGACAAATGGCGACAGTTCATTGTCAGGCCAAATAGGCCCGAGAAAGCGGCGTGCAGCTCGTAGCGAAGAGGCGGGTCGATACCTGTCAAGAGATGCGGCCCTGGATCTAAGATAACAAGGGGGTCACCCTAGGGTTTTAGCCGATAGGAATCCGGCATACCCCTCCGTCCGCCAAGTCCATGAAGATTCCTTGTAAAAAAAGGTTAATAAGACTACGGCCCCATGGTGGTCGCCATTAGCATACTTACTTTTTACTATGACCGTCAAAATCCACTTTTTTCTCAATCATTATTGTACGCAACCTGTAATAATACAGATTTGAGCATTAAATTGGTAAGGAAAGAGAACTGAGCATTACAGTGCGCAACTTGATACAATGTGTCATACTTTGATACAAAGTCGAATCTGAAACGTTGCATTACAGGCGAATGCTCGTCAAGTCGTCAAGACAGTATTCATAGTCTTAATATTTTTTTTTCATATAGGCCACAGAAGAGCACTTACAAAACGTCAATTCTAGTTGCACGGTTCCAAAAAGTCGTTTCTATGGAGAAGAACCGGCAAGAAACTCCAAAATTACTCTTTTAAAAATATTTTGTAGGTATGTTTCACAATCATTCTTAATTCTTTATTGCACACAATAAAATACATAAAGATATTATTACAAGAAAGATGATGTACAGAGGCGAGCTTAACTCAAAAATTGAGTTCTCTAACAGCAAACCTTTGAGTGATACAGAGATTTTATTTGTAAGGACAGAGAAAGTGCACAACAAAAATATAGAAATACTAGTTTACAATAATTGTCATAAAAGTTTTACAATTTTCAAAATCATTTAAAGTATGAGAGAATAATGAGCTACACAATATACCTAAAATGAGAATACGAGTAGCATCTAAGTTAAATATTATATAATATTGCAATGTAATGCTTACACTCGAATCTGAAATGTTACATTACACGCAAATAGGTGATGAAGCACCTTCATGTTAAAAACACAACTTCTATTTTCCCAATTGGTAGTTACTTCGAATTTAATCCTTTTAAAGTTGTCAATACAACTCGAAAACATAGCTTACAGTTGTATAATATGTCTTGTTACGGTAAAGAACCGGCAGAGCGTCTTCAATTGATAATGTCAACAATAGTATCGAAGTCTCTGTTCTTTCCTTATTGTTCTTGAAATCTCGAGACGGTACGGGAGATAAGGTAGTGCTGTCCCCTCGAATGCAACTTAAATTTAACCCTTTGAGCGCCACGGTCTTGTATAGAAGACAAACGCTAAAATAAAAATCGTAACATTTGTGTAATATAATAACAAACAATAATCTTAATAAATGTTACGAATAGATATTAACTTTTAATAAAATAGCGGCGTGGAGGGCACTAGAACGATTGTCTTTCATACAAGACTGGCGATCAAAAGTTTAAAAACATAAGCAGATATTTAACAATATATGTTATTTAGAGAAACTAGTTCATTACTATTGAGTTATTGTACGGATTTTTAAATATTTAGACAATATTTTTTTTACTTTACGTCACCAACGTTTTGTTTGTAAAGACAAGTCGTGATACTGCATAAAAATACATACCTACGTTCTTAATACATCACAATATACGTCACATCACTACCATTGATTCTACAGTCATACATATACTTACTAGATACGTTTATCTGTCGTCGGATTTGTTCAGGAGTTTTGTGAATAGACTATGTGAGTTACAGATAACAATTGGTTTTCGTTGGAGCTTGACGAACGAATTACACGTTGATCGGCTACAGATCTTCGGAGAACGACAAGATTATAATGATCTTGTTGCAGCAACGCGACCTTGATCCTATTTAAATTATAATTATGTTACTGTTTTCTAAGACAGATAGATAGAGAGAGTTTTATTTTTCCTATATAATAAGTTCTCGATTTTTGAGTTATAATTTTGGTTACGATCGGTTCAGTTTGGTCGAAATCAAGAGACAAATAGACATAGTAAAATTTGTTTATACTAACACAGCCTGTTTTAGAATACAACCTGAGGGTAATCGCTCTCGAACGTAAACTAAAATCGAGAGTCTTTATTTTTTAATGTCATCCAATACTAGGAAATTGTCCTGTATCGTAGGTGCGTTTTAAAAACATGAAATATCACACACATAAACACCCAGACTCGGGACAAATATCTGCAGGTCGCACACATTTTTGCCCCGTGCGAGAATCGAAACCACAACCCTTAGCGCAGCAGTCCAATCACTTAGCCACTACGCCAATCAGGTCGCTTTGTTAGCCTTTTCCTTTCCCCTACTCCGTAAATAGAAACAGATTAAAAATAATAGTTACAGTAGTACTTAAGGAGTTTTCCGAGCGCCAACAATTCCGAATGATTTATTTACTTTTAATTAAAACGACGAGCGTCGAGTTTCCTTGAGGCGATAAAACTTGTTTTAAATGAATGGACCACCTGCAGACGGCCAAGTTATGTCCTGTTGTAGTTAAGGTTTACTTTAAAGATACTGTTCATTTTGCTGAGGACTTCATTTGTTTATTTGTTTGCTGAAGCTGATTCGATTCCAAATGTATTTTTAATCTGTATTTTCTAAATGTCACATTTTGACATTTGACATTTAGGATTAGGCAAAAAGAAATTGAATAGAATGAAAAATAGATGGGTTTGACATAATTATGTCATCGATAACATAGTCGAAATATTATGTCATCCGCATACATTTATCATTCTATTCGATTTCTATTCGTCAAGCGTTTTGCCACTTGTCTAGGCGTGCAGGGATAAAATTACAAGAAATTGTTAGTTTACAGTTTCTTCTCACACTAAGTGTTTGTGTATTTAATCAGTAACATCATGTATTTTATCATAACATTGTTTGTCTCAATATTTAATTAATAAACTCTTTTTTGTAGCCAGTAATATGTATACAAACATAAAATAGGTCAAGGCACATCTTTATACTTCGTGCTGCTACATCATCAGAAAAAGCCCAATAACAGTTTGCCCGACCCGGGAATTGAACCCAGGATCTCATCTCATCATGCAGTCGCGCTTACGCTTACCACTGAACACCTAGGAAGTAATTAAAAAATGCTTTATTAATTCCATTATCAACTCTGTATTTGAATCTTAGCATCTGCAAACTTACTTATGAAATCATACGCAACTGCTAAACATGACATGATTAAAATCTTGATGCGCACTTTACTGAGAAAGAAGCAAATTGTCTGAAACGTCTTATTGCTTGCAACATGGTAAGTTATGCATGTAAACGACTAGTGTCTGCAACTTAGAGCATGAAACTGTAAAGCCACGATTCACGTCCGTATGACAGACAACAGGAAAGTGCGGAAGTTTAATTGTCTTTGGGAGCTGGGTTTTCAATTTGGGTAATTGACACCATTAATCAAATTTCCGAGACACTAGTTCTCCAAAATTGGCTTTATATAGCCCTCAAAACCCTATACATTTTAATCAAATTAATATTATACAGGCGAAAGTTTGTGAGTGTGTTTGTATGTTTGTTACCTCTTCACGCTCAAACCGCTGGACATGTAGTGGTGTTTTCGTTTTGCCTGAATACCCCAGAGAGTCGGTCAGGGACAGGGTCGTAGCTGGAGTGGAAGCCGAAGAACGCCTGAAGGACTAAGCTCTTTATGGCTTAGTTGGCTGGTCAAAAAGGGGTCGCCAGAGCTATATACCCGGGGGTGGAAGTTTCTAATGGCGTAATAGTGGGGAAACCCGCTCCGAGTTTTCGAGGCGCACGACAAACAATAAGATGTGGAAGCGAGAGACTGCTACGTGCAGTGTAATGCGGCGTCCCGCTTCCACAACGTAAACTGTTCTACTTAAAGAGTTTATGGTAAGAGGGCAGGGGCCGCACCGTTCTACACCCTTAGCTACCTACACCAGTGTTGCTTCCTTGTTGCCTATAGTGACTGTTAAGGGCCTATCTAGTGAGTGGCGTCACCGTCTGCTAATACACACAATATTTTATGTTATAAGGCAGACGCCGTTTCTCTTCAGTAAAAACGTGTTTTCGTTTACTTACTTAGATTCAGCAATTAAGTATGATCTAACCTTCTGTTATTTCAATTTATTGTATCAGTCTGCATAATGTTATTAAAAGTCGGCAACTGTGCAGTCTGATTGTAATTAAATGCGAAGTGCTCTTGATTGTACTTTGCGTTTGAAATTATTTTACGTATAATTTAATTGGTAATATGAAAAAAATATTAAGTAATGTTGTTATTAAAATTATGTAGTTTGAAATATAAATATTCATTCCATAAACCGGAAGACCTAAAAGGTTTTTCAACGGTGTGTAAAGAAATTTCAGAGGCCTACAGGTAGTTTAAACTCTGACACCAGGTTGATCATCAACCATACGATAAGAAGATTTAATCTAAACGAGTAAAACAGCTGGTGTCGAAACAATTAATCTTTTATTGTTTCAGCAATGGCTGTAGTTTGCAGTTGGCAGTGGCATATTTAATATTTATTATCTGCTCATTTCAACTAAATTTATTCTTAGTTAATTTATTGTACGAACCTGGAAAGCGTAATTGGGTTTTTCGTGTTCTCGGATAATGGAAATAGGCTCGCCCCATAGTGCATTGGGAACTGAGACATAACTGGCTGTGCTGTAACTACATACCTGCCTACCCCGCAGGAAATACAGGCGTGATTGAATGATAATGATAACAGCCTATAACTGTCTCACTGCAAGGCACAGGCCTTTTCTCGTATAGAGAAGGCTTGAGCATTGATTACCACGCTAGATCACTGCGGGTTGGCGATTTCAGATAATTAAATCAACCTGGATTTAATTATCTGAAATCGCCAACCCGCAGTGATCTAGCGTGGTAATCAATGCTCAAGCCTTCTTCACGATGTCATCATTTGTCACTGGTGTCTTAGAATATCTTAAAAAGTATTTATGACATTTAAAAAGTCACATTGATTTTTGTCTGATTGTACCTGCAAGGCTGCAAATCCGGTATGTTAACCGCTAGGTCACCGCGACATATATGAAAGGCAAATAAGGGAGGTAGGTAAAAGTCAGATAACATATACCTAGTTATAACATTGACTCGACAAAAGTGCTGTTATGTCAGGCAAGGAAGAAGATGAAGAATATTATGGGACGCACACCTTTACGATCGTAATTCTCCGCCGGCGTCGCGCGTCGGGGTCAATGGTTTGGGAAATTATGTCGTCGATGTACGAATAATGGAGTTGGTATTTCAAGTTAATTAGCAGATATGTTCTAGCGCACTCATTTTGAAGACTCGAAAAGGGGACAATTGTTGTCTCGGATAGTACAATATTATTCGACTAGCTGTGCCCGCGACTCCGTCCGCGTGGAAATTCGGAAACAGCAAAAGTATTTTTAAATTGTTTTTAATATATTAGCATTAGCTAAGATTGAGCGAATTCGATTTAGTAGTTTTTACGCCATGCCGTACTATTTTATTACATGTACATATAGCTGTTGCCCGCGACTTCGTCCGCGTGTATTTCGGATAAAACACCAGTAGTAAATTGAACTTTTAACAGAAAAAAATACCTACCAGACAGGCTTTTTTAAGTAGGTTAAAAATCTTTAAACCACTTATTTAACTAAGAATACTTTCCAGTATTTAAAAAAATACCGCAAAAATTTAACGGTAATTACGGAAGTCACAGAAAGTCTATTGAAAATAATATATAACTGAAGAAGAGAACATAAATAAATCCGTTTTGTGCGTTTCTGAGTTCCTGTACATTGAAACTACTGTAGAAAAAAAAATACCAAGGATAAAAGACAACCGTGACGACCTGATTGGCGCAGTGGCTAAGAGATTGGTTGTGGGTTCGATTCCCGCAAAAAAAGTGTGATCCGTAGATGTTTGTCCCGAGTCTGGGTGTTTGTGTAAGTGAAATTTCAAGTTTGTGAAACGCACCCACGATACAGGAGAAATTCCTAGTGTGGGGCGGCGTTTTAGAAACCTATACAATACAACCCATTTCTATTATTTTGGATATTTTGTCTGTGTGTCGGTTTATTCGTAATTAAGTTAAAATAGGGAATCATTGCAGTTGACTCTTATAAAAAATATTGTTATAAAACATACGACAACGACACGCTTGTATTCCGCGAAGGCGTAGGCAGAGGTGCACATATTGTACCTACTCCCACAATTTCGCTAGGTTTGGTGTAGATACCAATGTATCAGTATCTCAACAGACAAAATGTATAGAGAACTCGTGACCTAAGAGTAAGCGTCGTACGATTGTGTGTGCGTGTAAGAAGCAGCTAAGTATTCGTAAGATTAAAGGCTACTTTAAGACTGCGTGAGTCAATGGTAAAGGTTGATGTTGATGGTCATGGCGAAGCATAAGGCTGTACACTCAGCCGAAATCGTTATACACAGGATAGAAAATCTATCTTGCTGCTAGAATGTCCACCTCAATGATGTTACAGCTGAAGGATGCCTTTGAGCTAGAAGTCGTTAAATTACTTTGACAGAAATAAGTTCCGGAGAACCGTATGTGTTACTTGCTGCGAGAATTACAATTGTCTATGAGGTAATGAGAAAAAATCTATATCTATACATATAATAAAATCGTAAACGACCCGTGTCTGTACATTCAATTTTAAAAAAGAAAAACCATTTATTCCGCCGTACCCATACTGGCGCGGCGAGATTTGGAAGTTTTATTTCATCTATATCTTATATACCGATTTTTTTTTTTTTTATAAAATAGATTTTAAAGTGTACTTTTTGAATATTGGAGTTTGATAACGATATATCTATGTGAAATACAATATATTTATATATTTTATTAATACACTTGAAGAAGTGTCTAACGATTAAACACGTTATTGTGGCTAATTTATAAAAGATAGATATATACTATTGCGGACTTTTTTGTAGATCTTTTAGAGACCATCATTTTTGTAATACATACTTTTGGTGTATGATTGACGTATGCGAGGATAAGAGCTCGAAAGCGCATTTTCATCCGACTTGCTTCAAATTTATCGTTACTGCTCAGCTCCTATGTGTTTTAGCGTTATGATATATACCCTAAACCTGCCCAGGAGTATGGACTACAATCGTACCAAGTTTGATTAAAATCCCTTCAGTAGTTTTTGACCCATGCGTGCACATACAGACAGACAGACAGACAGACCGACAAAAAATTTACTAATTGCATTTTTGGCATCAGTATCGATCACCAGTTATCCTCCAATAATAATTTTGAATATATACTCAATGTACAGAATTGACCTCTCTACAGTTTTATTATAAGTACTAGATGTGCCCGCGACTCCGTCCGCGTGGAAATTCGGAAACAGCAAAAGTATTTTTAAATTGTTTTTAATATATTAGCATTAGCTAAGATTGAGCGAATTTGATTTAGTAGTTTTTCCGCCATGCCGTACTATTTTATTACATGTATAGCTGTTGCCCGCGACTTAGTCCGCGTGTATTTCGGATAAAATACCAGTAGTAAATTGAATTTTTAACAGAAAAAAATACCTACCAGGCAGGCTTTTTTAAGTAGGTTAAAAATCTTTAAACCACTTATTTAACTAAGAATACTTTCCAGTATTTAAAAAAAAAAACGAAAAAATTGAACGGTAATTACGGAAGTTACAGAAAGTCTACTGAAAATAATATATAACTGAAGAAGAGAACATAAATAAATCCGTTTTGTGCGTTTCTGAGTTCCTGTACATTGAAACTACTGTAGAAAAAAAAATACCAAGGATAAAAGACAACCGTGACGACCTGATTGGCGAAGTAGCTAAGAGATTGGTTGTGGGTTCGATTCCCGCAAAAAAAGTGTGATCCGTAGATGTTTGTCCCGAGTCTGTGTGTTTGTGTAAGTGAAATTTCAAGTTTGTGAAACGCACCCACGATACAGGAGAAATTCCTAGTGTGGGGCGACGTTTTAGAAACCTATACAATACAACCCATTTCTATTATTTTGGATATTTTGTCTGTGTGTCGGTTTATTCGTAATTAAGTTAAAATAGGGAATCATTGCAGTTGACTCTTATAAAAAATATTGTTATAAAACATACGACAACGACACGCTTGTATTCCGCGAAGGCGTAGGCAGACGTGCACATATTGTACCTACTCCCACAATTTCGCTAGGTTTGGTGTAGATCCCAATGTATCAGTATCTCAACAGACAAAATTTATAGAGAACTCGTGACCTAAGAGTAAGCGTCGTACGATTGTGTGTGCGTGTAAGAAGCAGCTAAGTATTCGTAAGATTAAAGGCTACTTTAAGACTGCGTGAGTCAATGGTAATGGTTGATGTTGATGGTCATGGCGAAGCATAAGGCTGTACACTTAGCCGAAATCGTTATACACAGGATAGAAAATCTATCCTGCTGCTAGAATGTCCGCCTCAATGATGTTACAGCTGCCTTTTAGCTAGAAGTCGTTAAATTACTTTGACAGAAATAAGTTCCGGAGAACCGTATGTGTTACTTGCTGCGAGAATTACAATTGTCTATGACGTAATGAGAAAAAATCTATATCTATACATATTAAAAAAATCGTAAACGACCCGTGTCTGTACTCTGTACATTCAATTTTAAAAAAGAAAAACCATTTATGCCGCCGTACCCATACTGGCGCGGCGAGATTTGGAAGTTTTATTTCATCTATATCTTATGTACCGATTTCTTTTTTTTTTTATAAAATAGATATTAAAGTGTACTTTTTGAATATTGGAGTTTGATAACGATATATCTATGTGAAATACAATATATTTATATATTTTATTAATACACTTGAAGAAGTGCCTAACGATTAAACACGTTATTGTGGCTAATTTATAAAAGATAGATATATACTATTGCGGACTTTTTTGTAGATTTTTTAGAGACCATCATTTTTGTAATACATACTTTTGGTGTATGATCGACGTATGCGAGGATAAGAGCTCGAAAGCGCATTTTCATCCGACTTGCTTCAAATTTATCGTTACTGCTCAGCTCCTATGTGTTTTAGCGTTATGTTATATAGCCTATAACCTGCCCAGGCGTATGGACTACAATCGTACCAAGTTTGATTAAAATCCCTTCAGTAGTTTTTGACCCATGCGTGCACATACAGACAGACAGACAGACAGACAGACAGACCGACAAAAAATTTACTAATTGCATTTTTGGCATCAGTATCGATCACCAGTTATCCTCCAATAATAATTTTGAATATATATTCAATGTACAGAATTGACCTCTCTACAGTTTTATTATAAGTATAGATAAGTATAGAAGATTTGACATAAGACTAGTGCAGTTTAGACTCAGAGTTCGGAACACTTTTCTCGTTCATCATGTTAGCATATGACGTATCTATACTTTTGACATATCATTGTTTATGCGCTATGTAGTTTAACAGAAAAGAAATACATGCTATCCTCAACATACATAAACTGTAGCAACACTTATTCTAAGTGAAAATAAGAAAATACAGTAGGTATTTAACCACATTTTTCCATATTTTAGGTCCAAATGTAATCGGAGGCGAGACTTTTGCCATCAACCGGGCACAAATCCAGACTACAGCTTACTGAGAATTACCTAATGGAAAATCCCAGTATCACTTTGCCCGACTGTCGAACGCGGGACATTATGCTCAACATTCGAGCTTAGCGACCATTGGACCAACGAGGAAGTTATGTTTTATATCAATTTAAAGCCTCATTAATCCATGGCATGATAAAATTAGCATCGTCACGGTGAGTGACTAACCTACCTACAGCTACGCACTAGATCTAATGAGATCCAAGACGGTGGAACGTACGAGAGCGATAGGTTATCATAAATACATACATAGGTACAGTCAGCATCATAAGTAGCTGAACATTAATTTTTTTTAACATACCATTAATCAAAGAACAAATTCTTATATAGTAAACAGTCTTAAATATTCTCAGATTATCATTTAGATGTTTCTATAATTTTCTTTAATTAATGTTTGTTTCTTTCAATTATTTAACACTAGCTGCGCCCCGCGGTGTTATTCGCTACACTTTTTCGGGATGAAAAAGTAGGCTATGTGTTAATTCACCCTGGATTAACATAGGCTACTTTTTAATAGCTACATCCATACCAAATTTTAGCAAAATTGGTCCAGCCGTTTGAGCATGAAGAGGCAACAAACACAAAAACATTTACAATTTTTTTCGCCTTTATTGTATTCGTGTGATAAGGTTTCTTACCATGTTAAGCTATTTATGATGCTGACTGTACCTATGTATGTATTTATGACACTCACACTGGGTTTTTATAGGTGTGTAGATCGTCTCTTGAAAAGATAGTACCTACGGATATATGCGTAGCGAATTTCAAAAGTAAGTAACAGGTAACAGGTGAAAAGTAACTAGAGAAACAGACAACCTACACTGTTCTCACATAAATTATTGAACTTGTCTGGACTTTAAAAGAGACCTTGACCCCTGAGTTTGTATCGGTATTTCTTTTCAGAGGAGTCAGTTAGGAAATGCCGACGCCATTTAACTAGTTTAAAAAAAAAGACATGGAAAAGTGTTTTTTAAAACCTATTTGCAGAAATAAAATAAGAAGAATTTTAAAACGTTAAATTTTTACTACGAGTATGAATTATAATTACTAACTTTAAATCAACACTTACTCTTCGCGATTTTTTCTAGGCTTGCATGTATAAGATCCTTTATTTTCCTAATTTTGACAGACAGATTGTGCTGCTGGGTAGTTTGTTGCGCCGTTTCTTCTACACAGCTATAGCACTAGGAAGCGGTGACGAGCGGGCGTTTTGGGGGCTACCTTGGTGTAATTTGACGTTCAAAAAGTACTCTTTTAAGTCTATTTGTAAGTGTGTAAGTGGATAAAAAAAGATATAAAATCATTTATCAATGTCTTTTTCTTTTCATTTTCTTTATTTCTTCTTACACACTCAGATTTCCCAAACTTAGATCCCCCGACTAATGCTACTCAGATATTGTGAATTTCGTATGAGTAGTTACGGGTGACTTTAAGTGGCGGTTACTCTACTTGACACTTTACTCGTCGATGGTGAAACAGGCCCTAAGAACAGGCCCTAAGGCTAATAAATAATCGCTTTAAAAATTTACTCATTAAAGTCATAAAACATTTCTGTAGTGTGAAGTCGACAAAGAACACTTACAGTCGGACAGTGCATAAAACGATTATAAAAGCATGTAAGAATTAAAAAATAACACCTTTCCCAGACTGTTGTATTAGGTACAATTTATTACAGCTAGTTTATTCTTGTATTTTATATTGTCTAGACTGGTTATCCTGTCTAGATTAAGTTACTTTGCATATCTATTTTAATTTTTTTTTCATCAACTATGACTGTGTTTTCATTGGATATTTTTAATATTTGCTGCTCCCTTACCACGAACTTTTAAAGCAGGGCAGTTTAAGTTGTGGAAGCGAGACGCCGTATTACACTGCACGTAACGCCGCCTCGATGTCTTGCTTTAAGAGTTGCATAAGGAACAAACCAGAATTTCACATCCGTCCGACAAACTTCGGTAATAACATCATTATTTAAAAAAAAAGTGAGCCAGTTAAATTTAATAGTAAATGGAAAACAAACTCTGGTTCCTTTGAGAACTGCCGGCAAAACTAAGACGCCCCGTTAAGGTTGCCTATCACTGGAGCGGAGCGAGGTGGTGAAACGGTGAGCGAGGTAAAAACCCACCTATAGAATTGCATGAAATCTTCGCTCCTCTTCGCAATGTGGACAGGGAGTTGCGAACTAGTGTTTCAGAATTCATAGAAACCCGGGAAGCAGCTGTAGCTCTGCGTCTATGGACAGACACAGTCCGCAACTCCGCTCCGCATTAGCCCCTCGCTTCGCTCCGCTGCCTTGTTCTATCTATGGATAGTCACTGTCCGCAACTCCGCACCGCATTAGTCCCTCGCTTCGCTCTGCTGCCTAGTTCTGTCTATGGACAGACACAGTCCGCAACTCCGCTCCGCATTACTCTCTCGCTTCGCTCCGCTCCCTTGCTTCGCTCCGCTCCGGCAAACAGGCAGCCTGATACCGCAACAAGTTTTATAAAGTTTAATTAACTGCGGTATCTTATTTCCAGTTATAAAACCAATACGTTCCGATTTTTATGAGTTTCTGTTGGAGACAGTTTGTGAGTTAGTATTTCAAAGAAATAGTATTTTTCAAGTTCTTTATGGAGTTGTAGTTATAGTTGGTAATACAGTATCGAAGTACAATTTAAAATATAGAAAGTAGGTAAACCAATTATGCCTCTGTAAGTAATATAAAATTAATAGGCACTAATCATCAAGTTTGAAAGTACGTATGTATATTACACTTTAGTACTGAATACTGATAGATTCATAAAAATTTCGACGCACTGATTGGCGCAGTGGCTAAGCGATTGAACTGCTGCGCTAAGGGTTGCGGGTTCGATTCCCGCACGGGGCAAAAATTTGTGCGAACCGCAGATGTACGTCCCAAGTCTGGGTGTTGGTGTATCTGATCTGACGCACCCACGATACAGGAGGAATCAGATAATTCTCTGGAAATTAAATAATTTAAAAGTAAATCATTTGTACCTCACAGAGATCGCAACGGAACCAAAAGCTAGATACAGTAACATTTAGTAGAAAACTTGTAAAACAACATTTTCCTATAATGCATATAAAGGGACCACAAAATAGAAAATCAAACAAGTATACTTGGTATATGTATTTTATTAATGCATACTGGTTGAGAAGCTGACTGGACAAATAGAATAGAATGGAATCAATGTTAATGGAATTCTATAAAATTTAATTTTACTAGAGCATCCCACATCTTGTATAGATTTTTCTCTGCCTTAAACAGCTTGTTAGTCCATTGGCCCTGCGACCTTATCTCTTCTCTTTCGTGTCGGTTTATTGTCCCAACGGCAGTGCAAAAGCACTGATTGCCGAGTGGTATGACCGTTGGACTGCCAAGTCAGGGTTTGTTCAAGTTCAAACTTGAACAAACCAATGACTTTTCGAATTCATGTGCGTATTATAAATTAGTTATCAGTTGCTTAAAACGGTGAAGGAAATATCGTGAGGAAACCGGCACACCTGAGAGATCAACGGTGTGTAAAGCCATGTCAGAGGCCTACAGGTGGTTTAAACTCTGACACTAGGTTGTTGATCAACCATATGATAATAAGAAGGAGAAGTCCCATCAGTCTAGATTATAACGGGTATAGAGAGGGCATTGTGTACTATAATATAACCTGTGTAGTTGTCTTGTTTGAGATCGAACACTGTAAGCGAAATTCCAGTTTCACCTACACAAACATCGTAGTAAGTGCTACGACGTAGCTAAATTTACCGCTACGCTAGCTACGCAACCACTGCTTGTAACCAATTTGCTACGCGTGGAATCGCATCGTGAAGTTTCTTGCGTAATACGTGGTTCTATGCAACTCAATAGTTTGAATAACGGCAATTACTGTTTTCTTCTTCTTATCGTATGGTTGAAGAACAACCTGGTGTCAGAGTTTAAACCACCTGTAGGCCTCTGAAATGGCCTTACACACCGTTGAAATATTTCTCAGGTGTGCTGATTTCCTCACGATGTTTTGAAAAGTGTTGAGTGTGAAATATAATAAAATTAATTCTACTAATTATTTGTCTCTCTGAAGAGGCAAAGACCGCTATATGTCTTCCATCTAAAGTTTCCATCAAGTTTTTAATAAACTCAAACGCATAGATATCTTGAAGGGGCCTGGTCCTGATTCCATACCCCCCTTATTCATAAAACGTTGCTGCCGTGAATTGGCTCTACCATTGCAGCTTATTTTTAATTCTTCTCTAGCCGACGGTACCTTCCCTGATGTATGGAAAAGAGCGAAAATAGTCCCGGTTTTTAAAAAAGGTGATCCTGCAAATGTTAAAAATTATCGTCCTATCTCAATTTTATCATGTTTTCCCAAGATCTTTGAAGCGCTGATCTGTCCTATCATTACTCACCACATTGATAAAATTATCTCACCAAATCAACATGGGTTTAAAGCTGGTCGCAGCGTAGAAACCAATCTCGTCGAGTTTGTATCTGAAGTAACCTTAGCTCTTGACAAGAGGTTGGAAGTAGATGCTGTGTACACGGACTTCAGCAGTGCGTTTGACAAGGTAGACCATTCTCTGCTACTATCGAAGTTACGGTATAATGGTATACATGGATCATTGTTGAACTGGTTTTCGTCCTATTTGTCTCGAAGGTCACAAATTCTCGTCGTTAATGGCTATGAATCCTACCCATACTATGCTGACTCAGGAGTTCCCCAGGGTTCTCACCTCGCACCGGTTCTGTTTTCGCTTTTCATTAATGACATCACACATCAAATCCTTCACTGTAAATACTTAATGTTTGCTGATGATCTTAAGATATTTAAAACAGTATCTTCTAAAGAGGATACTGCTTTGATTCAGGAGGATATAGACAGAATTGATAATTGGTGCAGGATAAACCACATGCAACTTAATGTCCAGAAATTTAGTCACATAAATTTTACCAGGAAGAAACAGTCCGATTTTGTCTCGTACAACGTAAAAGGTGCAGTATTGAACACCGTTACTGAGGTACGCGATCTGGGTGTAATCATGGACAGTAATTTGAACTTTAGAAGCCAAATAGATAGTATCGTCACAAAATCGGCGCGTCTTCTTGGATTCCTTAAGAGGAGTTCTAGAGGGTTTAAATTGATTAGAACAAAAATTATACTATACAACGCCTTAGTCCGTAGCCACTTGGAATTTGCTAGCGTAGTGTGGAATCCGCTCTACGCGGTGCAGTCACAAAGAGTCGAAAGCATTCAAAGGGCCTTCACAAAGCACCTAGCCTACACATCTGGCAAAATATCACCTCGGTGTCCTTATGAACAACGTCTTCGGTGCTATGGAATGGACTCTCTACGCGACCGTCGACTAATGCACGACCTCATGTTCTTCTACAAATTGTTGAACAATAAATTAGATTGTTTTAAACTGATAGAAAGTGTTGGACTAAAAGTACCATACAATATTCCTAGACATCCCATAACCAACCTATTCCATACTCCAACAGCTAGAACCAATATAGGAGTAAACTCGCCACTGGTCAGACTTAGCAGAGAGATGAATGCATTAATTAAATCTTCACCCGATCTTGATATTTACCAAGTTTCCTATAACATTTTTAAGGCCCGATTATTGGAGTCCGAAAAGTCACAGCAAAATGTTGAGTGTGTTCAGTAGTACTACACACATAGATTTATATTGTATTTATGTTTAGTTATTTATTACTATTAAGTCCAGTTCCGATCTCAGTAGGTTTCATTATTAGTATTGGGTCATAAGTTTTCCTGTCGCAAAGAGACAATACTGTTTTTGTTTTATAAGTACAATATTATGTTATGTTTTAAGTTTATTGCAATATTATGTTTTAAGTTTCAAACTCATTTAAGTTAAGACTTTAAGTTAGTTAATTTATAATTCATTTTAGTTTTATATTCTTCTAGCACTTATCACTTATTTTGTGAATGCTGGTTAACCAGTAATTGGCGACTGTGTAAGTCTTAGACATAGTTATTAATATACATAAGCAATACTGTACACAGAAGCTGTTGGTAAACCTTAATAAATAAATAAATAAATAAATAAATCTAGGACGACGGGTTAGTTCTTGTGTTTCACACTACGTCGTTGCTCGATTTCGGTCGGTTCGATACCCGGTTCAGGCAAAGTGTTATCCGTCAGGTAATTCACGGAGTCTAGATTTGTGCCCGTATAATGACACCTATTGTCATTATCCGGGCACAAATCTAGACTCCTTATTACATTGTGACCTATAAGTTACATGCAAAATGTGGTTGTTGAATATTATAGTAAATAGTACAATCATTTTTATCTTGGATAATTAAAAACTCATATCCACTGCATTAACAGTTCGTCCTATTGTGTGTTAACTAAAAAACAATGCAGTATTCGTATAACAAAGCCAATATATTGTTCGGACAGCCCATTGTAAAATCAAACATGTGGAAATACGAACGAAGCACCTGAAATCCCGGCTTTTATTCCTGAAGAACAATTTTGCGAGCCATCAAACCCAGCAAACAATGAGTACAAAACCAATTTAACTCTACCTCTGGTGTACACCTTATTTGTATACACATAGAGTTGGTTTTCGCTTGTCGAAGTTTATTTTAAGTTGGTGAGTAGAAACAGGTGATCAATGTTGGTAGAGCCATCGACTGTGGCTTGTATGAGCGCTCGATATCGACCCTAAGTATAATGTACGCGATTTTCTTCACGTTCATGTCTCTATTGTGAACGACAATTTTTATTGTGTACAGAATTGTATTGAGATATTCATTTTAACCTTCGTAGATCACTTGTTCGTTGAAATGAGAATTATATTGAATTGACGACGTGATTGGCGTAGTGGCTAAGCGATTAGACTGCGCTGAGGGTTACGGGTTCGATTCCCGCACGGGGCAAAATATTGTGCGATCCACATTTGTTTGTCCTGAGTCTGGGTTTTTGTGTAGTGATATTTCATGTTTGTGAAACGCACCCACGATACAGGAGAAATGATTAGTGTTGACTTTTAAAAAAAATGCACTTCACTGCTTATAGTATACTAGCCACGCCCCGCGGTGTTACCCGGTGCAATTTTTTTGGAAGAAACTGTAGCTTATATGTTAATCCAGGGTTTTAGCTACCTCCATACCGAATTTTAGCAAAATCAGTCCAGCCGTTTGTGCGTAAAGAGGTAACAAACATACAAACACACTTACAAACTTTCGCCTTTATCATATTAATGCACAGTGTTCATCGGTAGGTAACTCATCTCTATTCACAGAATTCAAAACCAGTCGCAGAATTCGCAGAAAAATTCTAGACTCGTGGTGAGCGCGCTCCATCGCTTACCATCAGGCGAATCATGGGCAAGCGCACACCTATTTTGTATAAAAAAAGAGGTCCCGTACTGCTACTGGGAATTTTACATTGTCGCAACATGATACAGCCTGGGGATAGCGCCCACGTCTACCACATCCACTAATAATTATGTTTTGCTTACGCCAAAACTCAGAGGCATAATATACCTACACGAACGTCACTAAGCACTGATAGCCGAGTTGTATATCCGTTGGACTGCCAAGTCAAAGGTCGCAAGTTCGAACCCCAGTATGCACCAATGTATTTTCGAATTCACGTGCGTATTATAATTTAATTATCAGTTGCTAAAAACGGTGAAGGAAAACATCGTGAGGAAACCGGTACACCTGAGAGATTTTTCAACGGTGTGTAAAGCCATGTCAGAGGCCTACAGGCGGTTTAAACTCTGACAGCAGGTTGTTCATCAACCATACGATGCGATACGTCGTAACGACGAATCGTACGGTGTATGGGGCCCATTAAGGTCAGTGAAGCGTTGCGGGTCCATATTTCTGTATTCTTACCGTCGCACCGGATGTACGTCACCGGAAATGAACGCCGGAGGCGTCTTGAGACACGGTACGGGTCTAGTGGGCGTAGGGTCACCATAATACAATTTGGTAAAGGTCTGGACGTAACAATATTTTGGAGGATTGGATAGGACGTTCCTGCGTTTCAGCGCAACTGTATCGCTTGTGTGGGAAAACAAAAGTGTGTA
The DNA here is from genome assembly GCA_905340225.1 of Abrostola tripartita. Classification (NCBI taxonomy): domain Eukaryota; kingdom Metazoa; phylum Arthropoda; class Insecta; order Lepidoptera; family Noctuidae; genus Abrostola; species Abrostola tripartita. The sequence goes on along the minus strand of HG996508.1, from coordinate 2,747,812 downwards.
TAACACCAAAAAGGTGCTGTGATTGGAAGCAATTACTCCTTTATTCTGCAAATAATAATGTTCTTCCGACCGAATTACGGTCACGGTGGCCTGTCTTGTCTAGCTAACTACGCAGGAGAGATTATAGTGCACAAGAATGCGCGCACAGGTGGACACCCAATTCCTCTCTCTAATAGTCTGATGGGACGGTAGACCGACACGACAGTAGAAAGATCAGGCGCAGGACCAACGGCTTAACATACCTTCTGAAGCGCGGAGGGGTCTTAATTTTTTCTTATAAATCATATTTACCTGAGAATACGGTAATTAATGTCGTCACTTCGCTCTACCGGCTCAGATTATGTTGATTTTATCACTGTTTTTGTGATAAACACTCGTGCGGGCACCGTGGTCGTAGAAAATATAGCAATAAACTCGGATTAGACATTGTTTTTGGTTATTCTGCTTATCGAATGGGAAGGGACGGGTCATTAGACATTTCTGAGGTTTTTTGAAAGGGATTCCATGTATTTTTATGTGTTTGGTGTTTATAATATGGTACTTGAAAACTACTTATTTGATGTTTGCCATGTATTTTTATGTGTTTGGTGTTTATAATATTATGGTACTTGAAAATTATATATTTGACGTTTGGGATCCGGGCCACCTTAAATTTTACCATGAAAGCCCCGTATGGAATCGAACTCGCAACCAGTGCAGCAGTCAATCATTTAGCCACTACGCTAATCGGGTAATTAATTAATTTCTCGATAGTGATGTGATGAGACAGACAAACAGATTTATTTTATAAACGGTGCCGAGGGCGAGGGTGCGATTCATAAACATGAAATATCATATACATAAACACTCAGACTTGGAACAAACATCTGCTGATCGCACAAATTTTTGTTGCGTGAAGGAATCGTACCCGCATCTCCTAGCGCAGCAGTCGAATCGCTTAGCCACTGCGCCAATTAGGTCGTCAATCACAGCCAACTTAACCAATGACTAGGTATACGCCTCTCTGTTTTTGTTACAGTCTCCACACGCCTAAACTAGTCGCACCCCGCCCTCTTACCATGAACTTTTTAAGCATGGTATTTTCGTGTGTGATAGCGACTACTGCACGTACCGGCATCTCGCTTCCACAACGTAAACTGTCCTGCTTTATTAATTCATCATCAGGGGCATCTTCTTATCCTTCCTGTAACCGGAACAATACTATTATACTTTCGCCTATTCCAAAAACAAATTACTTTACAAAAATGTGTCTAAGGGTACCGTAGTTGCTGTGTCCTGTAGCAGTGATAAACGTCTGCGCAGGGATTGGATGATTTCATACTGGTTATAAAGAAATCAAACATTGGTAGCTTGTATCCGACACAAGACACAAAAGTGTCCACGTTTGCGCAGAACCTAAGCCGACTGAAAATAAACCTACTTCATGTAAATACCGCAACAATACTGGAGCACACAACTCATATCAATTACTCCGTATGTAAACAAAACCTCAAGTAATTCACGAGGCTCAACCGACGCTTGTAATAGAATACCTGTCTGATGCGGTCTTAATCAATACCAGCCTTGAACGGGGCTTACAACATTTATGAGCATCGGTAATTTGTTTCTAGTACGCGCATTTACTTTAAGCTAAACTGAAGTATTAAGAGTGGCGTGTGGTATCCTGCTAGAATTGACCACCCCCTTTCCTACTGTGGGTGTCGTAAGAGGCGACTGAGGGGAAAATCCAGAAGATGGGCAGCAGGGTCTTCTGTAACTTGACCACCAACACTGCGCGCGTGAGGATTATGCCCCCCCCCCTCCCTTCTAAGGGGGAGAGCTTTGTTCAACAGTGGACGTCTTCCGGCTGATGATGATGAAGTATTAAGAACGGAGTTGTTGACGTATCTATTGCTTTATCATATTTGTTAAAATTTTGCAACGGCACCAGTTGAATTAACATAAATCACACTTAACAAACTTTCAGACAAGTAGTCCATAATATTGTAGCGACATCTACCCGTCGGAGGACGAATGACGATGACATTCCTGCATCGCGCTAGCGAAGTAATCACACGCGCTAGCTATAAATACAGCCGCCCCGATGTGAGAAGTGGGGCGCCGCGGCCCACCAGGCATACCTCCGCCTGGTTGGAAGATCTTTTGTGAGTGTGTGTGCTCGTATGTTGGTTACTTCTTCACGCTCAAACGGCCGGACCGATTTTCCTAAAATTTGGTATGAAGATAGCTGCCACCCCGGATTATATAGGATACTTTTATCTCGAAAAAATGTAGCGGGTAACACCGTGGGGCGCAACTAGCATACTATTAATATAAAAATGTGTCCTTGTTTCCCTTGGTTACGCCATAACTTGAGAATGTCTGAACCGATTTGGCTAATTTTAGTTTTGGAATATTTGTAGAAGTCTGGATGAGGTTTTAATGGTGGTTCGAAGTTCGCCGGGTCGGTTAGTTACTAATAATCTTTTTTCTTTTTATAACTTCAAATGCGAGAACATTAATTCGTAAAGCCAACATTAGTTTGGTCTAGTGTCATGCGCGCACTGAACAACGGTTTTGGCATAGCACTTTTATTAGAATATCTTGTATTTTTCTAATTCTATCCACCGAGGCCAAATCACACTTTTCACATTAAAACCTTTTTGCATTTACGTTATCGCTACCACGAACATGTATGTGCTGTCAAAATTAAAACAAAATTCGTGCAGTTTTGGTTCTTATAGTACACGAAATAAGATACAGTATTGCATCCAATCTGCTTAAAAGCCTGACTTGGCTCTTGCATCAGCCTATTGTTGACCTGATGTAGCTGGTATGGAATTTTACGGCACCAGTCACAATTTTGTACAAGTTAAAATTAGATTACCTCGTAGGTCTAAAGTTTGTCATTGCTGAGCTGAGCTGAGAAGTCCCTAGGTTTGATTTCCGGGTCGGGTAAAGTTTTTACCCGACTACGGCGAAAAAGCCGGAGAAGGGTTATGTGCTAAACAGTCTATGTATGTGGGTGTGTTCATCTGTTCCCTCGTAATTCAAAAACCACTTATTGCGGTTCCTATTCGGTAATTCTTCGTCGCAGCACGAATACTGAAATTGTGCTCGGTTTATGGTAATGAATTCGTCCTCTGGGAAAATATAGTGTGGGTGTACTATACGCAGAATCTGCCTACGACTTCGGGGAATAAAGACGTGGGTTACTTGTGGGTTATTTAATTAACATTTTGATCGCCACGGGCTTATATAGAAAACAAACGTTTTCGTGCCCTTCACCCCACGAATTTATTAGAAGACAATATCTAATCGTAACATTTATTACGATTATTGTTTGTTATAACATTACACAAAATATGTTACGATAAAGTATTCTCTTCTATTCAAAGTTATGGCGTAGATATGGGCTATTTTCGTGCACCATATATTCCCTTTGCAACACTTATCGGTTGTTAATTATTAATGCTAACAGCCGTTGTTTACAGGGCTATGTCCGGCCTGAACATATAGTTCGATGAGGTAGAGAACCTTTTTGAGTAAACTCTACTAGAAGAAGATTTTTAAGCTAAACAACTGATACTACTGTCAGTGACATAAGAAGCCGAAAATTTTATTTTTTTAACAAACCATTAATTAAAAAATAACTTCTTATAAAGTAAAAAGTTTTATATACGATATCCATTCTAATTTGAAATAATAACTTGAATTAAAGTTTGTTTTTAAAATATTTTTTTTTTATCGTAGGTAGTTTAGGTAAATGAAAAATAATTTTCAAAGAATAATTGAAATAAATTAAAGTTCGTGTCTTTCAATTATTTGACATAAGGTTTCATAACGTGTTAAGCTGTTTATGATGCAGACTGTACATAATAACAATTTTTTTTTATTACGATTCAGATTTAATGGTTTTAGAAAAAATACTGTTACGCCTACGGAATAAATAAATAAATAAATGAAAGCTATTTGCTTGCCTTAGGAACAATTTAAATTGAGTCAACTTTCGTCGATACTTTTAAAAGTGTGTAACATGTATTGTTTTTTACAGGATAAAATCACATTTTTCTATCCAATATCTCAAGAATCTCAAGTCAGAAAGTTATTCGTTTAATATAATATAGAAAAGTTTCCCCCAAAGTGATATTATTTACTGAAACTCTTGAGAAATCCTCAGGACAATAAGCGAACAGTTATTCTTTTTATTTAATCATTTGGTGAAGCTGTAAAACATACCTAAACTCAACGGAACAAAGTTGAATTTTGCAGTGCATAGGTTTTTGTGTGAGTTTCTTGGCAGCTAAGATCATTAGTCCTGTTTAGATACAGACCAGTGAAGAGTAAGATGGATGATTTTTTTTATGCCGGCAACGAAAAATTATTTGAATTCAAGAGACGATGAATAAATTATGACACGTGATTGGCTCAGTGGGAGGGCGTATTATTTAGGAATAGGTCTGTTTAGGACGGCCAAAAGCACGTTAGGTTGACGACATAAGTAAATTCGCCAAGAACACCTGGGCAAGAGACGCTTAAGTTACAGAGTTGGCAGAGAAAAGGAGAGGCCTATATCCAACAGTGGGTGATACCGGGCTGAAATGATGATGATGAAGGCCTGTTTAGACTGCCTCCTTGAGCTAGCGGTTGCAAGCGTGACAGCTGAGCATGAGGTTCTGGGTTTGATACCTGGTTAGGGCAAAGCCTTGTAGGGTATATGATTGGTGATTCTGAGCAGCAACTAAACAGCAAGAAATCGTACAGTCACTTCTTCAATCAATAAACAAATAAATCACACTATATATCACACTAAAATTATAAAGGCGAAAGTTTGTGTGTGTGTGGTTGTTACTTTTTCACGCTCAAACGGCTGGAACAATTTTGATAACATTTGGTATGAAGGTAGCAGACAAACTGAATTAACACATAGGCTAATTTTTATCCCAAAAAATGAAGCAGGGTACAGCTAGTTTTTTCATTAACTATTTACAAATATGTAAGTAGGTAATATCGGTTTTAGCTCCTAGCAAAACTGCTCGCATCAAATACACTTAAATCCATATCAAAACTAATACCTGGAACTTGCAATCGTGGCAAGCATAACTTAGAATTCGGAGAGGCATTAGATTCGTGTTCAATAGTGGCTTTATAATGAATTTGTGATGCGCAACGATTTAGGAAGTTTAGTTCGCGTCAATGTAATGGTAGTTACCGTGTAGATTCACTGACGTGGACATTGTTATATGTAGCTTGTATTTCTTGAAATCGTGGACGGTGGAATACTCAATGTTGTATGGTCAAATTCGGTGAGAAATCGATGGTGTCCTCAATGTTGTATGGTCACATTACGTCAAATTCGGTGAGATATCGACGTAACAGAAACAAGATTGTATAGATAAGTAAACAAGTTACGTCATATGCCTAGCTACTCGTAATTCGATCTAATGGACCTTACTAAACTCCTACAAATTTGATGAGGCGCAGCTGGGCGGACATCAACTTATTTATTTGTTTCTACTCAAAACTTTGGAGCTCCATTTGTTTGTTCTCATAACATAACATAACATTACATCACGCCTGTATTCCCCGAAGGGGTAGGCAGAGGTGTACATATAGTACACCCACATTTCGCCAGTTATGTTGTAAGTCCTAATGTAATAGGGGGCGAGCCTATTGCCATCAACCAGGCACAAATCCAGACTCCGTACTGCTACTGAGAATTACCTAATGGAAAACTCAGTAACACTTTGCCCGACCCGGGACTTGAACCCAGGACCTCTTGCTCAGCAGTCGCGTTTAGCGACCACTAGACTAACGAGGCAGTCGTTTGTTCTCAAATGCTGTCAATTTGTGAACTTCAATTTATATGTAGGTACAGTACCTACATATAATTTGAAGTACTGACATAATAATATTATATTTTATATGTTTATTTGTGCCGGAATAATGCGGCGTTCCGTAATTTTATATTATTTAAGCATTCGCAAATTTTTTGGGATCACCATAATTATTATTTTTAAGGTCTTCAAACAGTGATATGCCAAAAAGTCAACGTCATATGCTAACAAAATGAACGAGAAAAGTGTTCCGAACACATATGTGATTATACAATTCGACAAAGACATAAAAAAATAGCGTAGTCACACTTATATAATAAAGGAGAAAGTTTGTAAATGTGCATTTGTTTCCTCTTCACGCTTGGCTTGACCAATTTTGTTAAATTTGGTATGGGGGTAGCAGGCACCCTCGATTGTCAAAAGCATAACAATAAGAGTAAAAAAATTTACATTTGTTTGACAATTCGCTCGCATGCAAGCATCATGCTAGTTGGCTAGTCACTGCTAGACAAAATGGCGATTTTCGAGTCTTCCAAATGAGCGCGCTAGTAACATAACTGTACTTTTTAAAATATTGTCTTCAAAAGTCTAAAATCTTCAACGAAGCCCAAATACTCGTGTGTTCGCTCCATAAAGTTTCAAGATCGTCATTGAGCTGGTATAAAGTCTCCACTCTTATCTCAAGTGTGTCAAGAATAAACTGTCGGGACACCTGTCACGCTGCCGCACAATTTGTGTCAACTAACAAGATTTCGCGTCTCACATCGTAGTTGAGCGCCTGTGGTACAATCAGAATAATCCGGGCTCTTTAGAAGTTTTAACTGCGTTTGTTGTTTTAGTGGTCACTAAGCGATGCTGAACTTGAGGTCCAGGGTTCGAATCCCGGGTCGGGCGAACTGGCTAAATGTGGATGTACTGCACAGCTGCAGACCTCTGCCTACCCCTTCGGAGAATACTAGCGTGTTGTTATGTTATGTTTTCGCTTAGAACAGAAGACTTATTTTCGTACGTTTAACATGCAGTTTTGGTCTTAACTCAACCATTTCATCATCATCAGCCGGAAGACGTCCACTGTTGAACAAAGGCCTCCCCCTTAGAGCGCCACAATGGACAACAACTTGCCATTTGCATCCACGTTTATTAGTATATGCAAATAATGTAAAAATTTACAAGACACACATTGTGGCTTGAAATTACGTGAATTAATTCCAATTATTTGGGTTCTTAAGAAGTCCACAACGAACTAAAAAATGGAATCATTTAAAAGATCTTAAGTAATAGGTACACTATTGGTGAACGGTTCAAATAAAATAACAATTGATTGTGGCTTGTAATGCCATGGAAAACCAAAGATCGGTGCAAAAAAATCTATAAAGAAATGAGTATAGAGCTCTAATCCATTAACTGCTGTCCTCTAACTGCAAAAAAATAACCTTCATAGCCACTGCGATACATTGATCTTATGCGGCACATCGCTTTATTTCAATCAAACAACCTAAACCAATTATAAAATTGGTTGGAGCAGCTATTTAACCCATCGCCCTGTATCTGACGCATCAATTTCCAAATACAGGATCTTTGATTACCTTCCCTGTGATAACTCGACATAATATATGGGCAAATATGGGTTTTGGAGAATTCCTAAATTGGAATGTACCAGGTGAAATTTGCGTTCGCCCAAATTGAGGGTCGGTTTTACATAAAGGGGTATTATGAGTTATCCTATGGCGTGGTATTGGATTTTATGATATGTGACGGGTATCGCTGTCATTTTTTTTATTTATTGAGATGTTTTTTTTTTCATTTAAAATTGGTTTGTTTGTAAAAAAAAATATTTTAGAAATTTGCAGAGTGAAGAAAATTTGATACTGTAGATCTGAGTGTGTGTTTGAAGTTAATTTTTCAGTTAGCCTAATTAATTTAATAATGCTTTGCTTCTAGTTTTAAAAATAACTTTACACACTATCTCTCAGAAATTTCCTTCACCGTTTTTAGCAACTGATAACTAATTTATAGTACGCACATGAATTCGAAAAGACATTGGTGCGCGCCTGGATTTGAACTTGCGACCTTTAACCTGGTAATCCAATAGTCATACCACTCGGCTATCACTGCAGTGTTTTCCTAACAATTCGAATCAAAAATAAAATTAACAAAACTTAGATTGTGAATCCTTTTTTACCAACAAAAACATTCTAAAATAATAAAAGAAATTCGAAAAATGATGGACTCGAGCGGGACCTGAACCCGCGTCCTTCGCCCTACTGTAGCGCTGCTCTGTTGTCTGACCAACTGAGCTGTTCACAGTCGTTGCTCGCACCCATCGAATTTCAAGTTCCCCCGAGTATTTACGTCTTAAGCGTGAGATCAAAAAACTATCAACAAAAACATTGTTTTTTACACCAAAACACGTGACAATAAAAAGTCCAAGTGTCAAAGGTAAGATCACACATCCAGTAAGGTTATGTAAATATTGTATACTGCCATAAATTCATTACGAACTACTTCGCTTTAATGAGAGGGAGCGACAGCAGGCAAATGAAGGATCTGATTTAATATGGTTGCTTGCAAACATGAGTTTATGTTCGTTGAAGGTATTTGTGAATGGGAATGATATTCACGGGAAATGACAAATCCAAGTATGATTCATATTTTATACATCTAATGGTTATACGAACTACTTTGTTGTGTGTAGCTTGATATTATTTGTGGATTACTTATTCATATCTATCTTTTGGAACAATATAGGTGTCCTAATTTTTAACATGTAGTAATTAGGGATACTTTTTCGATGTGGCATTTCGAGGTAACACGTTTGACTTTATTATTCCCTGAGATACTATTCTTCTTCTTCTTATGGTATGGTTGATAAACAACCCGGTGTCAGAGTTTAAACCGCCTGTAGGCCTCTGACATGGCTTTACACACCGTTAAAAAATCTCTTAGGTGTGCTGGTTTAATAATATGTAGAAAATTATAATATTTAATAAATACTATAATATTCTACATACCCATGTTATTACCAAAGACGCACTCGTATCAATGCTTCCAAAGGCTACAGACGCTCAATAGACAAACAGTAGCCTTTCATTGTTTCATTGTCATTAAACACACACTTCCTTTTCAGATAAATAAAAACATAATTACTCTGTGTATATCTCTTGTAGGTACACACCCATATTTTGCCAGTTATATAATAGAGCTTCAACCAATCTTAAGTTGGCGTGCCTATGGCCAACCGAGCACAAATCTGGATTCCGTGTTGCTACTAAAATTTACCTTATGAAAAAACCCATTTACAATTTGCCCGACCCGGGATTCGAACCCAGGACCTCGTGCCCAGCAGTCGTGCTTAGCGCCCACTAGACTAACGAGGCAGTCTTTAGAAATAATTACAGAAACAATTAACATCTGCAGCAAAATATGGGTATACTGTATAAACTCTTGATGAACACACAGCTGTTTCTGCAGACTGTACGTAAACGTCGTTAGCCCCGGCATGTTTGAGTGTCACGTCGGGCTCTGGCGTTATTGATATGCATTCCTAGATGAATACCAGATCTATATCATTAGTGTTCGTAGTTCGTTAGTGAACGTCTTGGGACTTTCATATTACAATAATTATTTTCTAATAGACTCAAGATACTTAATATTTTGTTATCGGTAGAGTAGATATTATAGTATTGCAATAGGACTTAAATATGATAAGTGGCTTAATTTGACTGTATAGACCAGCCCCCTTACCATGAACTCTTAAAGCAGGACAGTTTACCATGTGGAAGCGAGACGCTGCATTACCAAGCGCGTAGCGGCGTCTCGCTTTCACATGGTAAACTGTCCTGCTTTAAGAGTTCATGGTAAGGGGACGCGGGACGTTGAGAGATAACGAGGGTATGTGGGACTCTCCCCCGAACCCAATAAGATCCAGGGGCCTACCCACTAAAACCTCACATGCCTGCTCTGCGCTTTTGGTGGCGCATAGCGGGGAGACGGGATCGTTGCAGCATTCTACCGCCAACCCCGCCGGTCTACCGCCAACCCCGCCGGATGACATATGTACCTACAAAGGCGAGTTTAACTCAATATTGAGTTTACCAGCAAACCTTTGAGTGATAGACGATAAAGAAAAGAATACAAAATATTTTTTTATAATTGAAAACGTCGCCCTACACATGAAATTTCTCCTGTATCATAGGTGTGATTAACAAACATGTAACATCATAAACACACACCCAAACTTGGGACAAATATCTGCGCATAGCACAATGTTTTGCCCCGACCAGGATTCGAACCCGCATTCGCTTAGCACAGCAGTCCAATCGCTTAACTACTGCGCCAATCGGGTCGTCTAAATCTGTTTAATGTTAGAGTTTTTTTGGAGTCTTAAGATTTGAGCATTGCTGCATTCATTCTTGTTGACTGGCGAATTTCTTCATCACGGATTGTCATATATTATATTCATGTATCAATTAACTATACCAAATAATAATGGAGAAGAAAAGAAAGTATAATATTCCAATTCAAACGTACAATTTAAATGCACAAAGAACATCTCTATACCTACTCGTAAAGTAAACCCTAGCAAATGATACTCCAATTTCGCTTGAAGCTGAACAAAACGACGATACATAATACTACATAATCCTCATTGATTTGCTGTCTGTACTCTGTACACTGCTAATTAATATCGGCCCTCTAGTTCCTCTCTTTGCATAATCCTACTCTCAATAGAATATGATATGCTTTGATGCAATACATTTTGCTTTGCCCGTTTATTACGGTGAACGTTGCTGATGGTACTAGTAATATAGTATTACTGGATTGTGTTACTCTAAAGTTTTTCATATGTAAAGGTAATAGGTATAATTAAACTCTAAGGACGTGTTTCACCATCTACAAGTAAAGTGTTGAATAGTTACTTCTCGATTAACGCTAATCGGCAAGTAAAAGTTACGAGTATCTTCCATCGTATCTTAGTTACAGGCCAGTTGTTGGCCCCTGATTAATGCTACTCAGATATTGCAAAATTCGTATGAATAGTTGCGGGTGACTTTAAGTGGCGGTTAGTCTACTTGACACTTTACTTGTCGATGGTGAAACAGGCCCTTAATGTAATATTTGACTCAAAGACTCTAAAGCTTAATATTTGACCGATGTGTTTTACCGTAATATAAACTGTACAAGAGAGAATAACCAATGTATATTAAAATGTATTGTTTATTATTTGACAAATATGCTACTTGTATTCTTATTTTATAACCCGCTACATTTTTTCTGGATAAATAAATAATATAATAAAAAAAATAAAAAACACGACTGCCATGACAAAAAACTAAAAAACAAGTTCCATCGGGGTACCTCTTAAAAAAGACAGTATTCCACAGAACGGTCCCTATGTTACTTGCGATAGTGTAAGGATTCTAACGACACTCCATACATCAAAATCGGTTCAGGCATTCAGAAGTTATGGTGGAATAAAGAAACTCACATACATACATACATGAATTTTTATCAAAAAAAAACCAGAAAACATTTCTCTCCTTTTTTTGGGCAGTCGTGTAAAAAGTAGCCTTTGTTGTCATCCAGGGTGTCAGCTACCTCCATACCAAACTTTAGCAAATTGGTCCAGCCGGTACAGGTACTGTAAATGATAGTTAAATATATTAACTGGATCAATGAGGCAGGCATTTGCAAAAAAAATATCAAATCATGTATCATTAGTATGTAATATTAGTTATTATCATTGCTATCCGTACCAGTTATCTCACTGAGGTATCACAGACGCCGAGATAAGTCGCTGTGACTGCGAGCCAGCCGTCTTCCTAACTCAATTACAACACACTTAGATAAATAACGGCGACTATAATAACAGTAGCTGCGCACCGCGGTATTACCCGCCACATTTTTTCGGGATAAAAGGTGCCTAGGTGATAATCGAGGGTGTCAGCACCTCCATACCAGATTTTATTAAAATTGGTCCAGCCGTTTGAGCGTGAAGAGGTAACAAACATGCAAACGCACAAACTCACAAATTTTGCCTTCAAAATATTAGTGTGATTACTGGCGCGCTCGTGACTTTGTCCGCGTTAATTATATGTATAAGCACCACGGAATCGGTTTGGCCTCTACTTATTTGAACAGAAATGCACAATTAGGGGTTGTAGAAAGAGCGGGACCCACCGTGATGAGGCGGGTCGGGACCTGTCGAGAGATGTGGTGTAGCGTACGTGGATCCCGCATCCCTCGATCTAAGGTAGGTAGGGGGACAACCTGGGGTTTTGCTGGTAAGAGTCCGGTATACCGCTCCGTCCACCTCATGACAAAGGAAGTCTATGAGGATTTCCCCAGTAACAAGGGGGTTGTAGAAAATGTATGATAACGTGTTTTAATTTTAAAGTTTATGCAGCTTGGAATTCCAAAGTTTGTTAAATAATAGATCTTGAGCTCACATCCTAAGTAAAAATGGATCGGTATTGCGTTTTCTATCAGAATAAATTAATGCCGGCAACGTAAACTATACAAGAAGAGGCCTTTGCCCTGCAGTGGGACAGTTATAGGCTGTTATTATTATTATTATTTATATTACGTAAAATGGGCCATATATTCAACAAACATTGCACCTACTAATTTGCCACATTAGATTCCTTATACCATATTTAGCATAAAACCAGAATGCATCAATCAATTTTAGTTCTCTCTTTGGCAAAATTAAATAAATAGTTCCAGGTATTTTAAGTTAATCACCCCATAAGTTTATTGACATCTCTATTTTGTCATACAAAGGACAGTGACAGGTATAATTTAATCAATAAGAATGTAGACACACTGAAAGTACGTTGCAAATTGACCACTCTTACCAAAACCCATGTATGGTCACTACACGACACTGGCAGTAAACTCGACACTGGCATAAATATCTGAAAGTGTTGAAACTCTCAGCTGGTTGCCATAATTAAAAAAAAAGAATGTAGACACACCACCAATCAATTGACATACATTCTATGAGCTGTCAAAACGCTATTCTCTATACATTTTGTATGGCAATAGGAACCTGTGACGTCACTATTTCGCAAACTCAATTGACTTACTATGTATTGATTTCAAAGCAAATAAAAATCGTATTTTATAGTTTATTAAAAATGAATAGTTTTGAGGCAAAAAATTTTTTTTTATAGAAGTAGTGTTTTGGTATATTTGGTGTAAACTACCCAATTGCTTATCATTATCAAAGTTTATTAGTAAGAGGTTGTTCTGCTAACCGTACTTTTTATCTTAAGACAAGCACCGCAGACGCCGCGCTAAGCCGCCAGTTACTGTATACTGCTGTAGCGACACTTGCAGCGCTAAGTCACTGATACTGCACTAATACCGCAACATAAATTAATACTATGAAGACAAATTAGTAATTAATTTGTCTTTATAGTAATCATTTATTTTTAATGAAGCTTGAATGTGTTTTAGACATTATTTAGCATGTTGCCCATGTCTGTGTCTTTGTCAAGGCAGAAATTCAAAATAAGGGCATTTTAAATCCCGCTTGCGTCCAAAATTATTGTTTCATCGAATAATTTGAATATACCTACAATGTGTCATATCAACATAATTATGAAATATCACAAACACCCAAACTCGGGACAAACATCTGCGGATCTCACAAATATTTGTCCCGTGCGGACACGCAACCCTTAGCGCAGCAGTCCAATCGCTTAGCCGTTGTACCAATCAGGTCGTCAATATTCGGGCCATTATTTCACTACAGTAGTAGAAATGAAAAAAAAAAATCTGTAAATAGGCTTTCACAAACACTTTTACGTCAGATTTCAATAAACAAGAAACTAGATGGCGTCGGTTCAAAATAATATAGTTCCAATGTTGTCATATATTCCAGATCTTAGTAAAGTATTCCGAAATAATCAGGGATCATGTATAGTAAACAGGCGTTACCTTATATAAGTAAACCAAAACTTTCGACCCTAAAGATCTATTATCTGATGAGTTATCTGATGAACAATCTGAATCGCAGATCTTAACTAAAACAGTAATACGCAGAGAAAACTTAGTTCAGTTAACTTAACTGAGAGGTAAACTAAAGATAATATCTGGGGACCGAACATAATTGGCAACTACCAGAAGTTGGGCGATATTTTAATTAATTTTAAAAGTTAACGTAGCCTTAATTACTGGCTCGTATTTAGGTTTTAATTATTATTTATTGCTTTGAGATTTAATGAAGATTGTTATTAACTAATAAAGATCCACCCACCAAGATTTTCGGCACGCAAATAATTAGCTTTATCTGGATACTGCGAGCTACTTATAGGAAAACTTAATTACACTTTTAACGACCCGAACACCAATGAAATTTTAAAAAAAAGTACAGATATGTTACTAGTGCGCTCAGTTTGAAAACTCGAAAAGAGAACAATTGAAGTCTTGGACAATTACTGTTCGATTTGACATAAGACTAGTGCAGTTTGGAGTTAGAGTTCAGAACACTTTTCTCGTTCGTTTTGTTATCATTTGACGTATCTATACTGTTTGACATATCATTGCCGAAAACCAAACCAAGGACCTTATTCTCAGCGGTCATGTTTTCCAGTTTATTCACACTTTATTCAAAGCAACGTAATAATAACAGCCAATAACTGCCCCCCTGCAGGGCAAAGGCCTCTTCTCTTATAGAGACGGATTGAGCATTGATCTCCACGCTAGCACACTACGGATTGGCGATTTTAGATAATGAAATTCAGGTTTCTTCTCGAAGTTTTCCGTCACCGTCAGTCAGTGTCTTAGAAAATCTAAGAAAGTATTTATGACATTAGGAAAGTGCCATTGATACTTGCATGGGTTTGAACCTGCAACCTTTTGCATACGAATCCGGTAAGTCAACCACTAGGCCACTGCGACTATTTTATTTTATACTTCTTAAGATTTAATAAAACATTTTTTAAGAATTGTCATATCGACATATTTTTCCCCTGCTATCGCTTAGTTACCTATCAAGATCGAGAATTTTTTATGAGAAAAGTTGGGCAACTCTTTCAAATGAGCTTGATAGTAATCAATTGTAAAAATGGTATGAGGGTCCTGGACTATACACTTTCCAGTCTAGAACAGCTGGGCACACACACCTCTCGCTGTTCTAGGCACCACGTGTCACTAGCACAACACACTACAAGTCTAATCTACACATAGTGATATAGGTACAGACAGCGTCATAAGAAGCTAAACATTTAATTTTTTTAACATAACATTAAAGAACAACTTCTTATTTATAACGTTAAAATTCTCAGATTTTCTTTTGGACGTTTCTGTACTTTAAAACCATAACTTGAATAATTGTTTGTTTTTTTCATTTATTTGACATAAGGTTTCTTAACATGTTAAGCTAATTATGATGCTGACTGTACCATACCTGCAAAAGGTATAATCTGTTCTAATGCCTGACATAAATCAAGACACAGGTAGCCCTAACGTGGACGTCTGTGTTACCGCAAATTAGCATGACCTGCCACCTGTGGTACTGCATAATTGGGACAGAAACACACACTGCAAATTTGAACCTTAAATTAGAAGGAATGGAGACTAAATTCTGTTGTGTCTTCTTTAATTAGTGCTTATGTGTGTTCAAGTAACAGAATTAGATTGTTATTCTCGTTGTTTAAGTTGATTGGGATGTATATGTTACAGTACCTTTTACACAAATAATAAATCCTGACTAGTAATAGTGTCTGACTTTTGTTACCATATTATGACTAAATTACTAAACCGGCTGCGATGAAATTTGATATGTAGATAGCTTGAACCCTACAGAATAACATCAATATTACTTTTTTACCGAGATAGAAGTTAAATTTACTATTCAGACAAAACTACTAAATTACTAAACTGATCGTTTATGGAATATGACGTGAAGATATCTGAACACTAATGGCCGAATGGTATGATCGTTGGACTGCCAAGTCAAAGATCACAAGTTCAAACCCATTTGAGCACCAATGTATTTTCGAATTTATGTGCTTAAATATAAATTAGTTATCAGTTGCTAAAAGCGGTGAAGCAAAACAACGTAAATAAACTGGCACACCTAAGAGATTTTCCAATGGTGTGTTAATGTCACGCGGTTTAAACTCTGACGCCAGGTTGTTCATCAACCATACGATAAGAAGAAGAAGAAACTCTAGCCCTAGGGAATTACATAGGCTTTACATTAAATTGTGTATCGGGAAAGACGCGGTAAAATTATTAATGCGGATGTAGGCGTGGGTAGAAGCTAGTCAATAATAAATTCATAAAGCATTTACATCATAAATGGGAGTGCAGGTGAACCATTAACGAAAGGACACCAGGTGCCGTATAGTGGAAGCGAGACGCCGCACTACACTGTACATAGCGGTGTCTCGCTTCACAGCGGAAAATGACCTGCAATGCAAGTTTATAGTAAGGTATCGAAGCGAGACGCCGCGACGTGCGGTTTAATGCGGCGTCTCGCTTCCACAACGTAAACTGCCCTGCTTTGAGAGTTCGTGGGAAGCGGGCTGGTGTACTTTTGTTAACGGTTCACGGTTTATAATACATGTTAACATGTATTTTAATATTACGGATATACTGAGTGGCTTGCTAAAGTTTTAAAGATTTATTTAGTTGTAAAGTTTAATGAAATCGTAATCGTAGCTTGTGTAATAAATAGTGTTCAGTTTATGACTGGGTTGATAGGCACAACGTTCAGTTAATTATCATGGTAAATGCTTAGATAGATGCAATAATGATGTTAAAAGAGATGACCTATTTATTCACTGTTCAAAAATAAAAGTACTTGATAAAGGGCAATAGGATAGATAGGCCATCGCCCCTGACATAGGACTTAAAATGTCTTGCCAAATGTGGGGTCGTATTCTCACACTTCTGCCTACACTTGTACAAGATTTTGATTTTACTGTAATAACTTAAGTTAGTATTATTCATAATATTTACTATTATATGCCGGTTTCACTCACGTGAATATTTTGGAAAGCCCGACTATTTTCGGACTCCAACGGATTCCTTAACGGCGACTCTGCCCCGTAACCAGCTTATAAAGGGCTCCGATTGAGTCCGAAACTAGTCGGACAATCTCAAATATTCACCAGAGTAAAACCGGCATAAAAAAGACCTTATAATAATAATACGTAAACGCCTAACTATCAAAATCATCCCACATCCACTAAGAAAGATTAATTCCACTGTGCCTTCGTTGTTCATTTTGTTATAAACATGCATAACAGGCATAGTGAGGCACTCAACAGGCTAAATGCCTCATTAACATTTAGAGATTCATCAAAATTGTGACAGCGTCAGGCGGTGGGATAAGATGGTAGAAGCAGACCTGCGATTTTTGTGTCGCAACATTTTTTTGTTCTGAAGGCTTATTTGATTTATGTAGATTTAATTTTTCTATTTAACTCAGAAACATGTACTGTTGAAGAGTTTAATATTTGACCGAATTGGATTTTTTTATTATGACTAATCTACAGGGTTAATTTCAACTACACACGAGATACCTATTGTAATGTATAAGATTTGTGTATGCAAACACAGATGCTATAACGTACCCAGTTACCCAGTAGAGACATAATGGCCAGTTGCTTCAAGTAAAGCCAGACAGAGGTATTCAGCTGCATCAGGTAAGACGGGTAGCCGACAATAACAGAAAAAATATGGATTTAAGTGCTTTCCAAAGCATATATAAAGCTACGCCTATTTCCCAGAGACCACGAGGCAGAGACCACGGATTTCCATTTGCTATGATCCCGAGATAGTTCTTTCCAAAGCATATATCTTATTATTATTTTTTACCCATTTACTTTTCTATAAAATAAATACCTAATAGTCGCTTAAGCGAAACTAAAGTCGTGTGACGCTGTAAAATCGGTGACTTAAAATCTCATGTCTGCATCACCGGTCCAGCCTGAAGGCACGATCCTCCGACAATTTGCATTCAAATAGATCGTAACTAACACGCCCCTCGAATATTAATAATTATCAGCCATCCTATCTTAGTTCAGATATCATAAAATCTACATAGCAATCATGTTGATTGAAAATTATATTATGAATCTCTCGTTAATTCGAAATTAATCTATTGAAATCGCTTGTAACTTTCTAAATAATTAAAATGTAGGATTTACCTGCCATTTTCTAATGTTTGTTCCAAGCTAAAACTAGTTCTTTCAATATATTTTGGTTTAAGTATTTTATACAGCCTACCCAAATGTCCTGCGGCATGTACGAGACGGGGCGTCTGTCAGGACAGGTTGACTCAAATCTGCTTTGGCTCCGACCTACGTTGTACAAACCGACATTAAATTATATTATTAGTAAATGTGAGCATTGTTAAGGTTCTTCTTTTTTTCTTACTACATATACTTATTTTCTCTATGTTACTACTTAATTTTTATTTTATGTGTTTGACGGTTTTGAGAATTTCCTGCGGCCTACCCAACTGTCCTTCAGATGGTACGAGACGGGGCGTCTGTGAGGACAGGTCGACTCAAACTCGCCGTGATTCTTTCCTAAAAAGACCTCTTCTCAGACCACCTACACAGTTCTCACATAAATTATTGAACTTGTCTGGACTTTAAAAGAGACCTTGACTCCTGAGTTTGTTTCGGTATTTCTTCTCAGAGGTAGTTAGTTAGCAAATGCCGACACCATCATTCTAACTAGTTAAAAAAAAATGATGTGTAAAAGTGTTTTTTTAAAACCCATTTGCAGAAATAAAATCATTAATCATGTAATATTTTAAGCAGAATTTTAATCGTACTGATACAGAGAGTAGAGATAATGCTCTATGAATTAATAACAAATACTCTTTCATGTAAGTCGAAAACTCATTTCTCACGATACTAAAATCCTTGTTTTATTCCGTCAAAAAGCTATCAAACCAAATCCGTCAAATCATAATGCTTTGAAAAATGACAAATCTATAAGTTTACATAAATATTCTAATTTAAATAGAAAGTTTAATAAAAACTACCAAAATGAAGTTCATGGACAAGTTGCCGACAGTGATAAGCTGTTGTTTCTGTTGCTTTCTGAGGGCTGGCACAGTGATGATAGCTGTGTTCTCATTTGTAAGTACCCTTCAACATAAAAACGAACTGATAGTTGGGATTTAAGTGTAATGTATTATGCAGAAGACTTTGTGGAGCTTGGAAGTATAGTAGTTTAAATATCCCAATCAGTAATTTAATAAAACTGTCGGTTTTACAAATTTTCGTTGGACTCAATCCATATTTTTTGGATTATAATTTTGTTACTAAATTGTCTGAGTAAATGATTTAGTTCCAGAACTAATTTATTCCTTATCAATATGTTTGGTAACAAGTTCATTTTAATGGGTATCATTATCGACTTGTTTGAGATCCTGTCTCTTAATCTTGCCATGATATTCCAAGAAAGATCTATTAATCTATTAATTTTTTTCACTATTCTTTCAGTTCTGTTCTATCATTGTTTTTAAACTTTAATCAGGTTATTATTATTGAAAAACCACATCTCTTTACAAATAACAATTACCTATTTATACTTTATTCATTTTCAGATAATTGGCATTCTCTTTGCACCAAATGTAAGTCATTCCCATGGCTACTGGGATATGAACCCTGTTCTCTCCAACTATGGTACCATGACTGAAATGACGGCTCAGATGACGCTTGGTGTTGCCTCCATCATGCTCTGTTCTGTCAGCGTCTTGTTGCTGATTGGTGCTTGCTGTGTAAGTAACTATATTTGAAATTTTGCCAGCAATAGATGAATCTGTGAGGTTTCTTAGTGCTTGATACTCCTTAGAAGATAATTATAATAGTACGTGAATTTAAAATAGATGAAAAGACATAATACCTTAATATTATTAGCACAGCACGTTTTTTTGCAGTTGTGTCTTCCTTGCATTCGATTTTTATAGACACTTTTAATATTATTTGTCTTCCCGAGTGGTCGATATGTGATTATTAAATAAATTTGAAATTGTAGCTTTCTTAATCTCTCAATAATATAATTAATGTTGACTATACCAAATCTCGCATTCCTTCATATTCAAACTTTGCTTCTGCTGATACTGTTTGCTACTTATTTATTATTGCTTCTTCTTCTAGAACATACCGATCCTGATAGAAATATACCAGTGGGGAGCCATACTGTACAGTGCTACTGTTGTCTTAATGTTCTTCATATTGGCCGTGTTCTGCTTCTTCGTTCATACTAACTGCCTCATTGCGGGCGGTGTGTTGTGTGCATTAATTTTGTGCGATATTTTGTGTAAGTACTGTATGTATTATAATTACACAAGTAGGTCAGAAAATTTGACAATGTGACGTCATAGAAATGTATTGGATTGAAATTAAAATATTGTGCAATAGAATGAGTCATAATTTTTGATGCGTAAAGTACAAGACCTTTATTTTACCCTTCTTTGTCAGATTTCCTTAGAATTCTATCCGTGAAAGGAAGTTAGAATAACGCAAGTTATACAAAAATTAGGTTCTTACAATACATTTTGCAATTAACGCCTATCATAAATTAAATTTAAAAATTTCTCAATTGCAAGAATCTACCAATACTTGGCAGAGTTTCTGGCTTTCTGATAAATCATCAAGAGTTAGTTCCACGACCAGGATCTGCTCTGGGCCCCTATGGAGTCTATGCCGAATCAACTCAACAGTTCTTGAACTATGAGACCAATAACTATATAAATAGCAGCATGCAAGTTAAAATTTCCTTTCTATTTCAGTGACAGCGTACTTCATAATAGTGACAAACAGTCTGAGGATGTCTTTACAGTTCCTATCCAGTAGCGACATAGTGATTTAAGTGTATTGTGACCCCAAATTGGTATTGAAGTGTTTTTTTGTAATTTTAACCTACTTTGCTTTTAGGTGATTTGTGAGTAAAGTTTTTGACATTGTTTGGAGTTTTATTTCAAAGGTATGGTCAACACTTTTGTTGTTTAACTCAAGGTTTTATCTCTACTATCGTGGATAAGAAAAAAGCTAATTTAGTACTTTTTTTAAAATCTCGCCCGCACTAGGAATTTCTCTTGTATCGTCGGTGCGTTTCACAAGCATGAAATATCACATACACAGACGTCTAGACTTGGGTCAAATATATTCGGATCACACAATTTGTCTCTTGCGGGAATCGAACCCGCTACCCTAACGCCTTATATTAGTACCTGTATTTGATAAATTGAGGAACTGTATAATTATGAGACTTGATCTGACCACCTCGGGAGATGCTAGAGTTGTATTTTTTGCTTATTTGTCTAGAATTGAGTAAGCCTCGATGTTCCTCACTCAAAATTACGATGGTAACCAGACTTTTCAAGAGCAAAACTTTACACTTGTAGCAACATTTTTCAGAGAACAATTTTGACCTATAAATAGGTGACAAAAAAATAGTACCCACAAAAATAAGCACCCCCTTTTTATATATTATAATATCATAGATGAGCACAGACCAATATACCACAGATATTCTGGAGTCTTTGACAAATTGACAGCATCATAAGCAGATATGTCACATTAGGCGATGATAAGTTTTGTTATGATATTTATCTGTTTATTTAACAACTAAATTCTGATACAAAACAATACAAAAGAAG
Source organism: Abrostola tripartita (assembly GCA_905340225.1). Taxonomy (NCBI): domain Eukaryota; kingdom Metazoa; phylum Arthropoda; class Insecta; order Lepidoptera; family Noctuidae; genus Abrostola; species Abrostola tripartita. The sequence goes on along the minus strand of HG996508.1, from coordinate 2,726,356 downwards.
ATCATGACGGTTCTGGACAGTCTGCCAGTAGTGGATAAATGTTGCTTCTTATTCAAACCGAAATTCGCCGTTATTTTAATCACTGCACTTATTCTGGTTTGTATCATAATTATATTTTCTCATTGTTTTAGTGGTTTGTATGCCTTGTATACGTTCTAAGGGGGAGGCCTTTGTCCAGCAGTGGACGTCTTCCGGCTGATGATGATGCCTTGTCCCCACATAATACGGCACAAATCGTATGTAATAGATGCAAAAGCTGGTGGTTATGGTGATAATTCTTTTTGGACTTAAGTACCTTAAAATAACGAGAAAAAAATTGTTGAGAGCTTCGCTGAGAGATACACTATCAGTAATCCCATTTTTGGTCTTAAACATTTATTCTATGATAATAATGCATTAGATTGTTATAATTATGTTTGTTTAAACCTAATATTGATGGATAGATAATATGCTTTATTGCACATCAGGAAGTACAAACACAGAGAAAAACTAAAAACAGTGCAGTTGCCAGACATTGATTACTTTCTTGGACCCGCTTACGTCCATAATTTTTCAACCGTTATTAATTTGGATTTAAGCCCAGCCTGGGCAACATGCAATGGAGGCCTTTGTTCAACAGTGGACGTCTCCCAGCTGATGATGATGGGCAACATGCTATAAATATTAAAAACTTTCTTTAATTCCAAATGCCACAATTAGACTACTATAAATACCAGTTTTACTTCCAGCTAGTTGGATCAGGAATTTGGAGCCACTCCACTACCTTCAATTTTCCTGAATCCGAAATAATTCACTACGAATACTGGTTTCAATGTACCCTGATGTTATGGCTAGGGTCCAGTTTTCTTCTAGTTCTTGGATGGTCAGGAATAATAAAGGTAACTTTGGTAACTCGTAGATACAATATAGTTGAGGTCTACCGTGACCGTAATTGTCGATCTTGAAAATCAAAAGCTTAACGGAACAATGTTCTCTGTTTTTTAATTTATTTTCTACCTAAATTTTAATAGACTGCCTCGTTGGTCTAGTGGTCGCTAAGTGCGACTGCTGAGCAAGAGGTCCTGGGTTCAAATCCCGGGTCGGGCAAAGTGTTACTGAGTTTTCTATTAGGTAATTCTCAGTAGCAGCACGGAGTCTGGATTTGTGCCCGGTTGATGGCAATAGGCTCGCCCCCTATTACATTGGGACTTACAACATAACTGGCGAAATGTGGGTGTACTATATGTTCACCTCTGCCTACCCCTTCGGGGAATACAGGCGTGATGTTATGTTATGTTAAATTTTAATACACGTACAATCACACTTGAATTAGAAAGAAGTAGATATTTAATACGCACCCTGCAAATTGGTTATATATGAGGCTAATTAGTACTCCTCAGCTCATCTCTCTTTCGATTCCTATAATTACGCTATGCCATCCTTCTTTCACGTGTCATAACAATATTACGTTGTTGATGTGTGAGCTTGTGTGCCGCGCTGAAGGTCAAATATTGGTAACCTATCTACCTCTTTTTATTCAGAATATTGTTGTGGACATTGCCAAGAGGTCCACTTTGATTAGGTCCCTAACTATGAGCTCAAAGCAGATCATTTTTCGCTGTGGAAGCGAGATGCCGCATTACCTACACTACACATAGCGGCGTCTCGCTTCCACAACGGAAAACGTCCTTTTTTGTTTTCGGGGGGAAACCTTCAAAAGATACCCGGCCCCTGAGGGGTAGACTTTAACCATTACGGTCTCGCAGAAGGAGGCCACCGCCCTAAGTTCTCTGTCTCTAACGGGAAACTGCTTTAAGAGCTCATAGCAAGGCAGGAGCACGGAGATCCATAACAGTCTTACCTCACACTTGACAATGATGACCGAATTAATGTTTGTTCCAGAAAATTATCTACTGTGATTATATTCTCCGTTTATATTTTTGGTTAATAGTAAGTTTATTGCTAGTACATTTAGCGTTTTGCATAATGTACTTGTATCAGTGCTGGGAAAATTGCTTCACGACCGCTGCTATCCACTTAGCGGTATGTCTAGCTGGTATAGTAGGTAATTATTGTGCTTATATATTTTATATAATAAGATTATAATTAATTTCCTTTAGAAGAATGTAATGTAAAAAATATCACCATTAGAATTTTCTCCTGTATCGTTAGTGCGTACATATCTTGCAATCTTCTCCCTTCAACAAATTCTTTTGATTGTGATGATGTCCATTTGGAGGCAAAAGAAAGGTCTTTGCCCCGCATTTAAATAACCATGGCCAGCTGTAGCTGTTATGATGATGAATTACATATTTATGTGTGTGGTAAGGGAACAATATCTTTTTACTGTTTTCAGCGTTAGGGTATCTATTGCTAGTGGTGAACAGTTTTAGGATGTCCTTATAAGGTCCTCCATGGTTGGTAAGGAAACAAGTAGAGGAGAATCCAGAAGATTCCTTAAGGTAAGATATTCAACTTATATTATTTTTATTAATAAAAACTTCTATTCTATTCAATGATTAAACCAACGAAAATTTAAGATTTTTAAATGATGTGAATCTTTCTTTCTTTGATTTGTTGTTTATTTTTTCGTGTCGAGAAATAAATTTCATCTAATTTTATTTCTAAAAATTAAATCTGATCGCAACCTTATTGATATCCGGTATTTGTCATGGCGGCAACCGTTCCTCAATAGACGTCTCTTGCCACTAAATAAACGATATTCTGTCAAATTTCTTCCGCTTTATGTCAAATTATTGTTGTAAATAGCTTTTTTTCGATCTAAATGTATTAGTAAATTCGCAATCATGTGTGAGATTTTCCCTGAAGTTGAGAATTGCTGCTACTTTGCATCCGTGAGAGTCGGAATGCTTTTCATAGCAGTTTTAAGCATAGTGAGTACAAACCTTCTACCATACGCAAAGGCTGGTCAAATGAAAATATTTCAAAGAAAAATAGCAAAATAAATATGTTTTGGCAATTCAGAATTGATTGTTAAGACGTTAATTAAATTAGTAACAAATTATTTTAAAGAATGTAAATCTATTTTGTTCGAAGAATGATCCTTTATATGTTAGTGCTCGTCGGCCGATTGATTTATAATTTTATGTTGAACTTGATTTACATACAACGAAGAATAAGGCATTAGTGTTAAATATGTTAGTGTATAAACACGCAAGTTGTGTTATGTAAGTATCAAGACTCAAGTATGTATTCATCATTATCATGCCTTTTTGTGTTAACATACGTGATAGCATGACGTGTAACGAGTTAAGGTCATAGCACACATAATTATCAACTCGAAAAAGGATCGTCACCGTTTCGCCTTTCACCTCGCCGTCAAACAGGCGTCAACCTAACGTAAGCACGTAACCAAAACGTATCAGCTGCTCCGATACGTCGAATTCATGTGTGTATTATCAATTAGTTATCAGTTGCTAAAAATGGTGAAGGAAAACATCGTGAAGAAACCGGCACACCCGAGAGATTTTTCAACGGTGTGTAAAGCTATATCAGAGGCCTACAGGTGGTTTAAACTCCGACACCAGGTTGTTCATTAAACATACGATAAGAAAAAGAAGATCACCCAGATGCACTTATCCTAACGGTGGTAACTTGCGAACTAATCAATAACTACATCGGTAGCATGTTTGCTGGAATGTGTACATACATGAAGTCACGCCTATTTCCACGAGGGGTAGGCAGAGACCACGGATTTCCATTTGCTACGATCCTGACATACTTCTTTCGCTTCATTCACTCGCATCACATTTTACATACACGCTCGTCGGTTAAGGGTACTCCTCACTTGACCCTTGAATGTCTATTTAACCTTCAAACTTGGTGAAAGTTTAACCATTTTATTTTTTCTGTTACTCATAGTTCTCTTGCATTAAAATCTATTTTCTAGCTACTGTTCCTTGTTACTGCTGGGTTCGTGCAGAACTAAAATATCCATCAGAAAGCTATTTTGTCCATCATGTTTGGTCACCGTTATGACATGCAAAATTATTCAAATTAACAGTAAACACGAATCAAATAACGAATCTATCACACATGATGTCACAATTCTTAACTATAAAATTTTAATAAGTTATATAAACACCATATTTTTAAGCCCTGTATTTCAGTCAGTCCGCGATCAGTTAACATCGACTCTGGAAATATCGAAATCCAGAAATTTCTAATAGAAGTAGGTATCAAATCTGTTTGTTATGAACTTATGACCCAGTCGTACGTAGAACTCGTGAGACCCATATAAAGCCGGGATCAAAATTCAACTAAGCTCTTTATAGCCAGTGCCATTCACGAGCATAATTTTACCTATAATGGCATTATTATTTCAGGAATATCATTTACTAGCGGCGCCCCGCGGTGTTACCTGCTACATTTTTGCGGGATAAACTAGCCTATGTGTTAATACAGGGTGTCAGCTACTTCCATACCAAATTTTATCAAAATTGGTCCAGCAGTTTAATATTGAAGAAGTAACAAACATACAAACAAACAAACTTACAACCTTTTGCCTTCTTCTTCTTATCGTATGGTTGATCATCAACCTAGTGTCAGGGTTTGAACCGCCTGTAGGCCTCTGACATGGCTTTAAATCGGTCCAGCTATTTAGCGTGAAGAGATAATTAACATACCAACACACAAACTTCGCATTTATAATATTAGTGTGAAGTGTGATAAATTCTACTAATATGAAAATGTTGTGTTTTGTTTCTTATTTTGTGCAGCAAAAGCAATGATTATGCGGGTTTTTCTAACAGTAGTTTACACGGAGCTAATATCTGGCTAAGGAAGAATCGGTGCGTGACATTTTCTCTGCCTATTTCTACAGGGAATACAGTCATGATGCTACTATAAAGAACTTACCTAATAATAATGTCCTCCTGACCGAATTTCGGTCACGGCGGCCTGTCTCAGCTGAGACTAGCCATCTGCGCAGGAGATATTATAGTGCACAAGTTTGCGCGCAGACACAGGTGCACTCCCTATTCCCTCACTCTCATAATCCGATGGGACGGTAGACCGACACGACCGGAGAGAGATCAGGCGCAGGACCAACGGCTTAACGTGCCTTCCGAAGCACGGTGGGGTCTCGACATGTGAAAACGGTCACCCATCACAAGACTGACCGCGGCGAGCACGGCTTAACCTCGCACATCGTCTGATCTGCCGGGTAGCCGCTTAGCTACGAGCCCCACACCATAAAGAACTTACCTAATACATCGTTAGCATATATGCTAATATTAGTAATATAGTTACTGCTAGCCAAAGGTAGAAAGAATTGGAAACTAAAGGAAGAGCGTTTACCCAGCAGTAGGACACCCAAGTAAGCTAGTTAACTTAAAAGCGCTTTTTTGTATAATAATTTAATTGATCAAAACCTAATATAACATCACGCCTGTGTTCCCCGAAGGGGTAGATTGAGTTGCACATATAGTTTGAGGTCCCAATGTAATAGGGGGCGAGCCTATTGCCATCAACCGGGCACAAATCCAGACTCCGTGCTGCTACTGCGAATTCATCATCATCATCAACCGGAAGACGTCCACTGCTGGACAAAGGCCTCCCCTTTCCTTTCCTTTGAGAATTACCTAATGGAAAATCCCAGTAACACTTTGTCCGGGATTTGAACCCAAGACCTCGTGCTCAGCAGTCTACAACAGGCTTGTTGATCAAATTTCATCAAATAACTGACCCATTTAACTACAGCGTGTATTACGCTTACAAAGCCGATTCGAGGAATATTTCCCAGTAAATGCATAATTAGAGCGTGTGTATGACGTACCGCAACCACACTGTGTTGGTATTCGGGCGAGTATTGAGCTCATAATGTATTACGTAAAGGGACCCATATACTTACGATAGATCGTTTCGATCAATCGTGAAAGAAAGTCGTGACGTGAGGCGTCGTACATTGTCAATTTATTGTTACGATATTTAAGATTGCATAGCATGTTGTTACGATCTTCATATCGTCTGAAAATGATGGCGACAATGGTCTGTAACAACGTATTGATCGGAACGACGGATCGCAGTGTATTTGGGGCCCTCAATAAACAAAGTTTACGGTTATTGGTATAGGCAGAGGTTTCGGAATGCAAAAACTTCTGCCAAAAGGCAAAAATCGACTGCGTCTCACTATTAGCTGAGCTGAACTTTTAACTAATCGGAGTAGAGATGAATGAGACCTAGGGCCTAGTTTAATAACTAAACAAATATGCACGTAATGAAAGGATTTGGACCTCTGACTAGAACGTACCTAGACTCCGGAACACGTCCACTGTTGAACAAAGGCCTCCCGCTTAGAACGCCACAATGAACGACAACTTGCCATATGCATCTATCGGTTGCCTGCAACTCTGACGATACCGTCGGTCCACTTAGTGGGAGGCCTGCCAACGTTGCGTCTTCCTGGTTAGCCTGAAGCTGCTTAAGGCTTTTATTTGATAAGCTGATAAGGTTTGTGTTTTGATAAATATCATAACACAAACCTTATCAAAGTAAATGATCAAATATTGGATCTTCAAATATGAATTTATTTGTATAGACCGTTTTGTAGTTGACAACGTGAGATCGGACGGCTGTTACAAATTAATATATCCGATTGTCCCTGTGACATTTAATTCAATGCCAAATGTAATGGAAAAGAAAATCGGATGCTCGCGCTGGTTTTATCGACGGAGTCAGCAGAATTCTCAACGGCGGCGTGGTGTTTTTAATGTTTGCCATATTTGATCCCGTCCCAGTCCTATGTAAAATATAGCATAATACTATTAAATGGGTACTAATCCAGTGCTAATTTGCGACTTCTGAGAAAAACGCAATAACATTTTGCAGGACCTGGGAATTGAACCTAGGACTCCATGCTCAGCAGTCGCTCTTTGCAACCACTATTGCAATGCGGTAGTCAGTTTGTTTCTTCGATACGTATACTATCCTCATCATTCTTTAATAGTGGTTAGGTCAGTAATTATGGCCTCCCTTTGTATCATCTTTCATATTTTATTCAATATTGAACCTGTGTATCATCGATTCTTTTTAAATAAAATTACAACTGTCCTTTTTCCAAAGGTCTAAGGTATTATTGACAATGGAACTAGAACGGAAAGTTATTATAATGATCTCGTTAACGAAATAACAAGAAGTCTACGACAGACGTTCTGGTACAAAGCGTTCGTATTCCTTTGTCATTAATTGGTTCAATAAAATCAAGTATTTAAAAAAAATTGTTTTCTTATGGGCAGCTAGGGCTGGTAAAAATTAATATGGATGGTATTAATATATGTCAATTGTATTTCTCCTTTCGCAGGACTGCTGGAATAAATTTCTCAATGAAATAAGCAGTACCTTTGTACTATCTTACTCTACCTATATGTTCTTTCTTTTATAATATTTCTAGTGTGTATATAAATAGTTAATAAATAAATATAAATAATAGATATCAACTCCGTAGTTTTTTGAAATTGAGGCCGATATATTGCACGGTTTTGCGATGAGATAGGTTAGGATCGCGGTACCAATGCTACCATCCCTGTTGCTTTGCCAATATCTACTCGATAGCCTGACTTGTTGCCATGTGACAATGAGATCATTCCGATACAAAAATTCATAGAAGTTGCTCTTTAAAGGTTATCTTCGAAAGCAGGAATGTAAATAACATGTGGCTAAATCATGATAAGCTTAATATGATGGGTTTGTTGCAGACAACAGGCGCTGTCGGTCTCGGCGTTGTCGAGCAAAAGACTGGCGTTGGATTCACAAGTGTCATGGCTACGTACAACAATGTTAGTAGCATTACGCGTAAGTTTTATTTTGTCCTCATCTATTCCTAACTTAATATCCCTCAATTGTTTGCTATACTCGTAAATTTGGGACACAAAGTTTCAAACAACTTACTACAGATACCCGAGTGGTATGACCATTGGACTGCCAAGTCAAAAGTCGCAAATTCAAACCCCAGCACGCAATGTCCTTTCGAATTCATGTGCGTACTGTAAAATTTGTTATCAGTTGCTAAAAACGGTGAAGGAAAACATCGTGAGGAAACCGGCACACCTAAGAGATTTTTCAACGGTAGGTAAAGCCATGTCAGAGGCTTACAGGCGGTTTAAGCTCTGATACCAGGTTGTTCATCAACCATATAAGATAAGAAGAAGAAGTACAGTACTACAAACTTGAGCAACCTATTACTAGGCAAAGCCATCTTCTCTTCTTTCCATCGCTCCCTCACCACCGTTTGTTCCACCATCTTCGTCTGGATCTCCCCGATGACATTTGTAATTTGTATAACTAGCAGGTTTCTTCTAGGTCCCCAGCAAGCGTTGTCGGTGCTAAGCAACCTTATCTCGACCGCGGTGTCTGGTATTTCAGTCCTGTTCATGGTGGCGGGCTTGTTGCTGCTCTTTGCTGATTTAACGGTAATGATAATTACAGGATATGGATTATATTGCCATAGGAGAGGTCAGTGTTTTGCCAGTGTGTTGTCCAGCTTTGGGCTAAGATAGGCTAATAATGATGATGATGATGATAATTACAGTAAATAAACATGATGCATTATTTTTTAGGAAGAGAAGGAAAAAAAATGTTCCACTGAACTTTATTAATGGATGTTAGTTAATTAATCACTCAAAAATGGCTGGAGATTTTTTTATAAATATTGGCACATAGATAGTTTATAACATAGTATAGAACTGCTCTGACGACAGTTATCAAATTGTGTTCAGCCAAATCCTAAAACACAAGCAAATGAAGTCTAGAAACGAAGGCAGTTTGAAAGGTATAATTATTGTTTTTAGGATCAAGAAGGCGTTGCACAGCTGTTCGTCTGGATTGTGTTTCTAAATATAGTATTTGGGTCTATCCTGGTCCTAGCGGTTGGTATGGAGTGCATATTGCAGCCAAAATGCCTATTGGGAAACATGGACTGGCTGTCGGCTGCTGTCTGCCTTATAATGATGTTTTTCTATTTAGCACGTGAGTATATTGTAATCTACTACAATAACTTTCGGGAGTGTTATGCATATTATTTAATAAATACGTCATTATTTACAATATACATATGTATACCGGTTTTTACTCACGTCAATATTGACGACGTGAGTAAAAACCGGTATATATAGAAAATATATTGTAATCGTACATACTTACATAAAGACACGCCTGTTTCCCAGAGAGGTAGGCAGAGCCCACGGATTTCCATTTGCTACGATCCTGGCATACTTCAACGCCACATTCACTCGCATCACATTCATCATACACGATCGTCGGTTAAAGCCACTCCTCACTTGACCTTTTTGCAGCACATCTCCGATTTGGTCTAATTAACATTATGTTCACTGTATAAAATAATCTATCGTGTATACATAACATGAGTATATGCCTGTATTCCCCGTAGGTGGGGAGTGTATTAGTTCACACACATTTCACCAGTTATGTAATAGGCCTCACTCTCTTTTGAAATTATTATTATCAATCAGATACACAAATACCAAGACTTGGGAGAAATATCTCTAGGTATGGATAACATAGATATTTGTCACACGCGGATATCAAATTGGCTACCCTTAGCGCAACAGTCTAAATACTTATCAACAGCGCCAATCTGGTCGTCAAACTGGCGGCTTTATCTGGTGAAAAAAACGTTCTAGAGTCTTGGACAAAAATAAGATTTAAAAACAAGAAATGTTGGCTCAACCTTTGAAGGCTTCAAGTACACAAACATTCAACGGTTTATGAATGTGATTAAATTCTACATTTAGGTGTGAGTACAAACACTAAGAGCTTATAAAACAACAAGAGAGTACGTGAGAACACATAGAGACTGCTAATATTGGGAGTAGGCTAGGAGCTATGGTATACGGGGCTGGCGGTACAATGGTATTTCGGTCCCGACTTCCCGCCATCATAAGCGCAGAGCAGGCATTGTGAGGTTTTTAATGATCCCTTACACCCTGTGGATCTTATTGGGTCCATGGGGGAGAGTCTCACATACCCCCGTCGTCTCTCAGCAGCGGGGGAGGTGTAACGAATTTTCCTCGCGTTAAAATAAGCAGACAGCCGTTATATTAAAAAAATTGCTAACTTTGCCGGATTGAAGATAAAAGATAGCCACTTAATGTGCATTTATTAACTAAAATAGGTAACTGGCCACAAATAAATAGGTACCTTTCTCGCTACCAAATAGAGTTTTAAAAGTATTTAATGTATTATTTAGGTAAATTAGTTCGCCGAATAGTATTGGATACTTTTATTAAAATATAATATGCTGGTAATGTTTTTGTTAAACCATTTATATCAAATACCAAACTAATTGTAAATTCCATTGAAATTTACTATAATTATTACCCGTATTAATTTAGTATATTGATGAATAATATTATAATTAGTTTGATGTTATTTACGCCGAAAATAATAATTATATACCTTTGTTGCAAAGGGATAAAGATTGCAGTATTTTGTGAAAATAATAATTTTACAGTTGTAATAAGCTTTTAGGACAAACATGTTTATTGATTGATTACCAATTTACCCAATGTTTAAGTGATTGGACTGCTGTGCTATGGTTTGCAGGTTCGCTTCTCACACGAACCATTTTTGAATGATAAGCAAATATGTTTCGCGATACTGGATATTCCATCACGGTGACACGCACCCACGACACAGCAGAAATTTCTAGCATGGGGAGCCGTTTTACTTAAAGAAAATTTACTTCTTAAATGTCAAATTTATCAACTCTGTCTCCTAAACTAGTCCACATGTTGAAATCTCATCTAAATCCAGTTAGACTAGCCTGGCTCTCCCAGCGGCTAAAATAATGCACGGGGCGCATTAGCCGGCAGACAAACGGCTAGTTTTTATCCTAATCCTAGTTCTATTCTCCTCTTGTTTTGATTCAGTCTAGATAAAAGTAAAGTTGGATGCTGGCTAGGATTTTATTAGATTGCGTTTTTGTTTTGATTGTAAACTTGTGGTAGACTGATTTATTGCTTTGAGTGTAGTTATTGGATGTGTGAATAGATTCCTGGGTTTGCTCTTCAGTTATGCAAAATAGCACTCCTATATTTTTTTATTTATCCGTCCCACGAGGTTTTATTTCTTTATACGTAAGAGGATGTTTTTTCTTTTTAAAATCTTTGTCTCACACTCGGTATTTCTCCTGTATCGTGTGTGCGTTCCACAAACATGAAATATCACATACACAAACACCCAGACTCGATACAAATATCTGCGGATCACACAAATTCATATCTTCAATTGTGCATTTTAATTCTAAAACTATTTCGCTAGTATTCAGAATGGTCCCTCAGGGTAAACATACTTAGGCTATATTATTTACTATACAATACCGGTTTTACTCACATCAATATATCGGGAATGCTCGACTAGTTTTCTAACGGAGCAAACTGAGTAAAAACCGGTAGGTATAAATATTAAATAATATGGATAACACTCACAAAAGTTATTATACTTAGGCTACTTCAATCCTGGAAACCGGTTTATATTCCACGCAGACGAAGTTGATTCTAATATAACATAACATCACGCCTGTATTCCCCGAAGGGGTAGGCAGAGGTGAACATATAGTACACCCACATTTCGCCAGTTATGTTGTAAGTCCCAATGTAATAGGTGGCAAGCCTATTGCCATCAACCGGGCACAAATCCAGACTCCGTGCTGCTACTGAGAATTACCTAATGGTAAACTCAGTAACTCTTTTGCCCGACCCGGGATTTGAACCCAGGACCTCTTGGTTAGCAGTCGCGCTTAGCGACCACTAGACCAACGTACTATATTGTTTTAATATTCCTTGTTTCAGTATGGTTCTACTTTATATGTGTGGCAAACAGCTACGTCTTAAATGGGTACTCTTGAAGACACAAGAAACATAAATACGTCAAAACTAATAGTGAATTGGTGAAATACCTACATAGAACAATATTGGGATGTATAACATCGTGGTATAACCGGAACAGTATTACAGAATCATGTAACGTCGGAAATTTGTACCAATTATAAATGTTCGGGGTTTTGTTTTTAAGTGATTTTTTTGTCAATTATACTTTTTTGACAACAGTGTTCAGTTCTTTATGTAGTTTGAAGTTTTTACCGATTTTCTGTAGGTACTGAAACCTTAAGGTTAGTTTTTTAAACACTAGGTTTTTTTTTTAAGATAAGTTTTGGACATATTTTTTTTAGGAAAATCTGTTAAAAGTCAAATTTAATTTCTCTAATAATATATATCAGGATTTGTAAAATAGGCATATTAAGAGTTAACTAGCCTTTTCATTACGAACATAACAACATTATATCAAGATCATCAAGGTAAGGTAAACCTAATCTACATTTCCATGTCTTAAATAAAAAGGGCGAGTCTATTCCTATTACCACTCATAACTTGAATTTCGACCGACGACCTAATTGGCGCAGTGGCTAAGCCTGGACATTGGACTACTGCGCTAAGCGTTCGATTCCCACACGGGACAAAAAATTGTGTGATCCGCAGATATTTGTCCAGTCTGGGTGATTGTGATATTTCATGTTTGCGAAACGCACCCACGACACAGGAGAAATGCCTAGTGTGGGGCGACGTTTTTAAAAAGAAAAAAAACAGAACTAATCATCAAAAAAAATTAAGAACTTATTTACCTAAAGAAAAACCTCTCTCTCTTTAGGTTACCTCCAAAAATATTTGTAAGAAATGAAAAGCTTTCCATTCCGACTTCGCCTTAAAACAAATTGAGCTCAGTTAAGGGGAAGTATACTATACATGTTAATAAATCTCCGCAGCCCATTCATTACGCGTGTCGGGAAATGGACCCGAGTGGGAATCTGTTAGTATTTATAGTGTACTATAGCTCTCGAGTTATCTTGTAACTGTTGTTAGAGGGATGGATTGTAGCGTGACTTAGATGTTAGTGTATGTCTCTTATAAACCATTGCGTCGTTTATAAGAAACAGGGTCAAAAGATTCTTTGTGTAAAAAGTCTCTTAATTAACCACTTTTTAGGTCTATTGATATTTCCGTGCGTGTCGTAAGGCGACTAAGGGAAAATCCAGAAGATGGGCAGCAGCGTCTTCTGTAACTTGACCACCAACACAGCGATCCCCAAGCCGCTTGCCAAGCGTGGATTATGCAACCCCCTTTCTAAAAGAGGGAGGCTTTTGTTCAACAGTGGACATCTATCGGCTGATGATGATGATGATGATAATGAAACATTTGACCTGCTTTTGACGGATCTATTCACTGTATTGTTCTACGAGGTCTGTGCTCGATTGGGAGCGATCTGTTTATCTTTGATAAGTGTTCCGCGTATTGACTTAACAATTACACTAATTAATTAGTTCCGATAGTCGGTTACGTCGTATATGTAGTATACATGTTAGATGCTTGAACGCATTGTTAGATAAATGTGAGAATTTAAATATTAGGTATATGATATGGTATATGAACATTTTTGTTGAGTACACAGGTCTCTGTGTTTCTAATATATGAGGCGAGAGATCATAGGGTACGCCTGTATTCCCCAAAGGGGTAAGCTGAGGTGTAGCTATTGTACACCCACATTTTACCCGTTATGTTATAGGTCCTAATGTGGTAGGGCGCGAGCCTATTGCCATCAACCGGGTTCAAATCCAGACTCCGTGCCGTTACTGAGAATTACCTGATGGAAAAACCCAGTAAAACATTGCCCGAATTTCGAACCCAGGACCTCATGCTCAGCAGTCGCACTTAGCGACCACTAGACCAACGAGGCAGTCAGTTATTATTTGCTTTCGGCCGTCCTTGGTTTTTTTGACCTTAACATAATATATTATGTTCATTGTACATCTTAACTGTACCATATGCTTACAAATAACATACATAAAGTCACGCCTATTTCCACGAGGGGTAGGCAGAGACCACAGATTTCAATTTGCTACGATCCTGCCATACTTCTTTCGCCTCATTCACTCGCATCACATTTCTCATCCACGCTCGTCGGTTAAGGGTACTCCTCACTTGACCTCTCAAATGACCTTTGGTTACAATGAAATTTTAAATTCCATTTCTCAACAGCTATCTTAACTGCTCACCCATATATCACAGTTACCGCTTAACTTAACTGTTATCTGTTGGCTAACATACAAGATACGTTGCCAAACGTCGCCCGCGCAAGATAAGACCCTTACGTTATTGCTTCCGTACGTCATTTCCGCTCCACACCGGATATTGGATAGAGATACACATTTCACCCATAAACAAATAATAACAGCCTATAACTGTCCCACTGCAGGGCTTCTTCTCGTATAGAGAAGGATTGAGCACTGATCACCACGCTAGCTCACTGCGGGTTGGCGATTTCAGATAATTAAATCCAGGTTTCCTTACGATGTTTTCCGTCACCGTTAGTCAGTAGTGTCTTAGAATATCTAAGAAAGTATTTATGACATTGATAAGGTCACATTGATACTTGCGCGACCTTCACCGATCCGTGGCGCTGCTCTAACCAACTGAGCAACGGTTCATCATCAGTTGGTTAGAGCAGCGCCACGGATCGGCGAACGTCGCGGATTCGAATCCCGCTCGTGTCCATCATTTTTCAAGTTTCCTTTATCAATTTAGACCCATATTGTATATTACTAGTCTTCTTCTTATCGTATGGTTGATGATCAACCTGGTGTCAGAGTTTAAACCGCCTGTAGGCCTCTGATATGGCTTAACACACCGTTAAAAAATCTGTCAGGTGTGCCGGTTTCCTCACGACGGTTTTCCTTTACCGTTTTTAGCAACTGATAACTAATTTATAGTACTACACACATGAATTCGAAAAGACAATTCGTGCAGGGGTTTTAACCTGCAACCTTTGACTGCTTTTCTTTGATACGCTCGCCCCTTATTACATTGGGACCTAAAACATAACGAGCGAAATGTGGGTGTACTATATACCCCTGCCTACCCCTTCGGGGAATTTAAGCATGATTTTATGTTATGTAAATATAAAGGAATACCCGTCGACTAACGACTGTGCTGTGGTGTCGCGTACAGCTATTATCTTAGTTAAAACAATGTTAGCATGAAACTGCTAATGAATGGGCCTAATTAACAGAAGTCTCTGCTACAAGTGTACATTACCACATTTTGTAGGTACGTAAACTATGGTGGATTTAAAATATTTATATTCGTGGTTTGTATACAAGCAAGTTGTCCTTCATTGTGGCGATCTAAGGGGGAGGCCTTTGTTAAACAATGGAAGTCTTTCGGCTGATGATACTTGGTTTCTGCATCGCTTTCAAAATTGGTATTCCGTTATAAGTAACTGTAAAGGGATCGTTTGTTCATCACGTGAGGCTTAAAAGGGCGGGAGAAGGGGGGAAGGGGGTTAAAAAAACACGAAATATCACCAGGAGGAAGGCAGGGTGTACTTTGATATCACGTGTATTCATTTTGTAGGTTTAACGCACAATGTCAGCAAAAAAACGGAGACTTTGTCGTTGACTCCAAAAAACTGTTTTCCTTTTAATTATGCTTATGGCGATTAATAAAATAAATAATTAAAATCGTATTTTTATAAGATATTTAGAACAAAGCAAAACGCCACTAAACTCTGACTGACTCTGATTAAAATGACCAAATTAGGAGTGCAAATAGAGAGCCTCCACAAGTAACGATGCTTCGTTCTTGTTGACTAACCAATCTCTACACCACGGCAAGACCTATTCCATGTGGCTATTGGCTCATGCCGATACGAAGAAGAAGAAAAATATAGAGCCTAATCGAAGCCTAGTTGATCTCATTATGTACTATTTTTCATCCCGGGAAAATCGTGACACTTACGAAAGAGTCTACGCAGATGGACTCACGGTCAGAGGGTAGTTCACCTAGTAGCTACCATCACGGACAATAGACATCCTTAAAAAAAATCTCCGGAACTCACACAAATAACGTTCAAAACTTGTTTGTGACAAAAAATATGAAACTCAATTTATTTTGTTTTAAACATTGTATCAAAACTCGTCAAACTTTTCTGTTTTTAACTTAAAAACTTTGAGATACTCCTAAATAGATTACCTACTGTGTTTTGACATCAATGTAATGTCAAAGAGTATAAAATAGTAAATGATAAACGATTTTTATTTTGCAAATAGGTTTACAGGAAACAATTTTACACGTCATTCTTTTTTAAAGACTCGATGGCGTCTGAATTTCCTAATTACAAACTATCTCTGAGAAGAAATGCCGAAACAAACAAGTACGTTTTAAAAGGCTACATTGGTAGGTAGGATATTTTTGACGTGAAGTAGCTAAGTAATTGGAATTCTGCATTTCAGGTTGCACACTATTCTGGCAGTAAACATGGCAAGAACCATGTCTGTGCGTTTATACATATAATAGCTTAGTTCCCCACAATTAACACTAGGCACCGTGCGTTTGATCATCATTATTATCAGCCTATCCCTGTCTACAGCTGGGCTTTGGGTTGAAAAAAATATTGAACCGTTTAGAATCTTTTGTTTTATTTTTAAATATGATTCCATAATTACAAAAGGTTCTTTAATTAATTAAGTAGGTCTTTATCTTTTGTTTTGAATGGCAAACAAAATTATTTTATTATAAAATCATATAATCGGTTGGTTCAACATCATCAGCCGGAAGACGTCCACTGCTGGACAAAGGCCACCCTCTTAGAAAGGGGGGGGGGATTGCCATAATCCCCACGCTTGGCAAGCGGCTTGGGGATCGCAGTATTGGTTATCAAGTTACCGGTTGGTTCACTAGATTATTATTAGCCGCAGTCTCCTACGGCTGGGCAAAGGCCTCCCCACTCTCTTTCCATATCTTCCTGTCACCAGCTGCCAATGCTCTTGCATATAAGTTAAGTTCGTCCCGCTATCTCCGTCTGGGTCTTCCTCGGTTCACTGTAATAAAGTAATAACGTGTCATAATCGCGTTGGAAAACCCTTTTAATAATTCAATGTTCTTAATACAATCGAATTTCCTTACTTAATACTCCGGTTAACCTTAACACATGTAAAAGCCAAGTTTTCAAACCTGTCAGATAAGTTGTGACAATTTATCAAGTTGCGGTTCTGTCCTGAAACTAAGTTAGCAGTCGCTTGCTTGTGGCGTTTAAGGGGTTAAGTGTGTTTGTTCATAAGTTTTGACAGGGTGGCTCATGAAACATGTTGATTTAGATATTAAGTTATCGTATTTGTCTTATAAAATTGTCTATTGAAAAAGATATAATTATGACCTCTTGTGAACTTGAAGAAAATATTTTTTCATACAGTACATACAGAACAAGAAATTAGTAGTGTGGGGCGACGATTGTTTTATTGTTATGTTGAATTTTTTATGTCTTTTAACTCGCAAGTCTCTTAATCACCTCTGTAAGTTCATTAATTAATCACCACGTTTGATATATTGGTGATCACAACACACTTTTTCATTCTTCGCGTTCTCTTAAATAATCAATTGCTTCTATGTATTTTCAATCCTTTAAATAATCGCAATGTATTATATCTTATGGCATAGATTACTCTAGCTGCTCGCTAAACATAATAATTTTCAGCAAATTGTTCTTGTTACTGTCTTCATTTCTCGTCAATAAAATAACCACGCTTAGCGATAGTATTTTCGCCTTTATCAAATAGTACCAGAACGAATAATAAAATAATACTCGCTAGGGAACCATTACTAAATAAATATTTATTGAAAAAGTTGAATACACTTTCTGTCCTATAAAACATTAACCAGTACTATCGAATTCTCCAGACACAGCATATTTCGTTAATTAAAATGTAATGCAATAACACTGCAGTTTCACAGTCGGCTTGAATCCACAAAATAAAAATAAACTTGTCTCAAAGAACAGACAACGAACGAGATCGACTGCACACGGATATACAGACGATGATTGGAAGGGAACTAGTAAGCAAAGAGTAGGTACTTTAATTTTCTGTTGCTTTGAATTATAAGTTTGCTTCAAACGAACTCATTTCAAAGCTTTTGCCATCATACTTCGTTTATTTGCAGTCCTTTCACGACTTCGTCGTAAAGCCCCCTTACCATAAACTTTTAAAGCAGAACAGTTTAAGATGTGGAAGCGAGACGCTGCTACGTGCAGTGTAATGCGGCGTCTCGCTTCTACAACGTAAACTGTCCTGCTTTAAGAGTTCATGGTATAGGGCTGGTGAACAGTTAATAAGGATAGTAAGAGAAGCGTGTTTTAGAATTTTTTTATCGAGCAATAAAGAGTGCCGAGGAGCCAAAATAGAAGAAAATATATATTATAGATACATAGGTATCTACGCTAAGGTATGAAAATCTACTAGCCGCGCCCTGCGGTGTTACCAGCTACATTTTTTCGGGATAAAAAACCTATGTGTTAATCCAAGGTGTCAGCTACCTCTATAACAAATTTTATCAAAATCGGCCCAGCCATTTGAGCGTGAAGAGGTAACAAACATAAAAACGCAATTTACAAATTTTCGCCTTTATTATGTTAAAGAGTGACATCTTTGAATACTTACTTTTTTCATAAGACCTGTATTTGCATTTAAGTTTCTCCGTCTCAGATTTGAAACTGTTAATATAAGCTCAGCAGGATTCATCAACAACTGCAAACACATGTGGTATTCACATTCTTACAAGTAGGTAATATATTTTCAGTGCATAGGACCTTAAAACATAATATTGTCGCCAAAATGTTACGAAATCCTCTTAAAACTCCGTTACGGTAAAATTGATATACAGCGTCGGTGCCTACAACTTTTTTATTCATATAAATACGGGGGAAAATTCCCCGAAACTCCAAACTCAGTATGGAAATATATTACCAAATTTTGTATGAACTCGCAAAAAATCTACAAGAGTTCCCTTCGCTGATAATCTTCGTAAGACTTGTAACAAGTTGGGATTACACCACAGAGTATTAATAAGACAACGTTCTTTTTCCTAGGGATCATGGATTCCTAGGGCGGAGGAAGAGTTGTGCCGGTCTTTTACCGGCTTATCCAGGGTGAGGGACCCAGGATCTGCGTACGGTGCACTACTTCCTAAATCTTCTTGTTCTTCGTATCGGCATGAGCCAATAGCCACATGAAATAGGTCATGCCATGGTGTAGAGTTTGGTCGGTCAACAAGGATGGTAGCGAGGTTGACTGTATGTTTTCTGTGTTAGTAAACCTACGAACGATACATTACAGAACAATTTAAAGTCACAAATGAAAAAGCAAGTTATTCACCGCGACTTATGTCAGTTGAACATGGAATAAATCTACCGAACAAAATACCGATTACCCCAATGTATACTTGTTTGTATTTTGCGTTGTGTAAAACTAGGGGAAATTGTGTTGCTTGTAGTACTACTAACGCATAATAACCGAAAGTTCCCCTTTCTTATCGGCTCATTGTAGAGTTTGTCAGAGTAATACTCTAAGGCCGAAACATCTTGAATCCGATTAGCAATTATTTATGTAGCAAATCTTTTTTCTGTTTAGATACGTTGTGTGGTAAATCTTTAGAATTCAAATGTATTGGAGTATGAAATTGATTTTACTGTGTTCAAGATTTTTGGTTGGGAAATTGAAATGTAAAGATAGAAAATGTTCTAAGATGTTTGAAGGTTCACTAATATTATCTCTCTTCTTAGTAGATTTATATCGTTTGGTACCTTTCAAAACCGACTATTATCCGTGTATTTTATAGGTAGGTATATATGGCAAGTTGTCGTTAACTGTGGCGTTCTAAGGGGGAGGCCTTTGTCCAGCAGTGGACGTCTTACAGCTGATGATGATGATGATATAGTTGGTAATACAGTTATTGTTTTACAACTAATCTAGTACCGGAATTATCACACTAACGTTATAAAGGCGAAACTTTGTGAGTGTGTATATGTTTGTTACCTCTTCAGGATCAATCGGCTGGACCAATTTTGCAAAAATTTGGTATGGAGGTAGCTAGCTAGAGGTAGCATAAATGTGTATCCCGTATAGTGGGTAACACCGCGGGGCGCAGCCAGTGGTCCATAAATGGCTCAAAGCAGTATATGGACATTGGGCGAAAAACGCCAACAGGCGGTTAAAATTCTGACATAAGGTTGTTACTACGAGGTAATTTAAAAATCTATTTTACCCATGTTTCTGCAAATCAATAAATTGTTCTTCAACCATACGATAAAAATAAGACTTTCAATACGTTTGCGTTCATTTACGTTTCTTTATACTTACGTGCTTGAACACTTTTACAATATAAGCAACCACAACACATTGTAACATTTTCCGTCTCTATTAGCAGTATCGTTTCTTGCCTAACGTAGAGACAAAATGACAATTGTCTTCACTCATCCAGCACAAGTACTTCTGTGTTCCATTCCACAGTTTCTATTTGGCAGCCTATTTCTACCCGCCAAGTAATTGGTTCTCAGAATCAAGCTCCCTCTTGTCTGGCGAAACTTTTGGTGCTGGAAGCATTTTGAGACCAGTTCTACTTATACGGATAACTGCACTGATACTGGCGATTAAGAAAGTTTGTGTGGTGGTAAAAAGGGTAAAGAGGTAAAAAGTGTGGTATCTGGCCCTCTTTCTTCCCTTGGGGGTCGTAAGAGGCAATTTAGGGGAAAAAACCAGAAGACGGGCAGCAGAGTCTTCTGCAACTTAACCACCAATACTGCGATCCCCAAGCCACTTGCTAAGCGTGGGGATTATGGCAATCCCCCATTAGGGGGAGGCCTTTGTCCAACAGTGGTCGTCTTCCAGCAGGTGATAATGATGATGATGATGATGAAGAGTTTGAGTTTTATTTTAAAGTTTCATTTTAACAAGTGTTATGTTTTAAATTGATGAATAGCTGTTAATTTATGTATTCTATCTTAAATATGTTCTTTGAAGGGGGTTGAACCTTTTCTTATGTCACTACAAGGAAGATACATGCAAACCTTATAGAAGCTTATCGTTTACTGATTTCTGAGACATCATCTTCAGTCGGAAGCCGTCCACTGTTGAACAAAAACCTTAGAAGCCCACAATGAACGCCATTTGCATCCACCGGTTACCCGCAACTTTGACGATAACGTCGGTCCACCTGGGAGGCCTGCCGACACGCGTACCGGTACGTTTAATGTTTTGATTTTTTTAAGAATACATATAGTTTTTTTTATATTGTTCGCTTAGGTGTAGGACTTCACCATTTTTTAAACATATTATTACATAAGAAGACACCTTGAGAAATCTACATTATAAGGAACTAGCTTTAAATTAGTTAGACTACTGTTTCGTCCCTGCATTGTGTATTAAAACTATAAAGAAAGTTATTTCTTCGGGATTAAACCGAGTATAAAAGAGCGTTATCTTTTATGGAGAAAAAATGTAAACGACGCGCAATGAGCCACCTGCTTCCAGTTAACAGCTGAATGTTTAATAAGAGTATAATGTAAGTAGGAAGGTACAGTCACGTGGAAAAAAATGTGTGTGCTTAGTAAAATTCGAAA
This sequence comes from Abrostola tripartita, assembly GCA_905340225.1. Classification (NCBI taxonomy): domain Eukaryota; kingdom Metazoa; phylum Arthropoda; class Insecta; order Lepidoptera; family Noctuidae; genus Abrostola; species Abrostola tripartita. The sequence goes on along the minus strand of HG996508.1, from coordinate 2,704,897 downwards.
ATAGTTTTCTCCTTAATTAAAAATTAAATCATATTAGCTTTATTTATCTTTATCTGTATTTCTTTAAAGAAATGTGTATGCTTAAGAAAATTATATGGTAGTTTTTTCTCCGATTGGCGCAGCGGCTAAGCGATTGGACTGCTTCGCTATGGGTAAAGGTTCGACTCTCGCACGAGACAAAAAATTGTGCGATCTGCAGATGTTTGTTCCTAGTCTGTGTTTTAGTGTATGTGATATTTCACATTTCTGAATCGCACCCACAATACAGGAGAAATTACTTGTGTGGAGCGACGTTAAAAAAAATCCTATACTTATTTTAATGTGTTGACTTGTAAACTTGTTTCAGTTTAAAACATTCCAGTGTATTTCAAAAGCCTTATTTTCGCCTTTCCATTTACCTTGATATTTAATAATATACATAATTTACTTTATTATTCCTCTTCGTCTTTATTTAACAAATTCAACAGGTGCAAGGATTTTTAAATGTAAGTATAATTTTTTTTCGACAGACTGTACCTACTCACTAATATTGCAAGAATGGTGTGTTTTAGTGTACCATACTTAAATAAAATGGAGCACATGGTAATGGAAATTGATTGCCTCCGTATCTATCTTACAGACCACGCACACATACACACATTTATTGTAGGAAAAAGCTACTCGCACAAAATATTTTGTTTTCAAATTGTATCCATGTATGGAACAAAATATATCCTTTTTATACAACAGGCCTGGTTTATGATGAATTAAATTATTATTAAGTTTGTCAAAATTACTAAAACATTGTATTTTCATTAAAAAAAATGCAGTTTTCTTAACCTTGAAATACAATGCTGTTCATTACAACCTACACCAATAGAAATACTCAACGACTTAATTTAAACTCCCACGCAATCGAAAGCAATTAATAACTGAATTCAATACATAAATTACCAAGCGCAGTAGAAATCCAAACTATACACTAGAATCTCTTTGCCAATAAAATAACGTCTGACACTTGATTGCAACGTAATAAATTTAGTTAGACTGCTTGGTGCAGACGATGTGTGGCCACTAAGTCAGCGGGACAAAAGTCACGCATCCTAAGGTCCAGGCAAATCCTTGGTTTGAGTCTCAGAATCTATTGTTGTGATGGCTTGAGGGAAAGTGGACTTTCCGACTTCGGAGACTCTGAACATTCTGAATAAGAATCGTATATTTGCTCGAAATATTGGTGTTTACAGATTGAGATAATATAATGGTAGTTTCACATATTTCGCCCACTTTTTTCGGCTTGCAAGAACAAAGTACATAATATTAAAACTATACCTATAGTGTCCTCCTGACCGAATTTCGGTCACGGCGGCCTGGCTTAGCTGAGACTAGCCATCTGCGCAGGAGATATTATAGTGCACAAGTATGCGCGCAGACACAGGTGCACTCCCTATTCCCTCACTCTCATAATCCGATGGGACGGTAGACCGACACGACCGGAGAGAGATCAGGCGCAGGACCAACGGCTTAACGTGCCTTCCGAAGCACGGCACCTATAACTATAACATAAATATTACAATAGTTATCAATGTAATAATATTCTGAATATTACTATCCTATGGAATTAATGACAGTCTGTTTGTCACAGCATACATACAATACAGATGAAATATTGACCTAAATGTATAAAACTCGTATTTTATGAAGGTGTCATTCTGGAGGTTGTTGTTTTTTTTTAAACCTCACCTCACACTAGGAATTTCTCCTGTATCGTGGGTGCGTTACACAATCATGTAATATCACATACAAAAATACCCAGACTTGGGACAAATATCCGCGGATCGCACAAATTTTTGTCCCGTGCGGGAATCGAACCTACAACCCTTAGCGCTGCAGTCGTCAAATATTAACGCTTTAAACATAAAAAAAAGATTATAAACAAACCCCGTTACTCATATGAATTGTAAGTGTTGATTTTTTTTATCAACAATCAGCCTAGTGGCTTTAATCAGATTTGATGTTGTGCTTTTAGAAATTTTGGAAAGTTCACACTCTATGATGTGTCTTCGCGTACTCTCTTAGTGTCAGTGAAGAATAATCGATTAAATTATACCTGTCATTGTCGTTTGTATGTCAAAGAATAGAGATGACAATAGCCTTAAAAAGTGGGTAACTTTAAACACATCCTCACTTGACATTGGCATAGTAGTTGTCAACGGCTTGGTTGTGAAATTAAAAAAAAAAAACACAGAACACCTTGTAACACATTTTAGCATCGTTTACGAGGGATAGTTTTTTTAATAATATACGAATGATAGATTAATTTATCAAAATAGATACCTATCTATATGCTATTGAAAATGCGGTTAGTGTACAGAGATTTAAATAACTTAAAAATTATTTCTAGTGTATAATTGGCTGATATTCTTATAAATTTTTGTAGTCAAAACTTTGTGAGACCGCGTATTCTATGGCCCAAATCTCGACAATTCGTTAAACTAACAGTCGGGGTTCAAAGTAAATACCTTTTCATTTAGTTTTGTGTGAGGTAGCTAACTAATTACCCAATTTAATTGACCGCACGGTAGTTGGCGAATTTATCAGTAGAAAATCAATTTATCTGCGGTGTGCAAAAAATGGATGAAATAATTTGTTTATATTATGTATGATTGTAGGTGGTCTAGAATCTAGAATATAAAGCTGTGTGAATTTACACAAGTATGCGTTTATTGCCAAATCCGAAACTATACATACCTACTCAAAAATATGAGTGTTGTTAAGTTCTCGGGAACATTTTTATACACGTCATCTTGCCTGGTATTGAACCCACAACCATACCAATACCATTATTTTTTTTGTTCGCATTACCGTTAACAAAACATAATACAATTATAATGCACTTAGTTATGCCGATTCGTTGATCCGTGATGTTATTTTAACGATAATTTCAGTTTTAGTCTGAATATTCCTATTCAAATTTTCAAACGATCTATTCCGCATCAACCTGAGGTATTCCTCTCCTAAACTCGATAGTTTTGAAACACAATCTAACTTTGTTAGCGTAAACCACCTGTATGGGTACTCAAATAGCGTACTCAAACTAAGTACTATCAAATCGTATCTTTTGTTTGCTTGTTTAATCTTTGACAGCAGCCGTCAAAGATTAAAATTTGACACTCAGAGGTGTTTTTGACCTATCAATTTGCCATTCTAAATTTAAATGAAACATATAATTATTTTTGAAGTTAAATTGAGGGGCTCGTAGCTACGTGGATGCCGCGCAGATCTGACGATCGGTGAGGTTAAACTGTGCTCGCTGCGACCATCACAAGATGGGTGACCGTTTTTACATGTCGAGACCCCTCCTTACTTCGGAAGGCACGTTAAGCTGTTGGTCTTGCGCCTGATCTCTCTCCGGTCGTGTCGGTCTGCCGTCCCATCGGACTATGAGAGTGAAGAGAGCACTATAATATCTCCTGCGTAGTTCGGTAGTCTGTGAATTTCAGCTAGAAGAACGTAATTATCAATATTACATAGTATTTAAAAATAAATATGTTTAAATGTTCGATAAAGAAAGGAGAATGCTTATTAGTCTAACACTGCAATATGTGAGTAGCGAAAAGAAATGATTTTTGCATAGACTTACGCCTCAGAGTAAAGTACTAGAATTTTATTCTTATAATCACGGTGTGTACATGACAATGCCATAAGTCACGAGAGCGAAGATAAAACTGTATATAATCGAAATCAAGAACTCTTAAAAACATAATATAACCGTAATAGTGGGTACCTATAAATGTTCTATCTCACAAAGTCCGTTTGGCTTTCGCTGTAGTTGTAACGTTTACTGATAAGCGTGCTTGCGTGTGTCGTCGCGTCATAACCGTGTCCGTCAACGGACGTCGTGAGATAGAACAACTACAGGTACCTCCTATTACGGTTATAATATGTTCCAAGGAGACCTTGATTACGGTTACACACTAGCTTTTGCCTGTAACTTCGTTCTTGTGGCCGTTTTCTTTTTCTTATCGTATGGTTGATGAACAACCTGGTGTCAGAGCTTAAACCGCCTGTAGGCCTCTGACATGGCTTTACACACCGTTGGAATCTCTCAGGTGTGCCGGTTCCCTCACGATGTTTTCCTTCACCGTTTTTAGCAACTGATAACTAATTTATAGTACGCACATGAATTCGAAAAGACATTGGTGCGTGGGTTTAAACTTGCGACCTTTGAGTTGGCAGTCCAATGGTCATACCACTCGGCTCGGCTTTCCTGTGTCGTGGGTGCGTTTCACAAACATGACATATGACATACACAAACACCCAGACTCGGGACAATTAAGTGTGGATCGCACAAATTTTTGCCCCGTGCGGGAATCGAACCCGCAACCCTTAGCGCAGCAGTCTAATCGCTTAGCCACTACGCCAATCAGGTCTTCAAACCGTCGTTAAAATGAGCATTCTTTGTTCTTTTTACTAACAACATATTGAACATATATATGTTCTCAGTTCATGTATTGAACTCAGAAAACAATTAGTGAAGTAAACCATTAGTCTATACAAGTTTATCGATTGTTTGTTGATACGTAGCTCAATTAGGGAAAAGCTAAATTTGGAGGAAGTGCCTCTGGACGTAGGTAGACCCTTCGGCGCTAAAACTGTAGTGGTCCAAGTTACAAGATACTTAAAGATATAACTGTCCGCAAAACCTGTCGGAAAAGAATTGATATCCCCTAGTGTTGACCCGTCTCCTGAATTTTTTTGATCCTTTCAAGTGAGAAGGATGCTTGTCCCATTTAAGTGACGAAAACCTCGAATACTATAGAATCTTGTACGCGCTACGGTTGCTGAATCACCCGTTTTGTAAAACTCTCGCACGTACACCGCGCGGTCCGTGCGCGAAGAACTCTCCATAGCGACTAAATTCCCAAGAGCCAGGCTACCTATTGGCATACCCTGCGCCATTGAGATACGATGCGTTCACGCAGTCAGCAAAACTTTAAACGTTCATTTGAGACACCTTGTACTTTGGTTTCACCCGCTTTGTATGAGATAATGATAACTAATTTATAATACGCACATGAATTTGAAAAGACATTGGTGCGTGCCGTTTGGACCGTGCGGTTTGAACTTGCGACCTTTGACTTGGCAGTCCAACGGTCATACCACTTGGCTATCAGTGCTTCAATGTACAATGTATAAGCTATATTACTTTAAAGTTTCATCAAAATCAGAACGTTAATTTTTGTAAAGGTGTAACAAACATCCACACAAACTTCCGTGTTTCTATATTAGTAGCAGCCGTGCTTTTCTAAAGACATCACTTAGGAACTCACTTCTAAATCCGCGGTGAGATTTGACACTAGCACTACCAAATATGATGCAAGGTGACGTGTGAGATGACTTTGGAGATGATGTCAGTTAAAACGTAGTGATTATATTCTCTTTGATGTCAGTGTTCCAGAATAGCTTAACAGTATTACTAGCAAGTATTCGCTTTTACTTCATAACTTGAGCCACAAGGTGCGCCGGCCGCTGTCACAGTTGACAATACCCAGCTGTCAGTCCCGTGAGCTAGGTAAATTAATTAATTGATAAGAATATAATCAAGTATGGCGGCTGCCTGTTGGCGATGTGTAATCATGTTTGGCATTCGGCACTCATGAGATATTTTTATATATTGTGGTGGCCTACGGAATGGATCGAATGGGAGAAAATCGTGAGTTTAAATGCAGGTATGTATCAATTTAACTTACTGTACTCATAACGGAAAATGTCCCGCTTTAAGAGTTCATGGTAAGGGGGCGTTATGACTTTGTTAGTTATTCCCAAAATATCACCTCTGTGGGTATCGGTTATCACAAGATCGGAGATCTTCTCGGGAAAGGCATGGTTAAAAGGATCCTTAACCGATTAGCAATGAATAAATTGATGAGAGTTAATAAGACGAAGGGGGTTGGTTAGTGGGGGGGGGAGTGTCGTAATAAATGAAAATCCGTGTTATTTACCTACCCTTCTACGACTGCGGGGTCACCATGAGTTTGCCTTGCACGTCGTTTTCCAATGTCGAAGCGAGACGCTGCTACGTGCAGTGTACAGTAGTGTCTCGCTTCCACAACGGTAAATAATCTGCAATGCAATCTCATAGTAATGCACCATGTTTGTTTTTTATTTTATTTGGGAAACAAACAAATACGATATAGAAAATATCATACATACAGAGTAAACGATAATAATAATAACAATCTAAATAAGTCTCCACATAAAATCTAAACATTTGCGCCAAATCGGAAAGGGGACTAAATGTTACTAAACAATTAAAATCATCAACAAACAACATTAGTACTACAAAACTCAATGACTTAGTATTAATAACTCGGAGCTAGGAGGAACCAAACAATCGTGAAATGTTTTTATGGCACTAGGCTCGCTTTCTAACGCATGAGTTAATAATAATTCATCTGGCGAAAATGGGGGTTCACAACAAGCATTACTCTGCATACACCTTCGAGAAACACGTGAAGAATAGAGAGATGGAAAGGAGGAAGCCAAAAGTATTTTTTGCCTGTAAAATATATTAGCAATATTATATTACAGTAATCTAATATCACTATATTTCGCATCGAAGCATTTTAATATCTGCCGTCACTTATTTTTAATATCTATTCGCTATATTTAATAGCAGTGTGACAAGATGGTTTTAATATGTGAGTAAGTAAGTAACTTGGAATATTTTATTTCATATTGAAGGATTTTTCATTACTACATACATACATATTTGTAAATGTCGGGACTAAGATAATTACTCTACTGTGCATCTCTGTTTGTCTCTGCATCACCTTAAGGTTGGCTGGTAGAAAATGCCTTTGGCATTAACCCCGCCTTTGTACACTTGTTTTGTGCATAAAGTATACAATATATATATACAATAAGTAATTACATATCTTAATAGACAAAAATGTACTGCCTCGTTGGTCTATTGATCGTTGAGCTCGACTGCTAAACATGCTGTCCTAGCTTCGAATCCTGATCAAAGTGATTCTGGGTTTTTCCATCAGGTAATTCTCAGTAGTAGCACGGTGTCTGGATTTGGACCCGGTTGATGGCTATATGCTCGCCTTCTACGCGACCTATAATATATCTGACGAAATATGGGTGTACTATATAAGCACCTTTGCTTCCCGTGTTATTAGGAAAATTTAGAGCAATACGCGTTGCCGTGAGAAGGGGTGGCTCAGGCTCGCTCGTGGTGCTTACTAGCTCGTACTAACCAGTTCGGCTTGGCGTGACTCGTGATGCAACGCGCCGTAAGAAGCCTAAAGTGGCTTCTTACGGCGCGTTGCATCACGAGTCACGTGAATGAACTTCACATTTCGACTTTTAAACTAATCTCTAACTCTTTAGACTTTATCTCTACGAAGTTAACAACAAATAAAGAGAAATACAAACCAACTATTTAATAATGGAGTTAATCGCTTACAACAAAGATTTACGAACTCATTAAATTAGTTTATTATTCAATAGACAAGTTTTTCTCTATCTCTTATAATCGTGCCCAATGATAAGACTTATTTAAAGGCATTCTCTTTTGTTCTAAAGTTGAATTTAATGAGTATCGTATCGTATTTCAAGTTTGTTGAACTCTCTTATGAATGGACTTCATATTATTATCATGCAACATCAATGCGACGATTAACAATTATGGTTCTTGTATTTGTTTGTATATCTATCATAAACATGAGGTATTTGAGGGTTTGGACCGCAAAATAAAGGCTTAACTTATTTATACCAGTTATTGCGATCTATAACAATGCAATTAACGCTTACATTAATTTTCTGATAGGTCCTTTCTATGACATAAGGTTACCTTTTAAGACTTTTGGTGCCATTTAAGCATGTTGCTCATGCTAAGCTTTAATCGAAATTGAAAAAGGAATTTTCAAAAATGATGGACATGAGCAGAACTTGAACCTGCGACCTTCTTCGTACCGTTGCGCTGCTCTAACCAACTGAGCCATCGAATTTTCACGTTTCCTTTTAGTATTTACTTCTTGAGGGTGACGTCAGGTATTATCTGTTGGAATCTATGATTACCAACTCAGTGTAATACCTTTACAGCTATAAATCACTGAAACGATAATACCAACCCAAATTTACATGAATTTTGGTGCCATTTTAGCATGTTGCCCATGCTTAGCTTGAATCTGGGTGTGTCACGATGTTATTTTAATTATTTGTTTAAAAAAAAATCTAACTATTTATTATACAATCAATAATGATCTACCGGATAATTTTAAATTAAAAAAAAACGTATTCGAACACTAAGCCGTCTTGTTTTCTAGTTAGAGCTACGAATAACAGTGTCATTAAATTATAATGATTATTTAATTTAGAATTAAATACAGACACGCACCGCACGTACATATACGACGACCTGATTGGTGTAATGGTTAAGCGTTTGGACTGCTGTTGGCTAAAGGTTGCGGGTTAAATTCCTACACGGGACAAACATTTGGTGTCATACGCAGATGTTTGTCCCGAGCCCGGGTGTTTGTGTTTGTGATATTTCATGTTTGTTAAACGCACCCACGATACAGGAGAAATTCCTAGAGACGCCTCACTCTAGGAATTTCTCCTGTATCGTGGGTGCGTTTTTATTTAAAAAAACTCATCATTTTCGTTGGCAACAAGTCAGTCTCGCTGGTAATGTTCTCAATTGTACCAGAGTTGAGATTAATACGCGTCGTCTGCCGTATGACTTCAGAACCCTCGGTTACTCTGCTATTCATAAAAGAGTTCACGCCAAATTAGTACTAATGGCATGCCACCTACGGCTTAAAATCGTCAGCATAATATTATATGTATCAAAGACATCTGTCGCGGCATATAAACACTTCGTGATACGATTGGAGGTTCTAAATCAAAGTGACTTTTAACTGATGTGACTTTCTCTCTTTCATATTGTGTGATGATTTAGGCAAAATCGTAGGCAAAAAGATGAAAGATAGTAAAACCTGGATTTAAAAGGTATAAATTCCTATTAGGCATAGCGCATGGTTGTCGATTAAATTCCGATCCTTTTCTACTTTTTTGAGGTTCCTATAATTATATCGATAACTAACGGAACTATTTGGTATTTAAAATCTATGAAACTAGTATCATTAATGTCAATCAAAATGATTTAGATGGAATAGAGTGTGAAGTTATCTTGAATTATGCAAAAACGATGGGCAATTTTTTTACCTTAGAAACAAACGGCAACTGTTAAATATTACACCGAAAATATCACGGGAAAAGCAATGATATGTCAAAAAGTATAGATACGTCATATACTAACAAAATGAACAAGAAAAATGTTCCGACCTCTGAGTCCGAACTTCACTAGTCTTATGTCAAATCCGACAATAATTATACTACCCAAGAATACAATTGTCCCATTTTCGAGTCTTCAAAATGAGCGCCCCAGTAACATATCTGTACTTTTTTTAAATATCATTTTAGACAGGCTAGTTACCTATGAACATCTGAAACAGACACAGAATAAACATGACACCATAAATAAATATACGAGTTCTATACTAAATTATGATTCCACGAACAGGGATCGGAGAGCAATACAATTTTGTTGGCCCGATGTGTACGTCAAACAATGAGGGTTGTAAATATGTTACGAATAAGTATACAGCCGATATATCAAATTACAGTGGCGTGCACGTGTTCACACATCTTTGGTTGACAATGTGTGGTGTAAGGTATAGGCAATGTGATGCAATAATATTGGTCTTCTTCCTATCGTGTGGTTGATGAACAACCTGGTGTCAGAGTTTAAACCGCCTGTAGGCCTCTGACATGGCTTTACACACCGTTGAAAAATCTCTCAGATGTACCGGTTTCCTCACGATGTTTTCCTTCACCATTTTTAGCAACTGATAATTAATTTATAATACGCACATGAATTCGAAAAGACATTGGTGAATGCCGGGGTTTAAACTTCCGACCTTTGACTTGGCAGTCCAGCGGTCATACCACTCGGCTATCAGTGCTAGTTGTTAATAATATTGGTAGCAAGTGTAAATGGTATGTGCTAACATATTGATAGCTAGAATATGTAAGCTGTTAAAATACTAGCTGCACGCCGCGGTGTGACCCGCTGTTTTTTTTTTCGGGATAATAAGTAGCCTATGTATTAATCCAAAGTGTCAACAACCTCCATACCAAATTTTATCAAAATCGGTCTTGCCGTTTGAGCGTGAAGAGGTAACAAACACACAAACTTGAACACCTATATAATATTAGTTTGATGTACAAAAAAATATTTTTTATAATATAACAGGGTACAGGACACATATTACATTTTTATTGATAGTAGTAATAGTGTATTGTACATTGTATATACTACATAAAATACTGCGCAACTACACTGCGCCAATCAGGTTGTAAAATGTTAAAGAAGTGAGTTCATCATAACTTTGGAACTTCGTCCGCTTCTCGATTGCACCACGGAGGGACCATATAATCCTGTTAGTGGGGCTCGGTAGGCTGCCGGCGGCCCAGGTTCGACAAAAACATAAACCTATATATTTTTGTTACGTATATTTCAGTCGGAATATCTCGTATTCAACGTACTTGGAGACATAGAGTTATGATGCACGGAGTGGTTTGTTGAGAATAAGAAGGTGCTTGAGAGGTAATTTAGTAGAAGAAGGTTGGTGGTGAAGACCTGATTGGCGCAGTGGCTAAGCGATTGGACTGCTGCGCTAAGGGTTGCGGGTTCGATTCCCACACAGGGCAAACATTTGTGTGAACCGCAGATGTTTGTCCCGAGTCTGGTCTGAGTCCTGTTTGTGTATGTGATAATTCATATTTGTGGAATGCACCCACGACACAGGAGAAATTCCTAGTGTAGGGCAACGTGTTTTTTAAAAACAAATAATAAAATTAAAAATAAAATAAAAGTGAGAAAAGAGAATGAATACTAAAAAGGTAGATGACCCTTGTAGAATATTTTTAATAAGCTGATTAATTTAAAATTGTTAGAAGTATGTGGTTACGACCTTTAAATAAGCTAAATTAACGTTAAAATAAAACTAAAAAGAGTTGAAAATAATGCAAAGGAAATACATATTTACAAGTGAAATTAAAAATATTATATTCAGTTAAATGAAATTTGGTACGAATTCTAACTAACTTATTAAATTAAAATTTCGTGATGCTAGAATTTTAAAACATCCAGCAACATTTATTCTGTAATTTTCAATGTTCAAGTTTTATAATTTGACTGACAAATATGCAATTTTAAAATGCAAAGCAACTCAATGTCTCAAGAGATAAGTCGTGCGTAATAAATCTAAATAAACGTCGTCTAAATTCAAAGTTATTTTTCGTAGCATTTGTTTACCTCGTAGCACATGTGTAAATGACTCGTAGCACAACGTAGCGCTCTCGTAGCGACTTCTCATCATGATAAGTGCAAGGAATTATGTTTAATACATTTTTAAGTCTGTGATGGATTATGTCAAACGTTATAAAGCAAAGGATGCACAGTAATATAATTGTTAAGTAAATTATAAATGTGTAGTTTAATGATAATAATAATTATTGTAATCAACTTTAATTCCCGTTATTTGCAATCCTTAAATATTAAACAACATAATTATAACTAACTATACTATACTACGATTGAGATTGGCAAAAAAATATTTTAATCAAATAATCCTAATTGCTATAAAATTACAATTTAGCACTAAAAGTGAATTACAAAACGACAACCTAAACTTACAACCTCAAAATTAGAAGTGCATTACAGATACCACAGTAGGTACAGTCAGCAACATAATTAGCTTAACATATTATGAATCCTTATGTCAAATAATTGAAAGAAAAAAACATCAACTCAAGTTATTGTTTTAAATTAGAGAAGCGTCCAAATGATGATTTTGTTTTTCGATTAATGGTATGTTTAAAAATTGTTGCTTACTGTACCTATCATCATCATCACCATTATCAGCCCGAACACGTCCATTACTGAACAAAGGCTTTGCAGCAAGGCCCATGGGGGGGGGGGGGGTGACATAATCCCCACGCTTGGCAAGCGGCTCCGGGTCAAGTATTGGTGGTCAAGTTACAGAAGACGCTGCTGCCCATCTTCTGGATTTTCCCTTAGATGCCTCTTACGATACCCACGGGAGGAAAGGGGGTGGTCAATTCTAGGCCGGATACCACACGACTGTACCTATACCTACACCAAACACGACTCAATTACATAACTAAATTATTAATTACGACCGACCGCATACAGGACTTCAAAAACCGCGGCTGCCTATTAAATTCATCAACGAATCTACTATCAGCATCATATTTGTATCACCAACATAGCCAATTGGCCTCACAAACACGATAAATCATCACATTAACGCAACCAGCCAGTAACGTAGATAAATTTAAATTGATGACGTATTCGCTTATTACACACATTATAATTTTAATACCGAACTGACCTAATTTAATTTTAATGTATTTACGGTTGAAGTCCTAGTTAGATGGTTGTCACACGACACGGTATCGCGCGGTAAAGCGGGTTTTGTGTAGAGTGAACCGCTTGCTCGCGTGGTTGCATTGCGGTGTCAAGTGCATATTTCATTTTTTTACATTTAGATCGCATGGCCTTTGAGTTTAAACAGCGCTCAGTACGGTCAGTCCTCAGATGGGTTTTTCAAGACGCCTATGTATCTCAAAGTGTTCCTTACGCGTTTGGCCCTTAAACGTTTAATCTCTTACCCGTCGGGTCAGTTTGCTGGTCCATCAGTCTATAAATCTAAGGGAACAGAGAATGTACCGTGTTATGCGCACACAACATTGTAAAGTGCACTGTAATTATTTATCTGGCTACTCTTTGAAGTTTGCCACCGTAGCCGTAATTCGGTCAGGAGGACATTATTTTTCTATGACAGCCGGGACTTGGCTAAGGAGGGACGAAAGAGGGGTCAAGACCTCTTACTTAAGTGAGATGCTCAACAGAGATGGATCTTATTGTGGAAAAGCCGTTATTTTCATAGGCCGTGTTCGTTGGCTGTTAGAATGGATTTTTATTTATAAAAATATTTATTATAACATGTTTTCCCGTGTCCTTTTTTTATCTTTTTTGTTATTACTTTTCATATAAGTTATAAAGTTATGCTTTAGATATTAAAGGGTTAAATATGAAAGAAGATTTTTATATGCGCGAAATTAACCGCAAAACTGTCAAAAAACGCGTTGTGTCGTGTGCCATCCCTTTTACACTCAATCCTAACAGTATACCTAAATCTTCAAATCCGGGACACCTGCAACATTAAATTATTTGATTAAGGAGTCTCTCCTTTTTTTTTATGGGAAAGACCACAAGGATTAGTTCCAGTTACCGGCTGGAACCCAAATTATCCTCCTACCTACTTTAGGTCGAGGTACGCGGGAGCTGCATAATATAATACACCGCATCCCTCGAGGAGCCTCTCCTATTTTTTTAAGTTTTCGGTTATTTGAAGTTTGATACAAAATTTATAATAATATTATAGTCCTCTTACATATGAGTTACAAAAGAGTATTAGTTTCTAGTCTTATAAAAACTTCACATCAAACAAACCGTAACCTTTCTTTATAAAACTTATCCTAAATCAGACACACAAATCTACTTAACACTCATACAAAAATAGAGAAACTCCATATAGAAAACCGTTCTCTCTTACTCCATTGAACAATACTTACAGAGAGTTCCCGAAAATGCTTCTGTTGTCTGAAATAAGATAAAAAATAACTTTTAATGGCACGGTCAAGGGTCGGCCGACATCTCAAGCGGATCATTCGGAAGAAAAGCCGATTATTTGTGAGGTTATGTTTATTCACCCTTATGTTTTAGGCTGAGAGTTGTTGGGAAGATTGTTATATTATGATAGAAATATGTTACCTCGGCTGCGGCTGTGTTTTTTTATGACTGGTGGACTGCCAAGTCAAAGATCGCAAGTTCCAACCCCGGCACACACCAATTTCTTTTCGAATTCATGTGCGTATAAATTATTTATCAGTTGCTAAAAACGGTGAAGGCTGAAGACATCGTGAAGTCGAGGTCGTCGAGGAAACCGGCACACCTTAGAGATTTTTCAACAGTGTCTAAAGCCATGTCAGGGGCCTACAGGCGGCTTAAACTCTGACACCAGGTTGTTCATCAACCATACGATTAGAAGAAGAATGATAATATTAAAATTTATTTATTTAGACGACGAATATCCACATTGTTATTAAACGGCGGAGCAAGTAAACTTGCTCCGCTGCACTAACTTAAGCATAAGTGGACAATCATTCTTAGCTGCTATGGTGCTCAGGAAGCTGTTGCTACTTTCACGCAGCCGACTTACTTTCGTTTTAATTTGGGTGGTTTAGATGTTTTGTAGTTGAGATGGAGATGTGTTTTTAGGAAACGTTGGCAATCAAATTACATTTTTAATATAGTGATGTAAACTCAAAATAATTATACTTATTACGACTTTAGTTCCCGCAGGGGTAGGTAGGGATTATTCCTTTTTCACTAGCACAGACAACCAAATTTCACCGATCATCATTCTCGAATAAATAGATGGTGAGCCAATTTATGATACCTGTGGCCCTAGACTTGTGGCAAATTGCTAAACGAACAGAAATCGAATATAATGAAAAATGAATGGGGATGACATAATGTTTGACTTTGTAATCTATGACGACCTGATTGGCGCAGTGGCTAAGCGATTAGACTGCTGCGCGAAGGGTAGCGGGTTCGATTCCAGTACGGGGCAAAACTTTGTGTGATCCACAGATGTTTGTCCCGAGTCTGGGTATGTGATGTTTCATGTTTGTGAAACGCACCCACGATATTGGAGAAATTCCCAGTGTGGGGCATATTTTTATGTCAATCTAATTATATTTTTCATTCTATTCGTCCAGCGTCCAAGCTATCCCAGTGACAGACTAAGTTCTTGCCTTGATGAACTGCCAACTATGGCTTAGTTAGCAAATAATAAAAGCCATCCAATTCCATTCCTAGATCCATAATAAAATTAACCATTTCATGTTACCGTCCGTTCGCGGTAGGAATTAATTTGTCATATCGTGGTACTGCGGGAACATTTGTCACGTGGTTAAAAATTAAACTGATATAATCTTCGTATAATAGAAGATTGTTCAGCAGATTTTAATTAACCTGTGACCGGAATTTTAATTAAGGGCTGTAATACAAGGCACCAGAAATATTCCTTTATCTTTAAGAGCTATGAATGTAAAAATATTGCGTATGGGTTGCATCGGTTTATATTTCATTTTTTTTTTAGTAAAATTTTTGATTGAACTTGAAAAAAATGTATGGTGTGTAGATAATAATCTAATCCATCCATATAACTCGTTAAGTTTTATTGAAAGATAAGATTTGAGAGATTACGGAAAGAAAAGTAAAATAGCATTTTTTTCTGATACGGGCATTGAACCAATGTTCTCAGGATTGCTAGCTACAAAACAAAAATGAGACATATCGATAAGTTAAACAATATATTTAAATAAACTTACTAACAGAATCAACTATACCAGTTAAAGGGTGAACCATCCACGTATCAGTAACAAACAAACCATGATTGCGTATAATCCCGGGATAAGTTCTAATTTGTACAACAACCAAACATCAAACCCGCGACCATAGATTAATGCCGCTTGTATTCAATTTAATTGGATTATTTGGAAGGGTCCGTTTACATACAGTAGTTAATTAAACATTTAAACTAACTACCTTGGTTAGCTGTTATAACATAAGTTACTTTAAAACTATCTTATTAGTTATCAGTTGCTAAAAACGGTGAAGGAAAACATCGTGAGGAAACCGGCACACCTGAGAGATTTTTCAACGGTGTGTAAAGCCATGTCAGAGGCCTACAGGCGGTTTAAACTCTGACACCACGTTGCTCAATGCTCATCAACCATACGGTAAGAAGAAGCTATGTTATTTATTGGTTGGTTACAAGATTGCCTCGTTGGTCTAGTAGTTACTAAGTGCTACTGATCAGTTTTGGGTTCGAATCCCGGGTTGGGCAAAGTACCTATTATTGAGTTTTTCGGTAACTCTGAGTAGTACGGAATCTGGATTTTTGTCTGGTTGATGGCAATAAGCTCGCCCCCTTATACATTGGGACCTATAAAATAACTGGTGGACTGTTGATGTAGTACACACTTCTGCCTATTCTTTCGGAGAATATAGGCGTGATGTTGTCTGAACCACCACAAACCACTTTGACACTTATTCCAAAACTAGTTGCGCCCCGCGGTGTTACCCGCTGCATTTCGGAATTTTCGGGATTTAAAGTAGCCTATGTATTAATCCAGGATATCAGCTACCTCCATACCAAATTTTATGAAAATTTGTCCAGCCGTTTGAGCGTGAAGAAGTAACAAACATACAAACACACAAACGTGTGATGTGTCTGTATTGTACAAGAAAACAGTTTCTTTCTTTCTTTCACTGTGACACTTACCGCCGCACTCAGAGACGTGTGATAGTTTAAGTAATCATTAAATGGCTCTGAGTTCGGCAGTAAGTAAAGATTTCACGAAGGAAACCTTTTCATAGTGATAGTTTAAGTAATCATTAAATGTCTCTGAGTTCGGCGGTTAGGTAGGTATTCCACAATGTTGCGATATTCTGTTAACACACAGCTCTTTCTGAGTCACAGCACAGCCTTTTACGACCTGCAGTCAATTACAGCCGCAAAAACGCATAAAACAGTCATAAAGTTGAAACAAAAAGTATGAACGTAAAAGCATCCGGAACACTGGTTCTGTGTGACATAGCCTTTACACTTTTATGGTACTGCAAAGCAAATACGTATAGGTACTCGTATGTTCCCTTATAAAGATCTTCTAGTTGACTGCCTCGTTGATCTAGTAGTCGCAAAGCGGGACTGCTGAGCATTAGATTTTGGGTTAAGTTCATCGGTCAGTGTTTTTTTATCTATATCTATTCTATTCTATACTTATAATAAAACTGTAGAGAGGTCAATTCTGTACATTGAATATATTTTCAAAATTATCATTGGAGGATAACTGGTGATCGATACTGATGCCAAAAATGCAATTAGTAAAATTTTTGTCGGTCTGTCTGTCTGTCTGTCTGTCTGTCTGTCTGTCTGTATGTGCACGCATGGGTCAAAAACTACTGAAGGGATTTTAACCAAACTTGGTACGATTGTAGTCCATACGCCTGGGCAGGTTATAGGCTATATAACATAACGCTAAAACACATAGGAGCTGAGCAGTAACGATAAATTTGAAGCAAGTCGGATGAAAATGCGCTTTCGAGCTCTTATCCTCGCATACGTCGATCATACACCAAAAGTATGTATTACAAAAATGATGGTCTCTAAAAGATCTACAAAAAAGTCCTTAATAGTATATATCTATCTTTTATAAATTAGCCACAATAACGTGTTTAATCGTTAGGCACTTCTTTAAGTGTATTAATAAAATATATAAATATATTGTATTTCACATAGATATATCGTTATCAAACTCCAATATTCAAAAAGTACATTTTAATACCTATTTTATATAAAAAAAAATAAGAAATCGGTTTATAAGATATAGATGAAGTAAAACTTCCAAATCACGCCGCGCCAGTATGGGTACGGCTATACGCATGTACGCTGCATTTTTAAAAAGGGTGGGGGCGTTCTCGCGCCACCTTTACTCACATTGTCACTGCTAATGCGAACGGACGTGGTTCTTATTGACTCTTTGGATCTTCTTCGTATCGTATGGTTGATGAATAACCTGGTGTCAGAGTTTAAACCGCCTGTAGGCCTCTGACATAGCTTTACACACCGTTGAAAAATATCTCAGGTGTGCCGGTTTCCTCACGATGCAGAACAAAAATTACGGTCTTAAATAGATTTTTAAAAGGCAGCGTCATATATTGACATTCTAGCAGCAAGATAGTTTTTATCCTGTGTAATTCGGCTGAGTGTACACTGTACAGACTTATTCGCCTTCGCCATGACATTCAAAATCAACCATTACCATTGACTCACGCAGCCTTAAAGCAGCCTTTAATATTATGAATACTTAGCTGCTTCTTACACGCACACACAATCGTACGACGCTTACTCTTAGGTCACGAGTTCTCTATACATTTTGTCTGTTGAGATACTGTGCCGGATTCATGGCAATAGGCTCGCCCCCTATTACATTGGGATCTACACCAAACCTAGCGAAATATATAGCGATAAAGTGGGAGTAGGTACAATATGTGCACCTCTGCCTACGCCTTCGCGGAATACAGGCGTGTCGTTATGATATGTTTTATAACAATATTTTTTTTATAAGAGTTAACTGCAATGGTTTACTATTCGAATAAACCGACAAACAGACAAAACATCCAAAATAATAAAAATGGGTTGTATTGTATTGTATAGGTTTCTTTTTTCTTAAATAAAACGTCGCCCCACACTAGGAATTTTGGCATTGGTGCATTTCACAAACTTAATATATCACATACACGAACACCCAGACTCAGGACAAACATCTACGGATCACACAATTTTTTAGCGGGAATCGAACCCACAACCCCTAGCACAGCAGTCCAATTGCTTAGCCACTGCGCCAATCAGGCCGTCACGGTTGTCTTTTATCCTTGGAATTTTTTTTTCTACAGTAGTTTCAATGTACAGGAACTCAGAAACGCACAAAACGGATTTATTTATGTTCTCTTCTTCAGTTATATATTATTTTCAATAGACTTTTTGTAACTTCCGTAATTACCGTTCAATTTTGCGGTTTTTTTAAATACCGAAAGTATTCTTAGTTAAATAAGTGGTTTAAAGATTTTTAACCTTAAAAAAGCCTGCCTGATAGGTATTTTTTTCTGTTAAAAGTTCAATTTACTACTGGTGTTTTATCCGAAATACACGCGGACGAAGTCGCTGGCAACAGCTATACATGTAATAAAATAGTACGGCATGGCGTAAAAACTACTAAATCGAATTCGCTCAAACTTAGCTAATATATTAAAAACAATTTAAAAATACTTTTGCTGTTTCCGAATTTCCACGCGGACGGAGTCGCGGGCACATCTAGTTATTAATAAAACGATTGAACATAAAGAAACATGTTTTTTTAAATTGAGAAAACAATTGAACAAAAATAAAATGTTTTTTAAATTAAGAAAATAATTGAACGAAAAGAAAATTATTTTTTTGAATTAAGAAAATAATATATTTTACTGTCCTTTTTTTTTCAATTTAGGAAATAATTTATTTGCATAAAAAATGCTGTTAAAAAATAACAAAAAATTACAATCAGGTTTCGCTAATGTACAATCATATTTTTGGGTAAAGTTACTCATAGAATAAGGTCCTGGGTGCAATTCCTAGGTCGGGCAAAGTGTTATAGAGTTTTTGCCTTAAATAATTCTCGGTAGCAGCACGGAGCCTTATTACCCTGTTTATGGCAAGAGGCTTGCCCCCGATTACATTGGACCTATAACATAACTGGTAAAATGAGGGTGTACTACACACCTCTGCCTACCCCTTCGGGGAATACAGGCGAAATGTTACGTATGTCAACTATGGAGTAAACTTACTGTGAGATTATCATGAGCCATGATAAGTATGTGGTCCCAATACCTCTGCCTACCCTTCGGGGATTACAGTCGTGATTATATGTTTAAAAACAAGTAGAATATATAGTTCTAGCTATTCTCAAAGAATCCAAATCTAATAGTCTAACTTAATAAACTTATAATAGATCCACTTTTATTAATCCCAACTTAATTAACTAAAGATGAGTCACGTCTTTGATAACTTTGCTCACAATAATTAGTTATACTATCAATAAAAGTAAGAAAATTCAATTAATTTATCGCATTCAATCAATTGCATTAATTTTTGTATTAAATCCATCTTATTTTTCAATCTAATTAAATGGGTTATTTAACTGTCGATATATTCTTTGAAATTAATTTTTCGCGTAATTTATCTTTGCTTAAATTGTACGTGATAAAAAGTTATGAACTAACTAACGAAAGCCACTACAAAAACACAACTGCATCTGCTTTTGGGAATAACAGTAAATTTAGTATGTATATTTATTGTTTTCACATTATACAACTATTTTGATATACATTTAAGTCGTTGACTCCACGCAGTAGACACGATCATATACTGTTCACGGTCACCGGACACGCGATGGCTCAAAAGAAAGGGTTAAAATACTATATACAACGAATAATCTATGTACCAACTTCATTATCTAAATGGCATTTAATATAATAGATTATGAAATAAAATAAAAAAGCATCAAAGTATTCTTTTCATCGATATCAAGGGTTGCCTAGAAGACTGGCGGCATTGCCACGTTGGATGGCATGTGTGTAATATCAAGTATGAACCTTATGTGTGTTATTTGTAAAGACATGTAAAGCTCGGCCAAAAACCCAACTAAGCATCTCTTAATAGCGCCTCTGGAACTAGGTCAAACAAGTGTGCATACAACCAGTGTAGTAATACACGTCCATATGTTTAATTGTGGCTTCTCACGGCGCGTTATAACACGTGCCACGCCGCCTAAAGCCGGGCAACGTGCCATGACAAGTTTTACCTTTATCTTTATACCTTACTAGGTGCGCGGTGTTACCTGAAATTTTTTTTTGGGGTAAAAAAGCCTTTTTGTTAAACCAGGGTGCTAGTTACCTCCATACAAAATTCCTCCATGCAAAATAGGTCCAGCCGTTTGAGCTTGAAAAACATACGCATAAACACACTCACAAACATTTGCCTTTATAATATTAGTGTGGTTCTTAAAAACATCGCCCACACTAGGAATTTATCCCGTATCGTGGTTGCGTTTCACAAACATGAAATATCACTACAAAAACACCCAGACTCGAGACAAATAATAATAATGTCCTCCTGACTGAATTTCGGTCACGGCGGCCTGTCTCAGCTGAGACTCGCCATCTGCGCAGGAGATATTATAGTGCACAAGTATGCGCGTCGACACAGGTGCACTTCCTATTCCCTCACTCTCATAATCCGATGGGACGGTAGACCAACCTGCAACCCTTAGCACAGCAGTCCAATCGGTCAGCTACGCCAATCTGTTCATCAGTGGTTCGTGCCCACCAAGTCAAGCGGTGACTCGGGCTCGCTCGTTGTATTTTCTGACTTTTACAAACCGTTTTTGCGCGGCACGGCCTATGTTATAACGCGTCGTGAGAAGCCACATTTATATGTGTGCATTTTTATACCTCTTTGAGTGTATTGAATTGAGTTGAACTCAATAGAAGCATGGAGTTAAGTTATGGGCGTTGGTTGTAGCAATAAATACCAACTTAACGAGAATATGTTAACCATTAATGTACCTATTGCCGTATGACTGCCTCAGTTCTAGTGTTAGCGAAGTGTGTTGGATTCGATTCCTGGGTGGTGTTATCGGGTTTTTCCATTATGTGTGACGCAGTAGCAGCACGGAGTCTGAATTTGTACTCTAGGTAAATGGCAGTATGCTCGTTTCTTGGTACATCCTTCTTTTGACCTAGGATTAACAGTGAACTACGTAAAACACTTCTACCTATCCCTTCGAAGAGTACAAGTAAATAATAGTTTTTTTTTAAATAAACGTCGTCCCACACTAGGATTTGCTCGTGTATCCTGGGTGCGTTTCACAGACATGAAATATTATACACAAACACCCAGATTCGGAACAAACATCTGCGGGTCACACAAATTTTTATCCCGTGCGAGAATCGAACCCTTAGCGCAGCAGTCTGATTGCTTAGCCACCGCCCCAATCAGGTAGTCTATCGATCAAATCGTTCCGTTAATTTTAAGCCAGGAATCCATTCTATTGATGTTCCAAATTTAAATCAAAATGTAGCGGTTACATCGTGATTGGGCAACAAAGACCCAAACATTTAACTTTAGAATTCGACGAACCGATTCTACTTTATGGGTTGTTGGTTACATTCCGAAAAGGGGCAATTTACTTACGTTTGTTTGTCTGGGCGTTTTGGGCAAAAATTGTAGCTAATTTGTTAACCAAAATATTTAATAGACGTTGCTTCGTCCTCTGTTATGTTATAACTGTATTCCTCAAAAGGATTTGATAGGTGTATTAGTATTTAGTACACCGACATTTCGTCAGTAATAGGTAGCAAGCCTATTGCTAATCATCACTTCAGCCTATTGCAGTCCACTGCTGGAGGTAGGCCTCCCCCAGGGTATGCCACAATGCCCGCTCTTCCGTTTTCTCCACTCAGCCACTACCAGTTACCTGGAATAGTAGTGCGGCCGGAAACTGGGGCCCGTTTTCTTTGGCTACTCTTCATGGGGGTTTTGCCCATAGTCACCACGCTGGGCAGGCTACCGCTGTATAACGATAACTACACAGGTTAACGCTGCTACCCATTCCCCCGGAAAAATTGCCAATAACCAGGCCCAATTCTGACTTCGAGCTGCACCTCAACCTAGAACCCTGAATTCATGCTGCCCGACCCAGAAATCTTTATGAACCAACATTTTCGCACATCTAGATTATCATCATAAATGCGGGTAAATGAACGGGTCTATCAATTAGTAATATTTTGACCATGCCATCAGATACCGGGTGTTAATTAAAACCTCCATAGAATAAAGAATGGATATAGATATTTCAGGTACAAAGAGGAATTTAAAAACATATTTAAAGCCATGAGCCGCGTGGTATCCGGCCTAGAATTGACCACCCCCTTTCCTCCCGTGGGTGTCGTAAGAGGCGACTAAGGGAAAAAAACAAGATGGGCAACAGCGTCTTCTGTAACTGGACCACCAATACTGCGATCCCCAAGCCGCTTGCCAAGCGTGGGGTTTAGGGCAAAATTAAGGGGGAGGCCTTTGTCCAACAGTGGACTTCTTCAGGCTGATGATGATTTAAAGCCAAACTCAAGGAGTACGTCATTAACAACACACAACTAGTAAGTTAACAATGCAAACCAGTCTTACACAATAATATGTCGATGTCGTAGTACCTACATTAAAAATATAAAACTGTTAGCTACTGGACTACACTTACCTTAATTATGTATTTATTCGCTAAGTGAACAATGTTCTTTTAGAATAAATACGACCTGACACCTGATTGGCGCAGTGGCTAAGTGATTAGACTGCTGCGCTAAGGGTTGCGGGTTCGATTTCCGCACGGGGCAAAAATTTGTGCGGTCCACATTTGATTGTTCCGAGTCTGGGTGTTGGTGTATGTGATATTTCATTTATGTGAAACGCAACCACGATACAGGAGAAATTACTAGTGTGGGGCGACGTTTTAAAAAATAAAGTATCTTTAAACCGATTTTCAAGGCTGATTTCCGACATCCAGTGATTGGAGAAGAACAAGAAGAAAAAGAATAGATATCTGTCCTGTGCACTATTTATTTATTTACTTAATATATAACGGCCCAAGCTAACCTAGAACCTACATATATACCTATGTATAAGAAGCTCCGTTCTCACTGGACATAGAGATCATAAAACTTCGAAACGTAAACGTTTTCAAGACGTTCGGTGATAAAAATGCATTAAAATCTATGCGCTTTACGACTACTAAAGCGGGGTCGTAAGCAGGAACCAAGTAGGTAACCAAGCATTAAAAAAAAATCGATTAAACTATCTCATTGGTTTAGTGGTAAGCGGGTTGCTGAGTATGAGGTTCCTGGGTTTGATTCTCGAGTCGAGCAGTGTTATTGGGTTTTTTATTAGGTAATTATTAATAATAGCAGTTTGGATTCGTGCTCGGTTAATGACATTAAAAAATGGCTTTCATATAGATATATGCAGTAATACAGACACCTATCTCAAATGTTGGCGTAAGTATTGTACATGTTTGTCTACCCCCTCGCAGGATACAGGCGTGATGTTAATTTTATACATTCATATTATAATCTGGCAGAAAGCGAGTAAAATTGCATAAAATATAATATATTGTAAGTTTATAATATATACTTTAGAAAAGTCTATACATAATATAACAATCAGTAAAAAAAAATCATCATCATAAAATTAAATTAGATTTCAGGTTTATAAAACGCACTAATATTCCAAAAAAACCTTGATCGTCATCAACCGGAAGACGTCCACTATTGGACAAAGGCCTCTCCCTTAATGGGGGAGGGGGTTGCTATAATCCCCACGCATGGCAAGCGGCTTGGGGGTCGCAGTATTGGTATTTAAGTTACAGAAGACGCTGCTGCCCATCTTCTGGTTTTTCCCTTAGTCGCTTCTTACGACACCCACGGGAGGAAAGAAGGTGGTCTGTTCTAGGCAGGATACTACACGGCATATAACAAAAATTATTTATTATAATATATGTAAATGTATTTACCTTCATATACCCTATAGACTGCCTCGTTGGTCTAGTGGTCGCTAAGCGCGACTGCTGAGCAAGAGGTCCTGGGTTCAAATCCCGGGTTGGGCAAAGTGTTACTGAGTTTTCCATTAGATAATTCTCAGTAGCAGCACGGAGTCTGGATTGTGCCCGGTTGATGGCAATAGGCTCGCCCCCTATTACATTGGGACTTACAACATAACTGGCGAAATGTGGGTGTACTATATGTCCACCTCTGCCTACCCCTTCGGGGAACACAGGCGTGATGTTATGTTATGTTATTTACCTTTAAAAACACCAGCAATCGCCTTATCTCACTAATCTTGCACAACTTCCATAAAACAATAAACAGGTACACCGTTTTCCTTTTACACATAGATTATCATGAAAACTCTAAGACCCGATACACAAATTAAGAGCGGGAAATAATGGCCCATTAGCTCCTACCCGTGACCGGCGAGGACCCGGCTATAATCTTACTTATTTCATTAAATAAGGATAGGAGGACTCAAACGGCAGGGAACTCCAGTAGGCTAATACTAACGGTCGTAGCTTATTTATACTGTACCGCAGAAATATGAGCATTTAAATATGGGCTTAATCTTGTACGCCGTAGATACAATTTACAGTGACTACAGTGTGCGCCGTTGGTTTTTTTATGCTGTCACTGAAAAGTGTATCTACAAACTTATATTTCGTGTGTGGAAGCGGTGCGGTATAAATGAGCTACGATCTTTATTCTCGTATGTTTAAACGTAACAGCCTCATCGATCTGGTGATCGCTAAGCGCGAGCTCGAGGTTTTTGGTTCGAATCCCAGATCGGACAAAGTGTTATTGACTTTATATGACTTTTGGTGTCATTTTAGCATGTTACCCATGCTAAGCTTAAATTTAAATTGATAAAGGAAATTTGAAAAATGATAGACAAGAGCAGGACTTAAACCAGCGACCTTCGCCGTACCGTGGTGCTGCTCTAACAAACTGAGCCACTGTGTCGCTGCTCGCACCCATCGAATTTCATGTTCCTTTAAGTATTTACGTCTTATGTTTTTAAGTTTTTCAATTAGGTAATTCTCCCTAGTTGATGGCCATAGACTCGCCACCTATTTTATGTTATAGGGGCCACCCTATTGCCATCAATAGGGCACAAATCCAGAATCCGTGCTGCTACTGAGAATTAACTAATGGAAAAATCCTACAAATCTACCGGACTCAGGATTCGAACCCAGGACCTCATGCTCAGCAGTCGCGCTCAGCGACCACTAGAACAACGAGGCAGTCCAATGTGTGTGCACTGTGCGTGCCGTAACTATCAATTTATGACAGCGTCCTTTTTTATTGTCTGGTCCTGGTCTAGTCATTTCTGCGCCCCTCTAGGGTCCGCGCCCTGTGCCTGGGCCCCGCTGGCACCGCCCTAGTTATGACACTGTATGTGTGGTACCTAAGTAAGTATCCGTCCCTCCACAATCTAAATTTCTGTACACTTCCCTGTTTTGTAATGCTAACGAACGTCCCCGTAACAAATTCACAAAGTTTTTGTTTTGCCTCCGAAAATTATCATCGCAAACTTTTGGAATTATTAAATTTCTTCTTAATTGCTTCATTTGTTTCTTAATTCGGTGGTCGAGTTTATTTTAAGGATCGTCAAAGTTTTTATTGACTGCAAATTGTGAAAATCCATATCCATACTAATATTATAAATGTGAAAGTAACTCTGTCTGTCTGTTACACCTTCACGACTAAACCGCTGGACGAATTTTGATGAAATTTGGCATGTAGAAATTTTAACATAGACAAAGGCTACACATTTTTTTTAAATTCAGCTCCCTAAGGGGTTTAAGTAGGGGTTAACGCGGGCGAAGCCCCGGGCAAAAGCTATTACATTATATATACCTACCTATTTAAAATAACCAACAACCTAAATTAATGCGAGCGAAACCGCGGGCAATAGCTGGTACTTTAATATTTTCGGATTTTTATGAAAAAAGATATCTCATCCTAAAGTTGTAGTCTTAAGTGCCAATTATAAGGCACAATATTCAACTTCATGTTGTTGAGAATTCGAGACATGGAATTTTGTTATATTTTCTATATTATTACGCCTTTACCCCAATAGGTAGGCAGCAGTATACTAATATTTTGTCGTAGGCTATTTGGTCCTTTGTAATATCGATCGCTCCTATGGCCTAACCTACCATTGTCTCTGCACCACCCCGTGGTTGACTGTTTGTAAATGTCTCAAGTCAAGTCCGCCTATGTAATCTTTAATAATGCATAAAGTTTCTATAAATATATTTTACCAGATAAGATCCTCAATCATTCTGAAGATATTTGCAAATCGATTTTTAAATTTACGACGACCTGATTGGCGCCGTGTCTAAGCGATTAGACTGCTGCGTTAAGGGTTGCGGGTTAAATTCCCGCACGGGACAAAAAATTATGTGATCCGCAGATATTTGCCTCGTGTCTAGGTGTTTGTGTCCGTGATATTTCATATTTGTGAAACGCATCCACGATACAGGAGAAATTCCTAGTGTGGGGCGAAACAAAAAAAAAGTCCATACCCGCAACTTTCTTCATAAGAATCTCGCTCATCAAGCACGGGACCACAGTGACATACTGTGATAGCCTCGGCCATTATTTTTTTTACCAAAAATAATGTTTAATTAATAGACAAGAATAGGAATTATAATTGAATAGCGAGAGATACCTATTATTTTCTTTGACGAGGATAAAATGTCCGTCGGTATTTAAAAATGTACTAATTAAAAAACAATATTATTATATGTTACTTAATTACGCTATATACTGCCTCGTTGGTCTAGTGGTCTCTAAGCGCGACTGCTGAGCAAGAAGTCCTGGGTTCAAATCCCAGGTCGGACAAAGCGTTACTGAGTTTTCCATTATGTAATTCTCAGTAGCAGCACGGAGTCTGGATTTGTGCCCGGTTGATGACAATAGGCTCGCTCTCTATAACATTGGGACTTAAAACATAAATAAAATGTGGGTGTACTATATGTACACCTCTGCCTACCCCTTCGGGGAATACAGGCGTGATTTTATGTATGTGTGTGTAATTACGCTATATGTTTTTTCTCATACCTACTGTTTAAATAATTTTATAAACCTTTTTTTTATTTGAAGCCCTTGGCTAATTGCAATAAAACAGACAAAATAATATTCAATTGATCGTTTGTCAAATTGGGCATCGTTTCCAACCTGTTAAGCATATTTTTACGACACTTGACTGAACTATCTTACGATGCCTAGCTAGTTTTATCAAGGCATCACTATATCACACTAATACCTATTGTAAAGGCGAAAGTTTGTGAGTGTTTGTTACTTCTCCACGCTCGAGCAGCTAGACCAATTTTGTTTAAATTTGGTATGGAGGTAGCTGACACCCTGGATTAATACATAGGCACTAGGCCTTCTAACCTGAAAAACTACACCGCGGGGCGCAGCTAGTGGATATATACTATAAATACGAGACAAGATAGGGTCACCAGAGTCGACTCATCGACGTGGGTACTGACACTCGTTTTGTGAGTAATTCTGTTTTTATGATATTACTAGACTGTTTCACAAGAACGTTATTTTCCAACAATGTCTTAATTACAAATAGAAAACAATAATCCAGCGAAACTATATTCAGAATGCAAGTATTAAAGATAGTGCCATCTCTGAAGTATTTCATCAGCGCTCTCACAATAATTCCCAGGATTGCTTGATCTTAGAACTAAAATGCTCACTCCGCAGTCCTAGAATGCCTTAATTAAGCATTGTTGGTCGACATTCCACTGAAAGCTGATTAAGATGGTGATTGAGAGAAATAAATGCAAACAAAATTATGTATTTATTTATTTACTCTGCATGTAACAACTGTCTATACAGGTGAGGCATTCTCTACAAGTCAATCAAGTGATGCAGAGATTACATTATATCTTGATAGTATAATCACCACCATTAGTAAAATTATATATTATGTCTGTAAAACTTACCCACGTTACAGGAGACATTCCTAAAGTATGGCAACATTTGAAAAGAATACGAGTTAATTAAAATAATAGGAATCATTAACGAATCGAATAATATGTATTTTTTATCTCCCATACATTTGTGAAGTGCAGTAAAATCAAACCAAACACTATCAATGCAAATAAGAAAGATTTTTCAATCAATTTTCTTAATTAATAATGCCACCTTGCAATTAACTGCATAACATTTAAAAACAACCATAAAAATAGAACTTAATTACTGAACCAATTGGCTTTCTAAAGAATCGTTCTGTTTGATTGAAACCATTAAAATGTTTCCATTAGCTAAGGATGTTTGCAAACTGTGCAATTTTACGCAGTTTCCACATAAATCTAAAGTTGGCGATATAAATATAAGATGCGAAAATTAGCGTAATATAACTGTGAATATAATAATGTCCTCCTGACCGAATTTCGGTCACGGCGGCCTGTCTCAGCTGAGACTAGCCATCTGCGCAGGAGATATTATAGTGCACAAGTATGCGCGCAGACACAGGTGCACTCCCTATTCCCTTACTCTCATAATCCGATGGGACGGTAGATCGACACGACCGGAGAGAGATCAGGCGCAGGACCAACGGCTTGACGTGCCTTTTGAAGCACGGTGGGGTCTCGACATGAGAAAACGGTCACCCATCACAAGACTGACCGTGGCGAGCACGGCTTAACCTCGTAAATCGGCTGATCTGCCGGGTAGCCGCTAGCTACGAGCCCTACAACTGTGGGTGTCTGAATTGTGAATATACATACTAATTGAATCGTATGTGCTAGTGTGCAATAACAGCAATCTTGTATAAATACCCTATCTACCCAATAAACCCAATCTACTATTTATTTATTTATTTATTTACTATGACATATCTTAATAAGTAGTAGTAGTTGCTACTACTTATTAAGATATGTCATAGTAGATTGGGTATGTTGGACGTACGTACCTAGTTTCGTACCTAGGTAGGTACGTCCAAGTCCAACGGACCCTGGGCGGGTAACCTAGCGACGATCTCTGTCGACTCGCCAATCTCTTCACCACGACATGAACTGTTTTCATGTGACAATTACCTCATACGAATAATGTATCCCAACAATCGCGCCACTAAAAGTCGTCCAGTGTAAGACAGACCTAATAAAAACTTCCACTTGTTTTCTAACCCTGAAGTGTCCACAAACATTTAGCGGTCGGTAGTAAGGTCAATGCTGCATTTAATTTTTATGACAATGTTATCGTTTCAGCACAGGTAGTTTGTTTAAACGAACGTTTTCCTTAGCTCGTTCATGTTTATGATGATTTGGGAACGTTGGAGCTGTGTGTAAACAGCTTTATTTTGTACCGTGGAGTGACACATTTAATATTAATGATAATAATAATGATCTTCTAACTGAATTTCGTGTTTCGTGTGTCGTTTTGCCGTGTGGTATCCGGCCTAGAATTGACCATCCCCTTTCCTCCCGTGGGTGTCGTAAGAGGCGACTAAGGGAAAATCCAGAAGATGGGCAGCAGCGTCTTCTGTAACTTCACCAACAATACTGCGATCCCCAAGCCGCTTGCCAAGCGTGGGGATTATGGCAACCCCCCCCCCGTTTAAACGGGGAGGCCTATGTTCAACAGTGGACGACTTTGGCTGATAATGATGAACTGAAGTTCGGTCCCGCGTGGCGGCCTGTGTCCTCTGAGACTATATACAATCACTTCATGCTATACACACTTCGATTTTTGAAATAGAACCTATTATCAAACACGGATTTAGGAGAAATCTGAGTTAGAGATGTATGCGGCCATATCCAGTCTAGATAGACGCTTTGTCAATAGATTATATGACAACCATTCAGCTTTGGCTTCAATACTTAGTGAGATAAGCAGAGTATTGTCGAAGCAAGACATATGAATGGGATTATGATAATACCTACGAATGGGTGATGTGTGATCATTTGCGTTTGAATAATGCCTTTCAGCAATTTCACCCCATTTTACTGACTTAGAGCCAGGGAGTCCTAGTAGTGTCATACCAGATCTGTATGCACAAAGCAGATTCAAACCCAGGCAAGTATCAATGTAAATTTCAATGCTTTAAATACTTTCTTAGGTATTCTAAGAAACCACTGACTATCGGCGACGAAAAACATCGTGAGGAAACCGGAT
The DNA here is from genome assembly GCA_905340225.1 of Abrostola tripartita. Taxonomy (NCBI): domain Eukaryota; kingdom Metazoa; phylum Arthropoda; class Insecta; order Lepidoptera; family Noctuidae; genus Abrostola; species Abrostola tripartita. Next base: position 2,674,350 of record HG996508.1, on the reverse strand, counting down.
TAAAAAATAAAATGGGCCCGAGCCTATTGCCATTAACTGACCACAAATCCGAACTACAAGATGCTACTGAGAATGACTTAATCGAAATACCCAATCACATTTTACCCTACCCGGGAATCGAACCCAGGACCTCATGCTCAGCAGTCGCGCTTGGCAACCACTAGACCAATGAGCCAGTCTTATCATCATCTGCCGGATGACGTCCACTGTTGAACAAAGGCCTCTCCTTTAAAGAAAGAGGGTTGCCATAATCCCCAGCATGAAATTACAGAAGACGCTGCTGCCTATCTTCTGGATTTTCCCTAGCCCGGCACTCCACATCTTGTAATCTTCAATAATCTGTGTCTACCTCTATATTTATCAGCTTTCTGCTACAGCCTGTTGATGATTCACAGCGCTCAGACTCCGTTCATTCGCGTTAAAAGGATAAGTAAAAACAATCTAGAAATATCTCAGTCTAATCTCCCAAGTGGAGTGAAAAATAAGTCTCACACAATTGAATCTTGCAATCCACGCTGATTACTTTCCGATTGTCCGGGGTAAAACTTGAGTCAATACAATACCTATGAAGTGCCCAGACATTGCTATGAATGGAATGGCCACTCCCTGTCTTTTTACATTTCTTAGCCGCACTCTTAGATTGCCGGCAGTTGGACGGCACGGATGCCCTAGACAGGGGGCAAAATGTTTGACGAATAGCAATGGAAAGGAAAAATAAATGTATACCTAATTATTATTGATTAGGTTAACTCTTAACTCAGGTTCCAGTTTGTACTGCATAACACCTAACTTTTCATAGGTAGATCACTTTATATTTACGTGCGATTTTGCTCTTGGTTTATACTCGTGTAACTTCTGTGATATAATCAAAATGTTGACCGACAGATTGTGCTGCTGGGTAGTTTGTTGCGCCGTTTCTTCTACTCAGCTATAGCACTAGGAAGCGGTGACGGGCAGGCGTTTTGGGGGCTGTCTTAATGTAATTATCCAAGCTTGTTTTAATTACTTGTTTTATCTTTATTTGTTAACTTTTCATTTTGTATTCAACAAAACTTACCGCAATAGCTAAAAAGCACATAATTTTATTAAAGCAATAATGGCTAAAGGATTGATAAAGGATGGAGACCTGGTGACCTGAAATACAGGCCCTTAAAGCCTAGCCTAGGGACTAGCCTCCCACAATATACCTACTGATTTATTTTTTAATGTGATGCTCTAATGTAATATAATGTGCATTGTGGTGAGAAATAAACTATTATTATTATTATAATTTGACGTGCAAAAAGTACTTTTTTTGAAGTCCATTTTGATTAAATGATTTTTATCTTATCTTATCTTTATTGTTATCATCTAGATGATTTTACATTTATTATTTTATTCTATTGCTCTATAATTAACTAAAGAATACTTAAAAACACATGTCAAATGTAATAACGAATATCAATTTTACCTATATCCTATACATATAAATATATAATAGACCTTTGTAAGTTTGTATCACCTTGAAACTGAAAGTTCAGTATATAATTAACATATAACAACTGGGTGATAACGATAATAATTATACTACTATGAAAACTTCTTCAATTTTCTTATATTTTTAATTAATTTTACTTCAACTATTTCACAAAGGGCGTAGGAGTGAAACATTAAAAGAAAATACTTAGCACATTGTAATTATTATTTTTGAGAATTTTAAGAAAACCTTTTGTAATAATATCATATCAACATTTATTTAATTTTCAAAGATATTTTAATTGGATTTTGTTTTACATTAATTAATGTTTTTTTATAATAATTAATATAATTTTGCAAGTGGAAACACCGTAATTAGTGGAATAGCCATCTCCCTATTAAAACTACTTTGAAGTAACATAGAATGTTTAAATACCTATTAATTAATAATTAATTAGACTTTGAGCTGAAGCAGACAAATGGCGCTTTGAAAAAATACGCATCCAATAGCGAGTTACTATTCGTAACAATTTCCTAATGATTTTTCTGTTCCAAAAGTCGATTCACGTAGATATCTAGTTAAATTATCTATATTTTTTGTATAACAAATGGACTGTTGTGATGCACCCCTGTAATCCCCGAAGAGGTGGGCAGAGGTGTACCTATAGTACACCCACATTTTGCCAATTATGATAAATAAAGGTCCCAATGTAATAATTACAATGCATGACTGCCATAAATATTTTTTTCTTGAATTTGAGCTTAAGCTATTTTCTATTGAAAAACGAATACATTCGTTTGATATTGAATGCAATCATACTAAAATACATACATACATAGGTAGCGTACGGATTTCCATATGATACGATCCTGGCATACTTCTTTCAGACTAAAATATTACTTGAAATTGTTTAGCTAGTAACAAATGTATTAAAGCATCAAAGGCATTTTAAAGTTGCAAATATCCAATACCCAGATAGCGTTAAATGAAATCGATTCGATTTAACATTGCATATTGCTCACGTGAATACCTCTAAGCAATGCGATTCATTCAAATACCGTATTTACTCGATACTATCGGCTTTAAATTCGATTGAAACAGATACGCATCTGTGTTTCAATTCAATTTGTTTACATTGGCTGACAAATTCGTGGAGCAGCAAGGATTGGATAGAATCATAGAACATTTGTTGGGCAACGATTCTTTGTATTTTTACCCACGACGGAACGGAGGTGTATGCGTTTAGGGTGAGACGTTGTTTGTCTGTGTGTGCACAAATGATTGAAATTGAATGTTGCCAATATTCTCTAAAACTGCTTGAACGATTTTTGATTCGTGCTTTTTATTTGTTTAAAAAAAAACTTCGCCCCACACTAGGAATTTCTCCTGTATCGTGGGTGCGTGGCCGTGTGGTATCCGGCCTAGAATTGACCACCCTCTTTCCTCCCGTGGTTGTCGTAAGAGGCGACTAAGGGACAATTCAGAAGATGGGCAGCAGCGTCTTCTGTATCTTCACCACCAATACTGCGATCCCCAAGCCGCTTGCCAAGCGTGGGGATTATGGCAAACCCGATGATCGTGGGTGCGTTTCACAAACATGAATATAACACAAACACCCAGACTCGGGACAATCATCTGCGGATCGCACAAATGTTTTGTCCCTTACGGGAATCGAACCCGCAACATTTAGCGCAGCAGTCCAATCGCTTAGCCACTGCGCCAATCAGGTGGCCTACTACTTAATTCCAATCAAATTGGATAGAGAATGTGAAGTTTAGAACTCATAAAATTGACACTGGTGCCAATATTTCAATATTATGTGTCTATTGGGAGGAAATATCTGAGATAAGAAGATTGACAGCATTTTTTTTCAATAAAACTGAATCATTTCCGTGTATTAGAATTGCAATTAAAGAAAGTAGGCCACCAGGTCGTCAATGCAGATGAGAATTGACTTTAACGGCGAGTAATAAGTGACTTAGTAGTGGCATTGTAGACCTTGGTAGTGGTTTCAATATACCGTGAGTGGAATTCCAGTATTAACATGCTCTGTGGCTTGGAGCTGAAAAGGCCGCGTTATGAAGCTGCAGCCGTGAAAACCGTGTGCTCTATGTAATTTGTTTAATGCTTCAGAATGTTACATTGGAATGTGTAGAGAAATTATTACCACTTTTTGATCGACTTCAAATAATGTAAGTTTTTGTAACTAAAGCGATATGTTTGCCAATAGTGAACCGAGTTGGTTAATCATTTTTCTCTTCGAGTTTTTATTTAGCGTACATCGTGCATGCATCGAAAAGATAGATTGGGAGTACGTGATAATACCTAGCTTTTCGTTTCGTATTTTATCTTTGGAGATAGGCAATGAAGAACTATAAAAGTCTTCTACATACATTACAGAATTCGTTTAGGTACTTACATAAAACCACACCAGTCCCTCTCTCGAAAGTAAAGGCGGAGAAGTTCTTTTTTATTCTTCATCGTTTTTTTTCCCTAAATTTCCCAGGGACTTGAGATTTTTTAAATTTTATGCATTCAATGGGTTTCTGTACCTACTTCTTGAGCCTCACATTCTCCGTCTCGTTCTATATCGATGCGACTGCAGATGCAAGCGAGATAGAAAAGAACTACGACTTTAGACGCCTTGTGTTTCTTACTTGCATTTTAGGTAATAGCCGCACTGCAGGGATTAAATGGTTAAATCTTATATTATGCAGAATTTATCATTGATCGACATATAGCTATGAGTGATTTGTTCCTAGGGTTTTGCATGTGTAATAGTCAAAAAGCCTTAACGATTAAATTTCCATTTTTTGTTATGTATTTCATTTCAGTTTTTATTGTAGGATAGAAAAATTAAAATACAGAGCCACGCATAGTAATGAATTTATTTTGCTAATACAATCCTTATGATTAGTATTTACAAGCCGAAAACAATATCTAATAATAAATAAACTATTTATATGTAATACCCGTGACATGGAATGTGATACAACACTAGTTATCTACAGTAAGGATGTGCCGTGAGCGATCGTTTTGGATTATTCAAAAAACATGGTCTTATTTAATAATTTCGAAGTCTGCTTGCTAACAAGTGATTTTTTCTTTATTGAAAAATATAATGTCTACAGAATATAATTTTCAAATTCTAAAGATAAGGCCATAAAGGCCGTAAAGGTAGGGCCAGGTTACCTTAAACCAACAACCATAAGTTGGTTCAAGTATTTGATGAGTGTTTGTCTTCTCGGTCTGCCTGGTTGTCGACGGCCGGCGGTGGTATTTAGTGGTAATATTGGCCCCCTTTTGCGGGTCCATACGCACGACATGGCCAGCCCACTCCCACTTTAGCTTTTCAGTTTTTCAGCCAAAAAATATTTTTAATATGACTTTTGGTGTCATTTGAATAGAGAACTTGAAATTCGATGCGACATTCAGCGACACGATGGCTCAGTTGGTAAGAGCAGCGCCACGATACGGCGAAGATCGCGGCTTCAAGTCCCGCTCGTTTCCAAAATTTTCAAATTTCCTTTATACATTTAGAGTACCTATAATGCTTAAATTATGCCGTGTATTGTGTGGTTAACTGAAAATTTAATTTAACGTCGGAATACCCTCATTAATATTTTGTTAATACGGTATAATAACGTTAATTCCCAAAACAATCGCCCACGACCATATAAATTTATTTAACTCCTACATACATTTATATTGAATTTATCCAAATATACATAGATCACAAAATAGGGTTCTATATTACACTAGAAGTACTATGTACAGAAAGGTCAAGCAATTCATCTAAGTTTGGCACCTTATTGCCATATTACAGATATGTTACATTTTAAATTCACATTTTATGTCAATTTATGATTTTAAAGGGTGGTTCCACTTACGGTAGATATACATTAGATATTATACATTGAACACGGTGTTTACAGGGTTTATTTACTAATAATTATAACCGCAAATCAATGTCAATGTTAATCATTTAATTGTTAAGCTTCAATTTTTTTATTCTTTAAATTAGTAACAATAAAACAACTATACTTTAATAAATAATTACTGATGAATAATTGCGATTGCCGTAAAATAAAATTCACAAAAAAATTGCTAAGGAGACAAATAAGAGGTTATTATTATCTTAAATAAACCTTGACTGAAATAAAAAATCTAAAAGCTGTGCGTGTCTTCCATACCTTCCAAAAGTCTAAATTCGATTAATTTTACCCTAAAAACATAATTTCACAATAACTTACGCTTAAGAAAAATAATAATTTATAAAATCTTAAGCCGAAAAGGTACCCAATGTAAAAAAAGTACATAAAATGTATAAAAACATAAACCACCCTTCAAAATACTTCATTTAATTACTAGAACAAATTTTAATACAAACATTTAAATATATTTAATTTATTATTATTTACATATACACTTTATTACATTTATTCATTTTAAATAAATAAATAATTTTTAATCTTATTAAATTCCATAATTGCTCGATTTTATAAATATTTATTTTCACTAATTTTATTAAAATAAAATTTGGATTAAATAATACATTTTGGTTTTTATATTGTCTTGTTGTACTTTTGCAGAAATGTATCACGTAGTTTATAGAAATTGTGTTTGTGGTTTGTACAATTAATCAAATAGGTTTTATTCGCTTTACCAAAATCAACAACCGTTCAATGTTATAGTATTCTTCTTGTGTGTTGTAGTGTTCGTAAATTCATTGATTTGTGGGGTCTAAATGCATTGCTTTTTGAAAATTCTGTCCAAAAATACATAAAATTACATATTTTCAGGCGTATCATTTTTGTTCTTATCAGACTCCAGCAGTCGCTTTTCGTAAAACCAAAGCTCTTGCTAAAGACACTTCAAATAGTCACTAGTTAACGTTCAAACGTTGTAAAAAACGCGTACTTTAAAAACACTACGAAACTTGAAAAGAAATCAATGGTTCAAATCCTTCGAAACACAAACGACTCATTCTTCATTCGACCAAGCCGTAAAAACAAATGACAGCGCGAACTTTGAATTGTAGATATTTTTCTCAACCCTAAAGCACTTTGTTGATTGCCAGCGGTTAGTCCCAGCCAATCCAAAGCGGGTGCCTCGCCTAAATAAACACGGCGGTAACGATCAAAGATTTTGACAATAAATCCCTTTAATCTGTGAGTCCGTCTCATTTCAATTTGAAAACCTTTTTCGGTGTGACCGATTCCATTGCTTGTCTTTTGTTATCTGTTATTACATTTTTCGTGTCGGAATGAGCAAAATGTCCAGATATAAAATGTAGGTTCAAAGTCTAAAGTCAAAATCTAGATTCTGGTTTGTTTGTCTAGCGTTTTTATTGGTTCTGTGAATTTTAACGTATCATTTGCACAATATACTGTAGACTTGTTTGGACGTTTGCAAATAATGATTTGACAATCACATGACTACACCAAAAAAATTTGGTCGGGACTAAAACTTAACAGTTAAAATGTTTTTGGTCCAGAACATAATTTGGTCTATCCTACATAAGGTATCTATTAATATCAACGTGTTTGCCAAGCGTTGTGAAAACATCTACCAAAAATCCACCATCAAGACATAACAAACACAAACTAAGCTAGCAAGAAAAACAAGAGTCCTCCAAAAATACAAGCTCGAATAGAGGTCATTCAGACCGTATAAAATAATGATGTTGGTTGAAAAAAATGACTAAAACTTTTATCATCAAAATATATTTTTTTCCCTCAAGTAAGCAAAAACTCATGGTAGAGTTCTGACAGTTTATTTAGACGATTGTATGTTGTTGATAGTTATAATGATTTAGCACGTATTTCAAATTAAACGTACAGATCAAGACCTAATTTATCACAAAAGAGACTTCTAGGTAAACGAAAACATCTAAAAAAGCTGAACGTAAACATGGTGATTAATGTTCTTACCTTACATTTCAAGAAGTATTTACTGGTACCGTTTACAGGGTAACTTTGGAATAATCTATACTGCTTGGAAACTGTTTTCAGGGGGTCCAGTATATTGAAGATATTTCCAAGCAATTGAGTGATTTTGTAGTACCAATAGTCGAATTCTTGTATGAATACTGAAATAGTTGTTAGGGTGTCCCGTACCACACCTACGCTTAGGTACCCCTAAGAACATTAGGGCTCGTCAAAGAAGGTAATTTCAGGGGTCGCCTTTGTCGAAATCAGCAAGTCAAGACCCTTAAGAAAAAATGGCAACATAGATACACACCATAGAAAAAATGAGATCAAAGAACAAGAACATAATTTTTTTTACACAAACATAAACTAAATTAAACAAACACAAACACCCCTACTAAATATGATTCCATAAATACAAATTCAAAAACACAACACGGAAACTGCAGAACAAAAGGAAATAAACACATGCATGAAAGTACAAAAACGCCGAAGAATTGCTCTCTTTTGAGCGGAAACGTTCCGGATGTCACCGACATTGGCACGCCACATGCGAATAAGAAAATGCGGATTTCTTTTGCACCTCTAAATGCACCGTTAAATTCGATGAAGAATTCTGGAAATATTTGTAAAAATTTCTTTAACATTTTGGGGGGTGAGCTGGCAATTTAAATTAATTTTCGCTACTGTATTGATTACAAGTAATCTTTCTGTATTGCTGGATTGATAATAGTTTTCCAGTTATGCAAGCAAAAAGAGATTATTCTTAAAAACACTTTGAATAATTATGGAAAACTAATTTAACTGTCGAAAGATAATGCAAAGAAAGATTTCATATTCTTTTTCTTTTTTAATTAACTTACCCTACGATATAGATAGGTATCGAAAAAAACTTAAAACAAGTTCAAGAGAATCATGAAAGTAACATACCAGGAAAGCAAACTGCACGTAATATGAGATTCATAATTGCTAAGGAGAGAAAAAGCTATCTATAGAAACAATGTAACCCCAGCGTAGTCCTGCTTGTAAAATAGATAATGGTTCTATAAAGTGCAGCCGAGTGGCACGAAGGGAATTTTCATTACAGCACTCAGCCGGACTATTAATTTTTACACGGGTATGTCACGCCTTGATAAATATTCCACCCGTATTAAAACAATATCTTTGTGGTAATACTAATTATTTCTTTAATGTTTTAGTATTTCGATGAACTTTTGTGTATCGTTCATTTATGATAGTTGACCTAGACTTTTCATAGATTGCTCTTCCGAATAAAAGTTTTTCGATCAAATATTTGCAAGGGGAAAAATATTGGTCACATTTGTTGATATGTAGTCGTGACACAGAAAAATTCCGAGTATGGATGGGTTTTAATAAAATTCTACTTCCTAGTAACTCGTTGGCTGGTCAAAGGCTTATTTTTTACATGCATTCACCGAATCAAAAGCTATTCCAGGTTTTTTATATTTTTGGGTCAAAAATGAATCAAGGACCGTAATTATTATTGTTAAACAACCTAATAAATATTATAACGGTATTTGACGCATGCTTAAGTGCCATTTACATTTGATTACGAAAATTTCGGGTTACGACAGGAATTTTAAGGTCTGCATTCCCTATATACATCGCAAATTCTGAATGAGTAAAACCATTTTCGGATATTAAGTACGAGAGCTTGGCCGTGACACAATTCCGTCCAAAAACAGGACCAAAGGCCTTTTCAATAATGTCACCTGTTTAGTATTACGTGGAGGTATTTCTCGCCAAAGTTATGCGAGGGAATAGTGTTGGCTGTGTAGTGGGTTTCCTAGGACCTTTGATCTGACTTAATAAGATCGCGACATATTTTTGTTCTTTTGTTTTCTACGCTTACTCATTTGTCAGAAGCTTTATTATTATGTTTTATTCTGGAGTTCTTCTTTGGCCTACCAAGTGTTAGGTCCGTGGAATGTATTACGTCTTTAAAAATAAGAATCGTTGGATATAAGCTAACTTCAATTTCAGGATCCCAAAAATAAATTGCTTTGTTTCTGGAATTTTTGAAAATTATTTTTTCTCTATAGGTTTGTTTTAACCTAATATCCTGTCATGCCAAAATTGACGACATTCTTCGAGATACGAAGGGTAAAAAAGTACTGGGAATATGTAAGTGATTACATCATACATAAAATATTACCGCTAAGGAGACGGGATGTAATCTTGAGTATGAAGTTTGTTGGCATGTTCTTAGGAAGTTGCTAGCTAAGTACAATACAGGGCTTAAGCAGACATCTGGTGTGACAAAGGAAGACCAAGTATTATGTATACGGTCTTCTTTTGTCAAAATGATTGGATTGATACTATTTTATACCTACAGGGCTTTTTTTTGGGTTTAATATTTATGATCTTGTTTTGTTTTACTTTGGGTCTCGATTCGTTGAAAACCATTATTCCCATGACATTTAAATTGGATTCTTGTATGTCGTCAATATTTTACGTAAAGCGACTAATTACTGCAGAGGTACCGTCAAATTCCAATCGTTTATTTGCCACCACTTAGTGCCTTCTTCAGGCGATGAAAATTTAGGTATTTTGATAACTTAATAACATTTTCATAGGTATAATTCTTTTGGTTTTTCGCTTAGTTAGGTACGCAATAAAAATTAAAAAACGATTTTTATAACACAAATTCTGCTAACTTATATGATCCAAATTTTGCCTCTGTGCTAAAAGGCAAGGTATTCAGCCAAGAACTTTATAATACACACATATTATAATATTTTAAATTTTATCAACTAATTGGTTAAAATCTACTAAACGGTTTTAAACCACTAATATTTAAGCGTTTTCTGCTTACAATCTGAGTAATTACTCTTTGGTATCCAGAACTATAAATAAAAATATATTTTTTACTTTTTAACAAAACTTTCACAACCATACTAAATTAATTACCATCTTCACAACCTTTACTAGTTGTTGAATATCATTTTCTAAATATCGAGATTTTTTGGCGTATCTTACCCTTTAAATACTATCCCTGTCTCGTTCGCTCTCGTGCTGACAGCATAAGAGCGAGTGAGGTAGAGCAATATAATGTACCAGCTTAACATTACTTTTTTTTCAGCACGTCTAAATTGTTCGCAGGGTTTTTTCAATTCCTGATATTGTCCAGTGAGTTTAGTCCGATTACACACGGTGGGAATCCGAATTCGATATCTGTATACGATTTTCAAATCGGATCATCCATGTGCATCAATTTTATTCCTATATAGGTGTGCCAGTTCTAGCGACTGCGCCGCAAATGAAATGCACGCGCGCAAATCGCAAGCGGCTCGCGAACAGCGCATTCACTAGATCTGGACTCACTTTTACCTGCTCTTTTTTTTCTATTAGGTCCTTTTGTAAATAGATTTCATTGTAGCTTTGAAATGAAATCGAAAGATTTCGGCAGGTTGCACATTTAAAACAATTTTTGGAACACGGAAACTAAAGGATTCCAAGTGTGTGACCTCTGTTAGTACGACTGATCCTAATCTTTTCTTAGTATGATATATTTTTGTGGAATTGAAAAGCCCTGTACCTACTCGTGTTTCATGTACGTCTAAAAGTTTACTGGCACACATAAATAACTTGTGAAGTACCCGTGGATAAACGTGAGATACTAAGGAAATAACGAATAATCGTGAGCAAGAATCAAACGCATATGTTTTATAGTTTAACACCTAGTCATAAGGACTTATTATAGATTCTGAAAACCTTACATCTTCAAATTTACTGAGAAGGATGTTATATGAAACAATTTAATTAAAATTAATATTCTTTTTGTAAAATTTGGATCACACAAAAAAAGACTAAATAACAAATCTGTTTTCGAAGGTTCCACGGGACGTGTTAGCAGGAAAAATCATCGCTTATAAACTGGGTGGATCTAAAAGTAGTTGCACACGCTAGAAGTGCGCCAGTGTAATTAATACAAAACTACCGACTACGCTTGTTAGATAATACCAATAACTATCAACAGACAATAAATTAAAAGATGTGGGCTTCACTAAAATTAATGGCACATACAACTTATTGCTTAAACCAACGTAAGAATACACGTCCTTACACATAAAACATTCTTAAAACTAAACTTAAGTCTATGTCTCAAACGCGATGTCTTCTGGTCTCGAGCATGACGCTTGGTGGGCCCTTAAGACGTCTGCGGATGTTGACTTGATGCAGTTGTTCATGTGGATGTCGGAGGACGCATTTGAATGATGCTGATCACGGCGCGGCCGCTGGCAACAGTAGCGGCGGGCGACGTCGCCGCAGAGTGATCTGATTGAAGGAGATTTTAATCAGCTTAGGAGTCATACCAAAATTGATACTTTTGGTTTTGTATCTAAGTATATACGAAATACCAGCTTATTGACTGTCATAATGCTGGGTAAAAGCCTCTCCTCGTACAGATAAGAAACGAGCCCTGATCACAATACTTCAGTGCTATCAGACTTTAAAATCCAGGTATGTTGGGCTTTATCGGTCATTAGATCAAATCTCAGTTTCATCTGTCATTAGTATTAAAAAAAGTGCGTACGTATCAACTTAAAAAAGGGATTTTAAAACTTAGTTGAACTATAATCATGTGTCATATTATGTCTCTGAATAGAGGCAAAAGTCAATTCTTATAATATTTTTAATCCTCTATCCACACAAGACACAAATTACATGAAATGATACCTGCAGCATGAATCTAACGTTTTCCGGAATGCGGCCCTGAAGTCTCTGTTGAAGTAGGCGTAGATGAGAGGGTTGAGCGCTGAGTTGAAGTAGCCGACCCAGAAGACGGCAGCCACGACAGGGGGAGGGGAGGGGCACGCGTCTCCGCAGAGGGCTGTTATTATGTACCTGGGGAATAAGAAAGACACCACATTGCAATTCCTAGTAAATCGATAAGGACTGATTTTGATTCATATTTTCACCGTCTATTTACTTAAATGCTACAAATGATAAATTCGAAGTGCGTATTAACATAATATATACTATTCTGTAATCCTTGAAGAGCAGAAAGCAGACGTTTTAAACTACATATCCACATTTTACCTTATAGTTTGCCCTATGTAAGCATATCAGGATGACCGACCTTAATTTCAATTTGGACAATGTTTCTTTTAAGAATAATTCAAAACTGCTCAACGAAAGTCAGCACTTGCTTTATTTGACCTCGCAATCATGAATGTTAATTTAGTCCATGCAATTTAGGGCTACCACATTTCCAAGTCACATTTATTCATCCATCAAAGATATAAAACATTTCTTACCATAAAAAGAATGGCAGCCAACACGCCAAGAACGCTGACATAATAATCCCGAGTGTCCGCGCAGCTTTCCTTTCCCTCTTCATCTTACTGCTGGCCATCGGCTGCATCTGTATGCTCTGTCTCTCTCTCATCACCTCGCCCATTGAGATCCCGTTGATTTGAAGGTGTTTGTCCAAGAGCAGGGCTGCCACTTTACTCCTGTTAACAAAGATAAGGGTGTTCGATTTTATGATAGAAAGTAACATAAAACATATACGCTACAGAACAGTATTCGCACTTTTCATTGAATTTTGGAATTTTGTTCCTCCCTACACATACATGACCTATCGCGAACATATTTGCAATTAATATCAACACTATAAACCATTTATTTTGCCACACACAATAAACACTTATCATAGGTACATAATATGACATGTGTGGCACCCTTGCCAGCATGAGCTGGATCCCTATCCAGCTCAGTATTTGCTGTGCGGAGGACACAGCACTGATTTTCAGCTGATCCCTGCCATTATATCGACAAAATAAAATTTTGACGCGCACTATAGGAAAAAAAAGACAAGTGAAATATAAAAATTAAAAAAAAAAACTCAAACCGGTACAGGTTTCTACAAATCCCCAGTTTAAAACAAAACATAACGTATATTCTACTACAATAAATAAAAAACACTTTCTCAACCTTAATATACATAATACAAAATAATGACACTACACATTCTGCTATTGCTGTTTTTGCATACACAAGAGTTCTTTGGATATATGTTTTTTTAACGTTGATTGGGACACTAATATATAAGGGCTCGGTAGGTCTATTCTCGTAACATGGATCTCGAATAGCGATGTGCTTTCCTTGTAATTCTGTCGATTTATTTCAATTTACATTTCACTAGTCCGCTTTGAAGTGGTCACAAAGTGGCGGAAATAAAAAAGTTATAGACTAGAATATTGGCTAGAAGAGGTATTTTTATGGTAATTCAGCATTACATAACAATGTAAGTCAGTATTTCTTTTATTTAACAACCTTCCATTTTGCCTTCACTATCACAGCCTAATGAAAACGAGGCAGGTATGCAGACCTATCGATATCGAAATCTGTAAATCTTAACGTTCGTCCGTCCATTTCGCTCTAAGCTCTTACGGCGTCAACGAAAAGGCCAACCGAGTCGAGAACTAGATCAATCTTTTGACCCAATAGATTTTATCGTTGGAGAACTCGACAAGATAGTAATTCGACCCGACTGTAACGGAAAACTGTTCGCGTTTACAAACTGGAAATCTTTAAGCTCCCTATAATTATTGGCTGTAAGCTCAAACTTAAATCTAGGACGATTTTGTGTTATTGCGGGATCAAGTTTTGCACTTTTTTTCAGGTAAAGCGGTTGTATTAAACAGGCTTCTACAACGGAGATTCTTGCTTGAACTGTACGGTTTAGGCACGTATTTACAGCAATATCTTCGTCTTTAGTGAACTGATTTTACTTTTATTTGAAGGAATATCTTTTCGAGGTGGAACTGATTCTGTTGTCTGTGTCTGTGTATCGTGAGTGCGTTTCACAAACATGTAATATCACATACACATACATACCCAGACTCGGGACAAATATCAGTGGAACGCACAAATTTTTGTCCCGTGCGGGAATCGAACCCGCAACCCTTAGTGCAGCAGTCCAATCGCTTAGCCACTGCGCCAATCGATCGTTTTGATAAACTATAACATCTGATTATTATAAATTTCAGAGATAATTCACTTGAAGTCGGTTGTCCGTGTTTTTCATTCACTAACGCTATTGTATAGCTTTTTTAGCCGGTGTGTTGGTACATCTATAACGTTTCAACTCTTCAAGGTTGGTGACCAGGAAATTCCTAATAACATTATATCCACTTTTGAACAAACAGTGCATAAAGTATTAAAATAATTAGCCCTTTTGTACTCGCGCTGCACCGTTCCGTATAAGCTGCGGACTGTACGTTTTATATTTAAAAAATAAAAAGTCCTCGGGTAGCAGCGATAATGTTCAATAAGCCGACATAATACTCGTAATACCTACAGCGTATTTTGTACTGCCCTCATTTTCCGTGCGGTATTTACCGGCTTTGTGTCTATAAATATGATAAAAAGTAACTTGATATTACTTTCTTTGTTTAATGAAAAGGAAATTGTAGGAAGTTGGCATGATGCCACATCTACGTGTGGGTTGGCTAGTTAGGGTCCTAAAATGTAGCTTCTTGTTTTAAAAATATTGATACAAAATTATTATCCTATAAAATCATGTGCGTATAATAATTATTTATCAGTTGCTAAAAAAGGCGAAAGAAAACATCGTGGGGAAACCTGCATACCTAAGATATTTTTCAATTTAAGTTGAGCAGTATAGACGAAGTGTAGCGCAGAGCAATTCTCCACTGCCAAACCAACATCAACCTACCACTAGCTGTAATTAAGTCGAAAATCAAAACACTACTAATGATTATGATAATGTTCTGAGAAAATGTATAGTGATTGATTTATTTATTTCCGACGTTATTTTATTAAGCGTTAGATTGATATTTATTTGGCATACGAAAACTGCTCTACATAACTGTTTACTCTCTTTACATTCTTCATACATGTTTTCAGCTTTAGATTAACATGAGCACAGAAGTATTATGTTTCTAAATGAACGTACACTAAAGCCTGGCAATAAATTATACAATTGTATTGTGACTTGTGGATTACAGTTCTTATAATTCTTGTTCAAAAGAAGGATTATGTATGTTTAACTTGTGATTTACTTCGTAATCTTTAGCCTACATGTACACTGGAATATTCCTTGGATTACATTAGCTTCAAATTGTTTGACACGAGGCCCTGAGAACCTTCATTTGCTAAATCCTCAAGAACTTCCTTCGTCCTGGGGTAGACGGAGGGGTTTGCCAGAATCTTACCGGCTAACCCCAAGGTGACCTTCTGCCTTAGGTTAGGGCACGCGGGATCTGCGTAGGCTGCACCCTGATAGATGACTTTAAGATCTTGACTTTTTTTAAACTTGTCTTGCACTACGATTGTCTTTCAAATTGAATGTTGGACCTAAGACTTCAAAAAGAGCAATAGGTTTTTTACCCGCTGCCCTAATTTTTTTTTGCAAAAATTGTGATAACGATTTGATAGATAACAGAATACTGGCAAAATAGTACGGATATTCACAAATACCAGTTACAAAACTTGGTTTAAAACTAGTTTCCTATTGAGAAATATGGACGAAGGACTACCGGTATCCAATTAAAAGCTGGATACCGGCTGTAGCTACCCTTAATAGGGCAATACAGTGGTGTGCTGTGAACATCGGCGTAGATAACGAACCTTAATAGTGTAGTGAGTAGCCTTAGCTGGCTGCAAAACTGAGTTAGATTGTGACTGATGCTCTTAATGAATACGAGGTTACAATTCTACACACTGAATCGAAGGGATCCGGTTATTTTTATTCAAAACTGAGAGATTTAAAAAAAAAATAAACATACTTCGAGTGTCAAAGGGTATGTTAAGCCATTGGTGCTGCACCTAGTCTTTCTTCAGTCAGGATTTTGTCCCATAGGACTTAAAATGTGTAGGTGTGCTTGCACATCTTCTTCTTTTATTCATACGGTTGATGAACAACCTGGTGTCAGAGATTACACCACCTGTAGGCCTCTGACATGGCTTTACACACCGTTGAAAAATCTCTTATGTGTGCCGGTTTCCTTACGATATTTTCCCTCACAATTTATAATACGCAGATGAATTCGAAAAGACATTGGTGCGTGCCGGCGTTTGAACTTGCGACCTTTGACTTGGCAGTCCAGCGGTCATACCACACGGCTATAAGTGCTACTGCTTGCACTTACTTGTGCAACTAAAATATCTCTTGCGTAGTTAACACAGAAAATGGACACTGTCTATTTAAACCAGGATAAATCTGTATTCAGAAAATTGTTTTTAAACATCCTGGCCGTGACCATACTAAAAAGAAGTACGAAATCTACTTGGCCACGCCTCATCAAGAAATGGTCGCATAAATTTAAATGCCAACTCCATAAACAAATCGCCTGAAGGTATAGAACTCTTGTTTAGGAGTTCTCCTGGCACTTGTCCTACTTTCCAACATTTAAAGCCTACGAATAAGTTTGGTTACTCCTACACTGTTGTCTTCATAGGTATATTTATATATACAAGAATTCACGCCAGTTTAACAAAGTAGTCTGTAGAAGCCATGGATTTCCATTTTGCTTTCATTATCATGGATGAGAGCCAAGATGATGATGATTTGAGAAGGATACGGGTTTTACGGAACCAAGTATTTTTCGAAAAACTAGTTAAAAAAATCGATAACAAATAAAGCATTATGTATACCCACAGGCCCCGTGTTTAGCCATTTTTTCTTTTCGTGCACCGTGTCCATGTGTGAAGATGAAGTGTACTAATACTAATAGTGAACTAATCGTTCAATTAGGTAACTACTCCATTTCGGAATCGTTGGTGTTGCTTAGATAATATGTGCGTTCAAGGATTCTGGTTTGTTCTGTATTCTGAGGGTATACCTGTACCCTACTTTAATTTATCTCTTTAAATTAGGCAGCCTATAAATTTTTCGAATCCAAAATGTCGTTCCACCTCATTTTGTCGTGGGTTTCCAGGCATAATTAAACATACATCAAAACACCCACACTTAAAACAAATGTCTATCTAAACATCAAAATAATTATATTTACATTAAGAATATTCATAAATCAGACCAAGTATGAAATGAAAAGGGCAGGTCAATAGAATCCTAAATGATGAATGTAACGAGAATTAATCGGTTCAAAGAAGTACCAATACCGTGAGGAGATAACTAAGAGTTCAATCCTTTTCATCGCTAAGAAAGTAAGTTAGGCAATAAACTTGATATGGCATGCCATCGTGGAACATGGGACTGGCGACGCCACGCTTACGGCTCGCCGGTCTCGAGGCGGGGCGATTACGTTACGAATACGATTAGTGTCCTTTGCAGTACGAAGTTTCATACAAATTTTACTGCACGGCTCGAGTTGATACGGTTACGTACCCTTTCTGGGTTGATATAATTGTGCTACGACCAAAGAGTGAAAGTCGTGTGTCTGTGTACAAACTCCCAAAATATCAGAACACTCTCAGGATTAAGTACTGGATTGTCTATAATATGTTTGTGATGGATAGTATCATCATCATCAGCCAAAAGACGTCCACTGTTGTACATAGGCCTCCCCGTTTAAGCGGGGAGGCCTATGTATGTGTATGGGGTTGCCATAATCCCCACGCTTTGCAAGCGGCTTGGGGATCGCAGTATTGATGGTGGAGTTACAGAAGACGCTGCTGCCCATCTTCTGAATTTTCCCTCAGTCGCCTCTTACGACACCCACGAGAGGAAAGGGGGTTGTCAATTCTATGCCGGATACCACACGGAAATCCATGATATCTATCTTCCCAAGTGCGAAGCTTGTATTATCCTAAGTATTCAATGATGACGCAAAACGAGAGATATTTACGACTCTTAGCCCAATTCTCCCGTTTCATTTACTCGTCCTAAATTTTTGTACGATTCCAAAACAATCAAATTACTTTGCGATTCATAAGCTGATGGATCTCCTTACAAACGAATATAATACCTTGTTTGAACGCAAAGAATAAAATTTCTTGAGCGGAATAAAACAGTAATTGATATTGAAAATTCAAGGACAAATATTTATGAAGATGTAATTCGTGAAATCGTTAAATGCGTATTGCTACGCTGTTAGGGTTCCGTACAGAAATGGTCAAAGCAGAACTTGTTAATCATATACATATAAAAATGAGTATATATAATTGTAGTTGCCGTTGTTAAATATTGTAAAATAGAGAAAATTACTAGGTCAATTGGACCTTCTAATAATAAAATATGAGAAGGAACCAGGATAACATAGTTTACCACGATTGTTCACTGTACTTCAGATTATTTCTTCCCTATCTAGATTATTTTAACCTCAGGAACTACTTGTATACTATATCAATTGTTTTAACCCTTTGTCAGTTGTTTCAGAAAACTAAGAATTACGCATAACGTAGAAAATGTCGTATGACAACTTTTTCCAGATTTGACATTATTGTATGTTTGTGAATTGAACTAAAATGTTTGAATGCGTAGAATAACTTTGGTGTCAAGATTAAAGTAATGACAGTAAGATATTCATTAAAGTACCTACACGTTTCATCCCAAAGTGAGCCAAACTTGCACCTGCCTACTTTCAAGTTTATTATAAAACTGAAGCGATAAAGTATAAAAGTGTTTCATCCATGTTTTAAGAGGTACCAGTCCCCTTACCATGAACTCTTAAAGTAGGGCAGTTTACGGTGTGAAAGCGAGACGCCGCTACGTGCAGTGTAATGCGTCGTCTCGCTTCCACAACGTAAACTGTCCTGTTTTAAGAGTTCATGGTAGGGGCTGATCTTTTCAGGGCCAGTAAAAGTGTAAGAAAAAAGCTAAAGTGGGGTGCAAGAAAGATGCTTTCTCGAGTGACACCTTACCGCACTGCGCTGTCCGCCCCATTACCTGTTGAAAAGTTTTTTAAACCGGCTAACCACTTTCTATGTAATTTTTCGTCCGAATTGACTTTATTTTGGTAACCAGAGAAAAAGGTACTACTTTTGTAGAGCACGAGGATTTCCTTCGTAAAGTTTGCCAGTGATGAGAAGAACGTAGTATATAAATAGGAAAATAAAACGTTATGATGTGTTTGAATGAAATTCTTGCGTACCCAAAGACTAAAATGAAATCCAGAAAGTAGATTAATTAATAAGGTCGCAAGAACTTAGCTAGAGAGATAATAAGAGCAGACAAAGTTAATAAAGAGAGGACGGGCAGACATCACTTCAAAATTCTTCGTCCTACAAAACTTCAAACTATTCTATTATTAAACGAATAAAGATGTTTCGGCACAATTCAACAGACTGATTAATAAAATTCGCCAGAATTTTCCGTTTCGGAAAAATAAGCCTGTCAAAGATTTGGCCGAATTTGAATTTTAACCGACTGCCTCTTTGATTTTGTGGTCCTTTAGTGCGAGTGCAGAGTATCACGTCCTGGGTTTAAATCCCGGGTCGGGCAAAGTTTTACTAGGCTCTTCATTGGGTAATTCTCAGAAGCAGTACAAAGTCTGAATTTGTGCTCAGTTGATGCAATAGGCTCTCCCCATATTACATAGGGCCCTGTAACAAAACCGGCAAAACTTAGGATTTAGATACTGTATAGTATACTACCTCTTCGCGGAATACAAGTATTAGGAGTATTTACGTTATATTTCTATTGTTGCTAGTTAAGTTTCTATTGTTGATAAACGTAAGCTCCATAAAAATGGAAGAGGGCGCTGACTCCCGTAACACAGGTTACATACCTAGCACAGATGTCAGAGACTTCATAAATGTTGATGTACTTTTTTATGACAATAAAGATTATTATTATTATTTTATACAAAAAAGTAGGTTGTATATAATAAGGTAATCACTGTATATTCGGTAGACGGATTCCGTATATTTCATATGCCAGAATTTAATATGAGCGAATGCAAGCTGGTAATATCGTGAAAGCTTCCGCCACTGCAATATCGTGTTATTTCTCGAAATCATTTTTTAATCCAAAAACCAGGGGAACTATAATTTTAGTAAGTGACGTCATCAGGTGTGTTTAAATAATTTCGAAATCTTCCGGACTCGATCGGAACTGCACAATCTCAAAAAGTTATAACAGTTTTACATTTACGACGACCTGATTGGCGCAGTGGCTAAGCGATTAGACTGCTGCACTAAGGGTTGCGGGTTCGATTCCCGCACGGGACAAAAATTTGTGCGATCCACATTTGATTGTCCCGAGTCTGGGTGTTTGTGTATGTGGTATTTCATGTTTGTGAAACGCACCCACGATACAGGAGAAATTCCTAGTGTGGGGAGATGTTCTAAAAAAAAATTAAAAAAAAACTTTTTTTTTACAAGATTCAAGTTTATTATTGTTTAAAATTATTTATGATAATTTTTTTTTTAATATTTTTTTAATATTTGCGATGAATAAATGTCCTTGTCCAATCCGGACTTGTTCGATGTATTCTAGACTTGACCAGGCCGCACAAGCTCCAATTTCTTTAACCGTTTTACTTATTCCGGATTTATATAACTACTGTTTCGAGAGAAATGTCCTTGTCAATCAAAATATCGTGTTCATACGCGGTTTCCAACAACGTACCAACCATGTAACAAGAATTTGGAAAATAAGTACATGAATTTCCCTCTAATAGAGTATGGGGAGTAGGGAGCTTCGGTTGCTATCATATAAGTTATAGCACTATGGCTTTGTGATGACCACATAAAAAAAAAATTGTAATCAACTCCTTAGTTCTGTCCATCGGACAAAAAATGGCAATAAGTCTGTACAATATACTTAATTACTTAGTCATTGTTTCGGAAAGATCAGTTGCTTTACTGTGAAATACTGGAGTGAAGAATAGGCGACCAAAGTAATGAATGTTAATTTTTAATCATGCTCTAGCTAATCAAGACCTTAATAAGAGAGAGCAAGTCTCAAGCAATTTATTTGTATTTCTAAATACAAGACAATGAATATCCAGCTTTTGTTTTCTTCCACAAAAGTTAGGACCAGTCCTTATTGATAGATTAGCAAAGCATTCAAATTTAAATAAAATCTTTTTCGAATACTTTAAGTTTAGCAAGTTGCCTGAGCGAAAACTGACACTTATTTTTTTTACTGGCTAACGCAATTAGGGACGTTTTAATCTTTTTCATCCTCCTCCAATGTTGAATACAAATGAATTTGTTAATTTAGTGTGAAACGTGTTGTGGCGACGTAAAGGATAGGAAACCAAATTAACGTTAGTTGATGTAAAACCTAGGTAGTGCCAAAGAGAACAAAATTTTGTTCTTCCTTTTAGTGGGTATCGTAATTACATAGCAATTTTACAAATCAGTCGATCTGTAAGGTTAAGCTGCGTTTGATGCGGCCAGCTCTTGGATGGGTGACCGGTGACACGTGATCAAAACATCGAACAACTTTCTAGCTTCAAAAATCTTTGAGTCGTAGCCATCCCATTGGAGAATATGAGTATACCTGTGTTTGCGCACTTTCTTCTTGACTATCATATCTAAATTATAGAGTATCTCCATATTATCTATTCATCATAATATCCACTTCTTCATTTCTTCATAATTTCGTATCTTCATCATCTCTTCGTTTAATATATCTCATGCGTAGCTGGCTATTCTCAGTTAGGACAATCATTTACTACCTTTACTGTTTGATGCTTCATCAATAAATCCGAGCTTCAACGAAATAATGGTTCGGCAGTTAAACGTTTCCTTGAATAGACTACTTTGACGCGTGTATTTAAAGTTCTTCGAAGGAAATCGTTTACCGCTTATCCTCCAGTTCCGTAGAAACCACGTGGTTTGAAACAAATTAACTTTTAAATTTCATGTCTATACTCCCCAAAAGAACGACAAAAGTGCTATTGCACATCTAGTTTTCCAGCCCGTATAAATATGGTATTATTATCATATTATTATTATAAATGTAATAACAAACGTCGGAGGTGATTACCTGATTCATAAGATCATCAAAATAACATTTTGACTCAAGTAAACGTCAAGATTAAACAACATTTTGTTAATACAACATAATTGTATCTGTCTGGGAATGGGGTGGAGACTATTAAATTAGTTTCATGTTCATACTTTTACGAGATTTAAAAAAGTACTATTGCCTTGATCAAACCTGTAACTTGTCAAACGCAGTACCACATCAAATTCACGCAGGCTGTATGATAATATCAAACTATGACGGTCCCACTGCAAGGCAAAAGCGTCTTCTCGTGCTGAGAACGAATAAGAATTCATCACTTCGCTGGCTGTTGAAGATTATAATTATTATAGCAAGTTCTATATAGGTTATATACATATATTATATAGTTCGACCAATATAATAAAGAACCATAAAACTGCTATGCCCATTTAATGGTGAATGTAAGAGGCTTTGTTTGAATTAATTATTAGCCAACAATGATAAAATATTCAAAGCCTTACTGCGCCATTTTCCTCGAAAATACTTTTCTATTGTTCTGATGTTTTTGTCTCATTGGATTAGAGAGTTCAAGCTTTGCCACGTGTATGGTCTTGGGATTCCTGTCTTCGATTTCCTGATTGGATAAAATAATAAGTATCATTGCACGTTTTTAATAATTATTATGTTCTTGTTACTCTCGTAATGTGTATGTGCACTAATCATGTAATTTTATTGTGATTGACATCGTGAGGTATTATAGACATACCTGATAGTATAGACATACCTGAATTTTTATGGTGTTTAAAGCCATGTCAAGGGCCTACAGGCGGATTAAACTCTGATACTAGGTTATTTATCAACCATGCGATAAGAAGAAGTAAATTGTGATGAGAGTGATTAAGGCGAAACCCGTATAGCTGGAATAAAACTAGCCAATGAAAAGCCGTGGTCTCTGGCTACCTATTTTAAAACAAGGGTGGCTTTTTGTATATATTTGCCTAATTTTCCTATTGTATGAGATGCTATCAATAAATAAATTATACCTTCTTTTTAAACTTGGTAGTTTAGGAATTAGAAACGCTTCAATGGTTGAATGGCAGAATTATCATAAAATTGAGTCCCAAAAATGTGAAGAAATTTTGAAAGATGTTAATTCACCGGCTACGGAAGTAATTTTGCCGTCCATTGTGAATTTGTAACTTTTATGTTAGCCGTACCTAATGAAAGTAATAACCAAAGCTCCGTGTCAAATTCATGAAAAATAAAATCAAGCGTCATTTGTTTCCATTTTATGAACTGTGGTAGCTACCGCCCCTGACTTCAAATGGTTCTGACGCAAAAATGCCATTTTACTAATGTACTAGTTTATTCAAACTAAATTAGGGATATTTTAGCGAGGAGCCAGGTTTAGGTCACTCAAACCCACGAGCATTGTGTCCAACATAACAATATAATACCACGCCTTTATTCCCCGGTGTATCTATCGTACACCCACATTTAGCCAATTATATTATAATCATGTCCCAATGGGGGCGAGCCTTTTGCCATCAACCGTTCACAAATCCTCCGTGCTGTTGCTGAGAATTACCTAATGGAAAAACCCACAAACATTTTGCCCGACCTGGGATTCGAACCTAGGACCTCATGATGAGCAGTCGCGCTTACCAACCGCTAGACCAACAAGGCAGGCATTGTGTCAAGTAGGAGTAAAAAATCAATTACGCCTTTTATTCCTGAAGAAGACACACATAATATGTTATTATCAGGTTTCTACATAACCATTATAATTACACTGTTATCATTTTCGAGCCCACAATGAGTTCATCATCCTTTTTACCTTTACTACATGTCCTAATGACGGTAGGGAATTAACCGTCCTTCTAAGGATAAACAACACAGGTATTGTTTAATACATTAAAAATAAACCCACTCAAATAAACCCTTTCCTGGGTTTTCAGAACACACTTAACTTGTCCCTTCATAGTGGTCTGAAATTACCTTTTGCTTGTCAAGTGGATTTTCAAGGACCTTAATCTCAGCTTTGCCTTTGGGCTTATCTTAAATTAAATTGATGTTTTTGTTGGAAAATACATCTTAAATTTTCGAGTGCCTGGTCACGGAGGGTTGAAGTGGGAGGCAGATAGGCACGAAGCAGTTGGGGGTTGATAAACTTTTTCTTAACACTAGCAATTCTGTGGTTTGTTTTGTACAACTTTAATTATGTTTAGTTTAGCTTTATTATAACTTACAGTGTTTTTATGCTAACCATTTTTTTGTTTGCACTTCATCCCGTATTTGGTTGGCTATGCTTAGATAAAGCACTTTAAAGCCGAATATGTTATTTATATTAAATATGTAGAAATTTGACGTTAATGACGGCCCAACTGGCGCAGTGGCGGGTTCGATTCCCGCTCGGGACAAAAATTTGTGCGATCCGCAGGTATTTGTTCCGGGTCTGGGTGTTTGTGTATGTGATATTACATGTTTGTGAAACGCACCCACGATACAAGAGAAATTCATATTGTGAGGCGACGTTTTTATTAAAAAAAAAAAAACTTTAAATTTTTTACAATCGCAGAGAGAGAATCTTGAAGCCACTGAAGACAATTTTGTAATCTATTTACCAAAAGCCTCTAAATGCTCATAATAGTTTCTCATTTTCTCTCCGTATTACTTATTCTTCCGCTATTTCACTTATCGATCAACCGAAGTTTCCGAAGACATTATTACTGTACCAGATGAGTCAACTTCAACCGGGCTTAACTCAATCTTAGTAATTAGTTATCTCTAGAGATTCAGAACATCGATTTGCAACGTTGACCTTAACTGAATTAGTTGGTCCCGAAATTATTAATCGCAGAACTGCATACTAAACTGTTTGCATAAGCAAAATTTGACTAAATTATACGACAAAATGTTTGTGAAATTGCATATTTGTAAATCAATTAAGCCCTAATGGTGGAATTGATTTGGATGTTCGGCAGATCAGAACCTGAATTTGCCCATAGATGTAGGAAACATAGGCGTTGGCAGGCCTTCCACCAGGTGGACTGATGATATCATCAGAGTGCGGGCAACCGGTCGATGTAAATGGTAAGTTTTCATTCATTATGGCGTTCTAAGGGTTTGTTTGTCTGTTCAACAGTATCATCATCAGCTGGAAGACGTCCACTCCTGAACAAAGGCCTCGCCCAACAGTACAACAGACTTATTTTTCCAAAAATATCATTCTCAGTGAAATATGTAATGTCGTAGAAGGAAAACTGTTCGGTTTTTACAAGATGTAGTAAAAACCCGTATCGTTTAGTGAAAAACATAGGTTCGGTGTTATTCGGGCAATTAATTTGTAAAGTTACACTACTTGCTTTTCAAGTTATAAGGGTACAAAGTTTGTTTTACAAATTTTGAAGCCATCCATAGCCGTAATAGATATTTTTGGAGTATCCGTGAAGGTACGAAGTATTAAGAATACTATTTTCTTATGTTGCCGGAAAGTGAGTCGTAAAATATGGCGAACTCGGAATGGGCTCGTAAAATAGCAAGAAGTTCGCCACTTAATACATGGGCCTTAATTTTGAAGAGCGACATGTAGGAGTGTACCTTCTCCCAGTAAAAAAAAACACTTCTGTCCCCCCCTTAGGGGTGCTGGCGTGACGGATTGTATGTATTTAATAAATTACATAATTTATTATTAAACTATGCACATTATAATAGAGTCATAGTCCTGTCTCTATGAAATTTCTCCCTTATGTTTTAATTTAAAAAACGGCTCAACTTTTTAATTTAATGAAATTTAAACTAGCGACCTAGTTGCGAACTGTTCTAGAATATTCTCTGCATATGACAATAAGGATCATAAGTGGATAGCCGAGAGTTCGAACTACAATATTTGTTTTCAACTAAACTTCGACTTATACTCATCACGGCGAATATTTCTATAAGGGAAGTTAGTAATATTACAGGCACAGGCAAGCAAATAAATAGATACGATTTTATGTCGTCTCAAGAAATAATAATGCCTTCTAAACCTCTGTGTACCCATTTAAGACTAGATCTACGCCAGGGAATGATATAATAGATATCAAGTGTGTACAGACACGAATATGATCAGAGACCAATATAATCGACCAACACCTGAAGAGGCTCACGTTAGGCGGTTGGACCAAGGGCTTGATGCAGAAAGCGGTACTCCTCGAACCGGCACGCATTTTGGGGAGGTTCCTCTCTCTGGAGCCTCAACCACCGGTTTCCGGGTCTTAGGTCCTCTTGCAAAAAATGCAATTTATAAGTAGAAGATTTAAATAAAGGAGATAATATTTTATATCTTACCACAATACACATGTCATTACATTAAAAGATAATGCAGTTAAGTATACAGTAGCTATATTGTGGAAGACTGGTGCCTAAGCTAGGCTAGCTTAGGCACCAGTCTCCCACAATATAGCTACTTGTATTTAAGTCCCTGTATTTCAGGTCACCAGGTGTATTAAAACTCACCTCTATGATTAAGAGCTGGACTAATGGCTAAACTTGCTTTTCGAGGCATGGAACTGATCAATAACAAAAGATAACTAATCAAAAACCGATCACACCACGCTTTGCTTAATACCTCCTCATACATTGAACTGCGCGGTAGCTATACACTACACAGCCAATTACGGAAGCTTGATAATATACATACATTACAGTGTGGTCTCCTAAATGTTTTGTGCCAACATCAAGCTAAGAACACAACCGTTTTACTTTGCAAATGGCCCCAAATTGGGTTTCCAATAGTCAATCAATTTGCAAATTGGCACTCTGTTCCTTTCGCTCCAGGCACATGGCACAGTGTACATCAATTTTGATAGAGTACAGTTTGAGCAACCGTCTTATTGATCTCTAGTTTCAGTACTAACCTGACTAAGGTAAGGTATTAAGTTCCCAGTTTAGGTAATGGAACAGCGCAGCGTCTTATTATGGATAAACGCCTGGTAAACCTATACATACGTTTACGGTATATTTTTAAAATTAACCCAGAAGACGGAAGGTTTTAAAGAATAAATTCTACAAGATCTCCCTATGCTTCAGAAAACATGTTAAGTCTGGAAGCTTGAGGTCCCTGTGCGCCATATAATATCTCCGTACTGTGCGTAATTTAGTCGATTCCGTTGAGATTCACTACCGTTTATATGACTTTTGGTGTCAAATTAGCATGTTGCCCATGCTAAACTTGAATTTAAAATTTGATGGGTGCGACTTAGACTACGAGCAGCGAAACGCTAGCTCCGTTGCTTACAGCAGCGCCCGGTCGTGTCCATCATTTTTCAAATTTTCTTCATAAATTTAACTACCGTTAGTACAATTGGATCAGAAGGAGATATTATAGCAAAGCTTTTAAATATGTCTTTAGAATTATCATTTAAATAAGCAAAATTAAATGAATTTTGTACATTGTTTCTCTTCATTATTTAGCGGTAGAAAGACAATTTTGTTTGTATCGATGTAAAGAGCTAAGGTTTAGTTAATACTATGCAAATGAAAACGTTGCCTACTTAGCCGTTGGTCGGACTTTAATAAATGCTTGGCCGTCTCCTCATTGAATTTACTTCGAAATTGAATTTTGTTGAAGACTTTTATGTAAATTACTATGACTTAGATCAGACCTGCCGCCTTACCGTAATCTTAAAGCAGGACAATTTAAGATGTGGAAGCGAGACGCCGCTACGTGCAGTGTATTGCGGCGTCTCGCTTCCACAACGTAAACTGTCCTGCTTTGGGAGTTCATGGTGGGGGGGCTGTTTGGATTGTTGCGATTGGAAACATGAGGTCTTAGTTAACCTTTTTATGCTATAAGCGTGATTGTGAGTGGTTGAGGTCTTTTATACGACCTATTCCATTTACCTGCCTCGTTGGTCTAGTGATCACTAAGCGGGACTGCTGGGTCGGGAAAGGTGTTACTGGGTTTTTTCATTAGGTCATTCACAGTAGAAGCACGAAGTCTAGATTTGTGCCCGTTGATGTCAATAAGCTCGCCTCCTATTGACATTGAGACCTGTAACTGGCGAAATTTGGGTGAACTTGACGACCTAATTGGCGCAGTGGCTAAGCGGTTGGACTACTGCGTTTGGGGTTGCGGGTTCGATTCCCGCACGGGACAAAAATTTGTGCGATCCGCAGATATTTATCCCGAGTCTGGGTGTTTGTGTATCTGATATTTCATGTTTGTGTTACGCACCCACGACACAGGAGAATTTTTTAGGGTGGGGCGACGTTTTCATTAAAAAAAAAACAATATGTGCACCACTGCCTTCCTGGTTAAGGAATACAGGCGTGATGCTATGTGTATTCTAATGGCATAAGGGTTCCAATGCTCCATGTGGAAAAGGCAATAAGCATTTTAAGGATCGTCACCGTATCGCCTTTCGCCTCGCCGTCAAACAGGCGTAACACGTAAGCACGTAACCAAAGCGAATCAGCTGCTCCGATACGTCGACTCGGCTACACGACGCGCGACGCCGCGCTTATGGCTCGCCAGTTCGAGTTTGTCCCGAGGCGAAGCGATTACGTTATGAATCCGATTAGTGTGCTTTGCATTAGAGAGTTTCATACAAAGCTTTACTCGGCTCAAGTTGATACGATGAGGATCCCTTTTCGGGTTGATATAATTAATATGTGCTATCCTTAAATATAGTATATTGATCTGGGCTACACTACTCAGAACCACTACGATTCTTATGATAATAATAAAACCCTTTTGATTTGATATTTTTGATATTTACTACGCAAACAAAATAATAAAATAAGCATTTGATTCCTAACTTATTATGACGTAAAATAATAAAGTTTATTATTATTTGTTTGTTTTTCATGAGTCAACGGGTAAAGATCTCCACTTTATTATTTTGATACTTGAATTGGGGTTACCATAAAACTTAATAAAAATTCCCTCTACTTCAATAATAGTTTTTATCAATAAATAATTGATGACCTGATTGGCGCAGTGGCTAAGCGATTGGTCGGCTGTGCTTACGGGTTCGAACCCGCACGGGACAAAAACTTGTGCGATCTGCAGATGTTTGTCCCAAGTCTGGGGGTTTATGTATGTGATATTTCATGTTTGTGAAACGCACCCACAATACAGGAGCAATTCCTAGTGTGGGGAGACGTTTTTTTATATAAAAAAACATAATAATAATGTAAACAAAAGACAAAATCCAGCAATATAATTATAAATTTCATCCCATTTAAGTATTTAAACCCGCAGCCATTTGAAAATTCATCCCACAGAACTAAAGTTGTTCT
The DNA here is from genome assembly GCA_905340225.1 of Abrostola tripartita. Classification (NCBI taxonomy): domain Eukaryota; kingdom Metazoa; phylum Arthropoda; class Insecta; order Lepidoptera; family Noctuidae; genus Abrostola; species Abrostola tripartita. The sequence goes on along the minus strand of HG996508.1, from coordinate 2,644,826 downwards.
ACCAACTGGCTACCTAATCCGTTAACACTAAACTAGCCGCGTCCCAACCCACACGAACATTGCAAAAGTTTCATCCCCTAACTGTTTTCACAGGTGGTCCGTCTGGCCATTTAATGTAAGTGGATAAGAGCCATCTATCGTAACCAACTTGAACTAATCCTTCAACTGTGTTTTTTTTTAATCTACCTCTTATTCATAAACGATCATCATACCGGCGGTAACTAAACCCCGTATTAAGTCTATAGACATCTCTATTCTTTGACACGTAAACCACAGTAACAGGTATAAATTAATCCTTGGTTTAAAATTGTATTTTTTTATGAATAAGGGTGTAAAAGTATAGCACTCTGAAACGTAATAAAATAATATTATTAACATACTTGACTATGTTTGCATAAAGTATAGTTTACGACCACAAAACAGACACGTGCTACAATCCGTAAAAGCGGAGGTATTTATCAGAATATTATCCACATTTTGCAGTTCATTATACAAGTAGGTATGATGACCATATCATTGTAATACGTTGCAAGCCTTCTCTCGCACCTGGTTTGTTGCTTCTTACGATAGAATGGAATAAATTTACAACCTGTTCCTCTTACGTCCCCTATTAGTCCTATTACATATGACATATTATGACCTATTACATATGACCTTTTACATAGTCCTATTACATATGACCCCTTACATATGACCTATTACATATGACTAATACAGTCTTACGAAATGTGATCTTGCAATTTCTGCCTTCCGTGGGGAATTCAGGGGCGAAGAGCGTTGGCATCTCAATGGGTATTGTGCTCTCGTTAATATATTATTAAGCTTCACTTAACCTTAATAAGTCTTGGGCCAACAACACATTTATTTTCATTCATTGCATGATCAATAATCGCTGTATCAATATATTATTTACAGGTACTGATGAACAAGGTAGTTTCCTACCAAAGTGGGTCAGAACCTTTAGAATCGGGTCGTTTATTTTTAAGGTGCTATTTTCGGTTTCGGTCGAATTTTCAATTAAAGCCTAAAGGCACCTTAAAATATTACGTTTAATCCACAGCGAAAAAGAATGAGACATTGTCGTAAAGTGTGACGCCTTTTCGTTTTTCTCATTTTGTGAGTTTTTTTCTAAGGTGTGGTTTTATTGACTTAATTTAAGGTTCGCACATGAGCGCGAAGAAAGGTTCTAATTGCTATCATTATTAAACAAAATGTGCTCTTCGAGTGCTAGGATTTACTCTTGTATCCTGGGTGTGTTAATATTTTTGTTTTGTGCCGAAATAGTAACCCGAATTCAACGCAGCAGATTAATCACATAGCTACTGCGCAAGTCGTCAAAAATTCAGCATACACACAATCATATGCATTCGCCAATATTGTAGAATACAGTACCGGTATTATGTTATCCATTTGCATCATTGTCTATATTTAATGTACCTAGGTATACGCTGTTGTTGTACCTACTGCCCCCTTAGACTGGTGGCAAAACGCTTGACGAATAGAAAATGGAACAGAATGAAAAATGTATTGGGATGACATATGTCATTGATAACGTAGTCGAAACATTATGTCATCCCCATACATTTATCATTCTATTTGATTTCTATTTGTCAAGCATATTGCCACTTGTCTAAGGAGGCTGGAGATGAATAGATAAACAGCTTACGTATAGGCTTGCCTATAGATATACCAATTTCAGTCAGAATAGCGACAGCACTGATAGTCGAGTGGTATGTCCGTTGGACTGCCAAGTCAAAGATCGCAAGTTCAAACCCCGGCTCGCACCAATGGCTTTTCGAATTCATGTGCGTATTAAAAATTAGTTATCAGTTGCCAAAAGCGGTGAAAAAATCGTAAGGAAACCGGCACACCTGAGAGATTTTTCACCGGTGTGTAAAGCTATATCAGAGGCCTACAGGCGGTTTAAACTCGACACCAGGTTGTTCATCAACTATACGATAAGAAGTTAGAATACCGGCGAGTAACATTTCGTTTTCCTTTACTATGTCGAGAACTGTCGAGAACGTTACTATGTGGAAGCGAGACGCCACACTAAACTGCACGTAGCGGCGTCTTGCTTCCATGATGTAAAATGTCCTGCTTTAAGAGTTCATGGTAAGGGGGCTGGTTGGAGGGGTGCTTCGTTCATATTCTGGAGACAACACAACAGGTTGGCAATGCGATAGAATGCTCAATTTGTTGGTAGTGCTTACTTGTATATTGAATTCTATACCTAAACGTTCAATTCGATATCAGTAAGCTATTATTTCAGTCTGATTTTGACGTTAACTTGAGGATAAAATACCTTTTTCTAGTATTTTGTGTCAGTGCAAAATCTGATACCGATCTTATTTTAACTTTTGATCCATTTTCCATGTTTACATTGAGAACAAAAGTAAATTTGGACATTTTTAATTATTTTAAGAAGTGGTCAGATAATTTCAGTCTGTACAAAAGTTAAAGTTGACGTTGTTATCATTTGTCATAACGATAACATCAGACGACAAAACAAATATAATTAAAAACAAAATTTCTGAACTTTTTGTTTCTTATATTTTGATCGTGAAAGTCTTGACAATGAGTTAAATAGTTTTATCTTCTATTTATTTTAATGACGTCTGATAAGTTCCTATTCTAGTCCTGAAAGTTTTATACGAGAGAAACTATAATTCCTCTAAGGTATAAAGAAATAAATAACAGTAAATAAAAAAACAGCGAAATTTTAAAACAAAAGTGCAACCAAGAAACCTTTTTGTTGAAATGAACATTATCCGTCTCTGTTCAGTTAATGGAACTGCTTTACATTTGGAAATGGAACTGTTTACGTTCTTTGTTTGAAATAAACAAAACTTTAAATATAGAACAATGGAACACAAGAGTTCCATTTAGACAATTTAAAAGCAAATTATAAAGTATTTATATCAGTTTAGTTTTATATCATTGAATAGATTTAAAAGTAATTAAGTACTGGATTGGGAAATTAAGAATTCATTCAAGTTAAGCCAGTTGATCCGGTAATTGACCTAGATTGAGTCAGGTTTGACTATCGGTAGATATTTTTATTTAATATTTATTCTTCCCCAACATTTTTAGCGAATGAAACTAAATTGTTGTACAGGTTTGAAATGTAAAGTTTACGATCCATATTTTATGCAACTTTGCGCTCTCTGCGGTATATACTCGGATGGGTAAACGTTTTTCTTATAGCCCGTCGTGAAACATTGGGCCCCGTTAAAAACTTTTGGTCAATTAAGTCAATTTTAACCGACGCAACATTACAGTTAATTATTATTTATAACCTAATAATGGGAAACTGTGAAAATGAGAATTGAACTGTCAGTGTGATGGGAAATTAACAATTCATTACAAGGTCAATCGGCTGAAGTGCCGACCCATTTCAGGTAATTAGAAAAAGGGGACATGAACTTTAATGATAAAATGATAAATACTTACGATTTTTTTATGTTTTGGAATAAATATCCTAACTAAAATATTATTATGTACCAAAATAAAATTCTCAAAGTAAAAACGGTCACCCATCACAAGACAAGCCGCAGCGAGCACGGTTTTACGTCACAGATCGATTGAACTGCGTAGTATCCACGTAGATACGAGCTCAAAAAATAGTATATCTAAATACGAAAATAAGTTTTTTGGTAACGTTTACGCCTAAACTACTGAACCGATCTTCATGAAACTTCACATATACATATAGAACGGAAATAGGATTGGATTTTTGAGTGTATACAGCCCTACTAGTGTGTAGGGCTGTCATTAGTGTCTTGTTTGAATTAGTTCAATTACAAAAGGTATTAAGGTTGGTGGTTAATTCCCAAGGGGATTGCCTGTTGCCTCTATTAGAAAAGGTTGACTATCGGAGTAGAGTAGTTTATATACATAGGTATATTAATCGCTTGATTTGTATCTATACAGACGGCATTGTGTCCGCCATAGATTTTGTATACCAAGTAGTGGGTATATGTTTTGTCTGAGGTATCCGCCAAGTGTGCGAAGCAAAAAGGCACACTAGCAGGGGCGACATTACACGAACCACTTCGGCCACTTTTGTTTTTTTATAGTTTGAATTAGTTCTGCTTTACAATTATTTTTTTCGTGAATAGCCTGTTTCGTGTCCCACTGCTGGGCAAAGGCCTAACGAAACTATATGTGACCTAATATGGTCAAAAATATACAAAAACATCGCTGTTTCTACATATTAGGATATTCAAGCTACCTCTGTACACTATTTCATTACGATCGGCTTAGTGGTTTATGAGAAATTGATTCGTGACAAAGGTACGAACAAACAGACAAAGTTACTTTCACATTAATACGTAGGTATATGATACAACACGTATCCTATTATTATCGGTCGCAAAATCAATATTGTATTATGTTATCGGTCTGTGATATAGAATATGATAATGTTATCATGTTGCACTTGAATCAATAGAACAGATTTTCCAAGAACTTGAACTATGTCGCATTATCAACATTATTTATGTACCCTACAAAGTACTTCACTTCACTATCTAACTACTAGGTATACATATATGTACATAGGCTACTTACTAATAGGTATACAATTTCTACTAGAATCTTTTAGTCTTACAAAAGCAGTTTACGATAATTTTGGCGTAAGTTCAGCAAAATACCAGCTCTTTGGCATCACTATAAGAACATTCTATTGTTACTCATAATTTTATTAGGTATATTTAAATTTTACTTTACGTGCAGTTTAAGTTTTGCAAAAAAAAAGTATTAAGTGTTTTACTATAACAAAAATAAAAGAATATCACCTCACCTGTACAACATCCTCTCTTGCCGATCCGCCTCCATATAGATCCTGTAGTACATATACAGCATGATGACGCCCGGGATCCAAAAACTAACACTACTCGAAATCACTGCGTACACTTTGTTCACGGTAAAACTGCACACGTTCGGAAACCTCTTCCGAAAGTTCAGGTGGTCTTCGGTGGTATACCAGCCCATGAAGATTGGCAGGAACGAGACAAGAGCCGGACTGCACCAGACAACAGCCAACATGATTCCCAGTTTCGCCGTGGTCATTATCAAAGGGTAGTCTAGAGGCTGGACTATTGCGTAGTATCTGTCGACGCTGATACAGCATAAGTGGAGGATTGAAGCTGACGAAAAATACACGTCCAAGGAGTTCCAAACGTCGCACATGAAGTATCCGAACAGCCACTCCCCGTTCGTTATTTCTACGCTGAAGTTGAAGCACATTGCCCAAATCGCTACTAACATGTCAGCCAGGGCTAAAGACACGACGAAGTAGTTTGTGATCACTCGAAGTTTTCTGTGTCTCATCACTGACACTATGACCAGCAAGTTCCCAAATATCGCCGCTAAAATTATAAACAGCATTATCAGACATTTTAATATCACTAGGAACACTACCAAAGGATCGTCTTCAAATTGGTTGGAGTACACCAGGTCATTGGTAGTTTCATTCACCTCCAAACTTTTGTTTACATATATGTCTGTTAGGTACATTGATGTTGACAAATCAGCGAGGTCCAAAGTAAAATTATCGGCTTCTAAAACGATTTCAAGTTTCATGTTTCACATTTTTCAGGTCGTATTAACTGTTAGTATGAAAGCGTTGAAGTGTGATTCCGGGGAGGCGATTTCCATTGTCGATACCTGAAAAAAAGAAAAGTTAAATTTCTTTTGTGTTCACAAAAATGTTCCGGAAAGCTTTTCGAAAGGGATTATTGTTAGACTTTTAGGTGCCGTTTTGACATCAAACAGTTACTACACGTGTTTCTTATCAAAGGAAAATCCGTGCTTTCTTTTGAAAAGAACTGTAGCATTACGTTTGATTGTAGGATGCGCAGATGTGAGAAAAATAAAGTCTTTTGTCGGAGTTTTCTATAAATTTTTGACGAAGTTGTTTCAAATAGGATTATATAAAAATACGGTGCTGTTTGCTATTGATACGTAAAATGGTTGGTCTTTGTTCTTTATGAGTGAATGATACCTGTTTTTTTTTTAATATACTTAAATGTCAGAGTCTAAAACGTACATAAATATTCCCTTTCTTTATGAGGTACAATAATTCTATATTCATCAACAGTCCGACAAATTCACAGCAATAATGTAGCCAACATAAATTGCTTCATCCCGAAAAATATCATACAATTCTCACGGAATCATAACTCATACATTAAACAATAAAGGCTGTATAACAGTAGCATTCATGAATATGTAAACGCCTTATGTCGCTTTGACATGACCCGCAAATGTTTACAAACGTACGGATTTAAAAAATTGCCTAATTCTGAGGCCACGGGTACATACGCAACTTTCAGCGAAGCTTTTGAACGTATTAAAGTGTTCACGAAGGTTTTATCTCTTCTGATGCTATAGCGAAAAATAATTGCAGCCGTGGCAAAATAGGCACGAGTGTCTCCAATAACCGAAAAATTAATACATTTAATGTATCTAGGTGCCTAACACTATAGAAATAAAGCACTAAATCCATCGACAAGGAATATTTAGTTAAAATTTTCAGGTCCAAATCATTTCATGATTATGACAAAACCTGATTAGAAAAGGATACGCCTCGTATACATAACCTCTTTTCTTTAAAGTTGGTAAACGATACTACATAGAAACGAATACCGATTTAAATAAAAATCACTTTTTTGAAGTCGGTTATTTGCTTCGCTACTAAAACAGCTGCTTTAAACACACAACCTTTTATAAAGGATTTATAAAGCTTATGAAACAGAATTGTACGGAATTACCAGTGAACTCCGATAACAAAACAAAACATAATTCTGGTATGGTTTGTAACAAAGGTCATTGTTTTATTAGAGGTCAAAGTTCAACAAACTGTTTTCAGTAAAAAAAATGCAGTGTCCATTAATATTTTTGTTAGTCATAGGAATTTATATCTTAAGATCGTGACGCCCATATCATCCAAAAATGTTTTTCTTGTGTACTTGAATTTTTTGTCAGTTCAGAATACGTTTTCTACTAGAAAAGTTAAAATAGCAATGTCATTAGATTCTAATCTAAATACATAAGGTTTATGAAACACTACACCCGCTACGTATTCTTTGAGCTGATTATTAGTCACTGCACTAAGTGTAGGAGCGAATTAACTGTCCTATCCCTCCTTTCAGTTAGACAGAATTCGATGCAATTTGGTAACCCTGGGGAAAGCCAAACTTTTCATCCCCGGAAAACTGTAAAAAAAATTCCAACGTCGTCCACGTTGGAATTTTTTTTACAGTTTTCCGGGGATGAAAAATTTGGCTTTCCCCAGGGTTATCAAATTGCATCGAATTCTGTTAAAACCTAGTATTTTTATAAGTAGAAGTGTACGACGATAGCCTAGATATACATCCAGTGTAATCCAAACGTAAGTGGAATTGCACGTCAGTCGCTAGAAGGAAATTGCTGTATTTTCTCCCAAGCTATTTGAATCAGTCTCCTTTGGTAACGTACGATGCCAACTAAGCCGTATCAAGGGAAAATGAGGTTAAAAATAATCGTGTATCGCATTCAATGGAAGAAATAACTTTATTTGTATCAAATGAGGATGAAACGACATTTTACCGGTTGAAGAATTTGATATATTTTATTTACTGTAGAAAGAAAATGTTCTGATCAAAATGGTTAAAGGACAAAGTAAGCTCCTTTGGAAAAAACCTTTATAATACATACAATACAGACGTGAAAGTACACATGCTAAACACTTTGGAACAATAAACTGTACACAAGAATATAACTACTTCCCTTTACTTTAGTGATTTTATCTGACGCTTTTAAAATTGCATTTTATGACTAAACTCACTAAACGATAAAAATAGTAAAGAAATACCAGTGCCGCTTTTTAACTATCCGAGTTACAAAAGTGATTTAAAAATTGTTTCTCGTGAATAAAGTGACTTGAGGAAACTTAGTCTCAACAAATATTAGAAACTACGCTCGACTCTAGAGAGGTCCTTAGTTAGATCTCACACAAGTTCCCTCAAGTCAGAAATATTCAAAAAGAAAGACTACTAATAAAAATGTTCTTTATCAAACTTGGCAATGTTCCAAAAACCTCACATTCTTGCCAAAAAGTAATTACTTTTCTATTTTCGTATACAATTTCAATATAAACTTGCAAATTATATTTTATTTTCCATGAGACGATTGATCGATGCGACGCTCCCATGGGAAATATACCACTGAAGTTTATTGCCTTTTTAATCTGACAGAACGAGCGAAATGGCAATTCTGAATGTTGTAAAAAGGACCATCACCCAGTCCCTAGTGTGGTGTCAGCAGAATTCATCGTCTCGATTTAACTCCTACAGTTCTGTTGAATGGCATTAAAATTGTTGGTTAGTTTTACAGTTTTTTTACTCTAACATTAAGATTTGTAATAGATCATGTGCGTCTTAGACAAGAATTTATTTTATTTCGAAATTGAATATTGCAGAAATATAGGAAAGCAAAAATTTTAAAGCAAAAAACAGCAAGGTTGCTATTAAGTTGTAACTAAATGAAGGACGTATAATAAAGACGACAGTAATCTAAAACGTTTGAGAGAAGAAAAATGCAGATCTATACCATTGTAAGATTAGATACTTATAAAGATAAATATCACGTTAGTAGTAAATTAGGTACCATGGAACAATGAACAAAGACTGAAGCAAACAAGGGTAAAAAGACAAAGATTATTCAAAAACTCAAATACACATAATACTCTTCAAAAGAACCCTCATCACACAAAATTTTAAAGTAAAGACAGGTCAAGCTATACTGGTCGTTCAATATCAAAAGGTCTGCACAAACTTTAATCTCAAAGACAAATCATCAGTCAAGGAATATGTCAACGACAATCACAAAGTTTACCTATTAAAGCAGTTTTGATTACACAAGTTTGAGTGTAATTAGGACTTGTACCTATCGTTCATACCTTTGTTTACATATAAGTAATTTAACTTGGAGCAAAGAGATAAGAAATGGAAGGCGTAACGTCTATAGAGACCCTTTTGTTTGCTCAGTCCACTGCCAAAGCCAAAACTCGTAATTTCAGAAATGTTAAAAATAGTTGCTGTTTTGTTTGTAGTTGCGATAAATTTGAATGCAACATCCATACATTTTAAAATGTGACGTTTATTATATAAAATCGGGGCCATATATTTAAATATTTTAAAGACCTGACCTGACCTGAACGACCTGAGAAAACTAAGGTTTTCTTAAGATTACACTTCGCCCGAATACCCACGCAGGTAAAAACTTGTTAGTTAACAACATCTAAGATTGCCAAATAATAAAATTAACAACCAACTTTCAATTGAGAACGAATTTAAATTTAATTTTGATTAAAGTATTTAAGTTGACGTCTAAAGCATTTGTAAAATGACTTTGTATTTCAATTTGTATTTTAATATTTGATTTTTTTATTAATGAGAATTTCTAACCTTTCAAGATTAAAAATCAAATTAATGTCTGTCCCTCGAATTGCTATTAAAAAGCTAACCTTATTCTGCTCGGGCCAATTTATCAAAACCTTCTCAGAATTCCACTCGAATCTCTCCATTCTTACTCAGAACGAACTAGATCGAACTCGGACACAAAGCTCTAAAGCTTTCTACATAATCAAAACCAAGTCAACATCTACTTGGTACTTAGTAACTGTTAAGTCGAAGCTTCAGTAACGATGGGAAATGCCTAAGATGTCTTGAAAGATGTTTGAATTCAGACCGCAAGTCTATTGTGCATATTCAGAGGTTCTGACCACTGGTTTCATCTTTGAAGGAGTATTTTCTGCAGAGAGACGCATTAAAATGCTATTACCTTTCTGCCCCCATACCGTGAACTCTTAAAGCAGTACATTTTCCGCTGTAGAAGCGAAAGCCCGCTAGTTGCAATGTAGTCTCGCTCCAATGGCAAATGTACTCAAGAAAATGGATTGTAAGAGGCGAATAATCAGGCTTAAGCCCGAAGAATACCAATCATCAGCCACATATCCTATGGGACCTATAATGAACAGTAAAACGTTGGTGTTTAGATACAACACTAGGCTCACGCCATAACTGGCGAGGTGTGGGTGTATACACCTCTGCTCACTGCAACACAGGCGTTATGCTATGTACCTATAAATGCTAATAAAGAAGTTATTTTTTTTATCAAGAACATATATGCACCTACAATTCTGCTTCATCTTTGCCTACATTGTTGTAATCGTACAGACGTGGTCAAAATGTTTGTCAAGAATTAGATACTACACAATCAGTAGAAACCTAAATATTTCAGAATCATGTCCTGGTTCCCATTAAAATTATTAGGTTTAATTAGCTTATGCAACCAATACTTATTTCATTAGAGAAAAACAACCTTCATTTTTTACTTTTAACATTTTCAAGTGCCTACTGCACAGGTACGTTATTTTAATCCACTCTTGGCTCCGTTCCATTTCAGTAGATGGAATGAAAATGAAATATTAATAGGGATTATTTGTAGTACTTTTTTTAGCGTTGTGGGCTTTAGTTTAAGGATTTGCCTGGAGTATCCTTTACTAATATAATTATTTTGTAAATCAAGGACTGTAATTTACACGAACAATAGTGTGTGAGACTTGAAATGTTTGAGATTCGACCAGAAAAATGGTCAAATGTAGTCAAGCGTCTGGTAGTCTATTCTAAGGATGTATGATTCCTTATTGTGGAGTTCTAAGGTGGAAGCCATTGTTCAACAGTGGACGTCTTCCAGGCGATGATTTTGATTTCTTATAATGTGTTTTAATAAATAAAACATTTTGTACCTACTCCGCTTAAACTAGTGTAAATCATCAACCACTAAATGAGAGAAAAATAGGCTTATAATAGCTAGATCCTTTCAAGCAAAACTGATTAAAAATAAAATTCGATGTTCCTAGACATTGAAATTGAAGATCAAGTGAATTTCGTTAGAAGACTCAAAAACGTAAAATCTCTATCGAAACAGAAAACTAAAAAGTTTGACGACTGGAATCACTATCGTCCTCATAAATAGTTTGACACGAGTCCGAGTGTGGAGCTAGTTTATTATAACATGTCCCTAAGCGGGAAAGTTTAGGGTTCGACGTAAGTAACACGGGCTACTCGGGCTAGGGTTGTCAGTAACTAGCAAATACAACCTTTTTTGTATTGTATTGTCTCTTGATGGTATGCAAGTAAGTACATAGATAGCATCATGTTTCTTTATCTTTTCGGTAATGTCAAACGGTATGTCGTAATAAATACCAATATCTGCACATTAAAATGTTATACCAGATTCATAACAGCTTAAACTGTCAGTGTTTCTTCGTTCCTAACGTGAACTGAAAACTCCAGTCGAATGAATTAATGATAGCAGCTCTTACTCTGACAATACCAATTACAGTTTAAATCCGAAGAAACAAACGGTCATTTACGAACAGAATATTAAAAAAAACAAAATAATGTGTGGCTATACGGCGAATTTTGGCTTGTACATACCATTCAAATAAGGATGTTTTGTAAAGCATCTATTTATACACAATATTTGCTAGATGCATTAACTGACAACCCTACATTTACCCATGTTAGCATTTCGACGTAAACTCAATATTAAATAAATTCTCCTGAGTATTTACTATGGGAGGAGTTGGCCAACTTTTTGATGTGCGTATGAACTTCGGAAAGATAAAGATTGGCATTTGGGAATAAAGAAAGAAATAATGATAATTGCTGTTACGTTGGCAGAATGTTTATACCGAGTTCTGGACTGTATTATTTTGTTGGTAATTTTAGTTTTAATGGCTGTTTGTTACTACCAACTTTATTAAGCTTAATGTTAGTTGATTCTAGTGCCTGCTTAATTAAAATATTATCTAATGCTAAGTGGCACTATCTGAAGTCACTTCATTATAACTTTGTATCGTGGGTACATTTTTCAGACTCAAATATCCCAAGCTTAACCTGTATGGTCTATTCTCGTAACTAAAGAAATTATCGAGCAGCGGAATAGCGATGTGCTTTTAATAAAAACCAACTATTTTTGTATTGAGAATCGTTAGATCGTGAGCGTACCGAGATTTGACCGTCATGTGTTCTTTACAACTATATACTACATTTTAAAGATAAAAACAAAATCTACTTTAATGAAGATTAATTTTATTAAAAATATTTAAAGAAAACATAAAGAAATTAAAAAGAACAATCTATTCAAATACATGAATGCAATAGTAAGTATTGAAAAAAAACAAAAAAAAAAATTTTTGAGTAACCAAATTTAGGCAATCAGATGGCAAAGTAGGATTGTAAACGATGACGCTATTTTATTTTACTGACACAAAACTAGAACTGATTTATATGAAAAGTATGAAACAGAAAAGAGATTAATACGCTATTTTTTTATTCAAAACTCTGAACACCAACACTGGTCTCCTGGCCATTACGAGAGAACGCAAAAAGTTTTAATGAACAAAGGATAATAGCATCACTGAAACTGAAACTGCTGATTCATAAACAAATACTGTTGGATACACAGGCCTTATTAGCATGAAATATTCAAGGTTTTGCAATCATTTCGAAATAAGTAGCAAATTCGACTTAAAATATGTTTTTTTACACAAATTTGCCGATCAATACAATATCTGCCGATCGGCGGGAATCGAAACCGCAACACCTAGTGAAGCAGTCTAATCGATTAGCTACTGCGCCAATCAGGTCATCAATATATGTATAAAAATGATAATGTTTACGCAAATTTGAGTAAACATCGTTTCGTCCTCGCCGGCAAAAGCCAACCGAAAAAAATATGGTGGTAAAAAAAGTAATAATAATCTATTCTTAAGGGAATTTAAATATACAATGGCTTCATCATCACCCGCGGCCCGTCTTAACCCACTGCTAGGTAACCTCTCTTTTTTTCTGCCAGTTTGCACGCTTCTGTGCCAGTCTGCATGACGAGCATAGATTACCGCCGAACCGCGCTGTCAACGATGTCCTCAACTTGTCTCACTGCCAGCCAGCCGACAGTTTGCAAGAATGTTCCTATAATTACGGTACATTCGTTCAATAAAGTACCAACTTGAAAACTTTCATTCTTGTTTTGGAAACAGAAAATCTTATTGCTATGGTTTTTAAACATGTATTTGATCTAGTTTTCTTCTTTTCGAAGATAAATTGAACATAATATTGTGTTGTAGATCTTCTAAATATTTCTATGATTGTAGGTACCTACGCTTTCTTCCATAATCTAATCAGACATCATATCAATCCCTTGTTTACTTTACAAGAGATATTGACAATCCTTGTCGAGATCCCGGATTTGAGATCAATTGTCAAGGTACGATGGAAAAATAATCTAATATATTCAAGGGTCGAAGGTCGGTAAAATATTCAGTAGTTATGAAGACGCAGATTACATTGTATTTTACAGAGCTGAGAGTTTCTTTAACATCTATCTTGGAGGTAAAAGAGGTTTAGGTAAGAAATAAACTTTCCCAATTTCCATTTTTGGATCGGTAATAAGAGTGAAAGGCAGTTACGTTACTGTACTTACGTTACCATTACTTCATTCAAAAATCTCTCTGTAAAATTTTAATCGTCACTTTTTACACCAAAAAAAGGAGTGTAATGTTTTTAGGGTTCACGTATGTATGTATGTGAGTTTCTTCATCCTACCATAACTTCTGAATGCCTGAACCAATTTTGATCTATAGAGTGTCGTTAGAATCCTTGCAACATGGCGAGTAACATAGAATATAAAAAAAGAAACAAATAAAACAAAATGTAACAGTGTTGCTAGTATTCTGTATAGTAATTCGAATATTCATAAAGCACATTACACGTGTGTAAATAACTTATTATCGTGAAGTAAAGTTTTGGAACCGACCAAATGCATTTTGATATTTATATTAAGGGAAACTGATTTTAATATATGATAGAATATCCCATACATATTTATGTTATTCAAACACTGCATAAACGGGACACAATTAAATTGTTTTCGCAATATACCCGTGTATTGCATATTACTCGTATCTGCATACATTAATATTCAACTACACCGCACTAGAACGACCGCTCTCGGGCACGTCTGCGGTGTTAATGACGTTAGCGTTACCCCCACCACTCCGTCAATAATGAGGACGCGACCTACCCGCATTATGGAAACGCTATTTACTTATTTATCCTTGTACGTTATCCCTAGTGGGAAGAATAGAATACGTGAAAATGCATTTATATTTGCCTTAATGAAAACTTAGTGTATATAATCTATTTCGATTTAAATAAAACTCCTGATGTAATTTGATAGTAAAAACAATGAGTAGAAAGTACTGCGTCATATAACAGCAGTGATAGCCGAGTGGTATGACCGTTACTACTACTACCAAGTCAAAGGTCGGAAGTTCAAACCCCGGCGCACACCAAAGTCTTTTCGAATTCATGTACATATTATAAATTAGATACCAGTTGCTAAAAACGCTGAAGGAAAACGTTGTGAGGACACCGGCACTCCTGAGTGATTTTTCAACGATGTGTTAAGCCATTTCAGAGGCCTACAGCCCCACAGGCGGTTAAAACTCTGACACCAGGTTGTTCATCAACCATACGATAAGAAGAAGAAGTAAATATGAAAGCGGAGATCACATTAAACTACTCATCCTGCGTCTGATACTTCTCAAGAGTCGACCATCCAATCAGATTATGAGTCTGAGGAAATAGAGACCTGTGTTTGTGCATAAACTTGTGCGATATAATATCCCCTCTACTTATAGTTGACTGTTCCCAGTTGTCAATGGCCTCTGCAATCCAAATTCAGTCGAATAGGGTATATGGTTTACTTCGCGTTGCCAGTAAAGTTAAGTAAACATTGTTGTATATGTTCAGTTGAACGACTTTGTACGTGTCATACGCGTTGCGATATAGCACAGTGCCTGACGAAGCGCAATTTCCAATAAAATGTTTTTCCGATATTTCTTTACAGTTCTGTTCCAATCGAGCTCATAAAACTTTTGTGATTGTCACCTGTATTCTCTTTAAATGATTTAACAAAGTTTTTTTTTCTCTTCATTAACTTACAAAATGGCATTATACTAGATACAATGTGGTGATGACTGCTTTGATAGTCTAGTGGTTGCTAAACGCGACTGCTGAGCATGAGGACCCAAGTTCAAATCCCGGTTCGAGCAAAGTGTTACTTTTACCATTAGGTGATTCTCAGTAGTAGCACGGGCCCATTTGACGGCAATAGGCTCGCTCCCTATAACATTGGGACCCATAATATAACTGGCGAATTGTGGGTGTACTTTATTATCGTCTCTGCCTACCCCTTCTGGAAATACAAGCGTGATGTTATGTACGTACAGTGTGGTGATGCCCTTGTTAGTCTAGTGGTGCAAGCGCTACTGTTATCGTGAGGACTTGGATTAGACTCCTATGTTGGGCTATTGTGTTTCTTTGAGTAGCAGAAGTCAGTTCAGTACCAAATATTGGTCATTTGGCCAATAATTTAAATCAAACAACATGAATGAAGAACAAGTTAAAGGGTTCTTCTGGAAAATATAAGCATAGATGATGTTTCAGTCTCAGACGCTATCAATCACAATTCTGTCATAAAACAATTAAGTATACCGTAGTTTTTTGAGTACCGTAGAATTTAATTTTGCGTGAATAGCTACCTACTATAGTAGATAGTAGGTAGCTATTCACGCAAAATTAAATTCTCAGTGAAAAACCAGCAATGTAACTTTAAATAACACAGAGTAATAAACTTACAGAGAAAAACATAACATCACGCCTGTATTCCCCGAAGGGATAGGCAGTGGTGAACATATAGTACACCCATATTTCGCCAGTTATGTTGTAAGTCCCAATGTAATAGGGGGCGAGCCTATTGCCATCAACCGGGCACAAATCCGTGCTGCTACTGAGAATTACCTAATGGAAAACTCAGTAACACCTTGCCCGACCCGGGATTTGAACCCAGGACCTCTTGCTCAGCAGTCGCGCTTAGCGACCACTAGACCAAAGAGGCAGTCATACAGAGAAAACCTAAATAAAAGTAGGACAATGGAGAAAACAGTTGCAATCTGTGTCCCTAGGCTCATAAACTGTGTAATAACGGAAGGGGTAAGCAGGAAACTCGCAGCCGGTACGTTCATTTATTCGTTATAAGGGCGTATGCACACAGTTTAAACTCGAGAGCTATTGAGTTGAATACGTTTCATGGTCTTCAATGGCGAAGAGATTATTTCAAGAGGCTGGACCGTCCTTTTGTCTGGGTACTGCGGTTATAGGTCCATTTGTCTAACCAGGTCATGGATATATTTGCCTTCGATTGTGTAAAGTACGTCGATGCATTTTTTATCTCATGTTCTTTACTCTTATACATATATGATGACTAGCTGTCGCCTGCGACTTCGTCTGTGTGGATTTTGAATGTTTTTTTAACTTATAGCCTTCCTCGGTAAATGAACTACGAAAAAAGATTTTTAATTCGAGCCAACAGATTAGCGCTTTTACAAACAAACTCTTCAGCTTAATAATGTTAGATGACGTATTGAATCATGAAATAAATTCAAGGACTAGCATTTGGTTACAGGTATATGTTTTTTCCCAAAATATAGCAATGTATTCTGTCACCTTATTTTATTGTTATTAAATACCGAAATGGTGAAATGCGTAAAATAAATGTGTAAATAAAATTACTGTAACAACTGTAGGTACTTGTACCATATTTAGTACAAAAAAACGTTACCTTACTTTAAGCTCAGACACCTTTTCATATTAACCTGCTTCGTCTAGGCAATTCCATATATAGGCCATTTCCAGTCATATTCTGGCAAATATCAAAATCTATACACGGGACCAGACACTTTAATTAAAAATAAAATATAAGAATAATATGTAAATACCACAAATACATTTTTGTGACGTCAATAACGCGAGACAAGTGATTAAGTAAAAACAACAATACACATCTAAATTTAAAATAAATATAATTTTGGTTGCGTAAATATGCTTTTTGTTAGACTGTGACATCAATACGTTTTTATCGTTTTTAATCAAGTCTCGTGTTGATTTAAATAAGCCTGTGGTAATTATTTTAGAGTTGGGTGCCGGTAATAAATGTGTTACGACTGAAATGTATTTGCGTGTTATATTTTTATTCCCAACATTTATTAAAGGTGTCTATATACTTTTTAAGGTTATTAAAGACATATGTATATGACATATTATAAATTGACAATAATTATTGACAATTTCGGTTGAATCAACAAGCTTTGGGTCTGCATAGATAAATATACTTGTAACTAATTTATTTGAGATCTAGGATAAGAACTAACAAAGAGTAAATTGTCAATGATTATTGAAACGAGCTAAGATACCATTTATCTATTTCTGTTTAATTTGAGACTCTTTGTAAATTACAAATGGTTTATATCTTTTTATAATCGGGTTAAGAAGATAATGTCCTCCTGACCGAATTTCGGTCACGGAGGCCTGTCTCAGTTGAGACTAGCCATCTGCGCAGGAGATATTATAGTGCACAAGTATGCGCGCAGACACAGGTGCACTCCCTATTCCCTTACTCTCATAGTCCGATGGGACGGCAGACCGACACGACCGGAGAGAGATCAGGCGCAGGACCAACGGCTTAACGTGCCTTCCGAAGCACGGTGGGGTCTCGACATGTGAAAACGGTCACCCATCACAAGACTGACCGCGGCGAGCACGGCTTAACCTCGCAGATCGACTGATCTGCCGGGTAGCTGCATAGCTACGAGCCCCACAAGTAGATACCCGAACAACCAAACATTCCATACATATCAGATATTATCTTGTTAACTCACCTTAAAGTAATTTAATAATATAACCACCTAATAGAAGTGAAACAATTAAAATCCTTAACGTTATTGTTATGGAAGTTGTTTCGACATGTGGTTGAGCCTTAATTATGCTAATGAAAGGACTATGGCCATATTGTCTGGAGCAAGTTAGGAGCGACAACTTTTGAGAAGGCAGGAAAATCTTGTAGGTACCATTACTTGCCCTTAAAACTCTTCAACATTGGTAAAACAGTTAATATGTGCAGCTAGCAGATAAGTTAATGTACGGTTTATGTAATAATACAATCCTATAACCGTTTTACCACAGGGAAACATCTTTAAGACGGTAAAAATATAAGCAGCGTTAAATTTAGGTAATGGACCAGATAATACAGCGGCCGGTCTTTTAATACACTCTCTATGATCAATAATATTTATTACTCTTTATAAAATTACTGCAAGAATATTGTGTCTAAACTGCAGTGACTAATTATTATTTTAATTCCGCGATTTTATCGTTTCCGCTATAGCTTTATACTTGTACCACACAGTGGGAGCGTAATGGCGCGTCACTCGTATGGCTCAACAATGTTGAACAACCATTTGCGGAGCGAATGACTAGTGCTTGGACTGTCTATATGTAGAATACTGAACTTTTCGTGAGTGTCGAGAATTTTATGTTTGAAGCCTCTGTTTTCACACTAATCTGTGTCAAATTTATTTTTGTTAAGCAACAAGTAAACGATATTTTATTCGACATAAATTTTAACTTTATTTTTTGACGTAGTAGGTATAATATAATAATCTGTAAGTATCTGCTATGACGACCCCGCGAATGGAATAGTTTCGCCTTCTATTTCATGGGACTTGCGATGGGCAGCAACATAATTATGGGTATATAATAATTCTATAAACACTTCTGATATAGGTGATCGCATTTAGGAGTTACAGGCGTGATTGTATGTTTTTTCATGATTTCAACTAAAATCAAAGCCCCTAATATCAAGGAGTTACAGGTGTGATGGTATTATGTTTTTTCATGATTTCAAACTTAAATCAAAGCCCCTAATATCAAGTTTATTAAAATGGAATAAAAATTGTTGCCTCTGTTTTCACATTAATCTGTGTCAAACATATTTTTATTTCAGCAACAAGTGAAGCGTATTCGATTGCTTTTTTGGTGCACGTAACGTATTTACTGTCCCTCACTGTTTAGTTTCACTATGTTTATCAGTTTTTTAGTCGTTCTATGTATGGGTAGGTATATGCTTTACTTAATAACGAAATACCTGTTCTCCTGACCGAAGTTCGGTCGCAGCCTATCGCAGATACTAGTCAACTACACGTATAATATTTTTCACATGTGTGTGTAAACAGGTGCACTGTATCTGCTCCTCTTATGTTCCTCACGCTCTTAGAATAGGCCGATAGACTGACACGACTGGAAA
The DNA here is from genome assembly GCA_905340225.1 of Abrostola tripartita. Lineage (NCBI taxonomy): Eukaryota > Metazoa > Arthropoda > Insecta > Lepidoptera > Noctuidae > Abrostola > Abrostola tripartita. Next base: position 2,625,566 of record HG996508.1, on the reverse strand, counting down.
GAGATTAGACGCAAGACTAACGGCTTAACGTGCCTTCTGAAGCACGGAATACGGCACGGATATACCTACTCATATAACGACTCCAAACAATAATTTTAATCTTAATTATTTATTGTTCACACAAAACATACCTACATTTAATAATAATAATAAAACCTTTATTTTCAGGCAACTATGGCCCATAGATAAATACCTTACAAACTAACATATATAAATATAGTAACATGTTTTGTTAGTATAATATAGACTTAATATTATGTTAGTAAAAACACTTCCTAGCACTTCGTGTTAGTGCGTTCCGGTGGCACTTGTCCGCGGAAGCAACGGAACACCACATCTTGCGGCCAGAAGTCTTCCTGCAAGACGAGGGGCAGGTAACAGTTAGGTACTCGCACCATGAACGCCTTGAAGTTGACGTTGCGGCGCGACTCAAGCTCCTGCACCCTCGGCGCGTACTGAATCTTCTGACGCACGTATTCTACGATGCTCTCCGCCTTAGTGGTGTAACGCAGGCGCGAGATGTACACCGGAGTGTTCGGCGTGGCAGCCCGCACGAGCATTTTCGGCTCCAATGGGGCTTTGCCGCAGCGGTTCTGGACGGTCCTTTGACGGTGCTTTCTCCGTCCGCTGCACCATCTCAAAACCATCTTCATCCCGACGTGGCGCCTGCGCAGGCACGGGCAGTAGGACTGGGCACGGAGTACGGGTGGCGCGCGGCGGAGCCACGCGGGCGGGCGCGGGGACCGGTGCGGCGCAGCTAGGTGAGCGAGTTGCGCGCTGGCTAGCTGCGGCGCCGCTAGGTATGCAAGCGGCGGGCCGGCTGGCGGCCGCGTCAGCGTAAACACGTCGAGGTGTAGATGCATTTACACGTGCCGCAATCGCCGCCGGGGCATCGCACTTGACGACAGCCGGTGACGCATCGGAATCCGCCGACGCAAAACTGCATACGGACGCATTCTGCGCCCCACGACGCGTGTTAACCTTAGAGGCCTCAGGTGACCTAGTTACGGAAATAGAGTTACGTAATAACTCTACTTTAGCACGCAGTTCTTTAATCTGAGACCTTCAATCTGGACTGCACTTCGGTCAGGCTCGTCTTTAGGGAGATGATGTCCTTCAGGAGCCTGGTGACGTCGACGTGGTCGAATGTGACGGGAGGCAGCTTGTGCAGCTCCTTCGCCACGAAAGTAGGCACGTCGTCCGGGTCGGTCACCTTTAACAGGGTGATGATGTCCTGGATGCTCTTCTCAGTCCCGTCCCTCCGTCGAGACGGCATCTGGTCGAGTCGATCCAGACTCTGGTACAGCAGTCTCATGCCACTGCTCACGTCGTCTTCCTTGAAGTTAGTCTTACAGATTTGTAAGATACTAACCTCGTCCATAGTATCGATGGCGTTTTGTATAAACGCCAACAATTCGTTGACTATGAGTTGTGAGCTCATAGTGGCAGTAGCGGGCAGCGGCATGTAGCCGCGCTGTTCGCGAATTTAAAAAAATCCGTACTGTGCACCGTTATGTGGCACGTCCGTATCCGATACGCAATGCGACCGAACTCGATTATTAAAAGTATTAGGTACACATTTTGATGAACAAAGACGAACTTAATTCAAAATTGAGTTTTCTAACAGCAAACCTTTGAGTTGTTAAAAGATTTGATCAAGATTTTCAATTGAATACTAGCTGTGCCCCGCATTGTTACCTGCTTTTTTTTTTTGGATATAAAGTAGCCTATGTGTTAATTTAAGGTGTCAGCTACCTCCATACCAAATTTTAGCAAAGTCGGTCCAGCCGTTTGAGCGTGAAGAGGTAACAAACATACAAACAAACTTCACCTTTATAATAATAGTGAAATGTGATAATAATATTACAAACAAAACCCCATCATTTCTAACTGCACACATTACATTACGTGCCCGACACGGCAATGATTGAGCACGCCTTATTAGAACCGGTAATGCATACCACACACTAGTCTCACCCATGACCTATATCTATCGAAGGTTTGTTTGTTTCCTCTGTTATTCCTTTCCCTTATTTATCAACAAGGAAAATAATGGCGTTTCTTATTAATATTTACGGCACAAATGCTGACGAAACTATTCGTTAGGTATTGGTGTTATTATTTTGTTAGCTATATCTACCATCTTGATCATAATTGGTTGACGAAACGAAAGAAATTCTTTATCTAGACTAAAATAATATTGAATTATGTATACAGCGCATGCAAAATAATTGGCGATTTAATATTTGTTGAAAATCTTAAGAAGGTAAAAACAAATGAATTCTACTATTCTATTCTACTAATACGCATTGATGTATGAACGTTTATTTCTCCTTCACGCAAGAATTACTAGACGGATTTTGATGAAACTTCAGAATAATAAACAAGGTACAGGTATAATATAACAGCACTGATAACCGTGTGGTATGACCGTTAGACTGCCAAGTCAAAGGTCGTTCAAACATTGGCACGCTTCAATGTCTTTTCGAATTCATGTGCGTATTAGAAACAGTTATCAGTTGCTTAAAACAGTGAAGGAAAACATCGTGAGCAAATCGGCACACCACGGAGGTTTTTCAACGGTGTGTATAGCCATGTCAGAGGGTTACAGGTGGTTTAAACGTCCTCAGTCGTCATTTAATAATAATAATAATAATAAATCTTTAATTCAGAACATGTCCATAATTAATACAAAAACAGTTACAAAATTTGAGCACGAATAAATGTTTTCAGGATGTTTGAGTCCTGTTTATCCGCAATGACCTGAAGGATGCTGTTAGGGCTACTCCGGACTCTGCTTAATAACGATGCGAGCCGCTTGCGTACGATAGCATGGAAGCCATCTACCCTAGCCTCCGCAAACATACCGGAGGCACTACAAAAACGGGGCAGCCCTAACAACATCCTAAATCCATTGTTATATTGGACACGTAGGGCATTGAGCGGCCTCTGAGTATATTTGAACCACAGGCTGCACGTGTAGAAAGTCTGACAGTAGGCTCTAAATAGTGTGACTTTAACTTGGTTACTACAACGTGCAAACCTGCGGGCCAGCATATTACTTCTGACTGCCAATGCCCTACGTTCCCTTTCCATGTCAACTTGGTCCTCAAGGTCCTCAGTAACATAGTGTCCGAGATATTTGAACTGTTGTACCCGCTTCAGTTCAATACCATTTAACTTTATTGCTGGCACATTTGACGGACACTTACCGGAGGCCTTGAAAACCATGTACTCACTCTTATTACAATTATATATTAATCCATGCTTACGGCTGTATGTTTCACATATGGCTATCAATTGTCTCATTGCACTTACAGTTGGGGTCAGCAGCACCATGTCATCCGCGTAACTAAAGTTATTCATACACACGTTGTCGACCCGGCATCCTACACGAGTGCTGCTGAGCCCAACTATAAGCTCGTTCACATACAAGTTGAAGAGCTTAGGTGAACTCAATCCACCTTGTCTTACCCCGCACTCCAACCTGTACGTGTCAGAGAAGCCGTTCGCCCATCTAACATAATTTTTCTGGTTTTGGTACCAGAAATGAAAAATCCTTTGCACCTGTGTAGGCACACCAGTCCTCTTGAGCTTCTCCCATAACAAGTCATATGACACTAGGTCAAATGCTTTGGAGAGGTCAAGAAAGCATGAATATACAGGTGTACTTCTTTCCGTATAGTATTGAACAGTGTACTTGAGACTCAGAATGGCGCTTTCGGTAGAAAGTCCAGCGCGAAAACCGAACTGAGCGTCGTGAATGTTAAGATGTTTGTCAAGTTCTGAGTCAAGCACACTGTCCAACACCTTCGCCACAACGGTTGCTAAGGAAATTGGCCGGTAGTTATTTTTATCAGACAAATCGCCAGTTTTATTTTTAACGATTGGTACAACAACCGTTTTCATGAGGTCCATGGGCAGGTACGAGTGATTCAGACATAAAGTAAAGAACATCGCGAGCACACGTGGTAGATGGACGCCAGCGTACTTTAAATGCTCGATACTGAGCCCATCATGACCCGGTGACTTGCCCCTAGACATGCTACTCACAATTTGACGTACTTGTTTAGCTGACACATTATACAAGTCACCGGTCAAGGTAGTCCCAGGATCTTCAGATGATGGACCTAGCGGTGATTGCGTAGTAAAATGTTCTCTAAACAGTTCAGCTATATCTCTGCTATCACTTACACCTCCCACGCTATATATATATATTTAAGCTTATCACTCTAAAAAAACATAATCTATTATATTTGAAGATGTCGATCGGTATCATTATTTTGATTTCAAATTTAATCTATTTAGCCTTTAGGCTTTTATGTTTTTTTTTTCAAGTAAATGAGTTACGTCAACGTACACATCACAATAAGAATTCTAGAAAAGATTTATTTCACAATTTTAACTTTATCTTTATCATTCTGATAAAAATAACTAGTGTGTAACTTCACGTTTAATCCTAAGCTCCCTAACTGTTGGAGCCGCAATAAGCCGCTTACCAGTTTCACATAAATCCGGAACATGAAATAACATTAAAATATTCATACAAAAAACCTTGCTTTAAAAAAATGTATTTCTATAATTTTATTTTTTTAAACGAAATATATACAGGTTATTTTGTGTATGGAAATAATTTCAGACGTACTATGACTGGTAAAATTAAATAAATAATTATAGTTAATGGGACTACCGGTCTTGAATTTAGCATTGAACGTTGTTTATTTTGTCAAAATCGATTGGAGTAGTAACAAAATGGGGGTTCAAAATCTGGTAGATTTACTAACTAATTTTGTTCTTTCAACACTTCTTATGCAAAGTCTGCTAATAACCCTAACTGCTACCCCTAGCTGACATAATATATTCAGCATGCTTCTCCATTTTTAATATCTATTGAATTTTGTTACCTACACTACTCAGCATAATATCTGCACCAGCTCTACTTATCAATGTGACCACTTTAATTCAAACGAACTTTACAAGTTATCAAAGACACGTAGAGTTCCGAGGTCGATTGCATCATCACTTACTTGGTGAATTATTGTTTAAAAGCATGCCTATCTAATCAAAATAAGCTTGTCTCTTTTCAATATAAGAAGAGGTACTTGCTCTACGTACAATCAGATTATGACCAATCCAATATCAATAAATAATTCTGAATAAAAAAGTAAAGAACAATATTTTTTATCACATACGCGAATTTTAGAGATTAAAAGAAAACTATTTTTACGGTTTTTTCTGGGTTTTAATTAGTTTTTTGGTCCCAACGTTTTAAATCCTTTACAGCATTATAAAGGGTTCGAAACATCACCCCCAAAAAACGAATTAAAACCGCGATAAAATCCGTAAAAATAGTTTTATTTCAAAGTACCACAATCCCAAATATCGACTAAAAACGACACGTTCAATCAATATCCCCAAGTGGCAAGCTTTAAACTCATTGTAAAACCAGTACCGTATCAGAATCGTGTTATACCGGATTATTGAACATTATCGGTCCACTGGGTTCGATTTTTCCTAGTATATTTTTCAGTAAATTCCGGAACGCTCGAGTTTCACGTGTGTTATTGAAAAATCACTTAAAAGATCCGTAGTATTTGTCGGATTTAATAAATATGGTGAAATACTCTTTCGTGGAACTGTTACGGGTTTATTGTGAAACACGATTTATAATTTTGCTGTTATTAAAATAAGTTTACCTGTTCAGTGTGTTGTGTGTTTCGCATCCAGTCCGAAAGGCTTAACCTTTCGGACTGGATGCGAAAGGCGGAGGACCGGGTGTTGTGGCACATCTTGGGAGAGGCCTATATCCAGCAGTGGACCGCGATAGGCAGAGAGAGAATGCCTTCGTATTATTTTATTGAATATTCAGAAATAGGTAAAATTGTTTTTTGCTAGTTTCTGAATAAGGGCTTCGTTCAAATCTATAACTAATCGGAAATTCCGGAATGTACGGTCAGCATCATAAGTAGATTAACATATTACGAAACCTTATGTCAAATAACGGAAAGAAACAAAAACCAATTCAAGTTTTTGTTTCAAATTATAGGAGCGTCCAATGGATGATCTTAAAATATTTAAGACTTTTTAGTGTGTAATTAGTTGTTCTTCAATTAATGGTATGTTTATAAAATTAAATGTGCAGCTACTTATGATGCTGACTGTACAACAGCAAGGTTAAAATGTCATAATAAGCAATCCTTCCGAAGGTGATTCATTTTGAAATTTGAACACTAATCCCTACGAAATTCGTTTTAATCTAATGATGTATAATATCTGAATCATAGTAAGTCATTACTTTGAAAAACCATATTTGGTGGAATTACTTAGTTTGTGATTAGCACGCACGCAGGTCACAGGAAAAACGATTTTACAATAATGATTATTACTAATTATCACCTTAATTTTATTACTTACTAAACAATAATATGTGAAAAAGTATAAATACGTTTAATGCTAACATAATTAAAGAGAGAAGTGTTTCAAACTCTCGAGTCCGAACTGCACTAGTCTTATGTCAAACCTAAGACTACAATTCCCCCCTTTTCGTGTCTTCAGGCTAGTAACATATCTGTACTTTTTTTAAATATAATTTTACTAAAGCAACTTTTTTAGCCTTCTGGAGTAATTAGTAGGTAATAATTATAACAATAAAACATTATTTTTTCTCTACTTGACGACCTGTTTGGCGCAGTGGCTAAGCGATTAGACTGCTGCGCTAAGGGATGCGGGTTCGATTCCCGCAAGGGGCAAAACTTTGTGCGATCCGCAGATGTTTGTCCCGAGTCTGGGTGTTTGTGTATGTGATGTTTCATGTTTGTGAAATGCACCAACGATACAGGATAATTTCTACTATAGGGCGACGTTTTTACAGAAAAAAAAAACATAACTGTTAAGCAAACATCATGTTATTCCATAAATTTATCGGTGCATATAGCAATATGCTACACAAATATGAATTGAAAACAAAACTTATTTTGCCGTTTGAGTATTTCATAAACGCGCGTTATTTGCGCTGCTATCGTTCTGTATATCTGGGTGAGTGGTTTGATGTACTGTTTATTGTTTGTCTGTTAACATAGCGTAACAGCACGCTTGTATTTTCGTAGGGATAGACAGAGGTGTGTGGTACACGTACATATCGTCAGTTATGTTATAGGTCTCAGTTGTAGGGGCGATCCTATTGCACAAATCCAGGCTACGTGCTCTCTCGACTCGCGATATAAAGGTGCGTCCACACTTGTAACGTTTGTCCGTAACTTTTTTTCGTAACGCTGTTTCTTCAGGAGTTTGATATGGACCGGATACGTCAATTTCATAGGGTGGGTTGCACCAATCGTCTGTTATCGTTAAGCCCGTACGACAAAGTTTGTAGGAAACTCTCATGCAAGCGGCCATATTTAACGCTTACAAATAAAACTATTTTTACGGATTTTATCGCGGTTTTAATTTTGTTTTTTGGTCCCGACGTTTCGAATCCTTTACAGCATTCATGGTCACGGGCAGACTGAGGTGTTAAACGTCTAATTTGAACAATTACTATCAACTACTTTTTAGTTATTATTTACAATCCGATTCACGCAAAATGAGCTCACCGTGTCATTCGGTCTTGCAGTTTTACGCTTGGAATTAACTTTAATAGAATCTATGATGGGATTCCAAGCAGGTGGTATGTCCCAGCCATCTTCTCTATTGAAATTAGGGTGTTTCTTAATTTCAATAGCCTCGCGTATCATCCTAGGAAGGAATCGATTTTCTTTTGCAAGGATCTGTGGTTTATCAAATCTGATGTAATGGTTGGGTTGGTCAAGCGTATGGTCACAAATTGCAGACTTCCTGGCACGGCGGTGTTTAATATCGGCGATATGTTCTTTTACGCGGGTCCCTATGTTTATTTTTCAATGACTAATATTCGCGTAAGTGATAGAAATCATTATGCTAACCAATAAGTCAAAGTTAAGTTTGTTAGCGCAACTCACACTTAAGGTCACGAAGAAATGTTCGTTAAAATGTTACAAGTGGGGACGCACCTTTACGCGCCGTAAGAAGCCACTATGATAATGTTAGTAAGTTGTTCATGAAACGCAAGGTTTTTGCATACATTTTCATGCTTGTTTACCTCTACATAAACCTTCCTTATTTGTATACAATAATATTATTTACGTCTCACAGTTTAGATTTAAATCGTACAAGGGTTGAAGGCAGCCTAGGGGTAAATGGATGAATTGATTCATGAAAAATCGTTTGTAGAGGGTACGTTGAATACTTTACCCCTTTTTGGTACACTAGGCCGATATATTAAGCTAAGACAGGTTATTTATTTAGTTTTCGAAAGCGTAACTAATTTTAAATGACAGTTTTTGTTTAAGGATTTTGTCCAAAATATTAGACGCTTAAACTAAATATTAAACTACACGAAAGATTTGAACGTGCGGGGGTGAGACGAGGTTGAAAAAGAGATCGATGGATCGTATGAATGTTTTGAAGAAGATCTTAGATACTCATATGAGTAAGTAAGACTTTTTTCTCCTTCTTTTAAAAAATAATGCTAAGAAGACGATTATACGGAGCCAAGATGACAAATTGATGATGAGAAGACAAAGGCAGCGAGTTGGACGGATGATATCGTAGCCATCGTAGGTGTTACCTGGATGAGGCTGGCACAGAGGTGTGGAGACTGCCACAAAATAGAGGTCTACACCCAGCAGTGGGGGAAGTTGGGCTGCAGATGATGAAAAGAAGACATAGTAGAAAGAAGTAGGAGATAACACCGTTTGGATCAAAGAAAAAAGGCTGTCAACAAAGATGATGGTGACGAACTAAACTGGTCACTTGTAACGACCTTCTTCCACACAAGTCTTCTTCTCATCGTGTCGATAGTTTCTTTATTATGTTTGATTAGCCGACTATATAGGCAGACTAATTGCTTTTTGGTTAGCCTCTAGTAGGTCTTCCAGTGTGGTGCTTACTGGGCAACCAGGGCAAACCAGCAAATGAAAGTAATAAAAGACGTAAACACTAAAAGGGAACTTGAAATTCGATGGTTGCGAGCAGCGACACGAGAGTTGGCAGAGTAGCGCCACGGATCGATAAAGGTCGCGGGCTCGAGTCCCGCTTGTGTCCATCATTTTTCAAAATCCCCTTTTTAATTTAGATTCAAGCTAAAAAAAATTAACAAGCAACATGCTAAAATGGCACCAAAAGTCAAAGAAATAAAAGAGTGATTATGTAAGAAACGACATGGCCTACGATAATGAATAATAAACGTACGCGTATTGATTCAACCTGGATTATGTTCGACCGTGACAAAAATAAACAACATTGACGTCAAACGTATCTATAAGTGCATTACAAATACATTCAGATCATATTGAACGTAGATTAGGGTTGAAGTCAACAATGAGTGAGCCTGACGCAGTGGCTACTTTGGTACACTGTTATAAGTGGCGGTTTTTTTTTTTTACCATTTATGATTTAGCCATGCCATTTACAGGACCAACCACTGACTAGCTTCTAGAATCCTCTTGTATATTTCAAAACCTTTTTGAAATATTCTCAGAGAATAACCTTAAGCACACCTATTATTGATCGTGAATTGATAAGATGAGACAATATTATACCATCATTGTATCCATACTATTAATAAGAAAGTGACTCTCTGTCTGTGACAATATGATTACTTTACTTACTTTTAACCCTAGGAAAGGTTGTAGGTACCGAGTATTGACACACGTATGGTGCAGAGCGATTGTTTAACTTGTGCCTGTTTTGAGCACAATTAAAGTGTTAAGTTTAACATTAACGAAATCACAAGCAGAAGCCAGCTACAATAAATACTGATAATGAAAATAACTGACACCAATTTAAAAGCTCGTAAAAAGTCCGTTAGTTTTTCCAACTAAATCCGTTGGTGACGGCCGGTTTTATTAAAAACACAGCTACTACGAGCTTTTGGGTAGTCAGCAAGGGATTAGTGTAATGCCTTCTGCGGCCCTCAAACATAATCCCACGTCTTTCAACCTGGGATGGCTTTGTCATCGATATTATCTTTTGTTGTGCGCAAACAGCGGTTTATTTTTTGGCTACAAAGAAGGTAATGGTTTTTCTACGGTTGTCTCATCATCCATTTTAAGCTCGTCACACACGTAGCTGTAATATATACTATAGTAAAACATATAACAAAATGTTATGCATAGTAGTATTCGAGTGACTACAGCCCCCTTACCATGAACTCTTAAAGCAGGACGGTTTACGATGTGGAAGCGAGACGCCGCTACGTGCAGTGTAATGCGGCGTCTCGCTTCCACAACGTGAACTGTCCTGCTTTAAGAGTTCATAGTAAGGAGGCTGTTCTCAGAACATTTAGAGCTTACTCTAGCAAATTATGTAAAGTGTGGAAATTTTGCTAACGAAACAATTAATAAACTCCACACCAATGTTTATTTCTTACAAACAATATTATCTACGTACAAAGCTTAGTAGGTCAAGTATGCCTCATATTACTTTCATAAGCATTTATCGATCAAAGCATCGTTTACATTGCAAAATAATTTTATTTGTTTTTAGTTATTTTTTATAGTTGCTAAGGTATTTTTCATAGGCTTTTCACTATAGATATAAATGCTTATTTATTAACTCCAAGGCAGTATCTATATGATAAGATGATTTTTTGTATTTTAGGGTAATACATACATATAAAAAGTCACGCCTATTACCCAGAGGGGTAGGCAGAGAGCATGGATGTAGGGCAATGTTACAAAAATTACGTTTGATTTCTTGAGTGACTCGTTTTTCATCTGATAAGGGTTTTTTTTGTTTTAATAACATAATAAATAGTTCAATTCAGATAAATGGCTATATTTTATTTAGATGGTTTTAAGCGGTAAAGAAGCAAGCTATGGATTATAGATTAGTTTTTTATACGTATCTGTTGGTACGTAGTACAAATATTGGTGCAAACATAATTAAATGATTAAGATTTGAAGCAAATATTTGCATGACATTGAGACAAACATAGGAAGGGAGAAGTGAGAGTTGACTCAAACATTTGTGTTCCAATATTTGTTTAATCCGAATACTCTTACCTCTTATTGGATGTCACCTGAGTGTCATGCATGAAAAACCGTTCCGTCTATTTTTGTTATCAATCGATATTTTCTTTCTGAATGTGGAAACTACGCTTTGCTTATTTTGCTCTTCAGCTAAGAATAGGACCTCTTTGCTTACCACCAAGCAATTCTCGTCCATTCATTAATAATAATGTCCTCCTGACCAACTTTCGGTCACGGCGGCCTGTCTCAACTGAGACTAGCCAACTACGCAGGAGATATTATAGAGCACAAGTATGCGCGCAAACACAGGTGCACTCCCTATTCCCTCACACTCATAATCCGATGGGACGGTAGACCGATACGACCGGAGAGAGATCAGGCGCAGGACCAACGGCTCAACGCGCCTACCGAAGCACGGTGGGGTTTCGACATGTGAAAACAGTCACCCATCACAAGACTGACCGCGGCGAGCACGCCTTAACTCGCAGATCGACTGATCTGTGGGGTAGCCCTGATAGCCGAGAAATATGACCGTTGGACTGCCAAGTCAAAGGCCGCAAGTTCAAATCCCGGCACGCACCAATGTCTTTTCGAATTCATGTGCGTACTAAAAATTAGTTATCAGTTGCTAAAAACGGTGAAGGAAACCATCGTGAGGAAACCAGCATACCTAAGAGATTTTTCAACGGTGTGTAAAGCCATGTCAGAGGCCTACAGGCGGTTTAAACTCTGACACCAGGTTGTTCATCAACCATACGATAAGAAGAAGATGAATAATAAAGAGTTCTAAGTAAGTACATGTTTAGGTTTCGTAGTCTTATATCCCAGTGAATGGCCATAGCACAAGGTAAGCGCGAGAGGTATAAAAACAATAATTAGGACGAGTGGTTTGCCTGAAAACCCGACAACTAACGCAACAATATATATAGTAATAGCAACAATATTGTGCATTCGGTGTTATAAAATGCAAACTTATCTGGGTCCGCGTGGTGTCATCCTAAGGGAATCCCATGCCGTTCCTTATAGCGATGCGGGATACACCGGGGTTATTTTAGTGGGTAGGGTCTGTTGTTTTACAACAGGCAGTCCCACACACCCCCGCCGCTCTTCCCCCCTTGGTGGTGGGATAGTTCAGGAGAAATTTTCCCCGTGAAAAAAAATGTATAACCTTATGTTAAGGAGAACGCCTTTTAAAAACGAGTAAATGCCACAGTCCACTTTAAATTCAAATTTAAAAGGAAACCCATTTGCAAATTAAAGTTTCAAAGGCATCTAATTTCGTTGTGGAAAGCAATTGACCTTATTTCGATACAATTTCCTGCACGTTTCTTATTTTTATTACTTCGCTACGGTGTTGCGTGTACGAAATTATAATATTCACACTCACTGACCCGAATGGCTTTATTGCAATGCCTACATTTGCTAGCGTACAGCAGTGATAGTATAAAAATAACATCTCATCTGTATTCCACGAAGCGGTAGACAGAGGTCTATAGTACACCCTTATTTCGCCAGTTATGGATAGGTCCTAATGTAATATGGGGCGAGCCTATTGCCATCAACCAGGCACAAATCCAGACTCCGTGCTGCTACTGAGAATGACCTAATGGAAAACTCAGTAACACTTTGCCCGACCCTGGACATCATGCTCACAAGTCGCGCTTATTAATTAGACAAATGAGGCAGTCAAATCAAAATGTTAACAGATAAACTTGAATGCGAAGTAAAAGCATTCTCCTTTATTAAGAGGCACAACAATGGACATTTTGCCACTCATTGTTAGAATCATGTATTATTGATGATGTGCGCATGCTTATCGTATGGTTGATGAACAACCTAGTGTCAGAGTTTAAGTCGCCTGTAGGCCTCTAAAATGGCTTATACGCCTTTGAAAATCTCTCAGGTGTGCTGGTTTCCTTCACCATCACTTTAATTTATAGTACGCACATGAATTCGAGAAGACATTGGTGCGTGCCGAGGTTTAAACTTGCAACATTTGACTTGGTAGTTCAACGGTCATAACACTCGGCTACTAAAAAATATCATGTTCAGAAAAAAAAAATACAGGCAGCACGCCCAAAACCGGTGAAATCGATAACTGTCCCTTCGCAAATACAAAAAAAAGGCAAAGCGACCACATATTAAAGATATTGTGAAACGTAATCGTATTTAGCTCACGGCGCCACGTTTCGCCTATAACTCATGCCTGCCGAGCGACGCAGCGATCGCTTTAAACACTCCCCCACAATTTATTATTTAAACTTGGGGTTACCTTAATGTATTTTCATGCAACATTCGTACGTAGAAATGGGTCGAGTTTAATTTTTTATCGGCTACTACAACCTTTAGGGAAGGCACATGGGTTAAACTATGGAAAGAAAGTAAGAATAGTAGTTTATCCTTGTCTCATACACACATAATAAAGAAACTGCAAGTAGAGAAAATGTTAATTTATAATAAAATAATGCAATTATGTAAACACATGGGCTGGAAAACCCAACTACCAATCTGATAAATGGCTGATCTGTTTCCCGCAGTTTGAGCTATTTCTATTTCATCAATTCATGTTGATAAGTACTACAGGAAAAAGATCTTTAGAGCTAATATAAATCATTTTTATCTCCTACTTTGCCAACAGAGAACGACTTCGTAGAACAAAACGACCCACAATAAGCTTACTTCAGACTACTGTTTTTCTTTTGTTCTTCTGTCAAATAACATTGTACATCTGTCATTAAATAAAATCAAAACGCCGTGATAATAACTCGTTTTTCTACATTCACGTGGTTTGTATCTGCGACTTTGTGAATCAATATCGCTCGACATTTGCCTTGTTCCCACTGACCAGTGGTGAATAGTATGTCACCCGAGGAGGTTGTGTTGTTCAGTGCAGCTTACATAATGATTTAGAAGACCATATCATAAACCAACATAGGAATCTAATCCAAGTCCTCACGATAACAGTAGCGCTTGCACCACTAGACTAACAAGGGCATCACCACACTGTACGTACATAACATCACGCCTATATTCCCCGAAGGGGTAGGCAGAGGTGAACATATAGTACACCCACATTTCGCCAGTTATGTTGTAAGTCCCAATGTAATAGGGGGCGAGCCTATTGTCATCAACCGGGCACAAATCCAGACTCCGTGCTGCTACTGAGAATTACCTAATGGAAAATTCAGTATTACTTTGCCCGACCCGGGATTTGAACCCAGTACCTCTTGACCACTAGACCAACGAGGAAGTCAAGATCATAGCAAAACGTAAAAATTAACGGTGGTGGTTCGCCGAGCGTCGACTTGTGACAAGTCCCGCATAATTATTTAGTAAACCATCAACAAATGTAACACAACAGGCTGTACCTACAGTTATTTTAATGTTCTGTCAAATCCAACCTCTATATAGTCCGGTAACGCCCGGCCATTTTGTAAAGTAACCGTACGCAATCCCAACACCACAAATGCGGTTAGTTTTTGTTTTGCCTTTGAACCTCGCACTAAGGGTCCCATTACCTCAATATTTAAACCGGCACAACTTTAATTTCGGCACACGTTTATTACCTAACCAAGTGTTTTTGTATGAAGAGTAAATTATGCTTAGTTTGGTAGCAAATAAAACTAGATTCTGTTATTAATTGCTAAAAAATCTTTTATTTTACGTATACACCATATGTTTTCCGGAACAATGAGTAGTAGCTTATGTCCTATTCAGACAGAATGTTTCGCATTTTTACAGGACGAACGAGTAAGGATAATAATAAAGATTGTGCAAGCGAGAAAAACAAAGTTATTAATAGTCACCTCGTGATCTTTCTAATACACATTTCTTACGATGTCGTTAGTATAATATTGCCATAAGTCGCCTTTCAAGACATTTAAAGATACGGAATAGTACAATTATTATACGTATCAAAGCAAAACATAACAAATATCGTAAGCACAGTGGAGTAGATTGTGTGCCAGACACACCCATTTTTAATCATTGATTAAATTATATGACATACCAATTAATCGAATTAGACAATAGATTTAGTCATAGATAAGTATTCATTTATATAAGCAATTATGTTGTAAAAATATGGTATTATTTTTGACGACCTGATTGGCGCAGTGGCTTAGCGATTAGACTGCTGGGCTAGGGGTTGCGGATTCGATTCCCGCAACGGACTAAAAATTGTGTGATCCGCAGATGTTCGTTCCGAGTCTGGGTGTTTGTGTATGGCATATTTTATGTTTGTCAAACGCACCCACGATACAGGAAAAATGGCTAGAGCTGGGCGACGACGGTTTAAAAAAAATAGTTACAAAGTAAGGGGAGAGTAAACAACCAACCTATGCGAGTAAAAAACGCAAACGTACTGTAGTCACGTAACAAACGAAACTTATCCGTAAGTCTTTAGAAGGGTCTCTAGCGGAGAAAATTTATTAGAATCATGAAAAAAAGCATTTGAAGCAAATTATCCCATAAAAAGGGTCTTAATGGTCTGAAAACCTCAGAACTATAATATCGTATGCAGACCCTCGGTTATTCATTCTAAAGCTAGCTTCCCACGGTGCGCGATTATGCGTGTTATCGCACACGGCCACGCATAGCGTAGGATTCGAATCAATTTTGTCATTCCAAAATCATTCAGTGAGAATACCAATGTGAATGAGAACTTGCGCAGAAACTTTGAAGTTCGCATCGCATCGACCGCGACGCTGGTATCTGCGCTAACACAGACGATCCACTTCTTATAGTCGGTGCAGGCCGGTGCGTGTCCGTGCGCGAAACCTCGAACCGTGGGAAACCCGCTTAAGTATTGTTTGCAAAGGTTCCTAAACTTTCGGTGCTTAATTCTTGGAGAAAAATCGTGCGGCTCCCCATTATAAATTGAACGGAGAAGAAAAAATTCACTAGTCCTAAATAGGGTTGGCAATTTATAGGGCCCTTTTGGTAAAATATTTTTTTGGCATTTTGTACATGTATTTTTATAATGGCTTAGGTTAAAGTAATGGGTTGTCCATTAAATCGAGATACAATCTTTTCTACATGTTTTACTTTCAAAATAACTTGTATTTATTTCTTTATTTCATTTAAAATCAATGGTTTTGCTTTCAGACATGCTTTTGAAATGAATGTTCGATTAGGTTAATTTATTTGATTTAAAATCAAAAGCTAGTTATTTTTTTAGTATTTCAATAGCTTTCTTTAAAATTTATGGTATGTCATGCGTGTGAATATGCATGCATGTATGCAATAATGCATGTGTCTAAAAGAGTAGGTATAGGTTTTCTCCTCCACTGGTAGTATACCACATTCCGCATCACATCATAAGGCCTTCTTTAGCTGGCAAACCAAATACCAATGCCACGGCAATTCGAAAACTCGCCTCTTACGGACAAAACAGAAATATATCTCAATCCATCTACTGATGTAAATAGTTTCTTTTACTATCTAACTAAAACGCCTACCATCTTGTCAAGCCTATCTCCAGGCAATGTTTAACACACAAATGAGCAGGCTAATTAAGATTAGGTAAACTCTCGTACTCAATTTGCGTTAACATAACATAGTAATTGACTCAGTAATTAACGCGGGCTTAGTGTCGATTACATACATGTTTTGACACATTACGGTGTTTATATACATTGTTTATTTGCATTATACGATGATACATTAGAAGACTGCTCCGTTCGTTTAGTAGTCAATACGCGCGATTGCTAAGCAAGAGGTCCTGTGGGTTCGAATCCCGGGCAAAGTGTTTCTGGGTTTTTTCATTAGGTAATTCTCAGTAGCAGCATGGAATCTGGATCTGTGCCCGGTTAATGGCAATAGGCTCGCCCCTATTAGGACTAATAACATAACTGGTGAAATGGTGGTGTTTTATACGTGCACCTCAGCCTACCCCTTTGGGGTATACAGGCGTGATGTTACGTTACAATAGAAGAGAAGGCTTATTCTCTATATTAAAAACATTCAGTACTTAAATCAAAGTTACGTGTGAAAACACGGCTTCAACTCCGTGAAAAACTATTTCAACGGCTTAAAGTAATTAGTTGCTGAAGCCTTCACATCAATAACATCCAAACAACAATAGTCTTTATTTACCCAACAATAGAGATCAGATTCCAAAACATTTTGTTAAAGGCCGTATAAAATCCCAAAAATATCCTGAACACAATACTTCTCTATTTGTATCAAGTATCAAGAATATAATTCTATCTGTAGTCCTATAATTATCTATCCTCCAGTTCCAACTGTTTATTAAGGCGTAGGAAGTAATAACAGAGAGTGAGTCTTAACATCATCAATAACATCCAAACAACAATAGTCTTTATTTACCCGACAATAGAGATCAGATTCCAAAACATTTTGTTAAAGGCCGTATAAAATCCTAAAAATATCCTGAACACAGTACTTCTCTATTTGTATCAAGTATCAAGAATATAGTTCTATCTGTAGTCCTTTAATTATCTATTCTCTAGTCCCAACTGTTTATTAAGGCGTAGGAAGTAATAACAGAGAGTGAGTCTTAACATCATCAATAACATCCAAACAACAATAGTCTTTATTTACCCGACAATAGAGATCAGATTCCAAAACATTTTGTTAAAGGCCGTATAAAATCCTAAAAATATCCTGAACACAATACTTCTCTATTTGTATCAAGTATCAAGAATATAATTCTATCTGTAGTCCTATAATTATCTATCCTCCAGTTCCAACTGTTTATTAAGGCGTAGGAAGTAATAACAGGGAGTGAATCCTAGTTCAGGAATGTTCGAACCCACACAAAACTGGACAAAATAGAATAATATGGAATTAATGGCTTGGACAATGTATCTGGCATACGTCTGAATCGGGTTATTTTAAGAATGGTTGTATTGTACTGGAATCTCCCCAGAACTGTATCTGCGCGGAATTTTTTTCGCCGCCCTGAATGTCCTTACTAAATATTGATGAAATAAGGTTGGAAATCGTATGAACAGTTTCGATGGTTACCTATTACATGGAATTTTCACCTCGTCAAAGTATTAAATACCTTTAAATAAAGATGCCTGTAAATTCCCTGAATTAAGCAACTTACATTTTAAAGTTTTTTGCCGGTTCGTCTCCATAGGAATGACAATTTTGGAACCGTACAACTAGCATCTTAACGTTATAAAAGCGCCTGTAATTGGTTTTTATAGGCATATGCGAGAATTAGTTCCTAACGTAGTCGACACTTTAAGGAGTTTATGTGTATATTGAAATAAAAATATTTTGAACTTGAATTTGACATTTATACCTGATGACAGGATTAAACCCCGCTTTTCTTATTTGTTCGAAAGTTGCATTCTTCTTTAAGATGCCTAAGGTTGTGCCATAGTTAAATGCGAAAGCCACAGTTTTGAACATTTTTCTTTACACCACAGAGTAAAAAACTTAGACATGATTGTGTTTGCGGTCATAGTATACTAACACAAACATCTACACTGCTCCTGCCTCAATCAGCTCGTCAAAACTGAAATTGAGTTCAAACGGCTGACCATGAGTGACAAGTTTTTTTAACTAAATTCGTTCCTTACAGAGCATACACACTTTCTATATAATCACGTTTAAAATCACAAAAGCAATAAAGCCTATTTTCCTTTGAAAAAATACAAAGCAAAACTACATACTTGCCTAAAATGGAAGATTGGTTTTCTAACTGTCAGGCCTACGTTAACTTTGGATGACAGATCAGATTTACACATTTTTGTATCAAGGTACAAATGTAGGGAGCTATATAATAAATAGGAACATCAAACAATTCTTTATTTTCCATCTGAATGGCTAGTTTATTTTACTTTGGCCAGAAATAATGCGATTTATCAAATGTAAGAAAAAACTCAAGTCTTGTTCCGAATTGTTTTGTAAAGAGAACGAATAAAATAACCTTTATTTTTTGGTTTAAATTAACGTGGGTGAAACCACGGGGCACCTAGTGTCACTTCACACTAATATTATACAGGCGAAAGTTTATGAGTGTGTTTGTATGTTTGTTACTTCTTCACGGCTGGACCATTTTTGCTATTTGGTATGGAGAGAAATCACCTTGGATTAACACATAGGCTGCTTTATATCCCGAAAAAATGTAGCGGGTAAAACCGCGGGGCGCAACTAATAACGATTATATTGAGTATAATAAAAAATATTGTGTTATAGAAATACGGGGCAATGTTTATTGTATATACATACTTTTGTAGACAAACTATTGTTTGTCAGAGCTACACAACTGAATCCTCACGAATCTGGCTCCACATGATTAATGCGTCAACTAATTGTGTCCACAACTGTACCACAGCCTAATCTTGCGTGCCCGACTGTACAAAAACGGCAATTTGTTACTGTTCGCATGAAGGAGATGGAACGATCTATCACGATTGAGAGCGAAAGAGATGGGTATATCAGAAAAATGTCGCTCGTGCCTTTTATTAATTAATCCTGGTGAGGCTATTTGAATGAAGATTTTAGGGTGCGGAGTGTGCTAATCACTAAGATTACACGTTACGTGTTGAAATCGTGACTTGTTTTTAGAAATAAATAAAGAAAATACATTTATTTGACAGCGAAACCGAGACAACACAACACAGTTTCAAATTTAAAAATTAAATAAGTACTTAAAACTAAATGAAACTAAAATTGTGTGCCTCACGGTCGCGCCAATACGGTCCAGATCAGCATGTTGCCAGACGACCACATTCATGGTGCCTGGCGTCTGGTTTTCAACAGAACCTGCTTGAGTGACGTTGTCTTGTCATGCACTACGTTTCCAAGGTCGTGGCGTTCACTCAGCAATGAGCCAGTATTGCATAACACTGTTGATGCGCGGCTGTTATAATAATGTGAAGGCATGCGCTTCCGCACTACTAACGTCCTAATGTGAAAGCGGCCTAAGTAAAACCGTTGTTTTCTGTAAGGTTTATTTTCTGGTTCATTATTGTTTCATTGTTAGCTGTCCATCTTAGACGGGACTGCTACTGTTATGGTAAAGGGTCATCCTTACGATGAACTCTTAAAGCAGGATATTTTATGGATATGGATAGCAGGAAAGCGAGACGCCGCATAACACACGCACGTAGCGGCGTCTCGCTTTCAGAAAGGAAAGTGTCCTGCATTTTGAGTTGATGGTAAGGGGGCAGGTTACCGAAAATTCTATCATTAATACTTTGGTCATATTAGCAGAGGAGTATGTGGTAAAAGGAGAAAGTTGTTGCCTTGAGGCTACTTACCTACACCAATACTGCTACCAGGAATCCTATTCTATACCTTAAACTATAATAAACATCTCTTAATACTACGAATTTGCCAAAAAATTACATCGTCAGTTTAGCCAATTTAAAGCTTTCTGAAATTGAGGACTAATGGTATTTAAAAAAGAAATTAAGCAAACCTACCATACGACGACTTTTTACTAATTCCAAACCTACTAAAACACATGTTACAAGCACCGATAGCCGAGTTGTATGACTGTCTGTCTAGTCAAAGGTCGCAAGTTCAAACGCCTGCAGGCATCATTGTCTTTTCAAATTCATGTGCGTATTATAAATTAGTTATCATTTGCTAAAAATGGTAAAGGTAAACATCGTGAGGAAACCGGCACACCTGAGAGATTTTCCAATGGTGTGTAAAGCCATGTCAGCCTACAGGCGATTTAAACTCTGACACCAGGTTGTTCTTTAACCATACGATAAGAAGAAGACTGATTCTAAACCCTGATACTAATACACGTGTGTTTATAAAATAGAGCATGAAAATGCCTAGTACAGCGCAGCTTACTAACATTTCAGCAAGGAGGTAATAATACCGCTATGTTATGGACATCGAAAATTATCCGTTCGGCCCTCAGGTGTCGACGCGATGAATCATGATGAATAATGATCGTTTGCGAGGTAAATACACTGAAAATAATATGGTGAAAATGTTTTTTCGGACGGTGAAAATATCCACAGTTTGATTTAAACGTAATTTTAAGCCACAAATTATACTTTGTGGCTTACTTACTGTCCTGGTGGGTAGAATTGCACGTGTCAATAAATATTGTTTTGTGGAATTGAATAAATAGAATTTGTAGAAAGAGGTAGTGTTCTTTTGACCGAATTGGAGCGTACTAATCAAGATAAAGAAATAGTAATTGTTGGAACTAAATAGCTTATCTATTTTTTTGTTTTAAAAAAACGTCGCTACCCTTTCTTATTTACCAACCTCTTCAAAAATTAAAAAAAATCACCGAAATTATTTACTATATATTCCGGTTATACTCAGGTGTGTATTCGGGAATGCCCGACTAGTTTCGAACTCGAACGGAGCCCTTATTCATGAGCTAGTCACGCGGCGGAGTCGCGAGCCCAACTTCAGTAAAAAAGTCACCGATAGTTTTTATACTATGTCTACATGTTTATTTCTGTCGCGTTTTGTTTTTCTATAGCTGCAAGATACTTAGTTCAATTTGCATTCGGTTGTGTTTTGTTTTCAATAATTGCATAAATATTGTATTTATATAGTGAGCAAACAGACACAAAATACGCACGTAGAAAATGTGTCTGACATTACCTTTATTTATCTTATTTCAACATGAGATCTTTGTCAAGAGGATTCTTAAATCGTTCGGTAGATAGAAGTTTACTCTAAGCGGTTATAAAAAAATACAAACAAATTCTAAAAATGTATTGTTCTAAGTTATACAACCATGTTTTAGTTTTTCAGAGCTAAGTAGGCGATTTCTTTTTTTATCCCACAAACTATTTTTATCCCATCCAAGGAGATTCAATAGATTGTTACGACGTGAAGAAAAGACAAACACACTCATTTTCGTATAAATAATGATAGACAGAATTTAACCACTATTTATATCCCGAAAATACTATTAGCCGGTCAGACGATAAACGATAAAACCGGCCAAGTGCGTTCGGACTCGCGCACGAAGGGTTCCGTTCCATTATCTATAAAAATGGCAAAAAATCGCGTTTGTTATATGGGAGCTCCCCTTTAATATTTATTTTATTTTGTTTATAGTATTTGTTGTTATTGCGGCAATAGAAAACATCATTTGTGAACATTTCAACTGTCTAGCTATCGCGGTTCTTGAGATACAGCCTGGTGACAGACAGACGGACGGATAGACAGCAAAGTCTTAGTAATAGGTTTTTACCCTTAGGGTACGGAACCCTAAAAAAGGAAAAAATGGAGAGGTGACGTCATTGAGTCTAAGAGTCTAGACAAAATAAAATAAATTATATTTTGCAGCTGCGTTTGATGTTACATTACGATTATGCCTAGTTTTATTATTCATAAACGTATGAAATATTAGGTACCAATTGTCTGACGACCTGATTGGCGCAGCGGCTAAGTTATTAGACTACTGCGCCAAGGATTCGATAAGGGTTCGATTCCTGCACGGCACAAAAGTTGTGCGATCCACAGATGTTTGTTCCGAGTCTAGGTGTTTGTGTATGTGATATTTCATATTTGTAAAACGCACCCACGATACAGCAGAAATTCCTAGTGTTGGGCGACGTTTTAACCGCTGACTTCCAAGTCAAAGGTTGCAAGTTCAAATCATGGCACGCACCAATGACTTTTCGAATTCATGTGCGTAGTATAAATTAGTTATGAGTACCTAACTAAAATCGGTGAAGGTAAACATCGTGAGAAAACCGGCACACTTAAGAGACTTTTCAACGGTGTATAAAGCCATGTCAGAGGCCTACAGGAAGTTTAAACTCTGACACCAGGTTGTTCATCAACCATACGATAAGAAGAAGAAGACTACACACTGCATGTAGCAGCGTCTTGCTTCCACAGCGGGAAATAACCTGCAATGCAAGCTCATAGTAAGGCACCTGTTAATTTTTAAGCGTTGCGTTGGCCGTCAACATGGTACCATGTTTTAAACCAATACTCGTGCTTACTTCAATGGTATCGTTTGACATGATAAACGTCCCGCCATCTATAAAGGTCGGTAACACGTCACGCTGGAACAAATTGCTACTCCGACGGTAATGACTTTGTACTGGATAACCTGTAATTAAAAGGATGCGTATGTCCGGAATCAGGTTTTGATTGATTTTGTCATACAAATCAGATAAATGGTTTTGTCATGCGGCTTTCGGAATACTTGAAAATATGATATTAAACGATTTATTCAAAACTATTATGTATGACTTAAAACATAATTGATGAAATGTGGGTGTACTACTGCAAATCCCTTTAGGGAATACAGCCGTGATGTTATTTTAAGTTCTTTAAAAATCAACACTTTCCTTTAATTCGTGTTATATCATCACTTTCTAGAATTAAATACTTACATAAAAAGCAGATTTTTGCTCGACTTGGCGGGTGCACTACCGTGCCCCCAAAATAAGGAATAGATTTTCTAAGAATCGATTTTCTTTATCTTTTTATCCAAATCGGCTAAAGGCTCCTTCATGTTTTTTTCGCTACCTTTTAAATTTGCCTTCCACGCACACTTACAATATTCACCCTGTGTGTGTGTGTATAGATTGTTTCGAAACATAGCTATAACGTTACAATCAGGTGTCAGTCAATTCAAAAACTTTTGAAAGGTGTCGGTGTTATCTAACTACCTCCCAGGGACCCCGGGTTAGTCTTGACCTACATTTGAATGATTAATGTCTGTCCGTCTAAATTCCACAAGTTTCGAAGTCAGCTGCAATTTGCTGGAAACTTGGTTCCTGTTTACATGTAGCGTCCATGACATAAGACTAGTAGATGATTAGTGAAGTGGGATACCAACAACATTAATAAAGTTCGAATCAAACGAAACGAACGAAACGGTCACTGCTAATCTCGAGATTAGCTTCTTCTTATCGTATGGTTGATGAACAACCTGGTGTCAGGGTTTAAACCGCGTAGGCCTCTGACATGGCTTTACACACCGTTGAAAAATCTCTCAGGTGTGCCGGTTTCCTCACGATGTTTTCCCTCACCTTAGTTTTCGTCCACGTCCACTGTCCAAGACCTCCCCCTTAGAAAGAGAGGGGGGTTGCCATAACCCCTACGCTTGGCAAGCGGCTTGGGGATCGCAGTATTGGTGGTGAAGTTACAGAAGACGCTGCTGCCAATCTTCTGGATTTTCCCTTAGTCGCCTCTTACGACACCCACGGGAGGAAAGGGGGTGGTCAATTCTAGGCCAGATACCTCACGGCATTCTCGATAATTAGGTAGGCTAAACCTACATTAAAGAGCACGCTTCTCCGCTAATTAATAACCCACTTGCGTGCTTTGTACAATGTCATGTTACGCTTTTAATTATAGCTTGTATACCTACAAAAATTATAAGCAGGTACATTTTTACTGTAGTGGGTAAACTCCGCGACTATCCATCCGATTTCCAAAATTCTTTCACGAAGTCACGGGCTAAGTGTAGTTCTTTATATTACTTAAAGAAAGACCACTATTTGGTTTATATATATTTAATATTTAATCCGGTGGATGCAAATGGCAAATTGTCGTTCATTGTAGTGTTCTAAGGGGAGCCTTTTGTTCAACAGTCTTGCGGCTGATGATGATGTATATACGAGTATATATATATTTATATATATATTTTAGTTTGTGAGAGATGTGTGTCCAGTATAGCGCTTTTTATTTTTAATGCCTTTTAAATACGAAAGATTAAGGCATTGCAGAACATGTTCAACGTACGTAAAATATGAAGCGTTGTTTCATGGCATAAATAACCCGGTTATCAACGTCATTAGGGCTGAAAAACAAACCAAAACATTTTAGTTATTATGGCTGCTAGACGAAAACAAAATTGGTATTGCCATTTTAAACATTTATCATCTGCTAGACAATCAGCTTCAATCAGTAAGAACCGGTCTGTTCTCAGAATGATTGATGAGCGAGTGTCGATCTCTGACCGCTGCTCCCATGTGATTTACCTCAGCTATTTTAAGAATAGTCTCCGTGATGTATTGTGTCTTGAACCGCACTGTTACTAAGACCGTACATAGCTACCGCACAGATCCGTAATTTGCGAGGTTAAGCAGTGCTCGTCGAGGTCAGCGTTGTGATGGGTGACCGTTTTAAATTTTTTTACGAGACAAGCCCTCTACTTGTGTCCGACATTGCAACTCCCCTAAGCAAGGATTAACAATAATAAAACAATAATAAATGTAAGTTTGTTTTGTAAAAACAATATGCTCAAATCGAAATTGCAGGTCAAAGAAAGCTCAAAATTGATTAAGAAAATACTGCCTCCTTACCATGAACGTTGTGGAAGCGAGACCCCGCATTACACAGCACGTAGCGGCGTCTCGCTTCCACGCCATAAACTGTCCTGCTTTAAGAGTTCGTGGTTAGGCGGCAGATCTGTCAGACATGGTAACATTTGTCTAATAAAAAAACTACAAAGATATAAAAATACATTAGGTAGATATTAATAGAATGTAATGTTATCTATGCCTAACAGTCAGCAGTTAAACACACCTAATATAAAGCTGTCAGTTGTCTTCAATTCAAATTGCATACATCTTGACATTCCAATTTAAAATAAATTTCTACGCACGTTGAATACTTTTTGAGTAAAAGGACTACATAAAAAACCTTTTGACTTTTAGGGTATCTTCTCCTCAAAAGGGGGTTAACTTAAATTGGAGTTATAAATAAATAAAATTGTGTATCGCAAAGAATGTAATAGTTCTATTGATACAATTACCGCAAATCGTTAAATTAAATGGAAAAACTAAAATTACAACAATATATATTATTTAATTAAATATATAAATATATATCTTGAAAGTATATTTAACTACGTTTAACGACATAAATTAAATCATAATAACGAACACTATTTAAATTCCATTTCGACATCTTAATCTCACATGATACACGTTCTTTACTTAAGCATTTAAATAAACTCAGATGGAATCTCTGCAATAAACCTGTCACGTATACAATAGGAAATAGTTGACAACCTCTTTGTTTAAGAATTAAGATAATTATGACTTTTGAATTACGAACACAAATGCATAGATATAAGATGGTGTGTCTTTTAAATTGTTTAAAGGTGTTAAATACTATACTATACTATATTTTACGTTGTCATTTCCGCATGCCGCATAAGGCAAAATGTGTGGAAGCTGTTTTTCACTACATGTACAGTCAGAATCATAAGTAGCTAAACATGTTAAGAAATCTTAAGTCAATAATGAAACAAACAAACATCAATTCAAGTTTTTGTTTCAAATTATAGAAACGTCTAAATGATGATCTGAGAATTTTTAGATTCTTTACTTTATACGACTATACTATAAAGTTCTTTAAATAAATAGTACATATGTTAAAAAAAAAATGCTCAGCTATAGTATGATGCTGGATCTCTGGCGTAAAGAGACTGCATCTCTTGTAAGTCGACTGCGTGGAAGTAGGCACAGCAACCTGAGCACCATAGCAGATAAGAATAATTGTCCTCTTATGCTTAAGTTAGTGCAGCCGTCAAAGTCCCTGCTTACAATACTATATTAATTTGGGACCTGATAAATATATTAAATTTATAAAATTTCTATTGTCTAAATAAATAAAATTTTATTATTACTGAACTAAAACTATTTTTACGGATTTTATCGCGGTTTTAATTTTGTTTTTTGGTCCTGACGTTTCGAATCCTTTACAGCATTCATGGTCACGGTGATAAACCATAGATCCTTGCCAAAGAAAATCGATCCCTTCCTAGGATGATACGCGAGGCTATTGAAATTAAGAAACACCCCAATTTCAATAGAGAAGATGGCTGGGACATACCACCTGCTTGGAATCCCATCATAGATTCTATTAAAGTTAATTCCAAGCGTAAAACTGCAAGACCGAATGACACAGTGAGCTCATTTTGCGTGAATCGGATTGTAAATAATAACTAAAAATGTAAGGTAGTTGATAGTAATTGTTAAAATTAGACGTTTAACACCTCAGTCTGCCCGTGACCATGAATGCTGTAAAGGATTCGAAACGTCGGGACCAAAAAACAAAATTAAAACCGCGATAAAGCCGTAAAAATAGTTTTATTTCAATGACTAATATTCGCGTAAGTGATAGAAATCATTATTTTATTATTACTTAATATTTGTATAATTTAACAGCCACACTGTACTACAAATTGCCTGGTACGTTATCTCGGTTCTACGCTCAAAACTTGTAGTGTGGTGTGCTACCCCTGTAACCTACCACAATCGAGAATTTTTGTAGGAGAAAAGTTGGACGTCTCCACAAAATGAAGCTACTCACGGAAAATTAGCTTCATAGTAGTCAATTTTAATTTTGGTCCGTGGATCCCTGACTAAAATCATAGTTACCATCAAAAAAAATATGCTAATGAATGAGTAATAAACTCAAGGATAGACGGTTTCCGTGACGTAAAAATTGTGGATTGTGTATGAATTCTGATAATATTCGAACAAAAATAGAATCTGGGTATTCCGTATTAGTATGGTCAACAATACCGATTATGTAAGAATGAATAAGACAACTGCGGTAACAGCGTGTAACTATAATAAAAATATAAACTTGAGATAACATGTTTGGTTAAGATACGACTCCGCAAACATTTATTACCGCGCTGATAATGTACTCAAAGTTTACTTTATACTGCGTAATATAATGTCCTCCTGACCGAATTTCGGTCACGGCGGCTTGTCTCAGCTGAGACTAGCCATCTGCGCAGGAGATATTATAGTGCACAAGTATGCGCGCAAACACAAGTGCACTCCCTATTCCCTCACTCTCATAATCCGATGGGACGGTAGACCGACACGACCGGAGAGAGATCAGGCGCAGGACCAACGGCTTAACGTGCCTTCCGAAGCACGGTGGGGTCTCGACATGTGAAAACGGTCACCCATCACAAGACTGACCGCGGCGAGCACGGCTTAACCTCGCAGATCGACTGATCTGCCGGGTAGCCGCATAGCTACGAGCCCCACTATACTGCGTACTTCACGTACATAAGGACCAGAAAATCAATCTTAAGAACAACATCCATGCTGATCCATTTGAATTTAAAACGGATAGTTTTAATTAGCTTTTACGTAAATACAAGAAAATTGTGGATAAGTAAAGAGGATTTTGGGGGCAGTGGGACACAAAACAGGTGAATTAAAAAAAAAGTTGCTTAACAACATAACATCACGCCTGTATTCCCCGAAGGGATAGGCAGAGGTGTATAATACCCACACCCACAATTCGCCAGTTATGATATAGGTCCCAATATAACAGGGGTGAGCCTAATGCCATCAACCGGACATAAATACGGAATCCATGCCACTGAGAATTACCTTATAAAAAAAACTTTCCCCAACCCGAGCTTAAAACCTAGTACCTCATGTTCAGCAGTCGCGATTAGCGACCACTAGACCAACGAGGAATTCATTCAGATCAATGCTCAATCCTTCTCTATACAAGAAGAGACCTGTGCCCTGAACAGGGCTGTAATTATTATTAGTTAAACATCACAGTGCAATCAAAGAAAATACTTACTACTTTTTCTATATTTTTTTAAATCGGATATTACGATACACTATAAGAAAAGCACGTTTATTTTCTTTTATATGCACAGAGTTTCACCTAGAAAGTATTTATTCTTTTGTTGCCTACCGTATGTAGCATATAATAAAAGATATGATACGTATCTTTTATTTCCCGACGCTGCGCGCTGGGTCGCACCTGTGTCGAGTATATACTAACTCATATTTTAATACTGTGAGAACCCAAGGCCGAGTGTATATAACCTATTGTTTGCAATGCGTACTCGTTCTGCGATATGTATCTTAGAAATAGGTGTAATATCGCGCCTCTATACCCCGAAAGGGTAGGCAGAAGTGTTTGCAGTATGTGCATATAACATAACATCACGCCTGTATTCCCCGAAGCGGTAGGCAGAGGTGAACATATAGTACACCCACATTTCGCCAGTTATGTTGTAAGTCCCAATGTAATAGGGGGCGAGCCTATTGCCATCAACCGGGCACAAATCCAGACTCCGTGCTGCTACTGAGAATTACCTAATGGAAACCTCAGTAACACTTTGCCCTCTTGCTCAGCAGTCGCGCTTAGCGACCACTAGAGCAACGAGGCAGTCATGCGAAGCGACGAGTATGTGCACATCTATACTAAAGATTATAACAATATCTTTAGTCTATTATTTGATTAAAACTTGTTTTTTTTTTATAAAAAACGTCGCCCCAAACTAGGAATTTCTTTTGTGTCATGGATGCGTTTAACCAAATTGAAATATCACATACACAAACACCCAGACTCGGGACAGTCAAATGTGGATCGCAAATTATTAACCCGTGCGGTGATCGAACCCGCAATCCTTAACGCAGCAGTCTAATCGCTTGACCACTACCCCAATCAGGTCGTCAAACTGTCAGTTTCATCTGCTGACACCTATGACAAAACGTTAAACACACTTTTCCTCTTTCTAGTTACGATACATAGAACGATAATACACGAATAATAATTAAAAAGAATTATGATTTGCTTATTATGTTGCATAAACACTTTGATATAGAAGATAAGATTATAATTAGCGCTTTAACATAAAGCAGATGACTTTAGACACTAAACATACGAGTATAATCACTACATAGTATAAAACAAAGTCGCTTTCTCTGTCCCTATATCCCTATGTATGCTTAAATATTTAAAACTACGCAACGGATTTTGATGCGGTTCTTTTTAATAGATAGAGTGATTGAAGAGGAAGGTTTATATGTATAATAACATCCATTAAATAGTGGAGAAATACTTATAATATATATTTTATACCCGTGCGAAGCCGGAGCGGGCCGCTAGTATCTGTATATAATTCTACAGTACGTGTGTTTGTCACCTAATTCCTCCTAAACAGCTGGACTGATTTGGATGAAATTTTGTGTGTATATTTCAAAGGCTTCCTGGATGGTTTAAATATTCAATTGGACTCGGTGGGTGGCGCTGCTTTTCCGGGCAGTACGACGTTTACCAGGTCCACTGGTCCATTATACATATCAAATTATCTAATCAAATAAATCAATATCTTGGTAACCCTCATTAATTACCTAAAATATTAATGATCCAGGGCGACGGCGACCTGAATGGCGCTGTGGCTAAGCGATTGGACTGCTGCGCTTGGAGTTGCGCGTTCGATGCCCGCACGGGACAAAACTTTGTGTGGTCCGCAGATGTTTGCCCTGAGTCTGGGTTTGTGTATGTCATATTTCATGTTTGAGAAACGCACCCACGATACAGGAGAAATTCCTAGTGTGAGGTGACATTTTTTTTAAATTAAATTAAGGATGAGTTAAGAGAATGCTGATCCATATTCGTTCCTCACGAGAAGAAATCCTTTGCTGAGAAAATAATATGACAAACGGTTAAATAGGCACTTCAAAAAAAAACTATGATGAAACTGAACAGATTTTGATAAGAATTCGCCATTTGATAAAGATAAAGACGGAGATTTAGATAGGTAAATCAGAAAGTAAGCCTATTAAATGACACTAAATGATACAGTAACTATTGATTATTGAATGATTAAAAAACTAAATGTGTAGTATTTAATTACCTATAAGCAACATAGTTGGTGTCTAAATTAATTAATATTTCTTCATATAAGTAACTAGCTTATACCCGGGGTTGTAATATGGAATCCACTAACCTAAATAATAATGTTCTCCTGACCGAATTTCGGTCACAGCAGCCTGAGACCAGCCAACTAAGCAGGAGATATTACAGTGCATAGCACGCGTAAACACTGGTACACTCCCTATTCCCTCACTCTCATAGTCCGATGGGACGGAAGACCGACACGACCGGAGAGAGATCAGGCACAGGACCAACGGCTTAACGTGCCTTCCGAAGCACGGTGGGGTCTCGACATGTGAAAAAGGTCACCCATCACACAAAGGACTGACCGCGGCGAGCACGGCTTAACCTCGCAGACCGACTGATCTGCGGGGTAGCCACATAGCTACGAGCCCCATGTCTAAATACAACGTAGGCGTCTATAGTAAAAAGAATCCAATAAGCGATTTCGATTAATGTACTGGGGTGTCCGGTTGCTGTTTCTAATGCTACCTCCCACTACCTCCTACACGTCTGCCCACGCTACTATCAGCTTACCTTTAAAGCCTACTCAGTACGCACGCCTTCGGATGTCTGTCGTTGGGTTCCCAAATAGAACATTACTGCCATCTATCAAATACCAAGTGCTATACGTTTCTGAATCTTTCGAATCTTCTTCTTCTTATCGTATTGTTGATGAACAACCTGGTGCCAGAGTTTAAACCTGTAGGCCTCTGACATGGCTTTATACACCGTTGAAAATCTCTCAGGTGTTCCGGTTTCGACATGATGTTTTGCTTCTCCGTTTTAGCACTGATAACTAATTTATAATACGCACATGAATTCGAAAATAAATTGGTGCGTGCCGGGGTTTGAACTTGCGACCTTTGACATGGCAGTCCAATGAATTAGGTGCACGTACCAACAATGTGAACTTTTAGAAAATGGTTTCCATTTCAAACGGGCGTTTTAGCACCTAAATAAAATTGTATTAAACCGTGTAAAAAACCATAAAGAAACACTTCTAAAGATGAAAGCAAACATTCAAAAATTGTTTATACATTCCTAAACGGTTTTCCAAATATTAAGTGTTACAAAACAAATACGACGAAACGAATTACCGAACGACTTGAAAGCTTATTCAAAGTAATTAAAATTTCCAAATACTTGTAATCACTTTAAAACTCATCTATTTCCTGCCGACCTTCTATAACGTTAGGCTTTGATCCCTTATTTGTAGGGTGCTATCTACGCTAATAAGCAACTTATTTTAAACAAAATGTCGTGGATAATTTAGCCTGTTTTTCAAGGGGTAAGCAGATGGGGTGGCCCAGATTTAAACCTGGAAACTAGGGCTAGAATTCTGTTTGTAAACTACAAATGACAGTACAAACAAAATGCTTCTACTTCTTATTGTTAAGTAGATTTTATTAGTGGTTATACTAATATCATAAAACGTAAAAAAATTGCATCCAAAAGTTGTCCACGGAGATTTTTTTTTTGTATTTGTTTTGTAAATATTGTTACTTTGATTAGAAAGAGAGTGCGGTGGCCTTTGCCCAACAGTGGGACACTTCAGGCTATTATTAATATAAAAGACCGGGTGTCTTCCACGTGGTTGATAGCCCGAGTAAACAAAATAAGATACATAATAATAATAACATGATCGGAAAAGCGTGTGGAAGGAAATAGGTGACGAATCCGTTATAGGCCCAATTAAATTTATCTGCTCACTGATAATGAACACCGAAATAGTCATGGGTGATAAAGAAAATCACCTGTGTTACATCGGAGGTTAAATTGTATAATGTATTAAAAAGCATTAAGCTATCGCACCTTTAGATCATCAAAATGTTGAGGTAAGCCATTTAATTCTAAATTAAATGGCAAGTGTGAATTGAATGGCACAACTCAACATTTTGAGTTACGTCTCTTTAATTCTAAAGGTGCGATATACTAGTAGCTTTTATATTCCTACATGCCAGTAACGTCATATCACAGATCTGTGATGTCACTGCCTCAAACCATTTCAGTCTTACCATTTGTATATGTATTTCCTGAGTTCTAAGACTAAAGAATGTCTAGAAGACATGACATTTCGCTCAGATTCCCTTCTCGTAGTGTTTGCTATAAATACCCTTGAGATTCGCTTCAGTCTAGTGTCGAATACACTCAGATCCGTCTAGTATACCAACGTTCTTGGGATTCTAATTACACTGCGAATAAATGACAGCAAAATACGTTCAGTTGTTTCATTTATTTTTAAATGGATAATGGAGGTGTAAATATCATTTTTTAATTTGATATCGTTTTATAGGGGTTGTCCAACAAAATATAATTTCTAATGGAAAAAGTTGAATGTTCCTTATAAAATCTGCTTAGAACTAAGTAAAAATTGGTCTTAACAAATTTAATTCACAATTAGGAATAAGCAATACGCATCATCCATACACAGAATTATAATCGTAGGTACATAAGAATTCAATAAATTATTATAATTTATATTATTATTAATTAAATATATGGAAATATGAAAATGCCTACTCTATATGACCCAACATAAATTGTCGTCTAAACAAACTCAAATGCCAACAATGATGAGTAAATGATAAATGATTTTATTTCAGCAAAAAGGTTTAACAAAACACTTTAATACGTCATTTTTTTAAACTAGTTAGATGGCGTCGACATTTCCTAACTCTAACCTCTGAGAAGAAATACCGAAACAAACTCAGGAGTCAAGGTTTCTTTTAAAGTCCAGACAAGTTCAATAATTTATGTGAGAACAGTGTAAGTTGTCTGAGAAGAGATCTTTTTAGGAAAGATAAGAGACTTACGACTTTTCAAAAGTAAACCTGCAACCGCAAGAAAAATTTAGCTCGTTATAAAAAGCGATAGACACGAGCTGATGCTGGAGCGAGACGCCGCTATGTGCAGTGTAATGCGGCGTCTCGCTTACACAACGTAAACTGTCCTGCTTTAAGAGTTCATGGTAAGGGGGCAAGTCCTTTAATATCCCTCTCCCGCTTTACGTTCCAAGTCCTTTTCTCGTTCATTAGTCAATAATGTAACGCCGGTAATAATAGTCGACCGATTGGATGACCTTCGTGTAATCTCATCGATTTCATATTATTTCTGTCATATTAACTTGTACGACTCGAATAAGGATAAGGAATGAGTCTGAGAGTTTTAATGTAGTGGCAGTGGCAGAAAAGTTTTGAGGAAATTGTGAGCGGACAGAAAGGATGCATGGAAGAACATTAGCATTTTTACGTTCGCTGTGCGCAATCAGTATCGTAGTACACAGGAAAGCTTATATCCTTTCTAATCGTTCACACTATGACAATACAAAATTATGTTAAGATTGGTTATAAACCAATCTTAACATAATATAAAAATGTAACAAATAGAAGTAGATAGAGAAAGCATCTATACTTATTAATATCATAAAGCTGAAGAGTTTGTTTGCTTGAACGCGCTAATCTCAGGAACTACTAGTTCGAACTAAAAAAATATTTTTGTATTGGATCGTCCATTTGTCGATGAAGACTATAGATTATATATAAAACATTAAAAGTTTACGTGGACAAGATCGCGGGCGGAAGCTAGTTCATAATATAATTGAAAAGGATTTTATCTCCAATTAAGGAATATTCCTGTCCTGACGCCTGAAAGTACATTACCACGTTGAGTGTCCGCTAAGTAGGCACAATAGTTAAACCATAGATGAGTACTTTAAGTGGCGCACTGGACAGTGAAAAGGTGTTAACAGTCAGTTTGCAACAAGTTTTCTAAACTGATCGACTTGCCTGAACCAGAAGGACCAGTTTCGATTAGCAGTTCGTCTCTCTACTACATGGAGATATCAACTAATAGGTATGTAAATGTGTATTTATGTTCCCTGATACTCATGAACTGAACCAGCAAATCAATGATTTAATGTTACAGGTGATATTATAATCTGACAGTTGGTATGCGCAGTAGATACCTACGTAACAGTGCGATGCCTTTTATAATATTGAGCTTCCGTGGGTAACACATGCAAACGGCGGGTCTTATTGTGATTCATACTTCTACATATGTTTCTTATTTGTATCTAAGGACCGTTCTACGCCAAAAGATTTTAGACCTAAATATATTTTTAGTATAATATTAATATGTAATTACGGTATCGCATGGTTTGTGTATCTAGAATGCTCAATATTATAACAATTGATGTTTTCGACTCCAAGGACCAAAAAATAAATTAAGAACATAATTATGAATGTTATCAAAATTCCAACGTTAAAACAATAGAATTAATATCTGAATATTTTCAATTATAATCGAATGTCAAATAACCTATTGTTGTTGTATTGAAGCAATCTATAAAACAATAGATAGCGGCTATGATGATTAAAATACTGTCGTGCGATCGAATCCCAGCACTGATATAAACCTTTTTAGGCAAAGTATGCCAGGCTGAAAGAACGTCAACGCTTTTCACAACATTTATT
This sequence comes from Abrostola tripartita, assembly GCA_905340225.1. NCBI lineage: Eukaryota > Metazoa > Arthropoda > Insecta > Lepidoptera > Noctuidae > Abrostola > Abrostola tripartita. Next base: position 2,590,450 of record HG996508.1, on the reverse strand, counting down.
TCCCAGTCTCAGGTAGTCCGAGATCTATAATATTGCAAAGCTAAGGTACGGAATGCAGTAACTTCATTACAATAAAGCCTTTGTAACTGTTTTTTTGCGGCAACCGATCTCAATTGAGACTTGTCTAATACTTCGGTGATAGTTATTATAGTCTCAAGTGTGTCTGAAAACAGGTATACTCTCTTACCCATATAGTTGGATGGAACGGCAAATGTAACCAACCAGAGGAGCTGAGACACAAGTAGGCTTCACGAGTGACGATACTTAAGTACGTCCGGCGTACCCTGGACGGTCAACCTCACTACCATCCTTGTTTACTGGCCTTGAATCTCTACACCACGGCATGACCTATTTCAATTTGGCTATTGGCTCATGCCGATACCAAGAAGAAGAAGACCAACCAGAAGAGATCAGGCACAGAACCAAAGTCAAGTATTTTCAGAGGCATGGAAAACCACGGCTACTGGAATAATTTAAGCTCAAAAGAAAACAACACTCGGTTTATTAGCATAACCTTATTCGTAATCGTAACAAGTTATGCCAAGATAAATACTTATTAAATTAATGAAGTTGATATTCAAATAATTCTGAGTTCAAAATCTCAAAATTTCTTGGAAGCATTCCGCTGTTTCTATTTATACAATCAACTCGTTAATTTTATAAGTAAGTATTCAATTTAATATTACTTTAGACTTTATGTTTGAATGTTGTATTTATGTTTAACTAGTGACCCTAGCAGACGTCGTCCTGCCCGGTATAGTAGCGTGACGTGAGCTGTCAAATGCGGAAGATAGCGGAATGGCGGAGTACCAAACCGAATTTATTTAAAAATTATTTAACTGTTCAATATTTTTTTTGTGAATTTTTCGGTATTTTAATAGTTATTCTGCTAGTCGAGGCGGAGACGAATCCAACATATCAGAGATCAAACAAATCGGTCCAGCACTTCTCGATTAATAAGTGTTCTAACAAACCCGACTTTATATTATATATATATTAGCGCACAATATCACCGTCTTTAGAATATAGTCTAAAGTCTAAACTGATCATCAACCACCAAAATCTAAACTAGACTAAGAGAAGAGTCATGCATAAGGAAAGCCTTAATACAGCATCATACAACAAATAAATCTATCACAATACTAAATAGTTTGAACTGCTACTAAGCCTTGTTCCTCTCTCCTAATTTGCTGTGCCCGGCAGGGTCCATATTGATCTTTTATTATATTATACCACTTAAGGAATGCAATAAAGAATTGAGTATTGAGTAAATTCAAAGCTAGTTACAGTATTTATAAAAGATGCGTTACGGTTAGATGATAGATAGATATAGAAGTTAGATTTTAGTTCAGGCCCCAACTAAAAATCAGCGCTGTAGCTATACAGACGCTTAGCAAGCGGCTTTGGGATCGGGGGAATGCAGTGTTGGTGGTCAAGTTACAGAAGACGCTGCTGCCCATCTTCTGAATTTTCCCTTAGTCGCCTCTTATGACACCCACGGGAGGAAAGGGGGTGGTCAATTCTAGGCCGGATACCACACGGCACGGTTCGCACCTATTGCATTTTTATTAATTCTTTATTTTTGTTTTTATGTTATGTGATGTACCTAGTATTTCGTGAACCTTAAATAAATTCTTTTCTTTTTTTCAGACGGCGGGATTAAAGTTCAAACTTCCTTAGCGAATGACGAAGTGACTTTTTCCATTCTATAGTCATTGTTACGAGGTTTCATAGCGAACTTAGATTCTCTGTTGACCACAATAGGTATTTCCCTTATTACATTTTATTAAACAAAATTTAGTACAGCTTTTAGGTACTTGCACTAAATTAGAAATGCAACTTTAATAATGTATAAAAAGCGAGAGAATATACATATAATAAGATTGTATTTATTGCACGGTGTAATTCTTAAGTGCAAAACTAAGGAGCATACACTCTGACAAGGCCCACTGACTAACAATTATTTAGAACGATAATGATAAAATCAATTGATATAATACCTGACCCTCCTCATCAGCCGTAAGGCGTCCACTGTTGAACGAAGGCCTCCTCCTTTTAGAAGGGGGGGTGTTGCCATAATCCCCACGCTTGGCAAGCGGCTTGGGGATCGCAGTGTTGGTGGTCAAGTTACAGAAGACGCTGCTGCCCATCTTCTGGGTTTTTCCTTAGTCGCCTCTTACGACACCCACGGGAGGAAAGGGGGTGGTCAATTCTAGGCCGGATACCACACGGCATCAATACCTGACCCACTACATAGCAAAGGCCTCTTCTTATACCAAGAAGGAACCAGCAGTTCTCACCATTCTTGCTAACTACATTTACTTATTTTAGATAAATAAATCCAGGTTTAAATATAGGAAAACAAATAAATGTAGATGCTGTGGCGCATTAATTAAGTCCTCAGTTGGTGAATAAATCTAGTTTTCCGGGTAAAAACGATTTTATGCTAATCCTAGATGCAATCTAAATTTTCTGAGCGGAATTTAATTAAATCGTTTGCTGTTCGTGTGATTAAAGGAGAAATAATTAGTTAAGGTATATAAACATTTTTAATTCGCACAAATCTAATTAGTCATTAATTACCTAAGAAATTACTTGCAGACATGTTAAAAAAAATTGGTATCAAGATTTGTATCTAACTAAATAAATGCTGAGACTCGAAAGACCAACATTTTTTTTAATAGCAATTGTATACAGGACGTTTTTCTAGCACCCATATGTATTATTATAATTATTCCAGAAATTGCGTTTAAAACCGTTATATTTTTTTCTGTAATTAGATAATGATGTCCAAATTTTGTCCCTATTTTTAAATAGATTTCCAGTAATTTTATTTACAACAGTTATAAAAGAAAACTAGTTAAAATCCTAACTTATTGTAAAACTTAAACTTGAATAAATATATTTATAAATTCATTGTAAAATTAACTTTAATTTTATTTAAGTTTGTTTTAAACTTTAAGGAGTTAAAATAATCCTTCTACAAACTAAACAATAATACAAACTTACCCAGTAATCAAATAAAAAATAATCCACAGTCACAGGAAAAATCACACACACACACTAATAAACAAAAAGATTTCACACGTATGCACACAAAGGACCACTTTTTGGTGCGCGCGTAGCTAAAGCCGGTGGCAGACACGCGACCACCGCACGGCGACACGCGAGACTGACTGGAGACCCTGAGACGCGCTGCAGTGAATTATTGCTTATAGCGCAGGTTCGCCCGTACCTTTAGTATGTACGCGGTCTTATAGTGCAGTCGAGTTTCTGGGAATACGATGCAGTTTTTCGTCAGTGCGTGATACGTTTTTTTTAAAGTAATTAAGTACTCCGCGTTCGTTTTTGTTTTTTGGCCAGTTTTACCTTTTTCTTAGGAATGCCAAGACAGGCAGATGTGATAGGAATGATATGCCAGTCGCCATCTTTGATATTAAATTGTTTATACATATATAACATACTGCGTGTGTAGGTACCTACTATTTAAAAGATTTTACATTTTCCACGGGTATTTAGTAGTTTATAATAAGCAATAACATAACTAATTAATACCTAGAACCGTGTCTTGAGTGTTTTGAGGTACTAGGTATTTGATGAGTATTTTAGTATTTTGCAAAACAAGTTAATTTTTTTGTATTTTTTTTTTAAACCACGCCCTACATTATGAATTTCTCTTGTATCATGGGTGCGTTTCACAAACATTAAATATCACATACACAAACACCCAGACTCGGGACAAACATCTGCGGATTACACAATTTTTTGCCCCGTGCGGGAATCGAACCCGCAAATTTTAGCGCAGCAGTCTAATCGCTTAGCCACTACGCCAATCAGATCGTCCGATATTCGATGTCAGATATTCGAGTGTTGTTAAGAATGTTTATACTAGGTAAGCAGAAAATGTATAGACTTCAGATTATTTACTTATCAATTCAAGTGCATCACATTGATAACGTGAGTTTGAATACATTCTAAGAAGAACTTCAATCTCATTATGTGGCGCTCTAACCAATGATAAGAAAAATCTTTTAGTAAGTTTGTTTTATAAGTCGTGGTGGCCTAATGGTGTCCAGACGGGATTTGTATATACAAGGTCGAGGTTCAAACTCAGTCAAGTATCAATGTGACTTTTTAAATGTCATAAATACTTTTTTAGATATAACATCCTTGATTTATTTATCAGAAATCGCCAAGCCGCAGTGAGCTAGCGTAGTGATCGATGCTCAATCCTTCTCTTTAAGAGAAGAGGCCTTTGCCCTGCAGTCGGACAGTTATAGGCTGTTATTACTACTTTTACTTTGATTTAGTAATAATTAATATCATCAAATAGAGATTAAAATTAAAGTCTTAAGGATTCAATTAGCGTATCAAAGGACCAATATTTAATTAATACTTTAAGTTCTAAAAAAGTCTGTTTCTGTTTATTACGATGTATGTTCAATTCATGTCAGCAATTTCAAATCATTAACTCGGGGTAACTACGAGTTTACCTAACTGAATTCTAATTGACTAAACGTTTCGATCGGATGAACATAGATTAACTTAAACCTTGAACTAATGTAGTACACAGTAGGATTACTTCTGTACGTTTTAACTACAATTTTAGTTTCATGAATCAAATATCGGATGACATCGTGGCCAGGGCGGGTAGAACCAAATTGAGGCTGGCACAGGGGCGTGGAGACTGGCACAACAAGAGCCTAGGCCTATACCAGGCAGTGGGTAAAGTCGCGCTGTAGTTGATGCTTTTCTTATCGTATAGTTGATGAACAACCTGGTGTCATAGTTTAAACCGCCTGTAGGCATCTGACATGGCTTTACACACCGTTGACAAAATCTCTCAAATGTGCCGATTTCCCCGCAATGTTTTGCGTCACCGTTATTAGCAATTGATAACTAATTTGTAATACGCACATGAATTTGAAAAGATATTGGTGCGTGCCAGGGTTTCAACTTGCGACCTTTGACTTTGTAGCCAGACGGTCATACCACTCGGCTATCACTGCTTTGCGGATGATGATGATTTAGTCAGATATCTATTTTTGATACTATTTCTTAGCAAATACATGTCGTAAGAAAGTAAACACAATGATAGATTATAAACGCTTTCTCTGTCTCACTCATTGTTATGTCTTAATATCAGCCATAAAATGCCCGGTGTACTTCGTAATATTTGGCTTATACCAGGATAAACAGACTAACGGCAACTGCAGATCAATTAATTTCAAACAGAATTTCAACGGTTAGTCCGATCAACATCATTCGCTGTAAATGATCGGGAGAGCTCGGCTCAGCGGCTCATTTGTCAGTCATTAATCCACACATATTCTATTGTTATCATGGGATGGTCGAGTAGTTCAGTATGCCTATAGAGCCTAGATCATTGGAAGTGTAAAGTTGGTCCTTAGGTACTTGTTTTGATTCCAAAAGACCCGTACCTAAAGTCTTTAAGTTGCTTCAATAGTTTGATTACGTAAAGCTACCGCCGTTAGGCTGAGTACATCTGAGTGAACGTTAACTTCGCCCAGCTTGACGTAACTGGCTTCCCTCTAGGCGACTGACCCCCTGCTTCAATAGTTTTACTATGACTAGACTCGTTGGTCCAGTGCTCGCAAAGCGCGACTGCTGAGCAAGGGGTCCTGGGTTCGATTCCCGGGTCGGAAAATTGTCATTTGATTTTTTTTTCTTTATTGACTTTTGTAAAGTTAATGTAAAAAATAAATCCCACAAAATATTTAATAGGTAGGTACCGTATTCTACACTATGCCTCTAACATTTATTAACAAATCTTCTATTGCAATATACACCGATCCAGGCATAGCAATCACAGGCGTAGATCCCATACTCGGAAGAAATATCTGATATCCTATTAGGAATTGAACCTACAACCCTCAGCTCAACACTCCAGTCACTGAGCCACTCCGTCAATCGGTCGTCAATTATTTAAGTTTGTGGTTATAATTTAAAATACTGAACCAACTTTAACGACGGTGTATTACGAACTTGTTTTACCTTTAATGAAGAATAATTACAAAACAGAAGGACACTTCGTCATTATTTCGTACATAATTAATGGGCCGGTAATTAGTTTTACCACGAAGTAATTAACAGTATGAAGCTACTTTCACAGATTGTGAAACGAAGATATTTTAATACACTGAACTTATTAAAAACACTGAATGGTAAATTCGATTTTTGTTAGTAGTTTTTTATTTGTATAGTAGTTATAATGATGTAGGTATATAATGCTAGTTTACAATATAGGTAGATGAAACTGTAGTGTAAATTACATACAACGAATTTAGTTCGACAATAATGACCCCAGTTTGGGTACGTGCTCATACTGGGTTCGTCATTTCTAATATACTAATAGGGATTTATATCCTTACCACGTCTTTTAAAGATCAATATATAAATTAATGTAGACGTAGTAGACGTAGACCGAGATGTATGACGAACCCAGTTTGTGTTCGTCACCTGTTACTCGCTCCCACCGTGTTATATAGGCATTATATTTTTAATCCGTCTCTAAAAGATCTAGCCTTATCTTAAATACCGATTTTGTAGACAATGTCCTGAAAAAGTATACAGCTACAGCACATATAAATACATTTCTCTAGCAAACTTAATTCAATAGAGTCAAATCATTTTCAATAAGAACCCTTATATTCCAGCTATACAAAGGTACTACACCGTCCGCTACAGCGCTTTTGCTACGACACGCCTTTGCTACGAATCGCCTTTGCTACGACACTCCCTTGCTACGACACGTCTTTGCTACGCGTGGTTGCTACGCTCGCTACGCCAGTCAATGCCAATCGAAGTGTGACGGCTGAATGGAGAGTCGAATAGTATTGGTATTTGGTACGTGGCGATACAATATCCGAAATTCAATTTAAGCACTGATAGCCGCCGCGGTTGGACTCCCACGTCAAAGGTCGCAAGTTCGAACCCCGGCACGCACCAATGTGTGTTTCCTCTGGGGTGCGAATTGCCAAAAACACTGTCAGCTGACCCACGATTTTGGAAACTTTACGTCATGATAGAGACATAGAATTACCTTAGTCATAATCCATCTTCATAATCTTAAAAGCAATTAATACTTCCCCGTAATGAACTCCAATGAATATTTTAACAAAAGTATTCCAAACCGAAAGTTAATTTATTCAATTTTCGCTTACACAAGCCTTTTTGAACGCCAAATAATCTGTAAACCTTTCACGGTGTGGCTTCTAGAACAACGACTTGAAGTTACTGACAGAATGGCGCACTGTCGCAGTGATTGGACTTGTACGAACGATAATAGTGGTTCGAAACCTGACCAAAACAATTAGTTCAGTATCACACACACTCAAGTGGTCGATCATGGAATGAACCTTATATATAATTATTTAGTAAACAACTGTATGTAACCGAGTTGTTACGAGCATAAATAAAAAAAAATCTGTGTGATATGCAGATAATAATTGTTCTAACTTCGTCAAAGCCTTAGATTAAGCTTATCTTAAACTTATTTTTCTAGTCAAGTCCGAGTTAGTATTTACGAAAAAATGCTTTGATTCGTCTGAGATTGCACTCAGCAAAAGCGTAAGTCCACAAATCCAGATCAATAACATTTTGAGGATTTAATCTTTTTTTGTGCTATGATTGAGTCAGAAATAAGTCTGAGTAAACTGTGTGTACCAGCACTGATAGCCGAGTGGTATGACCGTTGGACTACCAAGTCAAAGATCGCAAGTTCAAATCCCGGCACGAACCAATGTCTTTTTGAATTCATGTGCGTACTATAAATTACTCTGACACCAGGTTGTTCATACACCATACGATAAGAAGAGAGACAGAGTACACTGTATTTATCTCTCCTATAATCTGGGCTTTTAACGTGTTTGTAGAACGAATAATCTCATTCTTCTGTGTCCCTATCTCTTGAAATCATTACCCATAACAGCAACAATTAATTCAGATAATCAAATTTAATTAAAGCTTCATCTAATTTCTTCTTCGTATAATTTACTCACCGCCACTCCACCCTTAATTTATCATAAGCGTAATAACGCAGGCATGTTCATCAACACTATAATATCAGCTGTTTATCTCCAAGGCCGTAACTAATACAAACGGATTACCTCAACCCTCCCGAATGGACTGGCGATCCGTCAACTATATTTCCTCGTTGCCTGTCCTTGGCTTATGGCTTTCAATCAGGACAAAAGAGGTTTGTTATGCTTATAATTAAATCCATAATTTGTATTATTAATTTGAAGGTAACTCTGTCTGTCTGCCATCTTGACGTCTAAACCGCTGGACAGATTTTGATGAAATTTGGCATGCAGAAAGTTTAAGACCCGAGAGAGGGCATAGGCTACTTTTGTTTTTAATTCAATCCTCAATGTGGTTTAAATAGGGGTTAACGCGGGCAAAACCGCAGGCAAAAGCTTTATACCTATATAATACTGACCAACAATCTAAATTAACGCGAGTGAGGCCGCGGGCAAAAGCTAGTGTATTAGATATTTATTTCATATGTCTTAATATGACTGCCTCGTTGGTCTAGTGGTTGCGAAGCGCTACTGCTGAGCGTGAGATCTTGGGTTCGTAATTTGGGTCGGGCAAAGCGTTACTGGGTTTTCTATTAAGTAATTCTCAGTAGCAGCTCAGAGTCTATTGTACTCGGTTAAAGGCAATAGGCTCGCCCCCTTTTACATTGGGGCCTATAACATAACTGGCGAAATGTGGGTGTACTATATACGTCTGCTTACCTTCGGGGAATAAGGCTTGATACTTTGTTTTGTTTTTATGTCCTAAAGCTATCATCATCATCATCATCAGCCAAAGACGTCCACTGTTGAACATAGGCCTCCCCGTTTAAGCGGGGGGGTTTGCCATAATCCCCACGCTTGGCAAGCGGCTTGGGGATCGCAGTATTGGTGGTGGAGTTACAGAAGACGCTGCTGCCCATCTTCTGAATTTTCCCTTAGTCGCCTCTTACGACACCCACGGGAGGAAAGGGGGTGGTCAATTCTAGGCCGGATACCACACGGCATACCTAAGGCTATAAGATAAGTCATTTTTTCTAATGTTTCTTTTGTCTTGTGCTCATAATTGTACGCTCTTAAAATAATTTGAATGGTAAAAAAATACGAAGTATATAAATCAATAAATATGTATGTACGTTTTACATAGGTACATAATAATTTACGAAAAGTCCTACACCTACGTCTTGCTTTTAAACCTACACACAGCCTACGGATTTTAATACTTAGAAACATGATATTTTATTAAATTTATATTCACTTAAGTTATTTTACTCGTAACTACTTTATGTTATTTTACTTTGAAGTATTTTTTATCTTATAAATTAATAACATACTTATCCATACACTTTACTCTTATTACATAGTCTTTACAGATTTTTATTTAAATTGATTTAAATTATTGGATTCTTACTAAATTTAATTTTTAAATATTTCGCTTTTTATGAGTTTGTTTATGATTCTTTTGTAGTTAAATAAACCTTGTAATTACCCACTAGTTCAAAAAATGTTCTTAAATTTAAATATTAAAATAATAATTATACCTACGTTTGTATTTAAAAATCTTAAATACATTAAATTAAAAGTCTATCAATAATGTTCTCCTGACCAAATTTCGGTCACGGCGCGGCGGCCTGTCACATCTTATACTACCTAACTATGCAGGAGATATTATACCGCACAAGTACGCGCACAAACCCTGCCTATTTCCTTACTCTCATAGCCCGATGGGTGAAAACGGTCACCCGTCACAAAACTGACGGCGGCGAGCATGGCTTAGGGTCGTGGCTCACATATCATCCTGGAAAGAGAACATAACCGTATCGCCTTTTGCCTCGACATCAAACAGGCGTCAACCTTACGCACGTAAGCACGTAACCCATAGATTTTGAATACCAAGTAGTTCCTACTATAAATTGGCTGTGCGAAACAGAAAGACCTTAGTACAGTGTAGGTTAAAGCAAGATAGGAAGATAGACGTCTTACTTATTTACTTGATCACCGGGCTAGCGTATATCTGGGTTAAGACGTAACCAAAGTGGATTAGCTGCTCCGATACGTCGACTCGGCTACGGCTAGGCGACGCCGCGCTTCTGGCTCGCCGGTCCCGAGGCGAGGCCATTACGTTACAAATCCGATTAGCTTTGCAGTAGGGAGTTTCATACAAGGGTCCCTAAGGGTAAGCACATAAATCAACCCGGAAAGGAAACTTAACCGTATCGCGTTTCGCCTCATCGTTAAACAGGCTCCATCTCAGATCAACTGATCTGCGCAGTAGCCACGTAGCTACGAGTCTATCAGTATTACGCCCACAAAACCGTATAATATCTTCAGGAACCAAATATCTAATAAGTGGCCAGAAACGTGGCCACTAACGCTAATTTCGAGGCCACTTAAGTAGGAAAGATACGGCCCGACTTCAATCGTGAAGTAATCGAGCTAAGCCATAAGCTAACCAAAAAAGCACTGATAGCCGAGTGGTATGACCGTAGGACTGCCAAATCAAAGGTCGTAAGTTCAAATCCCAGCACGCACCAATGTCTTTTCGAATTCATGTGCGTACTATAAATTAGTTATCAGTTGCTAAAACGGTGAAGGAAAGCATCGTGAGGAAACCGGCACATCTGAGAGATTTTTCAACGGTGTGTAAAGCCATGTCAGAGGCCTACAGGCGGTTTAAACTTTGACACCAGGTTGTTCATCAACCATACGATAAGACGAAGACTAACGATATCAGCCCATTGCAGTCCACTGCTGGACAATTAGACATAGGCCTCCTCCAAGGTACACTGATTTGATTAAAATATATAATGTAAGCTAATTAAATTATTAACATAAATATAACATCACGCCTGTATTCCCCGACGGGTAGGCAGAGGTGCGCATACAGTACACCCGCGTTGTTATAGGGGGCCAGCCAATTGACATCAACCGGGCACCAATCCAAACTCCGTGCTGCTACTGAGAGTTGCCTAAAGGAAAACCCAGTATCACTTTGCCCGACTGTCGAACCCGGAACCCTATGCTCAGCAGTCGCGCTTAGCGACCACTAGACCAACGAGGCAATCAATTAATAAGCAGACAAAAGGCCTCCCTAGATAAAGAGAACTTTAGCGTAACAGACCAATCGCTTAGCCATGCACCAATCAACCCCCGTACTATGAACTCTTAAAGCAGGACAGTTTACGTTGTGGAAGCGAGACGCCGCATTACATTGCACGTAGCGGCGCGGTGCGGCATCCCGCTTCCACACCGTAAACTGTCTTGTTTACAATCATGTGTCATCGTACAATAAATGAGAAACTTAAGGTCATCAATGATTTATGTGTTTATTTTTCTAAGATATTTTTTATTGCCTGGGTTACCGCGAAGTTTCCTTGTTGACAGTCTATTCTGAACATAACAACATTAGGCCCAATATAAGTTTTTATATGAGGTAACAAATCACTATGACGAAACTGTTTTCCTAAATATATGCTAAGATATTATATTTTATTCATCTTGACGCCCAGATTGGAGCTGTGGCTAAGCGATTTGACAGCTGCTGCTGAATTGCTAGGGGTTACGGGTACGATTCCCGCACGGAACAAAAAATTGTGTGATCCGCAGATGTTTGTCCCGAGTCTGGGTGTTTGTGTGCAATATTTCATGTTTGTGAAACGTACCCACGATACAGGAGAAATTACTAGTGTGGGGCGACGTATTTATAAAAAATGAAATAAAAAAGCTTTCTAAGTAGGTATCTAAGTGAAATAATTATAACTGAAGTTCCGGGCCAGAATGGCACTTCCCCATCTCCTCCCGTTGGGTGTCGTATGAGGTGACTAAGCGAAAATCCAGAAGATGGGCAGCACCGGCTTCTTTAACTTCACCATCAATATTGCTATCCCCAACCCCAAGCTGCTTGCCAAGCGTGGGGATTATGGCTAAAAGGGGGAGGCCTTTGTTCAACGGTGGACGTCTTCCAGCTGATGATGAGTAATAAATATAAATTATGTCTAAAATTAGAATTAGGTATAAAAGACGCTAATTGATAAGATGTTTAAACAGAAATGAGTTAAATTGATAAAGGAAATTTGAAAAATGATGGCCACGAGCAGGACTTGAACCTGTGACCTTCGCCGTACCGTGGCTCTAACCGCATGGGCATGGGCAACATGCAAAATGACACAAAATGTCATATAAGATATGTGTTAGTTAAAATACGTTTTGTTACTCATCTCTGCCGACCTTCTTAGGGAAAACAGGCGTAATGATGTACCTACATATAATCTGGATGGAAAATAAGCTTCGATATTGTTTTGAAAAACTCCTTCATTTTTGTTAAACCTAAAAAAATTGTTTTAGTATTGTAAAATTAATTAAGACCATAATCCGGAGCTCCATTTAAAAAGTCGAAGGAATCTTATCGCTACAGCCACTCTTCAACTTTTATTATTGTTTATCTAGGTCTATTTAGATTGAATGAAGATTTATCGTGTCCCCTAGCTTATTTTATTTATTTATTTTATTAACAATTTATGTACACACAAGGAATATTATAAAAAGAAAGAACATATAGATAGAGTAAGATAGTACAAAGGTACTGCTTATTTCATTAAGAAATTTCTTCCAGCAGTCCTGCGAAAGGAGAAATACATTTGAAATAAAGACGACAGTGCTTCTGCACTTTATCTTACTTTTAAGAGCGTGCTTAATTGCTTTCCATTTATAAATAGTTTATATTTTTTAAACTTCCACAATATAAGATGAGCCAATATTAAAACGGCTCGTAGATAGGTAATAACCGTGCAAATTAAGAGTGGCAGGTTAAGCAGCGCTTGGTACGGCCTGTCCTTGGATAGGTGTCCAATTTTTACACATCAAGCCCATCGGCTTGCGCCTAAACTCGCTCTTGTCGAGTCTGTAGTCCATCTCATCGAATTATGACAGTGAGAAAGTACCTTTGGTGTATTCAGCATTTTCATTTCTAGAATGCATTTAAATAGGCATCCAATAGTGGACAGGGATCATTAATGATGATGCATTGATAGCCGAGTGGTATGGCTATTAGACTGCCAAGTCAAAAGTCGCAAGTTCAAAACTTCAAACCCCGGCACGCACCAATGTCTTTTCGATTCATGTGCGTACTACGAATAAGTTGTACAATGAAGTATTCAGTTGCTAACACGGTAACGGTAAAAAATCGTAAGGAAACCGGCTTGAGAGATTTTTCAACGGTGTTTAAAGTCATGTCAGAGGCCTTAAGACAGACGGTTTAAACTCTCATACCAGGTTGTTCATCAACCATACGATAAGAAGATTTAATGTACCCTATTGATGTTACAAATAATTATTAGCATAGTCATTCTATACAATGTATAGGTACTTTAGTATAAAATACAATGCATAATAACAATAGCTCGGCGTTACAAAAAGAAAAATCGCTATAAAAGATTCTATATATTCTCATCCATTAGGATTACTTCAGAAACGAACTATATACGATTTATTTCTCAAATTTTATGTCAATGTACCAAAGAAAAGCGACAAAGAGTGTTGTAAACGTTGAAACAAGTCAATACTGGCAAAACTCTAAAGGTGCGTCCACACTTGGAACATTTATCCGTAACTTTTTGGTATTCGGGTGTTTGGTATGGATCAGACCCGCCAGTTGGTAACGGTCACGGAGGAATGTTCGTTGAAATGTTACAAGTCGGGACGCACCTTAACAGCTTCTATTTATAAACTTCATAAAGACGAAGGGAACCCAAAGAAAACAAAGAAGTGGCAACCATAGCTCTTCACACGTCCGACTTGTGAGGATGCTTGGTTAGGGTTGGCACCTCGCGTTTTTATTACATTTATTTTACTCTGCTTTCTATGATCCTGGCTTTTTGTCAAGTTTCTCCTAAGCCGTCGAAAAGCCAGGCTGCGCCGTTGGTTTAGTAGTTACAAAGCGCAACTGCTGAGCGTGTGTCTTTGATTCCTGTGTCGAGCAAAGTTCTATTGAGTTCTGTCATTGAGTAATCTTCAGAACGAGCTCGGAGACCGGATTTGAGCCGGGTTACTGGTGAAATGTCGGTGTACTATACAACTATGCTTACCTCATCGGGAAATACAGGTTATTTTTTTTATAAAATATGCTTGTTCTATATCCCACTACTGTGCAAAACCCTTGCACCACACATCACCTTCGCCTACACATCTTTTTTTTTACATAGTAAAAAGGTTTTTGCTGCCAACCCTAGGCTAGCCGCATACACGATGCGGGTCAAGTGAGTGCCACTCGCGTGAAGTAGCCGCAGCACACAAGCGCACCAGCAATTTGTAAGTAATACGATATCTTTATACAACGATAACCTTATTCATAAACAAAAAGGTTTTATTGTGTTCGTTTTTGAGACGTGTTATGGCGTGACATGACGTGCCAGTTCAGTAGGGCTGCTGCTGAAGAATAATGTAGCCTTCAGAGTAGGGACTAAAGCAATGTAGCCATACACATAAGTTATTTACAAGGAGGTATACACTTGTATTCATATTATACTAGAGTACAGCAGGCACGTTAAGCCGTTGGTCCTGCGCCTGATCTCCGGCCGTGTCGGTCTACCGTCCCATCGGACTATGAGAGTGAGGAAATAGGGAGTGCACCTGTGTTTGTCCGCATACTTGTGCACTATAATATCTCCTGCGTAGTTGGCTAGCTCCAGCTGAGACAGGCCGCCATGATCCAAATTTGGTCAGGAAGACATTATTTATGAGCAAGTATATTATTTGCACTGTACTTATCAGTCGGAAAACTTGCGCCAATTAGGTATTAAACTATTAATTATATTATCGATTCATGTGTGGGAACTTATGGATCGATATAATGAATTTCAACTCATAAACCGTTTTATAGATCTGAATTAACAAACCTTATTAATAACAACGTATTTATAGTTTAAACTAACAGCAATAGTTTAAGCTAGAGAGATTTTTAGGTTTTGATATTGTGTGGGCTCAAAAAAAGGCAATTCATATCTTACAAGGTCATACGAATTCAGGGTACCCACATAATTAATTATATGTATCTAATAGACTATTGATAAACCACATACTACCTATTTACCCTTTTAGGAATTACAGGCATGTTATTATATCGCACCCTAAGAATGTAGAGACCTATGTAACTCATAATTCCTTTAACTTATAATTTTACTACATATATAAAGCTCTATATAGGAATTTAATAAACCTACTTTCAGGGAAAAAAAGAGCACGAACTGCTAGCAAACTCCCTATCTATACTATATTTTATTTTTTATAATATTATAAAGCTAAAGAGTTTGTTTGTTTGCTTGATCGCGCTAATCCCAGGAACTACTGGTCCGATTTGAAAAATTCTGTCAGTGTTATATAGCCCATTTATTGAGGAAGGCTAAAGGTTATAAAACATTCGAAATCCACGCGGGCTAAGTCGCGAGCGGAAGCCAGATTTACTAATAAATTCGGTCTTTTGTCTTCACGGGAGTATTTAACCGATTTCATATAAAGCCAGTTATTGCACAAGCAAAAGGTCCCTTTGATTCTAAGGGTGTGATATGTTGTAAAAAGAAGAAGAACCTAATAATTTAAAATCACGTTATATTAATACTTATAAAATAAGTTTCCCGTTAAATACAACTCCTAAGTTAAGTACAGGAGCGGTAGTCAGCGAGAGAACTCATATAAAACCGGTTAGAACTTTACCGCACCAACTATTGTTCTTAGACCACAACTTTGTTATAAGTGTTATGGTGGCTTCTCACGGCGCGTTATAACACGGGCCACGCCGCCCGGAAGGGATATATATAATGTCTAGAATTTCTAGAGTTAGTAATTACTTTGATGATGATGATCACAGAACTCTAAAGAATAATTATTGTATACCTTATGTACTAAATAGTCTGTCGACGGACATCAGTAATACTAAGTAGAAATTCAAAAGCAAACTGAAAAGATACCTTTTATTGCAGAATTGGTAGAATATAAGTAATAATGAATAAATTCTCTTATATAAGTTTTTAGATTACCGCGGTCTGTATACATCATACAATAAGAGTTAACCGGTCCGAACCGCGTACGTAATTAACGGTATAAATACCAATTTTCCTGACGTTTGGGCCGACTTGCAAAGGCCGTGGTCACGGGTTGACTTAGCAAGTCAGCCGAAACGTCAGGAAAATAGGTATTTATACCGTTAATACGTACGCGGCTACGCCGTTAACTCTTAATATTCTTTTATATATTTTTTCTAATTTAATATATATTACAATAATAGATTTATATCTAGATAATACAAAATTGAACCCACAGTCAAACCAAAAACCGCTTTTGTGGGAATATATCTTAAAATAATGTATGTAGTTTGTAAAAATATAGGAATGACGAACGAGCCCGTCGCGCCACCACTTCTGTCAGCGCGTTGCCCGGCACGGCCCGTGTTATAACGCGTCGTGAGAAGCCACTATTCACAACTTTGTTAAGTTTACTGTGTGAGGGAAAACTTATATTCATACGACGGCTTTCTGTTTTTAAACTAATTATAATAATAGTTTCTTATTATTATACCGCCTCGTTGGTTTAACGCGTCTGATATCTCTCCGGTCGTGACGGTTTACCGTGCCATCGGACTATGAGCGATATTGTAGCCTGTCTTAGCTGACACAGGCCGCCGTGACTGAGGTCAAGAGAACATTAGAGTATAATATATATACATGTACCTACCTATAATAATATAATGTCCTCCTGACCGAATTTCGGTCACGGCGGCCCGTCTCACTTGAGACTAGCCATCTGCGCAGGAGATATTATAGTGCACTAGTATGTGCGCAGACACAGGTGCACTCCCTATTCCCTTACTCTCATAGTCCGATGGGACGGCAGACCGACACGACCGGAGAGAGATCAGGCGCAGGACCATCAGCTTAACGTGCCTTCCGAAGCACGGTGGGGTCTCGACATGTGAAAACGGTCACCCATCACAAGACTGACCGCGGCGAGCACGGCTTAACCTCGCAGATCGAAGGATCTGCCGGGTAGCTGCATAGCTACGAGCCCCACCTATATTATAGTGGTCGCAAACTACGGCTGCTGAGCGTGATATACTGTTGTCGACTCCCGGTGTGTAATTGGGTTTTTCATTAGGTAATTCAGTAGCAGCACGGAGTCTAAGTCCTCCTATATCATAGTTGGCGAAATGTAGGAGTATTATATAGCTTGCCCTAATCCTTCGAAAATAGAGGAGTAATGTTATCATCATAACTGTAGTCCTTAAGGTAGGTAGGCAGAGGATTTTCTTTATAAAGAGACTTTACCACCATTTTCTCGCTCATAGTATATTCCATATAAGACGAGACAAAGAAATCTCTGTTATTATTATTTTTATTTTGAGACATCTCATGGGAAAGCTTATAAAATTATCAGATTCTAACTTTACTATTTCCCCAGCAGCGAACACTTCCCAAACTTAATATTGAAATGAAATTAAAAATTAACATCTTAAGGCAGACTAAATAGGTTTTTTCGTTCCATTGTTCCAAACTCTCTTTGATAATATCTTCAGTTTTGTGTAGAAAAGGTCGTCTTAAGGATTTAGGGTCTATTAAATATGTATGTCGGTGTGCCCGAAATCGATGAAGATGGAAATAAAATAACGATCGATGTCTCAGTAGCTGAAAGGGTCCAACCTGTTTGACAATCGATCGTGACATTACAGAAGATCTATTACTTTGCACGGCCAAAGTCACGGGTTGGTTTCCTGCTCCTGATAAATCTATATATGTATATTATTTAAAAAAGCATTGCTGTTCGTTAGTCTCGCTTACTAACTCCCTGGCTTGCCGTGTGGTATTCGGCCTAGAATTGACCACCTTCTTTCCTCCCGTTGGTCTCGTAAGAGGTGACTAAGAGGAAATCCAAAAGATGAGTCTTCTATAACTTGAAAACCAACCCCCCTCCTGAGGGGGAGGTCATTGTTCAACAGTGGACGTCTTCCGACTGGGTGGTGATGATGAGTCTCGCTAAAACCCGAGAACGGCTGAACCTATTTGGCTAATTTTCGTCTTTAAATATTCGTGGAAGTCCAGGGAAGGTTTAAATAG